>OZ029925.1:15196802-15854302 GCA_964023275.1 Norana najaformis
TGGATGCATGGGCTGAGTATCTAGTTGGTTGATTGATCGTTTGATTGATTGACTGACTGACTGACTGATGAAGATTTGGTTGAAAGGATTTATTTATAGACTGAGAGACTGATTGACTGATTCGTTGATGCATTAATTCACTGACTGATTGACGCATAGATGGAAGGACAGATGGACGGACGGACGGAAGGAAGGATGGATGGATGGATGGATGGATGGATGGATGGATGGATGGATGGATGGATGGACGGACGGGCGATTGATCAGACAGATTAATGGCGAGATAAGCATATAAATCAATCGATCAATTGAATTATCGATCGATCGATTACCTAAATGACCGTTTACAATGCCTGTTGCTGTAATGTTGATCTTGCATGCATGCTGAGGAATTGTTGTGACCACGTGATTTCCGACGGACAGTTTGTCCTTCAAAAAGATCCCGGAAATGATGTGACACGTCAGGCCGCTACCAGGTGTCGCCAACTGCGGTTGACAGGCGCTGCAGCCAATCTCTTCACTGGCCAACTTCAAAGATACCGCCGGTGTCTTCAAAAATTCCCCTGGTGACCTCAAGTATTCAGCAGGTACTTCCGCCGGTGACTTCAAAGATTCCGTCGGTAACTTCAAAGTGGCCGTTGGCGTCTTCAAAGGCTCGTTGGCCGATTTGACGGCGTCTCGCTTGATGTTTGTCGGAGACCTCAAGACTCCCTCGGATGACTTCGCGGCCCCGTTGAACCCTACGATCTAAAGTAAAAAGAGTATTGACACAGCTGAACTGCAATTATCGAAAACTTTTCGAACTAATGACTTCTATGCCGCCATTGAAACAAGTCACAAGCGATTTATTTTAATACCAACAAGTACATGCACAAACCCATCAAGCTATCCATCCATCCATCCATCCGTCCGTCCGTACATACAGATATATACATGCATACATTCACACATACATACATACATGCATACATACATGCAGATACCTACAGATACAACTATCCATCCGTCCGTCCGTCCGTCCGTCCGTACCTACGTAAGTACATATAGATGCATTCGTACATACATTCACACATACATTCATGCATATGTACATACATACATTCATACACACATCCATACACACAAATATACAAACATACATACAACGTAATATAAGGTGATCGTCTGTTTTGTACACGTTGTCTTTGTCAACATTAGTCCTAGAGGGGTTTGGCTGAAAGACAACATGTAGACTAAGTCTAAGGAATACCCTCGCAATTTGTAGTAATTTTAGTAATAATTTCTGTTGTATTATAAGTACTGATTATTGATGTGTTTATGGATATTTTAGCCTAAGAGTTGAGTTCACTAACGTGCTTACTGAATAAGATTTACGGCCAGCATTAGACAATACTGATATTAAAATAGCAGTACCAGCGTAGATAGTAAAAATCAACTAAACTGGGGAAAATATAGAGTACTGTTTGAATTTATTTTATGGCCAATTAGCGTGGATGGCAACGGGCTGAAAAATACACTCTAACACAGTGTCCTACATCGATGGAAACCGCAGATAAAAATGCCCAGCTGAAGGCTGTCGCAGCGGTTGTGTGATTGTAGTGCCACTGTGTGGCCAGTCAAAGCTGACCACAAACTGTAGAAATGTCTGGAAGTATCGGGCACTGTCGTGTTCTATAGTGCAGTACTCAATAGCCTTTTACACTTTTAGATAGATACTTTAAACGCGCTATATAAATGGCTAGCTCTAATGCAATGTAAACCGATACAATCTTATCCTTAACATAACATTACGCTGCATTCCATTCCGTTCTAAGAGAGGTTACTACAAGGTGCCATTTATAAATGTCTAGCTGTAGTCTATTCTTGTCTATTCTATTTTAATCTAAACTATTCTAGGATAAGCAACGGATGGTAGGTCCAGGTGACGTCATGGTAAAAAATCACAATCCGTTGCATGGAGAAGCCCGGTCGAAACCGGATAAGTCAGGGAAATCAGACGTCAAGGTACAGTGGATAAGCAATTTGGAAACGAACGGTCTCTCCAGTTTACGCCTGTGTCACCTTAGGAACTAAAAGAATGCTTATCTGAAACTGCGCAATGAATTCTTAGCATTTTAGAGAAAATGGATGAAATTCCTCACTAGATTACAAATTTATATTTGAGTTTGGACAACTGACGGCATTAGTTACATCTGTGCTATGCTATAGGGTAGCATAGTGCCATCCTATGCTATGCTATGTTATATTTATGTTTGGCAATCTTTGCTAGGTTATAATAAATTTTCTCTAAGAAAATCATCGTTGCATCAAGGAACACTGCAGTTTCTAGCTACTACATCTAGCATCTGTTGACCACATTAGTGTTTGCTGTTTGCAGACACTACTCTTAACGGTTACGAGTGACCAAGTCTGTGTCGCTGGTCCTTCAAGAAGTCGAATGCAATCTCGTATGGCGTGCAGGGACGCGCACGCGCTCCCGATTCCCCATCAAAGGCAGCGGCCGCCGATCAAACGACATCAAAGGCTCGCCGACAAAGACTGCGGCGCCGCTAATCAAACGGATCAAAGGGCCGCCTTGGCCAAGATGCCACCGTTTGCAAGCCGAGTCGTCTTAGAAGTACGCCGTCGGGATTTATGTAGCTCCCGTGCTAACGGCAGATGGCACCACCACCGTCTGCTGTATGGCGACACTGCGATTCCCCGAGCTTCGAGCGGGATGATTTGTAAGAGAACATTCGTACAACTCATCGTAAGAGCAGATTGTGAGATTATTGAACGGTCCACCACCTCTACCTCTACCACTATGACACCACCACCACCATCACCTCCTCCTCCTACTCCTCCTCCTCTACCTCTACCATTATAACACCACCACCACCACCTACTCCTCCGCCACCACTTCCATCATTATCACTACCACTACCGACAAAACCACCACCACCATTACTCAACACCAGCTCTAACCAGTCGAGTCGCTGTCATCGTTACCAACGGTCACTTACCCAACCACTTAAGTTACCACTTTCTGTATTGACTTACCAGCGCGATGACAATGACGGCTCCGTGACTAAACCACATGACTTGGACGTTAGAGATGACACAGTTTCAAGACTTCATGTGACGTCATCCGAAGCAAGAACCGAGTCACTATATTCCAATCTACTGGACGATAACTTCTATGGCGCAATGACTTCCATAGCGCCGTCGTTCGAGGTTTCCCTCCAGCCGAATCGTTTAGTCCAGTCTTACAAGAACTTCAGAGACCTAAATTTAATGTAGTCAAAAGTAAGGTAAATCTGTAAGGTAAAGCAAGGTAACGCTGTAAGGTAAGGCGAGTTTGCCCTGGTCTCGACTGATCGCTAAACGGAGGCTACCAAATTCTCCCGTGGGCCAGCTCGGCTCTGACTAGAGGCTTACTTTACAGGTCGGGACCGGTGAATTACATCCAGCAGTCAAACAAGGGCCAATGGTTATATCGATTTTGAAGTCTCATTTGGGATACAGAGATATAACATAAATAAATAAATTAAGATAATGTGTAATCGTCCAGTTGTTAATTACACTTAGATGGAGTCAGACAGAAATAAAGAGGGAGACGAAGATAAAGACGGGATAAGGGATGCGACGATGCAAGTCAATGTTAGACCAGGCAAGATAGTATAAGATAAGTTCGGGTAAGATAAGATAAGATAACAAAACGTAGGCCTGTCTAATTACAAATTTATTTCACGCCTTAATTAACAATAGTCGCTGTAGTCTTAACAGACTGTGGGCCCCACAGTGTGGGGCTAATACGACATTAGATAATATATTAATATGATTTTCTAATAGGTAGATATCTCCAATTTTGCAGATATCTGTTAACTTTATGATATAGTTATACCTGCATTTAAATTTGTAAAAAATATTTCTAAGAAAATTTTATGTAATATCATCATATTTAAAATTAATTAGAAATTTATATATGTGCTGGTAATTATATATAATATAAGCCTATGTATAGACAGAAAGCACGATTAATTGATATTTCTTAAAATATTTAACTATTAAAATACCATATTAATAATAAAATTCGCCTCACATAATAATCGCCTCAGATTCAAAGTTACTGACTTTGGGCGCATAATAAATACTTTGAATAATATGGTCGCGTATCCTGATGTGCGATAGTAGAGTCTTATTCGTATGTTACCTATTGACAGCTTTTCTCATCCGACTCGAGCCTCTGTTTGTATTCTCAGCCTCAATTCATCCGTTCTGCGGTTCGCCACCAGCGCCTGCTACCAGGCTATCATCTCTCTTTCGAACTGTTCAAATCCTCACGAACAGTTGCGAACCGCTCCGCTCAAGGAGACGCCATCCAACAGCGTGTCTCTCTCTGTCTGTCTGTCTGTCTGTCTGCCTGTCTGTCTTTCTCCGTCAAAGACATTCCATGGACGGGATATTCGGCGCATGCGCGTGCTGCTCGGTACATGGCGGCCTCTGTCCGTATGCAGTGTGCTACGAGCGGTATTGGTTGATTGTATTAAGGGACAAAAATCCTAATCGTAATCTCTAGATTTCTACAGTGCCCAACGAAATCCACGTCACGGGGACCAGCTTATTCACAGGCGCTCAGTCAAAACGAAATCGATAGGCAAAAAGGGTTCGGTTCTTGGTCAGGATCCAAGTCAGGCAGAGACAGCGTGGCAGCTACAGTGGGTGATGTCTGGGACTGGAGCGGAGAGATAAGAGGAAGAAGGGGAGTCGGGATAGAATCTGTGAAAGAGGAATGTTTTCAGTTTTGAGTGAAAGGCCAATGCAGAAATTGCAAGCGATGGAGCATAGATAAGTCTGCATGATGGGCCATATAACTGTATATTGATCTTCCTTGAAAGTTGTGGAGCTCGTGAAGACTAATTACCTCTGATCATCCATCCTACATTACACATCAAATACCACGTTGATTAGGTTATTCATTTTGTTTTCTTACACTATATTGCTCTTTGTGTAATTAAAAGACAGTGTCACGTTATCGAAGTATCAAGATATCTAAGTATCAAGACAAGAGATCAAGTATCAAGTTAATAAATACACACTTGGTTTTTGTTTAATTAGAAAGTAACTTTGGTGACATGCAGCAACACATCTTTAGACTACGATAAGAATAAATATAAATGTTAGTACTAAAAACATGAGATTATAAACTGAAGTAAAGAAAACAAAGCTCGATATTTCCATACGGGACAATGCCTGTAAAGTGGGCACTTTCACCCGTGACAGCAAACTGAATAGCACTGTTTACAAAAGTTGTATTAATCTTAATTCACACTTTCACAATAATCATGAGTCACTAAAGTCTTTCACCAAGCTCTGTTGTTACAAACATATCAGACATGTGCTGTTAATAAGAAAACTGTTATGCTGTTCATACTTTAATAACCGATATAAATTAGACAGGTTAAATTAAACAATAATACAAAAAGTTAAAGATAGGCTACACGTCGGCATTTGAATGATTTCACTAAACCCGCAACAAAACTGTTGCCTTCAATACAGTTTAGCTTTTCAGTATATACATGATTTAAATTAAACTTTAACTTTAAAATCAATTCTCTTTAGGCAAGATTTCTAAAACGATTCTGGTAACAAGGAACAAAGATGAGATCGAAAGAAGGACATGGCACCCTTTGGGCTTAAAGTATTTTTGAGAGGCCATAAATGCATTAGTATACTCTGGGAATGCTACAAAACGAAGAAAGCAACGACAAAAGCTTATTTCTTTATACGGCAAACGTTTGAAATTTGTCAAGTGAAACAAAAAAGGTTATAGATAACTAGAAACATGAATTTCCACGCGGTTTCTGCTGAGGATATGCACAGGCCAGGCGACTTCCACTAAGTTTTAGAGCATGGCATCTGAAACAGAAAATTGATTCTGATTATTCAGTCTACAACGCACAGCAAAAGCATTAAATTTTGGAAGCCAACTGCTGTCATGTTCATTAGGATCCTAAACTTAACTAAGAGATATTTCTAAAGAACATGAAACATCAGTGTAAATGTATATATAGGTCTTTCATGTCAAGGGATTTATTATTGAAAAGTTTAATATTCAACTCGTTCAGGAAATAATGAGACATCACAAAGTGGGTTCTGATGTAACTTAAATTGGTCCGCACAGAATTAAAGAACCCATCTTCATTAGTGAAACACCTGAGGAAACTCATTTCATGATTGCCGGCTTAGTCTTAATAAGTCTTAAGATGAACTCAAAGTTTACTCAGTCTGTTCCTCCGTCAATGCACTTTATTTTTAAGCTACGAGAACAGAAAGTGTTTCAACCACATGCAACTACAACTGCTCACCTTATGGCATCATTCAGCACAGCCTGGCAATCTGGAATTTCAAAAATCCAGGTGACTGCTTCCACTTTTTTGATAAGGCATTCCGGAGAGATGCAGAGCAGGCGGACTGCACACTGGAGGATGACTGGTGCCAGCGGCAGGCGCTCTGGGCGATTATGGTCGATCCAGTAAACTGCTGCATTGAAGACCTCCAGTTCATTACGCACTTTCAGTCGATCGTCTGCTAAGAGTGCAATCAAACGGTCTGGGTGCAAGTAAGCAAAGTGCTTTGTAGTGGAGATCTCTGAAGCAAAACACAATTACCAAGGTCATAACGATGTTCAATTGAATCTGAAGACTAAAAGAACAGAGCACGACCACCAATGGTGATTAGTTGAAACAAGGAAATCAATCCATAACCTGGGTAGTATGGTGAAATCCTGATATCAAAAGAACAGCAAATGGGCAAAATGGCATTTTTCAAGAGAAGAAAGCTCTTGGCTCCTAAGAGAAAAAATAAATCTAGACACATAGATAAGAACTGTGAAAGGCCTCAAATAGAGGGCAGCATTCTAGGGTTATAGATATGAACTCGGTAGACTCTTTTCCAGAAGTCAAGGCCTGGAGGCATTCGATCAGGAGAAAACAAGAAAATCAGCTGAATAGGACTGAAACAAATTAGGAATAACTGGAATTAATGCAGAAGGAGAGGAAGCTGATGAATGCCACAAACTCTTTTTATGCTACTTTCTTGATCATCAAGTAAGGCAAGTCACGTTTCTGTATTATGACTTAAGTTTGTAAATCATTTCCGTTTAATGACTGAAACAGTTTGTCTTTTGGACAAAGTCAGTACCATAATTCAATGTAGAATAGCAAAAAATCGAAGCATGATAACTAAATACTTAACAGAGATGGTCATACCTAGAAAATTTTCCAGAATGAATCGGTAGATCTTTTCCTTGAGTTCCGCTAGTCCATAGTTGTCAGCAATGGCGTAGAAATAGATGGCATTGTCAATCGTAATGCAGCTCAGAAATTCCACACACATTCGGACCAATTCGCAGATGCCGAGCTCATCGGCACACTTGAGCAGAGGACCAACAGTCTTCTTGTTGATGTCGACTTCTCTGGTGTAGACAAAGTGGAGTATCAGCATCACTATGTCTATCGAAAACTCCGGAAGGTCAATCGAAACAGCCTCGCCATCTGGAAACTAAAATTAACGATCCTTCAGCATCAAAACATTAACATCTTTCTTTGCATCCGTGGCATCAAAACAGCAGCAGTATGAAACTTCTGGCATACAGCAATGTGAAAATTAGTTTCGCCAAATTATCACATACAAATCTTAATTTTTCTGTTTTGCTGCATAATAAAATTTGCTTGCATAAACACTGTTTTTATTCTCCAAAATAATTCTGTAACAGATGGTAAAAAATCTAAAAATCTGACAAAACTGTACCATATCAAGTGATTCAGCAGCTAAGCCCCTAAAGCAGACTGTGCTGTTGCCAATCATCTGAGTTGCATATAACAAATAGATTTTTAGTCACTGTTGATATCCAGTTGTTTATACGCATGTATATGTATGTACGTATGTATGTCTATATGCATGTATGTATGCATCAAAACCCTTAATATTGCACCTTAAAAGTGTCTATGAACGTAACTTGCTATCTTGCTATCCAAATGGTTCAAACGCCCAGACCAGTTCAACCATCTTCTACAAATGATTTGCATATTTTGTACAAATGTTTTGCATATTTTGTACAGAAAGTTCTTCCTTCAAATGCATTGTGACTTTTATCATGTTGCAATATTTTTAGAATCATCCTTATAAATTAACATCTATTTTTCTTTCTAATGACCATTGTCAGTCACTGTGCATTTCATAGGTTGAATAGATGAGCAATTAACTGAATCTTACAAATTTATTGGTGCTAAGTCAGCCACTTCAGTTCTTAAACTTTTTTGATTTGGTGATGTGCTGTATTCCAACAACTGTCTTATCAAAAACGTCCACAACACCAATGACGCAATTCCTTACATAAGCTTGGAGCATGTCTTTTGGGAGTTCATTCCCAAGAGTTCGTGACGCGTAGAATAAAGAACAGTTACAGAATTCAAGGTTTGAAGTGGTTGCTGGAGGACAAGTGGTTAGTGTGGTCATTAAAGTACATAGTATAAATTCAAGTTATGAAATCTTTCATAAGTTGCTCTGCTATGTTCACAGCCGTAATTAAAGAGACACCATTCCATTTTGCAACTACTTACCACAATACTTTCAAAAGCATCAACACATCCAAATTCAGTTTAATCAGTTGGTAAAATTTGCAATCTATATAATCTACGTCCAATATAGGTAGGACTTAAGAAATTATGTACCACACAGTTTAGCACACTGTAGTTACTTCAACACCAACTTAATCACTTTGAAACTTTACTCTTAAAGCATGGAAATGCTGCAAAGTGTGTTGGACTTAGTCACCTACATAGATAATTATAGTGCCTTTTGGAACCTAAGTATGCCAATTCACTAACAATGATATGGAGGAATCTTTTGGACTAAAAGGTATAACTAGAGAACTTGCCATTACTTAGCCTACAATATCTTTACCTGGCTAAAGTTTTCAACCATGAAGTCACTGTATGTCGAAAGAACTGTCTTGTGTGCTTTGATTTCATCTCCTCCACAGCATTTAATAATGACGTCGCACATCTTCTGGTCTTTCCATAGTCGGTAGCTATGGTCTCCGACCCTCCGACAGCCTTCCATGTAATGTGGATCATCACTGCCAGGCGCTGACATCGGCATCTTATCTCCACGCGATTTGGATTTCGACCGCAGAACCGAAAAGCTCGACGTCTTGTAAGAAACCCCTTGGCAAGAATCCATTCGAAACATGGGGCCACAGTCAACGGACACATTCTTTTCGGACAACTTCGGTCCGAACTCATTGCAAATCAGATTCTGCCCGGGATTATTCGATGGTGCAGATCCAATCAGCTGCTCACTAGAAGTCACGGCCACTGCGCACTTGGAGTATGACATACTTATCGCTTTGTTATTTCTTGCAAAACTGACTTCAGCTTGTGTCACTTAAATGTAGATGTAAATGGGTCGATTTTTGCCCACTTTCCGTGAAACTTGTAAAGTCTGCCTTGGCACTGATTCGGCCTCACTAATAACTACGATGCGCACAAAAAGAGAAATTTATGATAAATAATAATGTTTCATGCATCTAATTCCTGGCGTATCTTCGTTTATGCCACCAAATCCGCCATCGTATGACGTCACAATCAAATGTTCTCAAGGTAGTGCAGTTTTGGTTAAGGGTTTACAGACACACCACGGATGAAGCCTTATCCTAATTAGTAATCGTAATCTCGAAAATTTCGAAAACATGAAAGCTAAGCGCAGGGCTCCAGCATATTCATGAGCGCTGCGTCAAGTTAGGGGGGTTGTCCGAAGATGCCATGGGAGGAACAAAGTCAGGTTTCCAGAAGACCAGATAGAGAAGGGTACAGAGGAGCTGTTACTAGAGCCGTTTTAAGGTCGTCGTAGGCCCTAGGCACTCTCGCATTCGTAGGCTCCAATTGCCAACTCTGCATTAGAGCTAAACACATTCTCATTATTTCTTGACGTCTATCTTCCCTTGCACTACTTTCAGTTGAAAACGACTTAATGCGGGAAATGACATTTGAGGACATTATATGTGATTTTGCAAATGCAAAGAGCCGCAAAGTGAACACGATGTAGCACAGCTTAACTTAAACTGTTCAGTACAAACTTTAAGGTTATTAAATTTGTATTTCATTTTTCTTTTTTCGGGTCAGTCAATAAATTATTTTTTTCAATAGGCCCTATCTTATTTTTGACTTTCGTAGGCCCCTATAAAGTTCGTAGGCCCTAGGCACAGTGCCTACTGTGCCTAATACGGCCCTGGGTGTTACGGTGGATTGTGTTTAGGTTGAGAGAAATGGAACTTTAGTTTAAAATGGAATCCCCGAGAAGTAATAGATAGAGGGACTTGAGACAGATGATGGTCGGTGAACGACGGAAGCGACAGAGGAACAGAGAATTTGTGAAATTCAGAAGGGAGATCGTCAAGGAGTCGAGGTGCTGTGTAGTAGGGCCTATATGGATCGGTTAGAGAAATTAAGACGAGTAGTTACAGAGGGACGGGCAAGAGTTCGTTAGGTAACAGAACGAACGGTTAGAGCGGTGTAATTGGATGGTAGAGTTTGCGAAGATATGTAGGATGGGAGTACAGCAGAGAGTAATACTTTAGAGAAAGAACTATGAAATGATTGCGATCGGGTATTTTCAACCAGTGGAGGGATTTTAGGATGCGAGTCATATGATGATGCTTGCATGTTTTTACACCGCTCGGGCATATGAATTTTGGATGAGTTGAAGACGCTTAATTTGAGTGAATTCAAGGTAAAGAAAGGGGGAATTACAGTAGTCAAGCTTGGAATGGTAGAATGGTAGAGGCAGTTTTAAAATCGAGCGTAGAATATGGCGAAGCTCACGAATATGAACGAAACAGAGGTTGGAGATCCACGTGAAAGCGAGAGATGTAGGACAAAGGTGATGTCAAGACACCATACAGGCGAATTAGAGGTGAAGTGAGAGTGGAGGAATTAGTTGTTAGTTGGATAGAAGAGTCGGAGATTTTCCTTGTCTGATCTGGTAGACCTAGAACGATAAATTCAGTTTTCCAGGGTTGAGGAAAATGAGATTATAGGACACCCGTTTTGAGATTTGGTTGCAACGTCAAGAAAATGAGTGATGGATGAGGAAACGGATCTTGGAGAAAAGAAAATGAAGAGTCAAGCGTCATGAGCATAAAGATGGCGCTCGAATGAAGAGGATTCAGTCCATCAGGTTTATTTTCATCATAAACCACCTTCTTCCACGTAGGCCTAATTTTTCATCAATTACCGTCCATGGAAAATGCTCAACATTCCGAACAACAAAGCTCACGTTCTTGCATCCTCCTGTGGTTGTTCCCAGCTCAGACAGCAATCGATCTTGTCGTACAGGTAAATTCAACTTTGTCTGGAATCCTGGATAAACACATTCCTGACTACGAAGGTCTATCTGACTGCCTACCTGTATGTCTGTCTGTGTGTCTTTTTGTCTGTATCTCTGCCTGTCTATCTGTCTACCTGCTCACCTCTGTCTGTCTCCCTGCCTATATACCTACTTGAAAGACTGCCATTGACCAACCCAAACTATTGACCAAATCGTTGACTGACTTACTTACTGACTGACCACCAGTCAGGCAGACAGACAGAACGAATGTATGAATGAATACACAGATTGAAGAATGACTGAACGAAGGAACGAACGAAAGTTAAGATAAACGCGGAAACAGGAAAGAACGAATAGGCGACTAATGTTCTGACTGCTTCCAGGTCAGTCCCTTGTCTTATCTAAGCACGCGAGGAACCTTTCAGTTTTGATGGGAACCAAGTAATTACGGCGAATACTGCGAGAAAATGCGCTATAAAATTTGTCGTCGAGTGCCAATTAGTCGGACGGATGGTCCTTTCACAGAGGAAGAAATTGCAAACGAACGAAAAGTACTCTATTCGCGTCATGCAATGATTCTGATAACTGGGAGGCAGAGAGGCAGAGGCAGAGGCAGAGACAGGCAGGCAGGCAGGCAGGCAGGCAGGCAGGCAGGCGGTTTGCAAGCCTGTCCTGAACTAGGTTTTTCAGAGAGACAGACAGTAGCCCGATATATAATATATATATATAATATATATATAATATATATATATATATAATATATATAATATTTATACAATATTCTAATCTACAAATTATATAGGCCTAGAGTGATACGGATAGATCTAATAGATATACATGTATTACCGTCATATATATGGTAGATATATGTATAATATGTGATATAAGATATATATAATATATGTATACCTACATACTTGGGTATATATTAGGCCTACATGTATAGTACTACAACTGATGCACAGGAGGCTATACGGAGGCGAAAAATGAAGAACCGCAGTGCGTGCCAACAATAAACGTGAGATGCAAAAACCGACAATAGCAGCAGCAGCAGCAGCAGTAGCGCATCCTCAGCGAGCCATAGTGAATATGAAGGAAAGGCTTGCTGAAATAAAATCGTAAGAGGCTTTCTTTTGTTCACATTTATAGAAACACCGTTTGGATTAACCGTCCTATATATCAGAAAACTGCATAAAAATTATGGAAAATTAAACGTTGATTAAATCCGTCTGAAAGTAGGCCTCTACACTGCCAAAAAAGTCTCTTCGAAAACGGGGAAAGGTCCAGCTTTTTAAAAATCCGTGATGTTTGGGTCCAAATTGGCAGGATAGGATAAATGACTTGTCATCATGGAGGCTATGTGTAATTAAGGTCAGGGATGCAGTAATAATTAAGAAATCAGACAAACAAATAGGTGTGTACGTACTTCAGCTCCCCTCTGAATCCCACATTGGTCACGTGACAAGTGTCAGTGAGCTGGCCAAAGTAGCGCTGATACTTATAAACATCATGATCAGGGCATTTAGGATATATTCTAAACTCACTACAGTGCGCTCTTGCTAACTTGGCTACAGAATGAGTACATCGGGTTTACACTACGCACTAGGAATAGAATTGGTGGGAAGGACCGCACGCACGCACGCAAACACGAACGCACAAGCACACACACAAAGGGCATCAAATGTTGTAAACAGATATCGAACCGTCGAGAATGATGGAGGTATGAAATGTTACACCTCATAGTTCAATTCCCAACCTTCTAATATCAACATGTCTAATTACCATCGCTTCAAACGCTGAAAGTAATGTTGCGTTCCATTCATACGGAAAAGTCGTATTTATTGAAAATCGTAGTTACCGCACGACAATGCACATGGAATTTCAGTTTCTACTGATGAGAGATGTAGGAGACAGTTGCTGTGGTAACGCTAATTGTAAATGTAGAATGTTAGCCCTAATTCCTGCTGCATGCAGTGGCGGAAATCACGGGAGGACAGAGGGTGACTGTCCTCCCCAAAGTTTTCACTGGGAGGATTATCTCCCAAAAGTTAAAACTTTTAAAGGGGGTAGTAGGGGAACAGTGCTTAACCAAGCACTGACCCCTCTGCTTCACTAAACTTTCATCGTAAAGTATTGTAGAATTAAATTAGTTACATGAAAAAAGACAGGTAGGCATGAATCATGCAAAGACGAAAAGACGAGAGACAGCGGAAAGGAGACTGAGAAGATAGACTTGAGACACACAGACATGAAGACATGGCAATGTATGACCCCAAAGGCAACGGGTTCACTCGAGGATGGGAACTGGAAGGAAGAGTGCGAAGAATGTATGTATATACCGGTATGTGAGTATGTATGTATGCATGTCTGTATGTATTTATGTATGTATGAGCAGATATATGTATGTATGTATGTACTGTTAGTCTTCTACATATGTATGTGTGTATATGTGCAAGTCTCTATGTATGACAGGGAGGCAGTCTACTGTATGTGTTGTTTTAAAAATCTATCATCACAATTTACATAAATGATGTGGTCTTTACACAGCTTAAATTAATTATTGTTTCTGACCTTAAAATTTGATTTTTTGACAAGTTTATTCTTTTCCTTTTGCTGTCAGATAAGTTTTAATTATTTATTACTTCCTTGTGACTTTCATGATGCTGTATATTGTGGTGGTCAGCTAACATGAGTTTTCTTCTATGTTTATAACCTGAGCAGTGTTTATAACCACAACAGAATTCCAGCCATGTTCTCTTTATATTAAGGTGCCTAGGTTCACTCTACTACCGGCTAGCCCGTCTTTTAATGTTTTGCATTCATGAGTTGTCCAAGCTCTGATGAACTCTTCTTTCCTTACTTAGGTCACACCTTTTCGTCTGCTTTACTTGGTGTCCTTTTGTTTCAATTTCTACATCTCTGATTATGGCTGCATCACTATGTTGCTTGCTTTCTACTGTATTTGTTCATTTTACTGCTCATTGCCAAATCTTGCAGAGACTGCTAGATTTACACCTGCATTGCCACAGTCTGGTCTGTTTTTGAACTTGGCTTAAGCTCATTTATTTTACCTGCTTCTCAGTTCTTTATTTTCAAATTGATCATATGTTCTGCTGCTATGTGATACAACTAAAATTATTTATAAAATTCGTGTAGAACATTTTGGCCACTTGCCAAAAACAATTAAGAGAGAGTTTGGAGATCGGGTCAAGCCAGATGACCTAAGATTTGGCAGTGGTTTCAGGTACCTCACTCACTCACTCACTCACTCACTCACTCACTCACTCACTCACTCACTCACTCACTCACTCACTCACTCACTCACTCACTCACTCTCTCACTCACTCACTCACTCACTCACACAGGCACACAGGCACACAGGCAGATACACAGGGCCAAAAGCCAGTCGCCAGAGTGTGGTGAAGAAACTGCCTTAAATCTGGCTTCGTGGTATTCGGATGTTATTGAGGCTCTGAGGGTTGCCAGACTCTTTTGGATTAGTGGGCGGTCCCAAGTTGCCTGTTTATGGGATATTGGGGCCTCGGGATTGGGGGCATTTAATTCGGCCGACCAGCGGGTCCGGGCTTGTTCCAAAGGGCCATACTGGGGCAGGTCGCAAGAGCTAAGAATGGAATCCTGTAACGACGTGGTGCCTGCGGCTGAAGCCAAGAAGGCGGGAAGTGCCAGCGAGGACGCGCGACGTATACCAAGACCTCCGTCTCGGACAGGTAAAGATGCTGATTCCAGCTCTGATCATTCAGAGCCAAGTTGAGCATGTTGGTGAGGCCTTTGCGCAGCAGTTGGTCGAATGTGTCAAGAGCCGGGTTGTCCATGCATGGTGTGCAGCGGAGTGTGTGGAGCAGGGTGCAAGAGCTTAGTGAGTTGCGAAGAAGAATTATGGCATCATGCCTAGATTATTATTATTATTATTATTATTATCATCATCATCATCATCATCATCATCATCATCATCATCATCATCATCATCATCATCATCATCATTATGCTTGAAGTGTAATCCCCAGAGATACAACTGTTCGGAGACTAGTGACATCTGGAACACAGCAACATATAATTCTATCTGGTACGGAGAGGGTACTGCGGAAAGCACACATATTTAAGCATAGAATTGGGGAGTCAATGGAAGCGACAAAAAGTTTCACTAAGTACCGCAAGCACAAAAGGAGGACTAAGCCATAGAGGAAGCTTTGTTTTATCTCTGAGTTCCTCAATGTTAGCGCGAGGCGTTGAAACATATGACTAGTTTCTCTCGAATCCTTGAAATGAGAATTACATGTTCTGAATGCGGTATTCTCTGGACAACCCCACTGATTTGGCTCATTGCTTGTGGATATGCTTGTGATCTGCGAGCAGCGTTTAAGCAGAACTTGAGAAATGTCCGAGTTTAAGGTCAAGGCTTCTTTACTATGCGACAAGTGTACATTAAGGCTTATGAATACAATTGCTATTACAAGGCTTACAAGTTAAATACGATCCCAACGGAACGCCATATTAGTACAGGTTTGCGGAGGTTTAGACCCGGAACCGCCATAAATGGAATGTCCATCGGCTGTTCCGTTACCTTCCCTGTCATGCCGCAAAGGTGCGTTTAGCTCGATTAAACACGAATAAAGTTTGTTGTACTGGCGATTATTAGTGCGCAACATAAATCAAGGAGTATTTGTAGAATTTTGAGGAAACTCATACGGGAGTGAGGAGTTTGTAGGAGATTCGGGGAGTGTGGTTGTTTATAACCAGGTAAGCAATGGTAGAAGCCACTGTGTTTTGACAGTCTCTCACCTGTCGATATATTGGGCGAGTCCATTTGGTGGCGGAAGGGGTGACAGGCCACGACTTGGGAGTGAGATTTTGTAAGGTAATCCGTGGTAATAGAAGATAAGGTAGAGTAGGTTAGGGCAGAATAATTTAGTTGAATGGGCTCGGGCAAGATATGGTATGTCATTCATGTTAGATGCTTATGTATTTGAACATTTTTGTAGCACCTTTTAAAGAATCAAATGGTGTACACATCCCTCCGCATCAACAATCATCCCAGATCTTTCACACACGACACTACACTATGCTATACAAACCTTGTAAAAACTACACTACATTATATTAAATTACATTAAAACTGCTACACTATACCACCACATGATTCACCTTAATAAACTTAATAAGCAATCACTTCACCTCAGCTTACCTTGCCTTAGCATTTCACTGCCTTTCTTGGTATTTGTATTTGACTGCTGGATTTGACCTTGGCATGCGACCTTGGGGATTTTGATTTGACTAGGTGCTGGTGAATTAGCTAGTCTGTCTGATGCAACTTTTGTGCAGCGATGAGAAATTTTTATGTTACATTGTATTAAATCTACATTTACATCATATTACAGCAATATTTACATTGCATCACTTGGTGCATTCTAATGGCTGCTTATTGCGGGATAGGTTGTTATTATTATTACTATTATTATTATTATTATTATTATTGTCCAGTTGGTGGTTCTGCACCCGTGAAGACCATCCATGCATTCAGTGCGGTATTCACTAGCTCGTCTGAGGTATCGGCTGATTCTGGTGGCAGTATGTGTCTTTGGAGTTTGCTTGACCATGGCTTTATTATTGTTATTATTATTATTATTGTTATTATTATTATTATTATCATTATTAAAAAATATTATTATTATTATTATTATTATTATTATTATCATTATTAAAAAATATTATTATTATTGTTATTAAAAATATTATTATTATTGTTATTATTGTCATTGTCATGTTATATTAGGTTGGATTAGATCAGACTAGATTAGATTAGATAGCACATGTTTTTGTTATTTGCAAGGTGTTATTTGTTTGTGAGATTAGATTAGATTATAAATGTTGTCATGCGTTCTCGTGTGATGTTTTAAGTTCTTGCGATGAAACGTTGAACTGGCACGAACCAAGAACCATGAACACGATCCGCAGTGTCAATTCATCAACCTCAAACATCAGAATCCCAAATCCAGATGGTGCCAGCGTTGATTCCTACCACCTGTATGCGCGGCGTTTTGGTGAGCCTTTTGGCCGATATCTGCTTTAGTTAGGGCTGTTTCTGACACGGAATGGTACATTGCTAATATATTTTGCTAATGTGTTTGCCTCTGCTTTTGGTTTTGAATCCTATTCCTGATGTGAATTAGACTGCCGTTAAGATTGTCAGTTTCACATTAAGTCATGTGAAATTGACAGCTGGTAATCAACGACCTCAAGAGTCATCTGTAAAGGGTAAAGGACGTCTGTGAAAAATGACCCCCTCCCTCCTTGTGTCCACAGTTGTCTGCATTAACGTCTCGCTTCCCTTTGCGGATGTCCACTGAATGGGGTTAAAAGTGCTACAGAGTGGGGCACTTGGATATTGCTGCTACGAGCAAAAGGGCTAATAATCATAATACTCAGCGTTTCCTGTCCACGGTGGCCAGCTCCAGTATTATTACTTCAGGTGAGTGAGAACCAGTCTCCCTCAAATACCATCGGACTGTGGAAGCTCGGTGTGGTACATTTGTCACACTTAAAAGTCTAGAAATGGCCGAGTATTGAGGTACCATAGCTTAAGGTAGTGTAGGTAGGATTGGGTAAGGTAGTATAGTATAGGGCAAAGTAGGGTAGAGTAAGTATTTAAGTATTCCAGAGTTTTCATAACATTTGTTCCTAGGATTTTTTAAATTTGATGACCAGTTTGTCGTGAGTTAGTCGCAATGTCAGAGTTCAGAAATAAGTCAGTAAAATGAATTTTCACACGTTTCTTTTTCTCGTTGTATCTTTTCATACCACCATAACTTCGATTCTTCCATAGAATGTCCTCCTGCCCCATATATAAGCAATTACTTAAGTAAGTGGGACCTCCCTACCCTTGGTCCTGACAGCTATTTACATTTTTGCAGTTTTATGCTGACCTTTTCCCTCTTAAAAGTTTCTTAGGCTACCCTAACAAGAGTTTTGGGAGGCTAATTTATTGGTGTGCCTCCCTATAAAAGAAAATGAGTCCATGGAGTGATTGCTCCCCTCCATTGGATTCGCCTTTCTTTGATGTATGATTAATTCATTGTGCATTCAGATGAATCACCTCTTTCTTAGATGTATGATTAAGTTATTGTACATTCCGATGATACAATCACTTCAAAGTGATTTAACAAGGTATAGAATTGATTGCTGGAGCGCTTGATACGGCCTGCTATATTTGCTTAGCTTCAGCCTGCCTGCCTGCCTGTCTTTCTCTTTGTCTGGCTGTCACAGGGACACAGGGTCTGCTTCTACCTCACTGTATGTATCTACGCATGATTCTCGGTTTCTATCGGTATGTCTAGCTTCTTGTATGTGTCTCTCTCTGTCTGTGTAGGTTTTGTGCACGGTCTGCTTTTCTGTGTCCATTTGTCTGCTGGTCTGTCTCTGTCTTCTGAGGCTCTGTCTTTCTGTCTGCCTTTATGTGTCTGTGTCTATCTTTCTCTGTATAACTCTGCCTGGTTTTGTGTTGGTGTCTGCCTATTTTATATGCCCGTGTATCTGGGCATTTATCTAGCGTCTTTTACGACCCACTCAGTTCTAATGCAGTGTGTTTATTTGCGGGATATGTGGGCCAAAAACCTTCCAAGTGTTCGCTGTGGTTTGGGTGGGAGGACTCGTGTCCGTCTGAGTGGCTGAGAGGCTCTGCAATTGATCTCTGCTGTGTGTTCGTTTGAACTGGACTCTGATAGCCTTTCTACTCAGAGGTTGCATAATACCTGCTCTAGCATAAGGGCTCCTAGGTAATTAAGCTAATTATCGAGGTGTCTAGTCTGTCTAGCATAATCTAGAATGCCACTCATCTCTAGTTGTCGACGCCTACGCTAAGTGTGCAAATCGCCGAGCTACATATTTGGCATTTCTGGGTCAGTAATGCAACAAGGGGAAGTAAAGTTGAGGGCTGCCTGCCCTGTATTACCCTACCTCACCTTACCCTTTTCTGCCCTACCTTGCTTTACCCTGCCCTAGCTTACCTTGCCCTGCCCTGCCGTATTTTACTATACTCTACCATACAATAACATACCATACCCTACCTTACCATACTCTATGTACCTTAACATAAACTACCCTAATATATTAGTGGTTTGATGCCTTTAAACAATGAATACATCTGTAGAATATTTCTAATACCTACGGAAAAAAAGAAGAAGAAGTAGAAGAAGGAGATGAAGAAGACGACGATGATCCTAGCCCGGGGCAGTCACGACTGCGACTTCATTTTTCTTAGCCTTGGCATACAAGGACGAGTGGCCAGCCCCTCCCTCACTGCCTGTTCATCCCGCTAGCAGTGTGTGGTCAGTGTACTCATTATAGCTGAGTAATCTAGGGGGCTAGTGGAGCAGAAATCTGGAACAACTTCCTGCCGTGGCGGAGATTTGAACTCTCAACCTTTTTGGTTGACAGTCCAGCATGCTTACCACTAGACTATCACACACCCCTTTGTAAACATGTTTATAAGTACTGAGAATTCTGTTGATTTAATTGTTAATTTAATAACTTGTACTTAAGAATATATTTATTTTGAATTTCTTAGGTAACTCGATGGAGGCGTGCCAGGTTCAGGACATCCTTCGAATGAAAGCAGTATGCCTCACAGGTTGGTTTGATTCAGTACTACATTATCTAATTAAATATTAATTAATTATTTAGCTCTCCTTGTTTTGCTTTGCTTTACTTTACCTTGCCTTATCTTGTGTTGTGTTCTTTCAGGAGGTCGTGACAGAAGGGGAGGACCGATTCTGTTGTTTCCTAGTGACAGTAGATATGTCGAACTCACAGCCAAGGATATGAACACATGTTTGGTCTACCTCGGAAGCATCCCCAGGTATGCTTCGTTTCAACATGCAACTTACCAGGCTATGGATGCAGACAAAACTGTAAAAGGGGTTTTATTAAGCACAAGAATTTGTATGACTTCCCACCATCAGTTTTTAGATTCCCTGCTTTTTTGTGATTGTTTCTAGTTTCTCAGGTTCTTCGTGACCGTTTTGATTAGCCATGATGACACACGACATGATGCTGTGATTTTCTTTTGTTGAATTTCATTCACAGTGAGGAGTCCGTGAGGAAGGGGTTTACTATACTCATTGACAATCGAAAAGGAACCTTTGATGGTGATCTCAATCCACTTGCGGCCAACGTGATGGTTTGTTCGCATTTGTTTTTCTTTAGCTACCTTAATATAGCCTAAATGACCTTCTGACACAGTTGCATTTGATAGCATTCTCTTAAAGGCAGCATAGTACTTGATAGCATTCTCTTTAAACTTCAGTGGCACTTAACAGCGTTCTCGTTAAACCTAAGTAGCACTTAATAGTAGGCTTTTCGTAAACCAACACAGTGTTCTATTGTGTTTGTCTTGAAAATTGCAGGCCCTGATGGAGCACTGCAGCATGTGAATGTACATGCACATTTTTCAATAGCTGCCTTAACATAACTGGGACTTTGCTCATTGGACGAAACCCTGGGACCTGGACCTTGGGCCAGTGCGTCACAGGATTTTCTGCTCACTTCCCAGCTTACAACAGCATTAATTCCGCTGCATGCTCGTGACAGAGACGAGTGTTCATGAACAACTTGCGCAGGGTCGTTACACAAAGTCCACTCAGCGAACATGACTGCAATTATTGTATTACAAACCAAGCGCTTTACCAAATAGATCATCATGTCACACATACATAAGCCTAGAAGTCATAAATGGTGATGATCACAGCAGCTGCCTCTAAGATATAAGATAGTGATCACATGAAGGTGCTATATAAATGTGCATTTAAATTGCCTTCTCTTCCAGCGAGTGCTGAGTGGAGCAGTCCATGCGACCTACGTGGTTCAGATGACTAAACCCAAGTCTGTTCCCGACATTAACCAGCTTCAGGTTTGTGATTTAGTGGCGAGGACTTTTGAGGGTTTGAAGCTTTTGTTCTGCTTGTTCTGATTTTCTCTTAGAATTTCTTAGTGTAACTGTGTGTGCCTTTAGGTCAGTGAAAGTCAGTTATAACGTAAGATTAGGTAGGTAAAATATGGTAAGTTAAGGTACAGTGATTCAAGGTAACATTCGTTTGTCAACAAGTCTTGATAGACGAAAGTTTAAGCTAAGGTAACATCAGGTCAGGTTAGGTAAGATAAGGTAAGGCTACGTAAGGTGAGGTAAGGTAAGAATAGGTTAAGGTAATGCAGGGTAAGGATAGGTATGTTTCTGACATTAACCAACTGTTAAAGGTAAGGTATGGTAAGGTTAGGTATGTTTAGGTAAGGAAAGGTAAGTTAAGGTAAGGTACTTGCTAATTAATTACGATGCAGACATTTAACAACAATATCCTGAAAGATTTTAAGAGGAACTTAGAAGGTGGTGTTAAATTTTCCTTTACATTAAATTATGTCACATTATATTACATTACATTTTTCGACAGATTACATTCAGTTTAGCAAACGATTGATAATTGTGCATTAGATAACAGCAATACAGACGTTATTAGATTAGATTATATTGGATTATGGCACAGAAAAAGAATTGTAAGCATGTTTAGGGTCAAGTGGCTTTTACAACCCATTTCCTTGATAATGCTTGTTTTGTGTCGGTCAGATTCAATACGTGAGTCCTTCAGGCCTGAGTAGCATCTGTGAGGAGGGAGAACTGACCTCTGACCTTGGAGGTCAACTTGTATACTCACATGACCAGTGGATCTCCAACAGAATCGTAAGCTTTATCCATAATCCATCAATTCATGTAAGATATGTCCTTAGGCAAAAGGGTGTATGTATAAATGCAAGTAGATTGGATTAGCTTAGATTGCATTGAATTAGATTAGGTGTGATTTATATTATGGCAGTTATGATTGTAGTTGATATTATATTAGTTATAGTATGGCTAGATATGAATAGATATTAGATTAGATATGATTAGAGTAAGATGATTTGATATCTTTAAAATTGTTTAGGTATGATTAGACTGGATATGATTAGAACAGAGCAGATCATATGAGTTATGATTTGATTGATGTTTGGTCTATTCCACCAGACCCTGGAGAGATTTCTGAAGGATGTGGACGTGGCTTCGAGGAATCTGGATGAGTTCTATCGACAGACGGCTGATCGTATGAACCAGGCTGTTGTCTCCTCCTCTCAACTGGACCTCCGCTTCCAACAACAGGCGCTCAGTAATCAGGCGATCTCCGCTGCCGAGGGACTCGCCTTCCAAGGTCAGCCACTAGTCACTAATAGACAGTCTGCAGGTCAGTCAGTCATAAAGGAAGTTGGTCTTAAAGGAAGTGGGTCACTCAGTGAGTGAGTGAGCGAGCGAGCGAGTCAGCCAGCCAGCCAGCTGGCCAATCAGTATAGTGAGTGTATCTGCCATGTCACTCGGTCAATCAGTGTGTCTGTCTGTCTGTCTGTCTGTCGGCTATTAATTTCTCGTTACATTATATGTGTTCAGGTCGTGATTTCCACATGAAGCTGAATGCAGCTGCAGGACCACCGTTGCCAGGCAGTGCGATTCCGCATTTCACAACGGATCAGGTGATTGCCATGAACTCTGTCAAGCGAGCTGTTGAATTGATCGAGAGAAAAATTGATCGCGTGAAGAATCTGTTCCAGGAGCGTAACAAGGAGATCGGAACGAGGGCTCAGCTCCGAGAACTCGAACAGGCCATGAAGACCGTAAGTATCAGTTACAATATCATGCAATGCTTGACAATGTAACGTAATGTATTGTATTGTAATAAAATGTAATGTAATACAATGTGACACAATATAATGTTTTGTTACGTTATGTGATGTAATGTTATATTATGGTAGAATGGGTGCTGCAATTGATTTCATAAGATTAGATTGGATTAGATTAACTGACTTGGTTGATGATCTGTTTGTTCAGGTGGTAGACTGGATCTTAGGCCCAGGGGAAAAGCTTCTCGGGTCTCAGACGGAAATTGGAAATTCCTATCGCTCGGCTGATGACCTACGCAAGCAACACGAACAACTGGAGCTCAAGTGTGCTGTAAGTTAAGGGGCACAGAAATTCACAAACTGGTGCTCCAGAAATGCCCGATTACATTTTATTACTTTACATGTATTTGGAACAGATTTCCTATAATACTGTTTGGTGCTACAAGAAAGAAAGAAGGCTGTTTGGACTATACGGGAAAGACAACAGTGACAACAAAAATGAAGTAACAGATAACAGATAGTTAACAAGACTTGGATGAAACACAAGACATGCACTCTACTTGACAAGTGACTGAAAAAAGTATGAAGATCATTCTTTGCACCCACCACTACTAAATGGCTAGTGTCAAGAACTGATGGCGATGGTGATGATGATGACGACAACGATGACGACGACTGATGATGACGAATGCCCATTACGTCTACATTTTGATTTCTTCAGCATGTGAATTAGCTGAACTTAAATGTTCAATTACATTGTTTGACATTACTTTACATTTTGTTTTATTTTGAATAGGATTCCTACAGCATGTATGCAGAGCTGAGGCACCAAGTGTCGGAGGCAATGAGCGCATCAACTGCAAAGGTATCTGATCTTGAGGCACAACGTGACTACATGGACATGGTCTGTCGCAGTTTCGCCAGTCGCCTGGAACAGCGGCGCAACCTCGTCATCACATCAGTGCGATTCCATCGACTCGTTGAAGAGGTTTGTGCCTGTGTATGTGTGTATGTATGTGTATGTTTGTGTTTGTATGTGTGTGTATATGTGAATTAGTTATCTAAACACTTAATTAATATGGTGCCTTTTTAGCACCTTGCAGAAAACACTGGCTTTGCTAGCATGTGTATATGTATATGTATGCGTGTATGTCTGATTGATGATTGCTTGGGTGATTGTTTGATTTATTGATGGATTGATTGATTGATTGATTGATTTATGTTGAATTATTAAATTTGTTGAATTATTGATTGGTTTGATGGATTGCTTGCTTGCTTATTTCATCGATTAATTGAAAGATTGATTGATTGATTGATTGTTTGACTGACAGCTGTCTCGTGAACTGGACGATTTCCTTCAGCTTCTGTTCACTGAGGTGGTTGCAGACAATGTTACCTCAGCCAAAGCTCAACTGAAGAGTCTCGAGACAAAGTGGGAAGAACTCAGTCAGTGTTTTACTTACATTACAAAATCGAGCCTCATTCTCAGGACTGTCTGAGAAGGTCCTTTTAAATGCTAGAGCATTTTACCACGAACGCGTTTAGAAAAGTGTTATTACTATTAGTGTTATTTATTATCATCATCATCATCATCATCACAGTGATTTTGTGAGGTACTTAAAAGGCACTATATTAAATGTCTTGATGCATGCTATTATCATCATCATCATAATGATTATTATTACTATTATTTGGAATGATTTTGATATTATTTTCTTTATTTATTTTCAGATTCCAAGGCTGAGCTGGCTCTGTTTGAGGGCCAGAATCTCCTGAACCAGCTCTGTCTCCCAGTGAAGAATGCCTTCGGCCAGGACATCAGTCCCGATCGCAAGCAGCAGCTCTACGGAGTTGAGAGAATGATCGAAGATGTCCAGGATCGACGAATGCGCTGCCAGGATCTGACCGATGTACGAAAGCTGAAGATTCAGCAGATTCTGCAGCTGAGAACGTGTGAACAAGATGCTGAACAGGTGAAGAGAAAATACCGCCAGCCTCGAGTTACTGATGTGATCTCGTCTAGAGACTTTTCTGTTTTTGTTCCTGTAACTGAACTCTTCATACGTCACATTGCCTTACTGTTCTTTCCCTTGTATTGTCTCACCTTACCTTTCCTTACTTTACCTTATCTTACCTTTTCTTATCTTACATGACATTACTTTTATTTGCATCACCTGACCTCACCATACTTTATCTATACTTCTGTTAGCTTACCTGATGATGCTATACCATACATTTCTGTACCTGACCTGAACTTACCTAATGTTACCTTACCTTGCATCACTTGCCTTGCTTTAGCTTTCTGTTATCTCACCTGTCCATACCTCTCCTTTCATTACCTGACCTTCCCTTACCTTACCTGATCTTACCTGAAGTGTGCCTTACCTTTCTTTACCTAAGCTTACCATAGTCATTTGATCTGGCTGAATGACAGGCCATACGCTGGATCGTGGAACTGTGTGACATAACGAACAAAGCGGCCAATGTCTGTGTAACGAGGAACGCACAGGAACTGGAGTCTTATGAAAAGGAAAAGAGCCACGTAGAAAATACAGCACAGGTTCACATCACTTCTGAATAAAATCAGCTTTTAGTTATTATTAACATCATTATTAATTACTGTCAGTATGATTATTATATTTTTGTAGCATTATGAGGTTTTGTGTAGTGGATAGGTGTGTGGGTCAGATGATCAGTCATTCATTTATAATTCTATAAGTAATTCAGCAAGCCAGCCAGTCAGTCAGTAGTTAGTGACAATTCTTCTAATAAAACCAGCCATCTGACTATTCTGTTAGCTGTGCTTAGCTGACTTATTGTTCTGATTGATTGGCAGAATACTTACGAGTACGGGAAGCAGTTGCTACAGGCGGCTCTTGTCCTTCGGAGGTCACTTCGCTATGACCTTCAGCCGAACCACGATCAAGGTCGACGTCTTGCAGATGCGTGGAAGTCCTTTTCAAGGGGAATCAACGAGAGAATGTCACGACAGAGCAACATCTCTGCCTTCACGAAGAAAGCCAATTCGGTACAAAGAAGGATGCTCAGAATAGAGCTCAGTGAAGTAAGGTATGGTAAGGCATGTGCTGAGGTATGGTACTTATGGTAAGGAAGGTCATTAGGTAAGGTGTGGTATTTAGTTAGGTTAAGGTAAGGTACATAGGGTAAAGTTTTAGTCCTTAGGATTATGGTCCTGAAGTTAAGGGTCATTTTGAAGTTATGGTCCTGATGTTAAGGATCATTTTAGAGTTATGGTCCTCAAATAAAGGGTCATTTTAGAATTATGGTCCTGATGTTAAGGATCATTTTAGAGTTATGGTCCTGAAGTTAAGGGTTGTTTTAGAGTTATGGTCCTGATGTTAAGGACCATTTTAGAGTTATGGTCCTCAAATAAAGGGTCATTTTAGAGTTATGGTCCTGATGTTAAGGACCATTTTAGAGTTATGGTCCTGAAGTTAAGGATTGTTTTAGAGTTATGGTCCTGATGTTAAGGACCATTTTAGAGTTATTGTTATGAAATAAAGGGTCATTTTAGAGTTATGGTCCTGAAGTTAAGGGTCATTTGGCAGTACAGCGCCAATCCAGCAACAACTGTTCTTTCTAACTTACAAAATGTCAATTTAGCACGGTGGATGAGGATTTGAACCTCGTACCTTTATCTTATCTAGTATTAAATAATAAACTTTTACTCGGAATAAAGGTAAAGGTATCACTTATTTATATACCTTTGTAGAAGCTTTTAGAAGCTTAAAGATAACAGTAACAATCTTATTCAAAGGGCTCATTAAAAGCTCCTTAGAAGCGAGATCAGAGGTTGAAAAGCTATTCAGGATGAAACAGGATGACAGTAATCCTAAATAGTACACGTTTTTTAACCTCCCAACATGCGTTTATTCTCTTTTCCTGACCCCAGAACGATTGACGGCTGAGCTTTTTAATTTTATTGGCTTAGCTTCTTGCTCGTGCTGATGAGTTGCTCAACGTAATTGGTCAGTCAGCAAGCAATGAGTTAACTCCAGAGCGACTCGTTCTACACTACTCGCCTTCCAAGGCGCAGCTGGATCGAGAACATGAGGACCTGCAGACGGCGGGTGCCAGCCTGGTTGACCGCCTGCAACAACCAATACTTTTGGAAGAAGGGTGAGGGTTGCAGCTCCCTCAAAGGGTATTTAAAAAAGCTAAATATATGTATCCATATATTTGTTATATACAAAATTGTTTAGATATATATATATGTATATATATGTATGCACATTTTTAATTCATATAACCACATATGTGTGTATATTTTATATATATTTTGATAGTTATACATTTATCCACATGTATACTTATATGTAAATATGATTATTTATATGTATTGTCTAAAAAGGACAGAGAAGCGTATGAAGTTGGATGACGAGGGAGTTGTTGACACAGTGAAGCTCAAGATGAAAGAGATGAATGACAAGATGACAAGGCTGTTGTCTGTTTGGGATCAGCAGACACGAGGACTTCATCTCGACTCCAGCGGACAACTCGTCGGCAAGGATCTTACTTTCTTGCATTTATGTAGTGCCCCATTTAATGGTTTCATGAGTGATGCATGGATAGATTGATTAGTTACATGCATTCGATTGATTCTTAGAAGGCGCTATATAAATGTCTTGAGAGACAGACAAACACACAAACAGACATGTAGACAGATAGACATACATACTGATAGACAGATACATATACGTAGTGATAGAAGGCTGTTAAAGAGCGGCCTGCATCAGATTCAGACAGACAGGCAGGCAGACAGACAGACATACAGAAATGAGAATGTGGCAGAGCGTTGAAAAAACGAAACAATAACTGGAGTTTCCTAAATCTTTTTCCACTTTCCAGGTCCAGACGGCAAGAGGTGGTATCCAGTCAACCGCAGTGTTGGTCATTACCCAGTTCCGAGCCCTCGAGTTATCGCTGGAAGAACAAGCGAGGCACTGCTGGGCTCGGCTGTGTCTTCTTCGCGACCTCAGTCAGAAGCAGGTGATCCGTGGAAGAAGGCAGAAAAGGAAATTGAAGATGTAAGGGATCATGATTATGATCATTGCTGTTGTTATCATTATTCTTATGATCGTTGTTGGGACCATAACATTAGGGTGTCATGATTAAGAAGAGATGTGTCATCATTGTAAAATCAACATCATTATTGTCATATTCTTGTCTTCATCTTCTTGTTATTATTATCTGTATGATCATCATCACCATATTCATACCCCTCAGTCATTTCATTTCAAAAGTTGTGCCATATTATCTTGTTGCATTTAAACATTGTTAGATTACTTACTAGTTTACTTACTTACCAGCTTACTTATTAGCTTACTTTATATTTTCTGATGCTCAGTTACTTACTTATTTTCTTGTTCTTACATATTGGCATACTTGCTTACATACTTTCTTACCAGATGGTGTTTAAGTGATGATGTTTTAATGTATGAAATGCAGGTGAACTACTGGATTCGTGGCACAGGAATGGCAGCACTGGAGAGGGACCCTGACATGGGAATCACCCTCACCACAGCCAATGAATTTCTTGAATCACATCGGAAATTAGCTGATGCCCTGAAGGTATTAAGGATAAAATGATGATTATGATTACAACAGTGTTGTAGATTATGATGATGATGATGATGATGATGATGATGATGATGATGATGATGACTGATGATTATGGTGATGACCAATGACAATAATGATGACATATAATGATGATTCTGATGATGATGTTGAATGATTACGATGATGACTAATGAGATGATTACGATGATGACTAATGATGATAATCGATGATGATTATGATGATGACTAATGCTGATGATGACTGATGATGATTTTGATGACTGATGATGACTTTTGATGATGAATCATTTGTTTTATAGCACTGTTAGTGGTGATAGCTTCGATTACGTTTCTACTGAAGTTAAACTGTTGGTTGTTTGCATCAAAGAGAAAACAATCGGATGTGGATGGAATTCTTTCACTGCACGAGAGCCTCGTTTACGCTGGATACCCGGATGCAGTGGCAGCTGGGCCTCAGGTCAAGGTCTTTCGTGAGCAGTGGGACCTGCTCAAGATCTACGTCCAGGAGCGCATCGAGCTAGCTCTGTCCTACGTTGACTTCCACAGAATGACTCAGAAGGTTGGTCTTCTTGCCCCGTGTAATGTAAATTGTTGAGTAATTGATGTAGTCAGTTTGATGGATATTTGCTGAGTCGTGTGTGATTAGATTCGATTTAATTTGATTAGGGTTAGATTGCCTTGGATTTTATTAGGTTGTTTATGTTTAGATTACCTTTTCTTGAAATACTAACCTTACCATACCTTACTTCAGTTTCTTGCATTACCATATGCTGTATTACCCTTCTTTACCTTAGCATAGCACATCTTGCCTAGTCTTTCCTTACCTCGCTTTATCCTATGTGATCATACCTACCTTACTTTACCTTACCTCACTTAATGGTACTTGGCTTTCTCTATCTGACTTTACCTTTCCCCACGTTGTCGTACTTACCTTTACATATTTTAACTTACTCTACTTTTGACCATACTTTTCCTTACTGTATCTTGCTTGACCTTACCCTGCTTTAATTTATCCCACTTATCATACCTTACCTTAGCTTACCCTACATTACAATTTGTTACCCTACTGTACCCTATCCTACCTTACCTTACCCTACTCTACCATACCTTACCTTACCTTGCTTTTCCTTACATTACCTACCCTACTGTACTTTACATTGCATTGATGTTGTTGTAGCTGATGATCCATATGGATGTGTTGGAGGAGAGTCTGAGAAGTAATCCAGTCGATTCAGGGCGGTCCTGTCTGTCTGAGACGGAATTCCAGGTCAAGACGCAGGACTTTAAGCGAATGAACTCTGAATACTCGGAGGCAAAGGGCAAAGGTCACAAGTTCATCAGCAACGTCGCTGAAGTATGTTTTTAATATGCCCCCAACTCTCGTTATTTACACTATATGTACTTGCATTGTGTTAGACTTCGTGTAATGACCACTGACAAGCAGTACTTCAAAAATACATACGAATCATTTAAAATTGCATTTAAAACAGGTTTACAATTGCATCAAAATTACTACACTACATTTGGAGTCATCATTGTAGCTGATTGTAGATTCTGGAAAAAAAGTATTACAATAACATTTAAAATTACATTTAGCTTTTAAAATTGCATGCACAATTACATGTAGTTACACTTAAATTACATTTGCAATTGCAGCTGAAGTTGGACAAGTACCTGGATAAGAAACGAGCTGTGTCGCAGGTGGAGTACCACCTCGGCCACTTGGAAGGGCGTCGACGTCACCTGAGCAACCTCTTTGAAAGATGGAACAGCAGTTTCCAAGTGGATGACGATTACCAGACATTCATGAACAGTGCAAAAGAGGTCCAAAGTTGCAGTTATTCATTTCATTTTCTTTGTTTTATTTCTTGCAAAGGTGGCGATATTTTCCAGTTATTCAAGTATTTTTTTATGCTTACAGATAGTAACTTGTAACAAAATGGGCTGCTTTGTCATGTATTTGTAACTTTAATTAGAAATTTGTGTAGCACCGCTTCAAGAGAATCTAATCAGAGGCTTTCTGATTGCCTGCCTAAACGATATTAATTGTCATTAAGACCAGAAAATTCATCACTTGGGAAGCAGTGCTCAGTTAACTTGAAAAGTCGCCAGTAGGAGTTGACCATCTTGTCACGTATTTGGTCCCCTTGTCGCACAGTTGGTCACCATGTCACACAGACCCACCATGTTGCACACTTTTCTAAGCAAGTACAACTTAAGGTAGACTGAAACATACTGAACTGAGTCAGATATAATGAGCAATTATGTAGCTCTATCCAGTTACCGATGTTCTTATAAACAGTTGCATATGGATATGGACGAATTGAGTAGACGGATGGAGAATGGAGCCCAGCTTCCCGCATCCAAGTACGTGGCAGAGAGTTCTGCTGCCGCAATTTTAGAGAAGATGGGCAACCTCGAGAAGGTCGCTGCGTCGTTAGTCGAACGAAGTCACCCAGAGTTTCAGAAGATAGAAATGGAAATGGAAGAAATCCAGAGAAGATTCTACATGCTGAAGGATAACATCAGAAGAATGGTTGTCTGTTTTTAATAACTTCTTATAATTTATCATTAATTAAATTAATTAAATTTATAACTTCTCATAATTATAATTGGCATTGTTACCATAGACATCATTAGCCTTTATTATATTTACATGTTTATTATTAATTTCTCGTAATAACCGTTGCTATTATTAGAGTTATTATCCTGATCATTATTAAGCTTACTACTGGTCTCTTTAGAATTGTTGTCTTTATTATTGTTAGAATCATTACCTTATTACTGTTAGAATTTTTACCTTAAGCTGTTAGAATTATTAATTTATCATTGTTAGAATTCTTCTCTATTGTATTTAGAATTATTACCACTTGCATCAGACTCAGAGTACATGTTTAATAAATTAAACATCATTAGTGTTTTATAAAACTTAAATAGATGAATTTCCAGATTGTTATTAGAATCATGATTTCTTCTTCTAAGTAAGTAAGTAATGCATTTCTTAACACGCCGTATGTCCATCAGCTGAGCCAGGTATCGTAGGCGTGGTTACCTCTGATTAAGCATAGAAAATTCAAATTGTTAATTTTAAATGGCATGAATTTGGTTGTATGTTTTGTGCTATCATTTTGCATTTTACATTCGGATGGTTACAATTTTCCATAGAATCCTGTGCTGCTAAAATTTGAACAACCACTTACTGATGGCGAAGTAAAAAGTGGACAGAGGTGAGATTTACAGCTTATACAGGCTTCTAATTAGTCAGACCTTAGTCTAATCTAATCTTGTCTAATATAATGACTTCTGTAGCGCCGTTATCATAATGTCAGTTAGTCCGTCAGTTGTTATTGTCTGTCTGTCACTCAGTAAATCAATCAGTTCATCATTCAGTTGATCTTTCAGTCAATCAGTGATCAATCAATCAATCATCCAATTAATTTTTTAACATGACAGGCAGATCAAATACAGTCAGAATGCAGAAAAAGAAATAGCAATATCTTATGTTTCAGTCATTCATTCAATCAGTCAGTCAGTCAGTCAGTAAATCAGTCAATCCAAATTTGTCTATCAGTCTTTCAGTCAAGCGGCGAGCTGATCGATCAACAGAATTTTTATTTGTTTGTCTCCCTTTTCCAGCTTCATGTTTCGATGTCAGCCAGCGAGAGGCGCTCACATTCATAGTGTGGAGTGGCGAAAAGATGGCGCTCCAGTCACCAGAAGCAACTACAGACCAAGCGTTGAGAACGGAGTCTGCTTGCTTAGGGTTGACAATGCGCAACCAGAAGACTCCGGAACATTCTCTTGCAGAGTGGAAACTGATGCTGGAGTGGCAGAATCCACGGCTAGGCTCGAGGTCAAAGGTCAGTATTTGAGGATGTTGCATAGAGTTGTAGAGAGGTTCTTTGAAAGGAATTAAGTAAAAGTTCAGGTACATTACAAATAACATGCTAACTTTGAAGGAACCTTCAGAAGTTCTTAGGAGGTGCTACATCGATGTCCAGGCACATGCATACAGTCTGAATGAACCTAGAGATCTAATCTAATCCAACCTAATCTAATCGACCATATCTGATCTGATCTAATCCAATCTGACTTAATCTAACATGATTTGATCTTATATGATTGAATCTAATATTCTCTTAATCCAGTCTAACCCAGTCTGATCTTACTTCATCTGCCCTTATTCAACCTGAGTTTAACTTATTTAGAAGTAACTTTTAGAGGTTTTAAAATGTGCTATATAAATCCTAAATAAATAACTCCTCTGGTGTATACAACTAACTTTTCATCTGCTTCTTTTCAGAAAATCGTCCACAACCGGTTGCCCCAGCATTTACGAAGGCCCTCCATCCAATTGACATTCATGAGGGAGAGACCTTGAACCTTGAATGTGAGGTCGCCGGATATCCTGACCCAATTGTGACCTGGACGAAGGACGAGTTTCCGCTTCGAAGTTCCGGTGACTGCGTCGTCTTCATCAACGAAAACAGCCACAGCGTCCTGATGCAGAAGGTCCAACGGAAGCACAGCGGACGATACGTCTGCAGAGCCCAGAACTCCGCCGGACAGGACTATACATCAGCCTACGTCAATGTCATCGGTCAGTGGCTAAAAGGGCACTATATAAATTTTCAGTGACTAATTGATTTTATCATGGGGTTTACTGATGTGTTCAAGATCCTAATTGATCCTATTGTGCCCTGCTGTGCTCTTCCTTGGATTGACCCCATGGATTCTAACATGGGACTGAAACTGACCCAACAACCTGCCTCTTGCAGAATTGATTTGATATAGTGCCGGTGTAAGCTTGTCTCCCTGATGCAGCTCTTGTTTGGCACTGTGTTAAATTACATTACAGAGACATAGGTTCACCTAGTCTAGCATATGCTAACCTACCCTATTCTATGCATGACGGCTCTGCCCCTCTTTGTCCTATAGGCTGAGTCCTAGCCTATGTACCACACCCTACTCCACCCTATACATTTCTGCCTTATCCTGCAGTGGCATGCCTTGCAATCCTGTGCTGTACTTTAGCCTACTTTGTTGTATCCTACCCTACCCTATCATTTTCTGCCATTCCCTACAGACCCATAACCTACTCTACCCTGGCTTACCATACCTGCCTGACTGTAACCTAATCTAACTCAACTTAGTTTAGCTTTTTCTATTTTCAGCTTGCTTAAAATAACCTGGGCTTTTGCTTTTTCAACTAACCTAACATGTTTTTCATTCGGTTTGTGCTGGTTGTGCAATTCCATTTAACAGCTGTGAACAAGTTGTTTGCAAATTCTTATCTCACCATCTCAGGGATAAGCTACAATGTAGTCTAAAGTACATTACGGGATTGTGAGTGTTTATCTCACAATCTCAGATTCAGATTTAGCTTATATAGTAAGTGCAATGAAAAGATAAATAAATAAATAAAAATTCCATGCCTATTATAACCTGATGTAACCCAACTTAATTTAGATGTTTTCTAACCTTCAGCTTCTTAAGCTAATGTGGAGTTTGCTTAAATATAGTTCAAAAGTTAACCAACTAACAGCAAGGCTTACTGAGCTGAATATTAGTTTGGTCTTGGCTAATCTATCTGATGGTTTTCCAGTCTAGTCCTGTCTTATTTAATCTATATGAATGTGAAACTGTAGTGTTTTGAAGTCATTACTAAGCTAATAATAATAACAACTACTATTCGAGGACTTATATGAGTGAAACCGTTATTAATTTATATGCCTCAACATTGAAAGTGTGCATTGCCTTCATTAAACATAAATGAATGCAAACACAAATTAATCCCTTATGACTGAGGGCGCTAAACACAAACTTACAAGAAAGACATAAGTTTATTTAGCGCACAGTCATAAATTAATGAATTTATTTCCCTTTGAAATTTCCAGTTGTTCAGCAATGTTTAGTGTACAAATTTCAAATCTAGAAATTTTCATGTTTGAATTTTCATTCTCATTTTCAAAATTCGTAGTTGCATAGAAATTTCAGTAATTTTGCTTCATACAATCTTGGCCTGTTTTAAAAAAATTAATGGACTCCTTTCTGGTTGGTTAAAATTTCTTGGGCATTTGCTAACTGATGCAGTTCTATAAAAAAAACTGTTCAATAAATTTTCGGCTTGATTGATTTTTGCTTGACTTTGCTAACGGTAGCATCTCGTAACTATTCTCTCGGCATTACGTCACTGGAGGTGAGGGGTCAACCAAGAGGCACTTCTCAGCAGTGTAAGTTCTTATGTCTTCAGCAAGGTAGGTTAAAGTAAGTTGAGGTGAGATAGAGCACTTCGTGTGTAGCACGGTGAGTACGGGCTCGAGCCTCCCCTTAGATGGTTACTGTGTAGGGACCTTGAGAAAGTCCTTCAATCACAATTGCTTTGCACCTCAGATTCAGATTTACTGACCTTGCATGCATAATAAATGCAAAACAATAATAATAATTTAAGGAAATACGTTGATATTGTTAATTCGGTTACATTACAAGAAAGACATTTTGGTGATAGCTGAGGAATTTTTTGTGGGCTTCAGCTTTCATCCAGTCTTTACAGGTAGTTTTTTGTTAATGCGGTTATGTAAATTTTTCATGATCACATACTGTCAGGTTCATTAATGTAATTCAGGTCTAAACTTAAGACTCGTCTGTTTCATTGTGCTTACTCGCCTTAACCTGACTTTTTGGATTTTGACTGGGCTTTGCCTATGGATGACGAATTTTAATTATGATTGATTAACGCTTTGTGCATTATGATAATGGCACTGTGGAAGTCATTAGAGTAGATTAGATTAGACCTATTGGATTTAGACTGGAATTCTCTGGCAGTTGCCATCTTTGACTACTGTTTCAACTTGAAGCAACCTATTATTTACGCAGGTCTTGAAATGCCACAGTTCACTGAACTTCTAAAGAGTGCGACAGTGCTTGAAGGTAGCAACATCGCGCTTCGCTGCAGCTTCACTGGTGAACCAAAACCTAAGATACGATGGATGAAAGACGAAACAGATGTTGGATCAAATACTACTTTTAAAGTAATAATAATAACCTTCCTTCCCTTGCCTCACTTTACCTAACCTCCCTCGATCAGTTTAACATATTCTTATTGTAACAGTGTTACACAGGTAACATACTAACAGTCATGCATCTATGGAGCAGAAGTGGAAGCGACAATATCTATGTTCGGACAGTTTAGAATGGGGCATGGAGGTATCTTTCTAGACGAGCAGTTATCAGCGCATTTATGGTCAGCAATAAAGTGAAGCAAAACAAAAAACAATACTGCACTTATTTAGATATGTATAGTGCCATTGACATTGTATTTGTAATTGTAATTGTATTTTAAGATTTATAGAGAATAAACTCAACAGAAGCGCTCAATCTCTGCTTGACTGTGTTCAGATCGGGATGGAGCAGAGTTTCTCGGTGTTGGAGATCCAGGAGGTGATCTTGGGTCACACTGGAACCTATACCGTCGTCGCCTCAAACCCAGGCGGTGAGCAGCGATCCTCATGCCATCTGACCGTGCTGCCTGCTCGGTCTGGTCCACCATCTCGACCGACCATTGAGAGGGGCCTTCGGGACGTCTGGACTGCTGTGGGACAGCCGTGCATCCTCGAGGCAGTTGTCTCGGGAAATCCTAAACCAGAGGTTGACTATCTTGCCTGACCTTACCTGTTGTTACCTTAATTGTCATTACCTTATCTTACCTGAAGTGAACTTACCTTACCTGACATGACTGTCTTTGGTTACATTGCTGTACTGTAGCTTAACTTAATTTGCCTTTACTTAACTTACCTAGCTCCTTAATACAATGTATCAAAAATTAAAACTTAATAATAACATAATTATTATTACGATAGTTGGAGAACTTTACCTATGTCATGCCAGTTTCAGGTTATACTAATGTTCAGAGGACTTACACCTATACTTGCTTTACCTTAAGGTTACCTGTTTCAGGTGAAGTGAATGACATGGGAACTTTCTAGCTTTACTGAGAATGACCTTTAATTTACCTGTTTCATGTGAAGTGCTTTCTCAGGAAACTTTCGGCCTACAGGTATATGACCTTTAATTTGCCTTTTTCAGGTGAAATGGATGTTTAAGGGGCGACCGTTGACTGACTCCGACCACATCATACGTAACGTGGGTAACACTTATTCCCTTGAGATTCCAGAAGTTTTCGAAGATGATGCTGGCCTGTTTTCCGTTGTGGCAGAGAACAGTCTCGGCCAGACCAAGAGCGAAGGCCGTTTAACAATCAACAATTCCTTTGCAGGTAATTTGGGAAGGAAGGAAGACCTGGCAGGAGGCCAGTCGCAACATAATCTTAAGAGGAAGCCATTTTATCCTTTTCTTCTGAATCAAGAGAACCAAAGTAATTGTAATTGTATTCATAATCTCTGGATTTTTTCAACACCCCAAAAAACCTAAGCCATGGCAACCAGCTAATTCACAGTTGCTTAGTAAAAACAAAAAGTCAGTGAAGCGTGCATGGTCAAGTTCAGTTAAAAGTCCAGATAATGGTTGTGTGTCTCTAGCATATAGGATTGTTTGTCCTCATCTGTTTGCATTTGTGACCAGTTTGAAGCTTTGGAATTCACTGTCCAGTTCTCTGCAATCTGGCAGTTCTTAAATGTCATTCAGCTCTGAACTTGAGATTCATTGGTTTCAACTTGCTTACCCACCGCAGCTGACTTCCAGTTTCCTTGACCCATCAGATTTCTGCTGGACTTCTCCAACGTATTACAATTTTTGAAGATGTTGCATTAAAAGCTACCGTTGACTGATGTATTTTACGTTACAACAGCGACACTATAGAAGTCATTAGATTAGTTTACCTGAATATTTGTATAACGCCCTTTAAGAATTAATGACCTCTCAAGGCTGTTTAACAATTCTATGCATCTTAAGGTTATCACGAAATGTTTCTTGTGCGTCCGTCGGAACACTTCAGTTGAACAACAGACAGATATTATTTGGTCCCTTTGCACATTCCTGGATCAACAACTATACATACATACTTTATATATATATATGTGTGTGTGTGTATATTTATGCATATTCATATATACATGTACGTGTATTATATATTTATACATACTGTATACGTGTGTATGCATACGTAAGTTACGTAAGTGACGTAAATGCATGAATATATAGCATTTGCAGTTCATCAGTCTAGTTAATGTACTATGGATTGACAACGTTTGCTTTTTTCACCAGAAGACGGCAGGCTTTACCGGGTTTCCATGGCAGTGCCACAACCACTTCCCTGCTGCTGAGGCAATGCACAAGGCTATCACCTGTCCGGCAATCCATCGTACCACCGCTGTTGCTCGGGGACCGGCTGTGGTAGATGTAGGCCTAACCTGCTGCAGAAACTGGCAGTGGTTCCAATTATAGCATCCTTCGATATCAGGTCTCTACACCTGGCACGCTCTTCCTCCTGTCTGCAAACGTCTGGAGTTGTGCAGTGTGTGCGTGCGTACGTTTGTATGTGCGCTTGTTTGGATGTGTGTTTCTGAGTGTAGGGTAAAAGTAAGGACTGTGGAAAGTTTGCCTGTATTCCTGTGAAGGTCAAGGTAATGAGTATGTAACATTTGTTTATTCCTGAATTGGTAAAGGTAACAGTTCTATGGAGTTTGTGCATCTGTATTTCCCTATAAAGGTAAAGCTGAAGGTAATGTGTCTGTAATGTGTGTATCTGTTTTTGTTCTATTGCTGTAAAGGTAAAAGATAAGTTTGCGGGCCAATGTATATTACTTTGTAAACTATGAGGCTTCTAGGGGATGGTACAGAAATTTTGGGTGCCTATGGCTACATTTTCCAGTCAACACTCAGACGGGTGTCTTGCAGGACTAGAATGTAAAAAGAGGTACAGAGTGGTTGTAACTGTAAATTGTAAGCTGAAACATTTCTAAAGTACTACTTAAAAGACTAGCACAGGGCACCAGAACTTATTTATAATAAGATCATGTTTAACTGAGGTCAGTTTCTGTAGTTGAACTAAATATGAAATCGAGAAACTACTATTACATATCTGTCAGAATTAATGTATTAATGAAGCATGTTATATGGAAGCTCAGGTGCATATTTATATATACATATATATATATATATATATTATGTATATAGGCCTGTACAATACTTATACCCTGTAATATAGTTATAAGCCGTGATGATACTCCTATGTCCACACATTAATGAATATATACAGACTTGTATTTGTGCATATATTAACACACTCTGTGTATATATATATGTATATATACATATATATATATATGTCCGTATGTGTATGGACATAAATTTGTGTAGATATATCTAATTATGAGCCTTGATGCATTCATAGAGGCTTTTACATGCATGATGTTTGTGTTTGTGTTTGTATCTGTCGATGTATATATATGTTACGAGCCAGTATCGTCTTTTTTATTAGTATTACTAGTCTGATTGGTTCCCGGCCTTGTCCGTCCGTTCGTCTGTATCTCTGTGTCTCTCTGCCCGTCCGTTCGTCTGTATCTCTGTGTCCATCAGCCTGTCTGGCCAAGAAGTGAGTGAAGCCGGCGCCGGCGAAGCAACACGAGCTTCTGGGCAAGTCTAGCATCCAAGATTCTGCAGCAGGATCAGACCTGCATCGGCGCTTTCGGTCTTTGCCTCCGTGGCTGCATTGGCGAGGGGGTTGCCCCGTATACCAAAAATACAGCCTCGTCCGTCATGCGTTGCGCGGGAGAGACTGGGATGCGGCTACAGAGCGGTTTTATTCTTAGACAGGGACTGCCCTCACAGACTCGATCGACCGACGGACCGACCGACACTTAACAAGCAACATCCAAGTGCTTCGGAGAGTCGGCGTGGCCCAGCTTGGACTGTCGTTGTTTCGCTATATACCCGGGCGATAGGGCGCGATCTGTAAGGGGCGCGGAGTGTGACGGTTTAGCGATCCGTGAATGGCTTTAGGTCTTAGAAGGTCAGTTGAGGAGGTAGCCATCTTGTTGGTGTTTTGACGTCATCGTCGTCGTCGCTGTTGTCTGCTTCGATTTTGGCGGGAATATAGTTGGTTGCCATGTCGGGCTTTTTCAATCACCCGAAGTGGGGGGTGTTCGACGCCGGAGAGGCGAACGACTTTCATCTAGGTGAGTGCGTGCGGGTGATGCGGGGGGTGTGTTCAATGGGGTAAAATGTAAATGCACATGTTTTTATATAGCAACAGTTGGGCCTTGACCCGGCTCGTTTTAAAATGAATTTACCAGGTGAAATCAGAGGAATACATGCAGAGGAAAATGGCGAGGGTAACATGTAAAAAATAGTGTTACCTTAATCTTTGTTTCTGTGGAGTTTTTTATAGACTAGACTTGTTTGTTACCGTTACCTTTTGCTACTGAGGAGTTTCCACAGAGATGTGTAAATATGTATGTTACCTTTTTAATTGCTAAACTAATTACTGACATCTGCAGCACTGCTGAGTCTCCCAAGTCCCATATGGAACGTAGTTGAGGTGCTCATTTCCTTATCTTTGGCTGTTGAGCCTCCAAAGGACGTATCCCAGGGTCCTTGACGTTGGGTGATCGCATCTCAGGACTGACCGTTTTATGTCCCTCATGACATTGGTGCTGTCTGTATTGCACTGCTTGGTGACAGACTAGTGTGCGTGAACAACTTGCCTAGAGTCATTGCATGGAGTCCACTTTGCTGGCTCGAACCCACAAGTGGATGGAATTACCAATTAGACCACATTGCCACACCATTACAATACATTATGCTACATATTGGTATTTTATATTACGGTGTGTGACGTGGTGGTCTGTCGGTAACGCGTTTGGTCGATGATCATGCGTTTGCGGGTTGGACTCTGTTTAACGACCCTGGGCAAGTTGTTTTCACACAACGTGCCTCTGTCACAAGGCATTATTATTTGGTACTGGCATAAGCTGGGAAGTAAATGGCAAGTCCTGCGATGCATTGTTCCCATGTTCAGGACCTTGGGATTCATCCTTTGCCAGCTCAAAGGCCTAAGAAAAGGAAATGAGCGCCTTCCCTACATCTCACTTTACTTTTTACTTTCTGTTACATTCGGTTCCATTTCAGGTGCAATGGTGCCACCAGACTTTGTGGAGCGGCTGAAGACAGCAGAGGTGAAGGAGGGCGACTCTGTCCGTTTCGCCATCCGTTTATCTGGAAATCCAGCTCCAGAGGTCCAGTGGTTCCGCAATGGGAAAGCAATCGCCAATTCTCCGGACTTTGAAATCCTTCGCAAAGGGGATGTCCACTCCCTGTTCATACCAGAGGTCTTTAGCGAGGATGCCGGGAAGTACACAGTCAAGGCAGAGAACACCGCCGGACATACGCAGTGCACTGCCGAGCTCATCGTTGAAGGTAATTTCGTCCTTCGCTTGGAGTTTACATGGCTGGTTAAGGCAAGGTAAGGTAAAGTAACAAGGTAAAGGACTCATTCAAAAAGTGTGCTAAAGTTAAAAAAGGTAAAGTGAGGTTAGTTAATCACTTCTTTAGTAAGGACATTAAGGTCAGACAAGGTTAGGGTTAGGTAAATATGTAAGTAAGTTGGGGTTGCATACCTGCGACTGATTTCTGTGTTATTGCCGGTCTTCTTAATGTTTTTTTTGTTGCTTGGGTTCTGTGTGCATTTATTAACTTTGTAAGGGGGCTTTATCAGAATAATTTTCAGGTATGTTGTATTGTATTGTGGGGAAGGTAAGGAAAGGTAAGGTAATGTAAGCTAAAGAAAGGTTAGTTAAGGTAAGGTAAGGTTGGGTAAAGTAAGATAAGGACATATAGGTGGGGTTAGGTTAGGTAGGGTAAGGTAAGGTAAAGTAAGGCATTTGATCGTATATAGTTGTTGAAATTATGCACCTGTAGGTATGCTTGGATTTAGCATGCAGATTAAAACACAAATGTTGTTATTATATTTACTGCAGATTATTTTAAAGTAATCAATTATCACTTGGGTTTTTATTATCATTATCATATTTATTAATAATAATAATACTTCTTTTTGGTTCTAAGGACGAAATCCTAAAGGTAAGTTTAATAAAGTAATGTGACTTTAATTTACTTTCGGATGTTACTTTTCGGAAAGTCACTAATTTAGTGTTTTCGCTGCTGTCCTATTGTTCTTTTATTTTTTGCCTCCATAATTGTGTGTTCATATGTGTGTGGGTGTGTGTGCCTATGTGTTTAAGTATGTGTGTGTCGAGGGCATCTAACCTGATGAATTCATTGAAATACGAGCAGGGTCAAGGCCGTCTGATCACTATACCAAAACACCTACATGCATTACATTACATTACTTTAATTTACATTGCTTTAATGTACATCTATCTTGTTTGTCTTTCTTGATGCTCTGAATTTAATCTGAATCTAATCTGAACCAACCGTATCTAATAACCCGATGCATTTATAGGTTTATGTTCAGTCTGTCTGTCTGTCTGTCTGCCTGCCTGCCTGCCTGCCCGCCTCTGGCTTTTTAGTTCGCTTCACAATGTGTATGAACTTTAATGGATTGCATATCAATGAACTATTTATGTTTTACTGCCAGTCCGTTAAATTATTAGGTCTGTCTGTCTGTCTGTCTGTCTGTGTCTCTGTCTGTCTGGAGTTACTTTGTTGTTCCCATGTCTTTATGATGCTCGAACAAGACCCCTAGTTCTTTGTGAAGCTGTTTCAGTCTTTCTGGCTTCCTCTCTGTCTCTGTCTGTCTCTTTGTCTCTGTCTGTCTCTGTCTCTCTCTCATATATATATATATATACACACACACACACATATATGTGCTTCTTTGTGTCTGTTGTGTGCCTCAGTTTCACCAGTCACAGTATATCTTTTGTCCAGTTTGTCCAGATGTGGTATGTCTCTTTGTACTGTTGGTTCTGCCTGTATGTATGTCTCTTTGTACTGTTGATTCTGCATGTATGTATGTCTCTTTGTACTGTTGATGTGTGTAGGTCGTTCTCCATTTTTCTCTGTGTCTTTGTTTGTACCTTTTGCTGGTTCTGATTTCTTTCCCTCCATCTGTGTCTGAACTTGTTTCTTATGTAATCTTACATTAGCAGAGAGCTTATCTCGTATTCCGTGCATGTGGCATCGGTTGCCATGGTAGCCATCATACCCACAGCAGCACACCAGACTCTGCAGCTGAGGCAAAGTCTGAGGCAGATACGGTTTGGTCGTCTTTACATGTCTGCGTGTCTGTTTCTGTATGTCTGACTGTATCTTTCTGTATCTGTGTGTCGTACTGTCTGCCTGTGTCTGTCTGTTTGTATCTGTCTGTCTGCCTGTGTCAGTGTGTATGCCTGTGTCTGTCTGTGTGTTTGTATATTTCCATGCTTATCTGTTTAACGTCACTGCGATCACCTCAAATGGCATCGATGCTTACTTTTATTTGACCTTGGAAATCTGTGCCCAAAGTTTCTGTTCATTTTGTTTGCTTTTGACTTTTTAGCCATTAGAGATGAATTTTTGCCCAAACCAGTTCCCGTTCTTCCTCTCAGTATAAGTTCCATTCAGCTTGACCTGAATTTAGTATCTGTTTAGCTTCTATTTATTTATCTGAATTTAGTAGGAGTGGCTGAATATTTAAATGTGCTTAACTCTCTTAACCTAGGTTCAGTTCCTGGTTATGTAAATGTGAAGTCCACATAGAGATTGCTTAATCTCGATGGCTGAACCTGCATAAATCCAACACATAACACCTGTAACACCTGTAATCCAACACCTGTAACACAAATTGTTATCTAATCTAATCTTTAATCTAATGTTGTGAAATGACTTATATAGTGCAGTTAACATACTGTGCAAGGCTTGAATTGATGGCCGCTTCAACTGAAACTGTATTCAAGAATTATAAATTGTTGGAAAAGCCCGATCAAAATCTGGTGGGTCATTGAAACAAGAGGTTAATGTAAATGTACTCGTCTTTCTATAGCGATCGTATGGCCTTGACCCTGCTCATTTTTCAGTGAATTTATCGGGTGAGATCCCTCACCACCACTGCTCTTTTGAATGGGTGCCATGCCATTTAAGGTCCTGACGAGATCAGGTGGGTGAGCAAATTTGAAGAGGTGAACCTTAGGTTTAGACATGAATTGCCAGCAAATTCTGTTCTAACACGAATTCTGTTAGACGACGGTCGAAACACGGATTTCCACTACATGCAGAACTTGTTTTTTTAAAAACTGTCTGCAGTGTCCTAGTTTATGTTTTCTTGCGGCAGTAAAGCAGTCTGGCATTATGTATGACTACTGGTGTTATGTGTGAATACTGGTGTTATGTGTTAGTATTTGTGTTATGTATGTATGTATCTGAAAACTTAATATAGCGCATGTTAATACCTTACAGAAATACTGGTTACAATGCGTGTAAACATCTTATGTGTGTTTTAACTTTTCTTCTTTAGGTTTGGTTGCTTTGACATTTTGTTTCAGCCTGTCTGTATATCTGTCTGTCTGTGTATCTGTGTGTCTTTCATGCCAGTCTGTCTGCTGTCTGTCTGTCTCCTTGATTTTGTATACAGCTTTTTTGTGTGTGTACGTCTGTCAGTCTGTTGACAGACAGAGACAGACAGACAGACAGACAGACAGGATTCCAGTCCAAGTGTCTGATTTTCTGTCTCTAGCTGTCTCTCTGTTATTGTCTTTTTGTTTGTGTGTCAGTCTGGTCTTTCTGTTGGATCAAATAGTTTACATTTGAATATTGTTCATTTTAAAGAGAATTTAATTATTTAAGTATAAGTTAACTATGATTAAAAATTGTTTAAATGAAATTGCTTTCAACCACAGGTGAGGAAGTTTCAGTTGTTCACTGATTTTCAAGTTTCAAGAATGAATGACTTCTCATTATATGTCGCCGCTACATAAATGCTAAAATACTGGATATGTATTGATTTGTCGTTGTTTCTTGCAGCCATCTCAGACTTTTCAAGTCCATCTCTATCTCGAACTTCATCAGTTGGGTTTTCTTCGGACCGGGGTGGCACTGGTTTTATTTCGGGGTCTAGTCGGGAAGCCACACCACACCGCCCGACGACAACCCACCAATTCACAAAGGTAACTAGTCCATGTAGTAAATTATTATTATTATGTTTATTACTAGTTTTTATTTTTATTTTTTACCCAAAGTAGATATGAACCCTCAAGATTTAAAATGATAATTATTATTAAGTAGTTTATTATTATTTTTTTATTGAAGGTACTTGTGATCCCTCATGATTTAGGACATTTCTGGAAATTAAAAATTGTATCTAGAATAGCAGCTACTTGTTAAGTTATTATTAATTTTTACTTGAAGTGGACATGATCTCCTTCAGATTTAAAAGTATTAATATTTAGTTTTTTTGTTTTTTTCATATTTTTATTTCATTTTTTTATTTTTTTATGTTTTTGTTATTTTTATTTTCTTAAAAATTTGTATTTTACACAGTCACTTTGTGACCAAAACGTGAAGGAAGGAAGCCAAGTGGTCCTAGAATGCGTTCTGCCATCTTTTCCACTTCCGGACACGGTTGAATGGTTCTGCAACGACGTTCGGATCCAGCAATCAACGGACTATGACCTTGCTTTCCGCCAAGGCATCTGTTCTCTGACGATTGCCGAGGCTTTTCCTGAAGATTCTGGCTTGTATTCATGCGTTGCAGTATTCAAGGGAGAGCCACCAGTGTCCACTTCAATGACCCTCCAAGTCGATGAGGGTGAGTCACATTTGACCTAGTCTAAGCCCATTGATCAGTCAGTCGTGCTAGGCAGGTAGACAGGGGGGTGGGCAGTCCATCGGTTGGTCTGTTGGGCAGTCAGTCAGTAAGCATATCAGTCAGGCAGTCAGCTGTTTAACTATCCTTTACGGTGTTACAGATTGTTAAATAACTATTAGTATTGGTACAGTATTACCATTGTTTCGAAATGAATTTGCATCTGTCTAGTCTCCGTAACGTTTCCTTGAAGTTTTCTTGTAGAGGCGCCATATAAATGCAAACTTACAGTTAAAAATTACAATTAGATTTGTTTATTTTGACATGAGTTTGTACTATGTCCAGCCTCTATAAGTCGTGGTGCTGGGATGGGACGTGCTCCTGTTTTCGAGAAGCCGCTGATGAATCAGCTTCTCAACCCTGGAAGCACTGCGTTCTTCGAGTGCAATGTTTCTGGATTTCCACCACCGGAAATTGTCTGGACACGCCGTGGACACCCACTCCTTGACAAATCACGGTAAGACAAAACACGGTTGATCATGATGCTGATCATGGTGTAGATCATGGTGTAGATCATGCTGTAGATCATGCTGAAGATGATGATGATGATGATGCTGATCATGATGCTGATCATGCTGTAGATCATGCTGAAGATGATGATGATCATGATGCTGATCATGATGCTGATCATGCTGTAGATCATGCTGAAGATGATGATGATCATGATGCTGATCATGATGCTGATCATGCTGTAGATCATGCTGAAGATGATGATGATGATGATGATGATGATCATGCTGTAGATCATGATGGAGATCATGATGAAGATCATTATAATAATAATGATGATGATGATGATGATGACGAGGACAGTGGTGGTGATGATGACAATGAGCTTTCATTCTAGGTACCATTCGACGTATGATCAGAGTACGGGTCTGTCGACCCTGAGGATTGCCAATCTACAGCCAGAGGACGAGGGAGAGTATGTTTGTCGGGCGATCAACAGCGCTGGCGAATGCTCGGCCTCGGCTGCTCTCCTCAGCTCAGGTCGGTCAGCTGTCATCAGTAACTGTAATCGTAAATCGTAAACTCAAAACTTTCCAAAGTGCCAATTGAAAGCTAAGCACTCCAGCTTTATCACAAGCACTGCATCAAGTCAGAGGGGTTATGCAGAGAATACTTCCGGTAGAGCAGAGAGGGAAGGGGATAGAGGAGCAGTTACAGTGGGTAGTGATTAGGGTGAGAGAAGTTGGTAAGGGCAGATTGGATGGATCTGCGTAACACAGCGTGCCTCTCCATCACAGATGCATCATATTCGTAATTTATAAAATGCTTCCAGCTGTGTGAAGTAATGGAAAGCAAGGGAAAGCAAGGTAAGGTGGAGGAAGGTAATTAAGGCAACGGGAGCTAAAGAAAGGAAAGTTAACATAAGATACGGTAAGAGAGGTAATTAATAGAAGGGAATGCAAGGCCAGAGAAGGCAGGTTAATGTAAGATATTACAAATCAAAGTAAGAAGGGAAGGTAACTGAAGGGAATGGAAGAGATAGAAAGGCAAGGCAGGGCCAAGCTAATGAGGGATAAGAGAAGGTACTTAAGGAAGGGAAGGGGACAGAAGGAAAGGGAAGGTAAGTTAGCATAAGATACAGTGACAGAAGGAAATTGAGGCAAGGCAAGGTAACTTAATATGAGATAAGTAAGGAAGGCAGTTAGGGAATTCAAGGCTTGTGGAGATAAGGCAAGGCAAATGATGGCAAGGCAAGGCAGTGGAATGTATTTTGGTGATAGCCAGACTTGATGATTATGGTAACACTGGATGGGAATCTATCAGTTGGGCTCTACATGTCTGCGTGAGCTTATTAGTGGTGACTCTTTCAGTTATCTGAGCACTGTTCGCTTATTGATTAACTTTTTGTTCTTAATGACTTTAACATAATTAGGCTTGTGCAGACAGCACTTTTGTGAGGTACCTAAATGGCGCTATATAAGTGTCTAGATACATACATACATAGTGGTAGTGTTTGCCTGTTACCTTTTGCAATGCCGTGTTTCTGCTACAAAAATTCCAATGTTACTGGTTTTGCTAGAGCATTTCCGTCAGTGGCAATCACATCTTTGGGAGCTGAAAGGAAGGCATTCTTCGGCTCTAGGGCCACCGTCGTTACCTGCAACTCCTCCTCCTCCTCCACCTCCTTTTTCTCCTCCTCCACCTCCTCCTCCACCTGGAAAAGTCTTTCATCCTTCGAACTGGTCGTCAGACTGGGAACCGGAGAGCATGCGTGCAGGCGAGGTTAGTTATTATTATTTGTAATATTTTAAATTATTATTATTAGCATTAGCATTTCTGTTGCTAACATTGTGTAGATTCTCAAATTTTGGTTAAAATGTTTAACATACCGTAAAATGCCTTTTTTAGGTCAGTTAAACTGCCTTGTTTGCAGAACTTTTGCTATGTAACAAAAAGGCGCTGTATTAAGTGTCTAGACAGGTATCTATATCTATCTGTATCTGGATGGGACTGCAGTGGTTGGACGCAACGTGTGTGCGAGAGTCCACCAGAGGTGACTTTTCCAGTTATCGAGCATTATTTGCTCGCAGATGTACTTGTTCTAATGAACTGATGACCTCTAATGATCTTAACACCATTTTGGCCAGCAAGCACAGTGCTTTAGAGAGGTACTTAGAGAGCTCTATATTAAAGTATCTTGATGCATGCATGCACACATACATACATACATAAATACATCTTCTTCTTCAGTGTTCTGCCCTTAGGCAGGTCCAAGAATCCTACGACGCCACTCTTCTCTGTTCTCTGCCCTTTCCTTAACTTCTTTTTAACCCCATCTTCTTCCTTTATTCATCATCCAGTCCAGCAGCATTTTTCTTGGTCTTCCTGGAATCTTCTTTCCTTTAATTCTTCCTTCAATCACTGTCCTCAGGAGAGAATTTCCACGCAGTATGTGACCAATCCAGTTCATTTGTCTCCTTCTTATTGTATTGACCAGTCTCCTTTCTTCCTGTACCAAGGGCAACACCTCACTTGTTTTTTAATCCTTCCAGCTGATTTTGGCAAGTTTTCTCCATATCCAGAATTCAGATGCCTTGAGTTTCTTGTTTTCTGCCTTTCTAATATTTCCATGTTTCAGAACCATAAAGTGTTACACTCTGTACGAGGCTTTTCACCATTCTTTTCTTTAGATCCAGATTCATCCTTCCTCTCAGACGTTTTCTACTTATTTACGTATTGTACATACATAATACCAAATGAAACACATTGATTTTGTGTTAGGGTTAAAATTGGGCTATTTTTTGGTCCTAAGTTGTGTTGATTCTCAATTTGGGGTTAATGCAACAGTTTGTTTACTTACAAGCTTAAAAGTTTAGTCGAATCAGAGTATTCATAGATCTGTGTCTTTATCTTAGTTCAAAGCGTCCCGATTCGAGAAGAACCTGATGTCAGAGATCGGATATCGGGAGCAGAAGTTCAACGAGGATTTTGAGATGGAGGAACCAGCAGAAGAGGATGGCCCGTCCGTCATCCGCACAGTTCCCTGCTTTGACCAAAAGCCACAGCGAAGTCAACTCAGGGAGGGATTTGATGCAATCCTCACGTGCAGAGTCAGCGGAAATCCTCTGCCAAATGTAAGGAGATGAAAATAGATGTATTTATAGTTTGTGAGATTACAAAGAGAGACTCTGGACCAAATCTTGGAGACATATTCAAATGTGATATGCTCCTGTTATCTTACTGTTGAACAAATGATTGACTAGGTTATAGCAGATGAGACTAGAAGATGTTGATTTGAGTAGATTAGATTGGAAGATTTGAACTAAAGGTCCTTCATTTATTAGCTCCATACCTCTGGGGACTTTTTGTAGATGTTGGTAATTACGCATCTTACATTACACAGCATTGCATCAATTGAATTGTTTCGTACATGATATTACATTACGTTACACGACCTTGCATTACGTAGATCCAATGGTACCACAACGGTCGTCTGATCCGTCCGTCGGCGCGTTACGAGATGCGTCTGACCCGAGACGGAGTCTGTTCTCTGTGCGTCCGCTCTGCCTCTCGTCTGGACGCGGGTCACTACACGTGTTGTGCGACGAACGTCGTCGGCCGGGACACGTGTTCAGCTGAACTGTACATCGAGGGAGAGGGAACCATTGACGAAACATCCTACGTCTCTTCGGAGGCGCTCAAGAAGATTATTGGGTATAGGATCATTCGTTCTTTGGTTCATTTGTTTGATCGTCTGCTCCATCCATCAGTCAATTCATTAATCTGTCCTTTCATTGATACTTTCATCATTTCATTCATCCTTCTGTTTATCAATCCTTTAATCCCTCCATTCATCCGTCAAACCAGCCAGCCAGACCAACCAGCCTGCAAGCAAGCCTCATCTTCTCTGTATCTTTAATGCTGTTCCAGTTCCAAATGCAATCCACCATAAGCCTGTCTACCTGCCTAACCCTTGCATCTCGATTTGGAATCGAACCTGACCTTACCTGCATTAAAATTTTGTTTTGACTGAGCACCTGTGAATAAGCTGACTCCTGTGACTTAGCTTTTTTGGTCGGTGAAGAAATCTAGAGGTTAAGATTATGATTATTTCTTTAATGGTTGTTCCTTATAGGGAACCCATTCAGCATCGAAGCACCCAAGACGACGATCCAGGCGGCGTTTCGGAACTCTACTCCCCCCCAGTCTTCCTGGCCACGCCCTCTGACCTCAGGGTCAACGAGGGTGATACAGTGCGACTGGAATGCCGTCCCTCTGGTCGCCCTATACCAGACATACAGTGGTTCTTGGATGGAAAGAGGGTCTTTGATGACCGACATCACAAGATGGTGATCAATGAGGATGGCATCCATTCGCTCATTTTCGACTCGATTAGCACGACAGATGGCGGCACTTACGCCTGTGTTGCAAGGAATCGTGGAGGAGAGGCCAAGTTCGACGTCAGGCTGTCTGTTCTACGTGAGCAGTTGTTTTGATGTTTTATAGGTTGTTTAACTGTTTATCTTACTGAAATTACTTAAATGTAATTTTCAGCACCTTTTTATCTGTATCCAGCACTACAATGCCATTGCTTTTCAAGGCACGTTTTTTTGAAGTGGCTGAGGATGGGGCCTGATTTTCCAGATACCCTCTAACAGCTTCTAGTGTAATTTTTTGTTACTAAGGGATTACACTTACCTTGAAAAAAAATTAATTGTAATTATTTATTATTTAGGTCTATCAAAATATTCGGTATGGCTGTGTATTTATTTGATTACCTGATAATGTGCAAATTCAAGATAACATTGTAGTGCATTACTTTGCATTACACGGGAACATTCCAGTTAATAATTCGATGTACCTCTGCCTGCAGCGCGTCCAGTTACATCGATTCCACGGTTCGCTGCACGCCTAGCCAACCAGACCGTGACAGAGGGAGCACCCATGTCCTTCACGGTGCAAGTGACCGGATATCCGGTCCCAGGCATCAGCTGGACGAGAAACGGACAGATGCTGCGCAGTGACAATCGATATGAGATCCAAACAGCTGAAGGAAAGTCCACTCTGAGCATCAAGGCAGCGACACAAGATGATAATGGATGGTTCCAGTGCACTGCAGCCAATGTTGCTGGAACAGCGAGCAATAGGACGAGACTATCTGTGCTGCCAGGTATTACTACTATCTAATCTAATCTAATCTAATCTAAAGACTGTTGTAGCATCGTTATCATATTGCCCAAGGATCAGTCTGTAGTCGCTTCAGGTCAAAATCGCAATCCAATATCATAATCCATCGGAGAGGCTAGGTTGAATTCTGATAGGTCAATGAAACCAGAAGCCAGGCTACAGTGGGTAAGTGAGTCTGTTTTACTACTACTACTGATGGCGCTGGTTCTGCTAATAAAGTGCTGTGACAATAAGATAATGTCATTCAGGTCTAAACTTTAGATTGTCTGTTCGTTCTGCCCAGTCGCTTCTGTCATTTCGTTCTCAACTTAATACTTACCCGTTTCAAATTGCTTATCCACCGTAGGCTGCCTTTCTGTCTTGCAGACTGACCTTCTGGATATTGACTGGATTGTGGCTTGGTTTTGGTGTGCCATCGGTTGATGCCTTGTGCATTAGACACCGGCACATTAGAAGTTGCTAATTATTATTAAACTTGTTTACTCGCCATTCTTTGGTTTCCCTGATTAATTTGGATTTCAACCAAGCTTCTTCAGCAGATTAGGATTCTCATGGTCACTTGAAGCGACCATCGTTTGATGGTGGTGCTATAGAATTCATTTGATTAGTCGCAAAATAGTTCGTCCGAGAAGGGGGTTCGGCCTGGCCTGTGTGGTCCAGGACTTTACGGCTGTCAGATCGACGGCTGTTGGCGGAGACGGCGCCTCAGGCAGAGTCCGTCGAAGATGGCATCTCAGGCGTAGACCGTCGAAGATGGCGCCTCAGGTGGAGACGGCGACGCAGCCAAAGACCGTATAACACAGCGCCTCAGGCAGAGACCCAGGCGAAGACCGTCGAAGATGGCGCCTCAGGTCGAGACGGCGACGCAGGCGAAGACCGTATAACACAGCGCCTCAGGCGGAGACCCAGGCGAAGACCGTCGAAGATGGCGCTTCAGGCGGAGACGGTGACCCAAGCGAAGACCGTAGATTATCTACAGATATACGTATAAATACACACGCATAAATCATTACTATTGTTTGTCTTTGCTCGGGACATATAGAGCGCTTCTGGCAACGCAAAAAGAGGTGTCACAACCCGTTTGTCGTGCAGATAATTCAAAAGGACTCAGCAGGTGGCGACAGCATAGCAAAACAGTCAAGTTTTGTGACAAATTACACCAGATTAGAATCTCTTCCCTGAACAGGCAACTTAACTGAATCATCAAAATGTTCAATTAAGGAGAGAGTTCTAGTCGGATTTATACAATTTCTTTGTCTCTTTAATATTGGATCATTTTACCTAAGTTTACCAGAGGTTTATGTGATATTCTAGTGACTACTGTGCTGGAATCTCAAGCCAAATTTGGGGATTCAAATCTCCACCATGGTAGGAAGAGGTTTAGAAATTTCTGCTCCACTTACTCCCCAACTTGGCTATAATGAGTACACTGACCATACCCCATCAGCTGACAGATCAGATTATGAGGGACTGGACTGGCCACCCGCCCGTATATGCCAGGGCTAAGAAATCTGAAGTTACCAACATTTCATTCACGTGGCTGTCTCTCAGGGTAGCTGAAATGGCTGCTGCTTGTGCTGTCTTTGCTGGCTTGGGTCTCCCCTGTATCTCACAACCACAATCTGTCTTGCACGCTGTCGCCTGTCAGATCGGAGGTACTCCTAAGTTCGGCCACTTCTCTGCTTTCATGTTGGAGGAGCTCCACTGGCTGCCTGTCCGGGAGCATATCAAATTCAATTGCCTCTTATATCGTGCCCCTTCTTATCTTAGGGAGCTCTGTTTTTTGGCCTTTTCCGTTCCGGGCCTCAGACAACTTCGTTCGGCGGTACGGGGTGACTTGCCTGTCCCATCAGTCCGAACAGCTACGGCCCAGCGCAGAAGTTTTGCTGTGGTTTGTCCTGCTTCTTGGAATGGGCTTCCTAATGACCTCTGCCAGGAATTTCTTAGTGTCTCTCCCCTTCTTTTCTGCAAGCACTTGAAGACCTTATTTTCCAGTGCTTCTGGAGGAGTCTATCTTGAAGTGGCGCTTTATAAATTTTTGATTACATTACATGACATTCTTCTAATCTGTGTTTACCTTAGTTTACCTTTTTTTAACTGTTTGCAGGTGAGCCCAAGAAGGAGTCGTCAGTACCGTCATTTCGTGGAACAAAGTCACAGTAAGCAGATGTTGTTTCGACAGTGTCCCAGCACTAATTATGCTACTGTACTGTGCTACTCTAAACTGATCTTCAGCACTACTAGACTACACTGCACTACATCTTTTACACTATGCACTAAAACTATGCTACACTACATGTAAGACTATTCACGCTACATATACGCTTTGCACTAAACTGTGCTATGCTACTGTATACTGTGCGATACTGTTCTGTCTATGCTATGCTATACTTCAATGTGTTTTACTGTAAGATACTGTACTGTACTATATTTTGCGTATACCTAGTCATTTATAGAATGACTAAGAATTATAGAAATTGCTATTGTACTTGTTGTCGATGTGTTCGCTGTAGCTCTCTTTCGTATTCTGCTGGACTGAGGACAGTGACCAGTGATGAGAAAAGGTCAGGGTCAATCACCGCGACTGAGGAATCTTCTCTGTCCAGCCTGTCCTCTGCGAAACTCAGAGGCCCTCCGAAGCAGTCCTCACTTATCAAGTATCTTCAGGGGGATGAAAGGTAGTGGCTTCTTATTTTAGCTGCTTGCTTATTTACATCATTCAGTTGTTCATTTATTTATTTATCTATTTACATTATTTTATTGTACTTATTATTTACAATAATTGTTTATTTGCATTACTTATTTATTTACAATTATTTATTTATGGAGTTACATTATTTATTGATTTGCTTCTTGCATGCACTTCTAGCATTTGAGTGAAATTTCCTGTCACTTCCACTTCTGCTAATTTTTCCTATCCTTCAACTTCCTCTCCTATTCTTGAATCACTGATGCTAACCAGTTGCTCTGAATGTACCTTATGTTTTTACTCAACTTGCTGTTTATCTCCCCTTAACTTACTCGTTCTATTGTTTGTATAACTGATAGTTTGAACCACCCAGCGAGGATAGATTCAGGACTGAAGAAGTCTCATCTTCTTTTGGAAGATGAAGGCAATTATTCCTCTTCCGCAGCCTCTGCTCCTCCGCAGTTCAAGACGAAACCTATGCCGCTGGTGACTGTGACGGAGAACCAGCCTGTCCATCTAGAGTGTCGTCTTGTACCAGTCGGTGACCCTGGAATGAAGGTCGACTGGTACAAAGATGGTATCCTTCTCCAACAAGGTCTGTTTTAGGTGCTCTTTGTTTGATGTGCACAGATACCAACATACATACACACATATGCATACATACATATGTACATACCTGCAGATATATATACATGCGTGCATACATAGTGCAAATACATACCTTCACTGGAACCTCCGTATACTCACACTGTTGTGTAGTGGTATTGTATTCTAACGAGTTCATGTTCTAAAAATGCACAAGATAAATGCTCAGTTCTTAAAAGGCACTGTATACTTTTATGCGCTGAGATACGTGCACTCCCTATGACTGTGTTTATGAGTCATATCTTCCATGCCTTAGTCACACCAAGTTTTTGTATAGGCGCTACGTAAATGTGATTACACTCTTCCTTACTCACTCTTCCTTACTTAACACAACTCTCGCCAAGTCTTTGTAGAGGCCTAAACTTAAGACTCTTCTGTTGGAACTTTCTTACCCACAATTGTCTAGCTTGTGGTGTCCCTGACCTATCAGTTTTCAACAGATTTCATATCGTTGAACTTCTCCAACGAATTAATTATGACTCGTGGTTAGGTTAGATTAGAGGCACTACATAAATATGTGATTACAATGAGTGTGGCTGTGTCTGCTATAGGTCATCGTTTTCGACAGAAGTATGATTTTGGCAAGGCCACTCTGGACATTCTTTATGCATATCCAGAAGACTCTGGCATGTACGAATGCCGTGCAACCAACGGTCTCGGCTCGGACGTCACTCGAACGCAGCTACGATGTTCAGGTGTGTGCATATGCGTGTGGGTATTTGTATGTATGTATGTGTATGTACAGTATGTATGTTTTTGTGTATGTATGAGTGTGTATGAGTGTATGTGTGTATGTATGCATGAATGTATTTAGTATGGTGTGATCTGATTTTTTACTTCTGCAGTGCAATTACTTTGGGTACTTTGGGCATGTCCTACAGGTTACTTAGATACTTTGGGTATGTGCCATTGAAGAGTGGAGATTGCCAAGAGAAAGAGATCATCCTAGCCACAATTCCTGGATCCCGAGCTGAGGGAAGACCCAAGATGACATGGATCAAGTCGTGGACTGAATTATTGTTCAACCAGTTATTACAGGAGACAAGGGACAGAAGCAGATGGCACAAAATTGTCCGTGATGCAGCCAATCCTCGGCTTGAGGATGGCTGAAGACAAGACAGGATGAGCAGTACTGTTGTGACATTGCACAAGGCATGAGTCAATGGTTGCATCGAGTAAACTGTAGTCAAAAATCATGATCCAATCAGATGAAGTGAGGGAGAGGACTGGCTGCCCGCTGTTGTGAGCTGAGGCTCAAAATGAAGTTGTTAACAGTGCCGTGGTTCTTTTTCTTGGAGTTAGCTTTTTCTTCATCTATCATTTTTCTTTTTAAGTTTCTTCCTCTCAGAAATTATTAATGAGATGTTGTGTTTTCTTTATCGGCAGGTAAAGAGTCAGTTGTGCGTGACTCACAGCTTGCAAACAGTGCGGACAGCATGCGAAAACTACGAGAGTTTGAAGAAGTGGCTAGGTATGCATCTGAACATTTTTCTAGTGCTTTTTAGGATCTCTTGATCTTTTACTACATGCATCTGTCAGCGTTAGTCATCTGAATGCTGGATCTTAAAGTATGAGAATGTGTTGCCACTCAACTGAAACAAGAGTTGCACACATTTCTGGCTCTTTGGATTCTTCAGTTGTTCAGTCCATCTATTCATTCATTCATTCAGTTTGTTATTTAGCCAGAAATAGTAGATTTATTAATTAATTCACCAATTCATTCACCAATTCGTTCATTCAGTTAGTTATTTTACATTTATTTATTTTGTAAATTTTTTATTTAGCCAGAAATTGTAGATTAATCAATTCATTCATTCATTCATTACTTCATTCATTAATCCATTCATTTTATAAATTATCACCAGAGAGGGCATACATAGAATGGATCAATACCTTACTCGGAATTTTAACTGGTTCTTTTATTTAATTCGAATAGGGAGCCATTGCCAGTTTCTCCGCCAGAAGAGTTGGCAGTGCCAGTTCCGCCATCTTTCGACCTTGCCCCAGAGAATGTCGAGGTTGAGGAAGGCGAGGCGGCAAAGCTAATGGCAAAAGTCAGTGGCAGTCCGGTGCCAAGAGTCTCCTGGTACCTCAATGATGCCATCGTCTTTGAGGTCAGTCATGCGGAATTGTGGAGGTTTTTGAGATCTGTTTGTCTTATGTTGTGTGTCTGTCTTCAAGTACCAATTTCACCTTGTCACCTTGGTAAGCTAAGATAAGGTGGAATATGGTAAGTAAATTCCAGAATTAAGTAAGGCAAGGCAAGATAAGGTAGGGTAAGTCTCATTCCCACCATGGCACAAGGATGAGCTAAGGTAAAGTAAGGAAGGCTGAAGTGTAGTAAGGAAAGACAGAGTAAGGTAAAGCAAGGCAAAGTAAGGTAAGTTAAATCTCAGTCCACCAAGACACTGACGACAGCAGAATGGGATACTTTCGAGATGGATGGAGAAAACATAGAAGTTGTAACAAGTTTCTCATTTCTGGGATCATTAATAGAGAGAGAGGGTAGGTGCGATGGAGAGGTGAGAAGGAGAATCGCACTAGGCAAAACTGCAATGCAAGGAATGGCAAAGATATGGAAGGACAGACACGTGAGCATGAAGACAAAGACAGGACTTGTCAAAGCAATGATCTTCCCCATAGTATTATATGGAAGCGAGACATGGACAAAAACGAAAGGCTTGGAGGATAAAATCGCTGCGTGTGAAATGTGGATATGGAGGAAACTCCTGAGGATGTCGTGGAGGGAAAAGAGAACAAATGAATCAGTACTACAGGAGATTGGTGACCTAAGAGGTGATCTGACATTGAATCAAAGAGCCAGCAGGCAGAAGATGATGTACTTTGGACATGTGATGCGCGCTGATGGACTGGAAAAGACGATGATGTTGGCATGTTGAGAGGGGACGAGGAGAAGAGGACGACCGAGAACTAGATGGATAGAAGAGGTACAGAGAAAGACAGCGATGAATCTTGCACAGCTGAGGGATGTGGCAATGGACAGGAGAGAATGGAGAAGTCTGGTCATGACGGTCGCTAGGGTTCCAAGAACCGACGGCACAAGGTGACAAGGTGACCAAGACACTAGGATGAAGTAAGTTAAATCTGGGCAAGTTAGAGTAATGCAAGGTACAGCTAGCTGGAGTTTGGTATGGAAGACAGAGTAAGGTAAAGTAAGGCAAAGTAGGGTGAAATGAGGTACGGTAAGGTAACTGCTTGTTTATTTCAAGCCTCTACCAACAACAATGCTTAGAGACGTGGATCAGGGATTTAAGGGTCTTATGGCTGAAGTGCAAACACAACAGCAGCAATCCTTAATACTTTGCGTAATAACTAACTAACCTAACTGACTTAATCACACATTTGTAAATTGTAGAGTTCACGTGTTCGCGTTCGTTATGATGGCATGATGCATATTCTTGAAATATCGAAGGCTCGGGACTATGATGCAGGAACCGTGCGAGTCGTGGCCAAGAACGCGGCCGGTGAGGCGAGTCGCAGTTCAACTGTGACTGTCACACGCAAGGTTGACCTGAGATCCCAGCTGAAACAGGCACCAAAATGTAAGAACTGTTTGTTGTCTCAAATCTTAGTGGTAGTCACTCAAGAAATCAGCTAAAAACGATCATATGACCTAATCTAATCAAATCTGATCTAATGACTTCTATAGTGCCGTTATCATACTGCACAAAGCGTCATGGTCTTGTTTCCTAATCTGTTCTAATCTGGTGTAATCTTATTTTGATTTAAAGATAGTTATGGAAAGTAAAGTACATCATGTGACCTTATCTAATGACTTCTGTAGTATGGTTATAATAAGGTACAAAGGCTTCATAACGCACATCGTAAGACATCATATGATGGTCGCTTCTAGTGTAACCATAGTAGAAACTCATAATCTGTTGGAGAAGACCGGTTGAAATCCAATAGGTCGTGGAAATGAGAAGTCTTAGCCTAGGCTAAGGTGAGTGGACAAGTTGGAACAGATGAGTTTTAAGTTTGACATCAGTGACATTTAAGAACTGACAGAATGACATTTTGCAGTTCAACTGTCATAAAGAACTGTCAGAATGACATTATGCAGTTCAACTGTCATAAAGAACTGTCAGAATGACATTATGCAGTTCAACTGTCATAAAGAACTGACAGAATGCCTATCGAACAATGGATATATCAGGATGACTCAGAGGTACCACGTTTTTAAAAGGCACTTCTGGTATAAAATTACCAGCTGCATAGGTAAATCCACTTGAAATCATGTGATGATATCCAAGTATTGCTTCAGAGGCATTTTTCATGGCACTATGTAAATTTCCAGCTGCCTACATCCATACATATGTACTTAAGTACTCCTGTTTTTCATATTGGAAACAAAGTGTTTTCTTTGACAGCGACCACTGAAGTGGAACTGGCTCGAAAGAAACACCAGGATGACAGAAGCACTGAACTGGATCTGGCGCTGAAGAAGCCAAAAACCACTGTCGTGGAACTACGACAGTTTGAGAGAGGTAAAGTCACTGCCTTATTTTGTGTCACCATTCTTTTGAGCTCAACCACCCTGTGTATGTGTGTGTTTTGTCTACATGTATGTATGTATGTATGTATGTATGTATGTATGTGTAATAAAAGTTGGCGTTATAGGTGTTGTAGCGCAGAATATCACAGCTGTAGCAGAGGATGGATTATTTAGAGGTCAACCCCAACAGTCAGAAGACAAACAGTAGTGAAAACAAGTATTCAACTGCCTTTTTGTAGACTTTGTGGGTGCCTTAGACAGTCTTCATCTAGACTTTTCTGAACCTCTCAGAGGACTGTCTTTACTTTCTGCAGTCTCTCAAGACAAGGCTCAGTCGTACCGCGATGATGAAGTTCAGCGAGGCCTAGCAGACATCAACCGGCGCCATGCTGAAATGTCAAGGTCGGACACCTCTCGTGAGGTGCGCCAGCAGGACCCAAACATCCACGTGGATGCCGAGGCGCATGTGGCTCGAGCAAAGGCGATGCTGGGAGAGGACCAAGGACCTGGTCTCAGGGGACCTGGACCGAAGAAGGACCGACCAACTATTACGAAGCCACTCTCAGATGTAACAGTCAGTGAAGGAGAGTCAGTAAGGTAGTGATTCGTATTTGTAATTTTGCATGAGCATTGTATCTTTTCACCTAATTTGCATGTAAATTTGAACGTTAATTTCCACATTAATTTTGTTATGTTTCTAAAGACTTGTGATGATGGTTATGGTGATAAAGATGATGAGGTGATGATGAGGGAGATGATGATGTGGCAGAAGAGGAGAAATATGACGACGACAACAATGATGATAGTGTTGAGGATGAAACTAGATTAGCAGCCATGGATTGTAGGATGGAGGTGAACTTCACCAGCCACGCAGATTCCATCCCAGAGGTGCGTTGGTTCTTCGATGGAAAAGAGATTGAATCCTCTGACGATTTCCAGATCATGCATCTTGGCCAAAAGACCATCCTCGTCATTCCAGAGGCATTTGTTGATGACTCTGGAACATTCACTGTACGACTGTCCAACCCAGGTGGCAGCATGGCTGAAACCACTTGCATCCTCTCTGTTAAAGGCAGGTTCATTAAAGCTGGAATTTGTTTTAATTTATTTTTTTACTGAGGTAGGAGTGATCCCTCAAGACTGCAAAGTTACATTAAGGGGTAGAAATGTTATTTCTGGAAACTTGGGCCTTGTCCCTAAAGCTACCCGAAAACGTTATTTATTTATATTTTCTGTTAAGGGCAAGTTAATTGAAGCTGGCTTTTATTAATGTTATATTAATTTTAGGAAATATTATTTGTATTATTTCTTAAAGCAAGTTAGTTAGGCTGTATTTTTTATTTTTATTTTGTTTATTTATATATTCTGTTCAAGGCAAGTTTCATCTTTTTTGATGTGTCTTGAACCTCAAATGCCAATGTTTTAAATAAAACATGAGATTAAGATTTTTCATTGAAATCCTAGAGTTGTGTTTCTGAAAACAGCTGCTCCACCTGCACTGGCACCTCCACCTGCACTGGCGCCTCCACCTGCAATGGCACCTCCTCCATTGCCCTGTGTGGTTCCCAGATTCCTCAAACCTTTGGGAGCCGTGAAGGTCTCTTCTGGGGACAGGGCCGTCCTTGAGGTGGCCATCTCTGATCTGCCACCGCCCAAAGTGGAATGGCTTTTCAATGGAAGACGTCTACAGGAAAGTCAGCGAATACAGGTGAGTTATTGCTAATGTAAACAAAAGTTAATAAATTGATAGGAATTACAGATGTAAATAAAAATTGCAAATGCAAAGTCGATAGAAATTACTAGCTTATTGAATCTAGATTAAAATTAAGAATGTGAATAAAAATTACTGATGTAAATAAAAGGCTACTAATGAAAACTTACTATTTTAATTATTGTGCAGTGCTTCAATTGAACAAATTCTGCTTCAGGTAAAATAATACTAATAATATGCCTAAATAGTAACTTTTATAGTTGCTGGTCTCTAATGGCATTGATTCGTGCACTGCCATTAGATACTGTTGCTATATCTAGCACTCCATTACATTCCAGCCACTACAGTCACAGAAGCTGTCATCTGGTTAATATTTCTAGATGTCACAGGATAGAAATCGATGCCTTCTCGTGATAAATGGAGCGGAACGCAGTGACGCTGGAATGTACACATGTCGGGCGTACAACTCCTCTGGAGGGGTTGAGTGTACAGCGGAACTGTATGTAGATGGTGAGTAGTGTGAATAGTTGCAGTTGTAAAGAATTAATTGTAGTTGTAAAGAGTTAATTATTGTTGTATAGAATTATTTGTTATTGTGAAACTTCAAAGTTTCTCTACATCGCTTAAAAGCTTATTTGCTGGCGCATGAATTAGTCAAGTACGAAGGGCCAAGTTGTTTGGTGAGTTCTAGTGCTATGTCAGCATGTTTTTGCCGGACATTTTACATCTGCATGTGTTCTACCACTTTGGTATCTGGTCTCATAAGACACTTTGTTCAGTGATGTAATATATTTCAGGTAAATTCCAATAATAATCATAATAATCATAATAATCATGATAATAATAGTACTAATAATAAAAATTAAAAATAATAATACGCAAATCTTTAAAGTGAAACTGCAGTCTGTGGTGTACTTTAGTTTAGCCTAGTGTATTGGTGAAGTGTTCGTACTCTCTGTTAAAGTAAACTCACTTAAAGACAAACTCCCATTTAATTAGCTTTTTATTATTAATTACTTCGGAACATTGGGATCTGCACAAGACGTTCTTAAACTAAAACTGTGATTATTAGCTGCTGTCTTAAGTCGTTAAAAGAATTGATATGTGCACAGAAGGTGTACTTGTTTAGATCTGTTGGACAATCGTGTGATTAGTGCTTTTGGGAAGTGATTGAAAGGCGCTTTATAAATGTCTGTTACATTACAGTATAAATACGAGTTAATTTAAAATTGGAATGTAGTATCTGTTACTGCATACCTGTAAAAGTTCTAAGATTAAATGTTGATCCCTGCTTGGAACCGACATAAGTGAGAGCAAGACAGAGAGAAAGAGACAGAGAGAAAGAGACAGAGAGAAAGAGACAGAGAAAGAGACAGAGAGAAAGAGACAGAGAGAAAGAGACAGAGAGAAAGAGACAAAGAGTGACATAGACCAGGGAATGACAGACGCACATGAGAACTGAAAGAGAAGGATCAGTCAGTCAGTGCTGGGCATACACTTTGTTTACAATTTAGTTATTCTCTGGCCTGACCTCTAGCCAGCCCACGAACTAACGAGTTGTTGCACAAAGCTTAGAGCTGTGTAATTTAATAATTGTAGTTTTAGATTTTGTATGATTGAGTAGAAAGTCAAAACATCCAGTTGATGGTAGAGGTCAGTTAGTGATTGACTCACAACTAAATGCTGTGAAATGCTGGATGTCCTATAAACATTATCAACTTGTTTCCTCTTTGCTGTTCGAGTGACCAGTTAAGACATCTAGTTGTAGTGATGCATTGCTACCGTATAGTCATAGAAGTGTAGTGTAAAATGTGTAGCATAAAAGTAAGTTAATTAAAAAATGCAAAAGTATTGGGACATAGCCCTATTTGTGCTCTACCTCAACATTGAGTGGAACATTCACCTCTGTCTCATAGGATTATCATCCATGTGGAGAAATAATCTGTTGTGTCACCATTATGTTTTGTAATCTTACTAACATATTTCTAACAGTGCTTGTGTTAAACGGTTTATTATAACTGCTTTTGTTAACCAGCAGAAGTTGTTAGTGACATTTTCAATGTATGTGCGCTTTTCAGACATATCATCTGATGATCTGAGTTTTTCCATTGGCTCTAAATGATTTCAGTTTGGAAATTTAGCTATGTAAACAAGATCATCTATATTGCAACAAAATGCTTTACAAATGCTGGCTTTATGTCGCATTTTGTAAAGACAACCATCAGGAATTAGTATTAACGATTTTGAAAGTAATTATTTTCCTTAACTTTTTTGGAATAATTTTCAAATGCTTATTTTCAAATTATTTATTTTTAAATACATACTTTCTAAATTTATTTTGCTATTTTCAAATCACTTGTTTTTGGAGTACTTATTTTCATTAAATTCATTTATTTCCAAAATAGTTATTTTAAAATACTTACTTTCAAAATAGTTATTTTCAGATTGCTTATTTTATTTTCAAAATGGATTTTATCTATTGCCAGATTATTTGCCTTAATATATTTCTGTGGTAAAATTTATCATATAACTCGATAGCATGCCACGTTTTTACAGGTATTCATTACGTGAGACAGGAAAATTATACCACAGTTGCTAGCCTTCTTGGGCTGATTGTTCTTTGTTAAATTGCTTTTTTTCCATTGATTGTTTGCTCCTTGTGTGTTTTCTGTTTAAATTGTCATGTCCTGTATGAGTGGTTTCCTAGCATGGAATGCAGTTTTGGGTGGTTTGGCTTGAAATGCAACGCTTCAGTCTCCCCACTCTGAGGTGAGTTTTGTTAACTTAGATGTTGCTTTCAGAAATTCAGAGACTGGAAATGCTTGAATTAATACCGAAACTCTCTGATCTAATCTTCTAATCTTATCGTCTAATCTAAATATCCGATCAAATGGGTATTATAGCGCTTTTATATTCTAATCTAATCTGGAAGTTCTCTAGACTCCTCACTCATGCTCATGTGCAGGCCAGAGACACTGGAAGCCCCAAGCTCTTAGCAGGCATCTTAAATGCTAGTTTATAGGGTACATGATGGTTTAGTAGTTAGCATGCTGGACTGTTAAAGCCTAAGGTCAGAAGTTCAAATCCCACCAGGGAAGAAAGACGTTGCAAGATTCTGATGGGTCATGGAGACCAGAAGCCAAGGTGTGGTGGGTAAGCATGCTGAAACAGATGAGTCTTAAATTTAGATCTAAATATATCTTTAAGGAAGTAACAGAATGCACTGAACTGAGCCACAGCTTCTAAAGCTCTGGACCACAGTGAACTGCCCGGCTGCATCATACAACAAGAGTCAACATGTCCCTTGATAAAGTGCAATTTTTGTTTGTATGAAGGGTGAGCAGCGAGCAGAGATAGGTCAGCTGATCAAAATGTAACACCTTATGAACTATAAGAGAATTTTTACTGGATTCTTTGCTCAATGGACAGCCAGTGTAACGAATGCAATTTGGGTGTAATTTGCTGCTAAGCATAAGGGACTGCCGTTCTTCTTCTTAAATGCTAGCTTAACGTTGATGTTTGTTTTAAAGGTAACTGGTCCAGACAGGGCAGTTTGGAAGGGCAGATGACGCAAACACAGCAGCATGTTACGAACGACAGTTCAGGAGTGCAGCTGGTCAAGAATTGGCAAGGACAGCAGAAGACTCACAGTTTCACTTCACCTCTGCCCAAAGGTATGTTGCAGTTATCTAATCCAGTCTAATCCAGTCTAGTAACTACTAGAGTGCCGTTGTCATAATGTACAAGGCGTCAATAGATGGTCACTTTAAGGGAAAACATAGTCAAAAAGCACAATATGCTAGACAAGTCAAAGTCTGAATTTGAAAGATCTAATCTAATCTAATCTACTTACTTCTACAGCACCATTATCATAATACACAAAGCTTCAATAAATAGTCTCCTGCAGTGAAACAACAGCATAAAATTATAATCCCAGTCAGAATTCGGATAGTTAGTGCATGATTGTACTCATAATTGTAAAACATTGTGTGGTAGAGAATTGCAAAATGCATTTGCCTTTAAACTCGGCATTCATAGTTCGAACTCTTTTGGATAACGATATTCCAAGAATTTCTATAGAGCCACTGTAGTAATGCTAAAGGCATCAGTCAATGGTCGCTGCTAAGCAAAGTCGGTTTGCATACCAACAGGCAGAAGACCCGTTTCAAAAGAAGGCATGACCTAAATTTGTGTGTGTTGGCTTTTAAATAGACTGTTCTTCATCTTATGTCCATTGTAGTCTTGGAACTTGATCAGACCCCCCCGGTGTTCGTTGAGCAACTGAAAGACATCGTTGCCAGAGATGGCCAAGAGGTGGTGCTCTACTGCGTTGTCCGTGGTAACCCAATGCCAGTCATTTCTTGGTACCACAATGGCAAGAACATCGACCAAAGCCAGGATTTTGTCTTTACCTACGATCGACAGACCGGAAAAATCTACCTGGTCATCCTTGACTGCTTCCCAGATGATGAGGGTCATTTCAGGTGCGTTGCAGAGAATGTTGTGGGTCTAGCCACAACTGACTGTTACCTTAAGGTTCATAGCTCAGAAGAATCTTCAAAACCAATGACAAATGAAGGACAAAAAACTGGTGCCACTGGAAAAACGAGCCAAGAATCTGATTACAAAAAGCCTAAGATTCCTTCCAGTGATCGCAAGACAGATTCTGGTACTCGCATTGATCCGCCACAGTTCACAAATGCACTGAAGCCAGTTGTGGCACGTGAGGGTGAAAGCTGTACTCTTGTTGCTATGGTTACGGGCCTTCCTACCCCGAATATTCAGTGGGTTAAGGATGGTCAGGACTTGGAGGCATCAGAGCAGAATGATATAAAATTCGATCGCTTCACTGGAGTTTGTGCACTGACGATACGCTCGGCTGGAGTCGCAGACAGTGGCATGTACTCTTGTCGTGCTTTCAACAAAGCTGGAAGGTCAACGTCAACATCCAATGTAGTAATTGTCCGTAAGTTCTTAATTTTGTCATATAACTCTACCAAAAGAATACAGTTGCAACATGTTACAATTACTACGTTTTGCAATACAATTACAGCATGTTGCAATGTGCAGATAAGTAGGCCGACAGATTTTACAACAGACGTAAATCATACAATCGCTCAGCAGGTAGTCATCATTATAAGATGTGCTGTGTAGATTTACTAAGATGTTACAATTAAACACAGCTGCTCTTTAGGCAGTTATCAATGTATTGCTATGGTGAATTTATATAGCACATGTTTGAGGTACTGTATAAATTTATCAGTACAATACAATTATGCACAACTATTAATTAAGTTTACCAGTATGATACAATTGCCGTTTGTTGCGCTGTACAGCTGCCGGAGCCGAAGTGACGATTCTTGAGAACACAAAGTCCGTGAAGAAGGAGACGGTCGTGTCAAACAGCCGTGGAGAGACTCACGTCTTTGAGAGCTCACCCTCATTCCTACAGACCCTAGCGCCATCTGTGCATGCCTTGCCAGGCAAAACAGTTGTGTGAGTAATTCACACTGGAACCTGATCTCATCTATTCTAATCTGTTTACTCCTAAAGTGTCGTTATCATAAGGCGCAAGGCATCAAGTGATGATCACTTCTAGTGAAATTGTGGTTGAAAATCACAGTCCATGGAAGATGCCTGGTCAAAAGCCGATGGTCGGGGAAACAGACATCAGGCTGTGGTGGGTAAGCATGTTGAAACAGGTGAATCTGCCTTACTTCATGGTGATTCATTATCACATAAAATCTAAAAATTGTTATATTGGGATTTTTCATTGAAGAGGTGGAATACCTAGGTGCGAGTATGAATAACATTGATGTGGAAGTTTCTGTTAAAAAGGTGCTTTATTATTTTATTATTATGATTACTTTACAGGCTACAGCTTGTAGGGTTGTGTGAGGGTTTAGCTTTCAAAGGTGCTGCATTAATGCACAATTACAAATATGTTACTTTACAGGCTGCATGGTTCTGTATGGATTATTATTATTATGAGAATCTTAATGTGGTTTCCTTGGAAGAAGGCACTACATTCTCGTTGCAGTTACGTTGCAGGCTGTCTGGTTCTCTGTGAACTTCCATGGAAAAGGAGTTATATTAATATGCGATTACGATTACTTTACAGGTTGCGCTGCTCTGTGACTGGAAAACCAAATCCATCGGTTGTCTGGTACCACAATGGAAGTCTTGTGATGTCCGGAGACCGCATCCGGATCGCTCATGTTCGCGACCTGGCCACGCTTACAATCGATGCTGCCAGGACATCAGATGCTGGTGAATATATCTGCAGGGCCAGCAACAAGCTCGGTGATGCAGAAACACGAACTATAGTGTTCACTGGACCGGAAAATGGTAATGCAACATGGTTTCTGTTCTGATTTAGTGAATTTATCAATTGCGACTACGGTTTCACTTGAAGTGACCATCAATTGAAGCCTTATGCATTTGTGTCATACTGGCTAAACTTAAGACATGTAAGTTTCAACTTGCTTACCCACTGTAGTCCTACTTCTGATTTACTTGACCTTTTGGACTTTGACTGGACTTGCCCTGCGGATTATGATTCTTAACTATGGTTTTATTTCAAGTGATCATCGCTTGATGTAACATGTATTACGATGACAGCACTGTAAAGTCGTTAATTTGTCAAATTTCTCTTTGTTTGTTGAGTTTTGTTATGTGTGTTTACCGTTAATTATATATGATTTCCAGAGACTTGAAACAGGTGCTATACAAATGGAATGTTGCATTACATAGGTTTCATATCTTTACAAAAAATATTTTCTGTCTTTGCAGCATCTGATGCTGGAGGTCTCAAGTCTTCTGAGGCACTCTCGACCATCTTGCGCCATTTGCCGTCGGCTCCCATCAGAGAAACCCCGGCCCGGACCACCCATTCTGATGACCCACCCAAGTTCATAACCCCACTCTGCAACCAGACTGCTCCTGATGGAGAACGGGTTGTTTTTCGGGTGCAGTTCCGGGGATTTCCATCCCCAGTCGTGACATGGTACTTCAATGGTCAGCTGATCCAGTCTAGTCCAGATTTCCGGATTTTGGAGGATCACGAACGGGGAGAGAGTGCAATGACGATCATGGAGCTGTTTCCGGATGACGAAGGAGAGTACATGTGTAAGGTGGAGAATCCACTGGGAACTGCGGTCACTCACTGTCACCTGTTTGTTCAACGTAAGTGTATGGTCCAAAAATCTTTTGCCAGAGCCTTAACAAGGACTTGTAACTATCAACATATTTCACTCATATCGAATTCATTACACTGGCTGTCCATCGATGAAAGAATCCAGTTTAAAATCTATCTTATATTTCACAAGGTAATATATTTAGATTGGCCTACCTGTGTCTGCTCCCTGCTTGCCAATAATACCAGCAAATATGGTACAGTGAAAACTTTGTGTCGATGTGCTTTGCACCAGGACAGTGTTTTGCTTTTGCTAGCATTTTTTGGTGGCTAGTCCAAAGCTTTGGAATTCACTGCTTAGTTCTTTGCCTTCTTTCAGTTGTTTAAAGTCTTTCAGCTGTAAACTCGAGACTGCTTGAACTTGCTAACCCACCATAAACACCATTATTTATGTATTTTACCTTGCTTTGCTTGTCCAACAGTTTCTAGTTAAACTGTCACCTATGACTTTTTTGCATAGTTGAAGGCATAGAAGATGACAGGGTGAGTTCATCGACTTCAGACACAACTGATGTTAAGGAGCAGAGACGCTTTTCAGAGACGGTTGCCATTGACAACAATCAGGTCTCGCAAGGCATTCTGCAGTTTGCGCTACCAGTTCCCAAGAAGCAGAGGTCCGAGGTGATGATGCGAAGCGTTTCCCTTCCACGTGGAACAAAAATGGAGGTACAGCTGTCCGCTCCGCCATCCTTCGTTGAGCAGAAGCAGGTCAGTCTGAAGAGGAGCATGGAGGCTGTCTCCACCTTGCGTCAGGAGATGATGATCCCGCTGATGCAGCAGAGAAGCTTCTCGGAGACGGTTGCCATCGACAACCAGAAGCAGGAAGAGATGCTTCTGCAGTTGGAGCATCGGTCGTCAAGCAAGACGCAGCTGACCGTGGAGAGGGAGTCACTGCCACGTGCGATCAAGATGGAGGTGGAGGTGGCTAGTCCAAAGCTGCGGCCAAAGAAGGAGATGAGCAAGTGTGAGTTCCAGCGGAAACGAAGGGTGGAAGCGATCCAGACCCAGCGCCAGGAGATGAGCATAAACCTGGAGGGCAACGAGCCTGTCTTCCTTGAAGAGCTAGCACCGCAGAAGGTGAGGTTCTTTTACAGCTGCATGATGTAATGACATAAATGTCCATTGTGTAAACAAGTGGGCTAACGTAGAGAGTGTTGGGTTCCCTTGTTGGCAGGAATTCGCTGTATAATTCACTGCCAGTTCTCTGCATTCTGTTAGTTCTCAGGTCTAAACTTAAGACTCATCTGTTTCAATTTGGTTACCCACCATAGCCAACTTCTTGTTTCTCTGACCTATTTGATTTGGTTTGGTTTCTTCACGGGATAATGGTCTTTGACTTTGACTTTTGTTTCACTTGAAACGTCCACTGATTGATGCCTTTTGCATAGTTCTTTGCCTTCTGTCAGTTGTTTAAAGTCTTTCAGCTGTAAACTCGAGACTGCTTGAACTTGCTAACCCACCGGTTATGCGTTATGATAACATTGCTATAGAAGTCACTAGATTAGAATAGATTTGATTAGATTGGATAACCGTATCCTGAACCTTATGATGGTACAGGTGATGGATGGGGATCAGGTGAAATTCCGCTGCTGTGTCCGAGGCAATCCTGTGCCTGAAGTCTCATGGAAACACAACGGAAAGATGGTCTTCGACAACCCGGATGTGCGCACGGTGTATGAACGTGAGACTGGAGAAGCGGTGCTACTGATATTGGAAGTGTTTCCACAGGACACTGGGACGTATGAATGCATTGCTGTCAACAAGTATGGAAAGACTTCATCCGTCACTCACCTTACAGTCGAAGGTCAGTCTGTGGTTTAGCCTCTCATGGATGAATGAATGCAGAAAGGGCACAAGGTGGTGGTGGATGAAGGTGGCACCAGCAGTTCAGCTTTTGTGACAGTGGTTATTGATGATGATGATGATGATGATGATGATTATGATTATGATGATTTTGATGACTATGACCATGACGACGACGACGACTTCGATGATGATATTCATCGACGACGACAGTGATAATGAAGGAATGAGTATGTTGATGATTAATTAGGCTGGAACCCACAATTGTTGGATTAGAGAGCACTGTGCTGAATAGACCCACTTGCCACATGATGATGAAAATGACAGTCTTAATTTTATTTTTCTGTAGCCTATGAATACAATCCAGACAGTGAGATCTCTCATTCCGATTCCGTCCAGTCACCATCCGTGACTTCATCAAAGCCAGACTTCCAGACCAAGACGACGCTGTTCTTCACCAACATGGAGAAGATGCAGAAGAAAGCGCAGGTATCCTCCACGTCCACCCAGGTGAGAGAACGCGTCTACGAGGAGATGGTGCAGATGGCTGATGTCAAGTGGCAGATGCCGAAACCAGCATCGCCCACTCGAAAGGTAGAAGATACAACTAAAAAAGAAGTGCTACTGAAGAGACAAGGCGAGATGGTTCAGAGTCGAATACATCTGCGGGAACTTGGGGCACCAAAGGAGGTTCTGGTAGTGGATGAAGGGCTTCAAGAAAGAATTCATATTCAGAGTGTGAAAAAACACACTGAGGTATTTCACAAGGACCTACAGATGCAAGGTGAACCTGCTGAGGTTAAGGCAAGGAGTGAAGTAGTAGAAAGTACGATTCATCTGTGGGATGAGCCACGTCCAACTTCTTCCACAAAGTCCCAATCAGAGGAAGACGGAAAAATGAGGGCACAATCTCACCTGAGCATAGGCCTCCTAAAGCAGGACAGAGTTGAGCAACATGTGCCTCAACACATTACTGTACAGACAAAGGTGTTTGACCTCTCACCTCCAACTATGGATTCAAAAGATTTGAAGGAAAGGAACCAGGATGTCAGTCAAAATGCAGAACTGCGGCAGAACAGAATAATGAAAGTCGAGAGTAATGTGCTACCAGAAGCCGGTGATAGGAATCTGCATCAACTGGAACACAAACAGTCACTGGAGAAGACAGTAACTGTCACTTTGGGGAAACAAGGTGGACAGCAAATACAAGGAAACAGGTCAGAGACCGTAGTCTTAATTGGAGATCAATCAAGTCAGAAAACATCAACTGATTCAACTTTGTCCGATAAGACAGCTCGATTGAGAGAAATACAAGAAGTGAACAGACCCCGTCTGGATTTTCCAGAGTCACTGCTGATCTCGGAAAAGTACATCCGGACTCCAGAGGACTCTGTTGAAGTATTTCCCGATTGGTGCTCAGATAGTGTATCTCAGCTGAAGGTTATCGAGGACTTGCACGAGAAGGTTTCTCGTCAGCAAACTTTGAGTTTGGTCCGTGTGTCCAAAGAGACAGTTCATCGAGAGGATGTGGAACGTTACCTGGAACCGATTCGTTTCTGCTCCATTCTAGAAGATAAAATTGGTTTAGATCTTCTCCAGGTGGAGAAGACAACTGTGAATATTTTAGGCTTTGATGATGATAGTTGCAGATTGCTTGGGGTAATGACTAAAACAGTTAGTGTTACCTGTGAAGTGCCTGTTCCAGCTTTGGATGGTGTTCAGGTTAATCCCGAAAACATATCGTCAGTCTCTGAAGGTGTGGTTGATGTGGCAGCTGAAGATGTAACATCACCTGAACAGATCTCTAACTTTGCTGATAGTTTCTCTGTGGCAGAGAATTTGGTAATAAAACAAGCTGTGATGGAACAGGTGGATCTAACTTCAGGAGATGCGGCTGCAGTGACAGAAATGGTTTCCGAAATCCCAGTTGGAATTGTTGAAGTAACAGTGCAGGAAGATGTTAGCGAATTGGCTCTGATGAACGAGGTGACAGCGCAGCCGCCTCTGCTGGGAAAACAACTGTCACAGTCAGAAGGATCTGAGGAAGACGTTTTCTTTGATGCGGTTGAACGATTAAGTCATGGAAGTGATACGAGAAGCAGATCAACCCTATCCAGCTTTGAGGATGCAAACATCATCCTCGGAACAGAATGTTTGCCATCACCAAGTGCTATTGCAACAATTTCTGATGATAAGCCATCAGAAGAAACTCCCACCACCGAAATCCGAGAAGAATTTCCTGCAGAAATCTCTGCCACTGAAATTCAAGAAGAGCTACCTACTGAGATTCTTGACAAAATCCCAGAAGAGCTTGCCACTGGAACCCCCATTACCGATACCCCAGAAGAGCTACCCCATGTAATCTCTATTACTGATATCCCAGAAAATCTACACGCTGGAACTTGCATTACCGACACCCTAGAGGAGCTACCTATTGAAACCCCCGTCACCAAAATCCCAGAGTTTTCAGCACCAGTTCCTCCATTCTTTGAGGTGGCTTTGCCATCAGTGATGGTCACCGATGGTCAGAAGGTAACACTGGAGTGTCGGGTCAGTGGTCATCCGATACCACAGGTGACATGGTACGTGGATGGAGATCCGATCATGGAATCTGAAGATATCCAGGTGAACAATATTGATGGAGTCTGCACCCTGGTTATCGTGGACACGCTACCCGAGGACGAGGGAGAGTATTCTGTCAAGGCTGTCAACAAGGCTGGGGAGTCCACGACCAAAGCGTTTCTTACTGTCACCCGTATGTACATTAAAACTTTGATAAATACAATACTTGGTAAACTACCAGTTAGTATATGTATGTATATATGTGTGCATGTATGTATGTATGTTTGTATGCATGTATATATCAAGACATTTAATATAGCTTGTTTTAAGTACCTCACAAAGGTGCTGTGATTTGGTAGTGGCTGTTTAGATGTGATGTATGTGTGTGTATGATGTATGTATGTATGGATGTATGTCTGTGTTTGGATGTATATGTGTTTATATGTATGAATGTATGATGTACTTGGGAGATTTTATTGCACTTACTGTATGTACAGGATCGGTTTATCTGAATCTAGGGTCATTACTCGGAATTCACTCAGCAGGCTTGAATCTGCAATTGTTAGATTACAAATCCAGAGTGCTACCAAATAGACCATGGTATAGCTATATTACATTACATTACACTGATTGCATTAGCTTGGTTTTTGCTGCTAGGTACTTCTGGTCCTGCCATTCCTTGTTTCAAGAGTGGTCTTGTCAACACTGACGTTCTGGAGTCTCAGTCCGCAAGACTCGAGTGTCAATTGACTGGTCACCCACCCCCCACTGTTACCTGGTATCAGGTGAATATGGAGTTCTCTTGTGATTAATCGTATGCCCAACTTTGGTAAGATAAGATAAGATAAGAAACAAGATTACATTAGACTAGAACAACATAGGTTGATTGAATTATGTTGTGTTTGGTTAGATTAAGTAAGATTATATTAGATTATGAAATAAAGAAATTTGATTAGATTGGATTGGATTAGATTTTATTATGTTCGATTGGACTGGATTAGATTAGATTGCACTAACAAATTAATAAGAATAAACTGCATTAAGTTGGATTACATTTGATGAGGTTAGACTAGGCTATAATCGAAGTGGATGGCATCCACCCATCTTAGACTTAATCCATCAAAGTCTGAATTCCTATGGTGCACCACCCTCCGACGTCGCCATCTACTCGACGATAGTACCTTTGCCCTCAGTGATGCCGAAGTTCGACCAGCTGACACCATTCACCGGACCATTCGGTCTTCCTGACAATGTGACGAATGCCCCATCCCTGGACACATTCAAGTCACGACTCAAGACATCTTTTTAGGATATCTTATGACTGTAGTTGATTTTTGAACCCATGTACAGTGCCCTTTCTTCGGCCTTGGCTGTGCTACGGCGGTATATAAATTGTCTTATTATTATTATAACAAAATTGGATTGGATTAGGTTAGAATATGTCACGTTATGACAAAACCTCATTTTTGATGCTACCGCGTCTTTGCTGCGGCTCTGAAGTCTAAAGCGTTGTCGTTCTTTTGTGTCCGCATAGAATGGTCAGAAGTTATCTTCGAATGCACGCTTCCAGATGGAGTATTTGGAGGGAAAGTGCATCCTACTTATAGGTGAAGTCACTGCAGAGGATGAAGGAGAATACGTCTGTGAAGCCCGCAATGAGCACGGAGTAGCTTCAACCGCTGCTCAGCTGCTCATTGACCGTAGGCGCAATCTTTTTCCACGTTTCGTGGATTCATTATGTTTGATCTTTATAGGTGTTTGTGTGTATGTATGCATGTATGTTTATATGTATGAACTGGGTATGTATGTTTGTATTGATGTATGTACATGCATATGTTTGTATGTTTGTATGTAAGTATGTATGTATGTAAGTATGTATGTATGTAAGTATGTATGTATGTATGTGTGAATGTATTGTAATTGTAAGTGCTGCTGACCCAAAACACAAGACCATGCTCAGGTAGAATGGTCTTCAACTGCTGGTGAGATGGAGGTAGAGAAATTACAAGAGGCTTGCATAAATAGCTTTACCACGGTTGAATCAAGTGCGTATGAATATGTATGTATATATGTATGCATTTATGTATGTATATATTTTGTATGTTTGTATGTATGAGAGCATTTGTATACCGCCTTTAAGAACCTGCAGATGGTGTGTATAAACTTGTTACCTGTCAATTCTGTCAGACTTTTGACTCCATCCATCCATCCATCCAAAATCCATGCTGAAATGCATACTTATATACAAATGTAGCTATAAACTCTTTGAATCTCTTAACAGATGCTATATTAAGTGTCTTGATTCATACATGGATACATACAAACATGCATAATAGATTAGGTACATAGATATATAAATATATATGTAATTAGAATAGATGCATATACACATACATACATATGTACATGCATACACGCAGCCTTAACATATGAAATATTGCAAAATATTTGCATGTCTTTATGAATTTGTCTGGTATTTATTTGTCTTAACAGGTTTTGTCAACTAATCAAGAGCATGGCTGTCGTTCTGCCGATGTTCTTTCTTCTTAATACGATGTTTTGTGTTCGGATTTGTTTAAACGTTACGTGGATACATTAAACATTACACGTCTCCTGTCGACTTCAGTCTGCAATACCTGCATGATTACAATTTTTTCTTAACACTGATTTCTTGTTTTCACTAACAACATGACAGTTTGAGTTGTATGCTTGCCTGATTTTTATATTTGCAGAATTTGTAGGTTTTTGTAAGAGGTTTGAATTTCCAAAATGTAGAACTTGTATACAAAAATTAATAAATATAATGTAGTTTTCTGTATATAATGTGCTTCCACATTCATGACTAACTATTAACAGATTTTATGTGCATATTTATGTATTTTATGTGAACTATATACATGACAGACTTGCGTGTAATATGCATGAGGTATATTTTCTTGGTATGTGATGGTAGTCGTACAGTTGCCATTTTTCAGAGACTTGAAGTGTTGATTTCACACCACTTTAGGGCAGTTTAATTTGAGGTCATTTAAATTGTAATTGATGCGAGTCCTGACAATTAGCCACTGACTGAGTGTGCCGAATGCTCTCTAATATGTTGAATGAATTTGTGAATTTGATGACTAAACCTTTTGTTTTTGTTAGTCACACAGGGCATCTTGTGCAGATCCTGAATGTCATGTTTAAGTGTTGTTACAACCTTCGAATGAAAAAAACAGCTATGTTTATTTTTGTAAAATTGTTATTTTCTCCTTGAGATACATGTGATCCCTTGGAATAATTATAATTATTATTTTTTCAAAGATTTTAAAAAGTTTCAGAGATTAAATATATTTATGGTTGTATAATTATTTTTGACTAATCTGCATGTTTTGTGTGTTTAACACCAGACTAGAAAGAAGGGAAATTTTGCTGGTGTAAAAGCTTGCTTATAAAGCATCATTAATACATACATACATTTTTCTTTACTTTCAGGACAACGAGGAGATCTTGAAGAGGCAGAGACTGGATTCGAAGTGCATGATGCTTCAAAAGAGCATCCGGCAGGTGAGACAGGTGCTCCTCGTTTCGCACATCACTTGCACGGGTCTAAGGTCGAAGAGGGCGACCAGATCCTCACGAGCGGGCGCATTGTGGGCGATGAGCCGTGGCAGGTGAAGTGGACCGTGAATGGCCGCGACATCGACACTCTCGATTCAGCCGAGCGGAACCGCTACCGCATCTCGTCGGTTCTTGACGGGCTGCAGATTCTGTGCATCGAGGAATGCAGTGGCAAGGATCGCGGGGACTACGTGTGCAGTGTGTCGAATGCAAGCGGACAGGCTTCTTCTGCATGTTTTGTGGATGTTCATCAACTGTTGGAACCATCGAGTGTGCGCTTGGGTCTGTACCGTTCTTCAAGTTGTATCAACTGCTGTGCTGGTGATGGTGCATGCAGGCTGATGCTTTCGCTTCAGGGCATCGTGCTTCAGACGACTCTGTCTCGTGGCTTTGGTTGATTCTTCGGGAGATGGTGTACTTTGTATTATTTCTGCTTGGAAAGCTTCATTCAATCTTGTGTTGATCGATTTTGCTTTGGGGCTTTGGTTATTTTTCAGGAAATTATGTTCTTTTTATCACTTTTGCCTCCTGAAAAGCATCCTTTAATCTTTTATCATTCAAATATGATTTGGGCTTTGGCTCATTTCTAGAAGTGTTGTATTTTGCAATTATTTGTTCTTGTCTGCACATCCTTCAATCATATGTTGATCGGAACTTCGCTTATTTTCAAGCATTTGTGTACTATGAATTTCTGCTTGAAATATTTCTGCTTGAAAAGCATCATTCAATCTTTTGTTGTTTGATTATGATTCAAGGCTTAAGGAATTTTTTATTAATTGTATTAATAATAGCAATTATTGTTATTTTTACTATTATTGTTATAACCTTGTATGAAGATGCAAGGTGGGAGCAGATGTGGAATTGTCAATGATGCATGCTGCTGAAGAACAATGTTGTTCTGCTTATCTCTAAGTATACCCAGTTGGATTTGTTAGCCCTGTTAGAAAGCACTTTCTGTTACTCAATGTCAACAGTTTTAATTTGTTGACTTTTTCTTTTGCATTCAGAATTGTTCTGATTATATCTTGTTTGTCGAAATTATCCTGATGGACTTCATTTTATCATTTTAAAAATAGCTGAAGAGCTTCCTGAGTCGCCTGTGGCGATGTGGGCACAAGAAGAACCATTTCATCAGGCAAAGGACGAGACGATCTTGCCAGACTTTTCCTTCTTTAAAGAACGTTTCACAACTGAGGAGGACAAACGACTCGACAAAGGCTTTGGTGTTTCCAAGGTTGATGAGAGTGAACTTGACCCAATTACCAAAAGGCCAATCTTGAGTTCAGGTGAGTCTATCGAACCTTCATTTCTTCAGGTATCGTTTGATGCCGTTGCAGGTGAACGCAGGTGTGAAAAGACCTGGGTGACTGAAGTGGCTTCGTCCAACCAGCCTGAACAGGTGTCTTTTGATGCAAAAAAAGGTGGACTTGCAGATGGAAGGATCCTGGAAAGTTACTCTTTGGAATCGTTCCCATCTGATTTGATCGATCACCTTGAAGTTATGGAAGATCAGTTGTTGGGTCAAGACAGATGTAAGATTTTTGAAGATGAAAGTGATTTCCTGTTGGCAGAGAAGAAGTTGAGAGAAAGCCGAACTTCAGAGTTGTTGCCATCTCAAGTGGTGGATGTTCCTGAAGACATAAAAGAGATTGATGCTTATATGATAAGCCCGGTTTCTGAAAGTGCTGACTGTCTGTTGTTAGCCCAGAAGGAAACTCAAGCAAGCTTTGCATCAGAACTATTACCTTCTCATGAATTTCCTGATGTCCAAGATGTGAAGGAAGAAAGCTTTGCTTCCTGCCACATTGCAGAAGTCAGTAACAATCTCAGTATAGCGGATCGACATTTGCAAGAAAGTTTCATTTCAGAGTTGGTGCCTTCTCATGCGATTGGTGATCTCGTAGATGTGGAGGAGAAGAGCATTGGTGTTTGCCAGATTGGTGAAGTTAACTACGATCTCACTGAAGGGCAGAAAGAGACACTGGAAAGTTTTGTGTCAGAATTGATTCCTTCTCATGTAATTGCTGATGTGGAGCTTAAGGAAGAGGAAGAAGGTGTTGATTCTTGCCTGATCTTTGAAGTTGGGGAAGACCTTTATTACAGGCAAGAAAATTTTGCTTTGGAGCATCTGCTTTCTCATGAAACTGCTGCTTTAACTGGTATTGAAGAGGAAAATATCGATTCTTGCCAAGTTTATGATGTTCATGATGATCTTTTGAAAGGAAAGAAAGAATTACAAGAATATTTTGCTTCGGAGTTGTTACCTATTCATGAAATTGCTCCTTTAACTGAAGTTGAAGACGAAAGTGTTTGTGAAGTTGTTGACAATCTTATCAAAGGAAAACCAGAAATGGAAGAAAATTATACTTCAGAACTGAGACCATGTCATGAATTTCCCCATCTCAGAGATATGAAAGAAAACATCAGTTTCTGCAGCGTTGCTGAAGTCAGTAATGACCTAGTTAAAGCACATCAACACACAGAAGAAAGTTTTGTTGCAGAGCTGGTGCCTTCTCGTGCAGTTAGCCATCTTAGAGAAGATGAATTCTCAGCTCCCCAAGAGTTTCGTCAGATATTTGATGTTGATGACAATCTCTTGAAAGCAGAGAAAAAGTTACAAGAAAATCTTGCAGAGCAAATGCTAGCACCGCCCAACAGTGTTGATTCTGTAGTAGAAATTCCAGAAAACAGTTTTGAGGCAATGGAAGGAATTAAAGTGAAGGCAGATGCCGTTTTTGCATGCAGTTTTGGGTCGGCTGGTATTTCCAGGAGTGTTCTAGAGATGGAAACTGAGAAAGTGGAAGAAGCTGGAAAGGTTTCATTTCCAAGCATCGGTGAGGTTAAGACATCAGACATAAGAGTCACAGAGCTGAAAAATGATCTGTCCTTATCCAGTACAGACACTGTTGAAGCTGATGATTTCACATTGATCGAGAGAAAACAACAACTCCTAGAGAACGAACTAGAAGAACTTGATCTTGTTTCAGTAGATGAAAACCTAAAGGTGTCTGATAAACCAGTAACTTGGGTCCATTATGTTAAGGGTGGAGGTTTGCAGTCGGATGAAATAGGATCCCTTGACAAATTCTCTGTTGCACACATTGAAGAACCTTCCAGTCAGAATTTAGAGTTCTGTGCTGGAGAGGGAACCAACTTCCTACAGGATGAGCGGGTATTAGTGGAGGAGGCGGCAATAATCGACAGTTTTATGGATAATTCTGCGCCCGAGGAAGCCTTTGGGCCTGTCTGTGCCATTGAAGCTGTAAGCACAGAGGAGCTACTGTGGGTCAAGGTTGAGGATTCAGAGGGTGTGCGGATCAGGGAAGGGGATGATGCTGAAGAAATGAGTTTTGATGATGGTGATTTTGAGTTTGCAGAGGCTGTGGAAACTATGCATCCCGATGTTGAAGAAGAGATTGGCTTGGCGAAAATATTTGTGCGCACCGAGGGTTTGACAGCGTTAAGACTAGGGTCAGTAGAGTCATGCGAGAAGAATTTCTTGATGAATGTTATGGAGTGTGGAGATACAGGTGTTCACATGGATCAAAAAGATGGAGGTAATGACAGTTACCTCAGTGAATTTGTTGGAGAGGAGTCACCTACAGTGGATGAAATTGACCTGGCAATTAGAGATGTTGGGCTTCTTGACCTTACAGTTAGTGATCAAATGAGCAGCGTAAATTTTACCAAAATGCAAGACAAGTCTATGGAACAACAGCTGCAAAATCAAGAATTGGAAGAATCAGTCAAGTGTGACGAGTTTGCAGCAGTGAATCCTGATGATGTAAGTTATGGTACACATAAAGCCAACGAAAGGGATGAATCAATCAAACATGACGAGCACTTAACTGTAAATCTTGATGCCGGTAGAAATGAAATGAACACTCTTTGCAATGTTGAAGTGAACAGGTCGCCAAACTACAAGGAAAGCTGGGACTTCCAAGCACTGGACCATGGTAGCGAAACAATGCCATCTTCAGAGGCCAAAGGTATATATAGGCATGCTGCAGTGATGATGGTCGTGCCTGCATGCGATAACAGAAATCACTGATTTGTGACGAAATGCGGCATTCGGTTGATCTTGGTCAGACGCACTGCTGCCTGTATTAACTCTTACGATTTTTAGTCATAAGTTAACAGTCACCGTATTCTGAGCACTCGCTTATTAATTTCGGCTTGGTATGGAAAATGGCTTTTGGTGGACACGAATGACTGCTTAACTGTTTGTAGATTGCCCGTCGATTGCCTGGACTAATCTTAAAGGTTATGCATAGCTCGGTTAGAATCTACAGCTATAGATATTTGCAGGGTGCAATTTGTGATTGGACGCAGTGGGGAAAGACCAAAAGAAGGAGAAAAATGAATTGGGAAAATTAATCCTTAATGGGGATTGTCTGAATCAGTTAAGGGAAAATTCCTTTCCCCAAGCAGTATGAATGATGATAAATTAGTTTAAATCGGGATTGTCTGAACCAATGAGAGAAAGTTTCCCCAGTCTGGCTACAAATTGCACTCTGGATATTCGTTATCACATTAAGCACTTTGGAAGAATCTGATGTGTAATTCTTAGAGTTTTTGTGCACCATTTGTTTAGGTCTACCCAATATTTTTGTCAAACGTTTTGAGCACACAGTATATACTGCATTAAGCTTGACCACAATGTCTGCATATAACACAACGCGATCGGTGCAGTATTGTGATCAATGCAATTTTAAATCCAAATCCATCTTGTGATGTCTGCACAAAAAACTACAACATTTCTGGTTACATTTGCAGAACCCACACATTTTGTAACAACAAACTACTTTCTGTTGCTGTAAATTTTCAAGTACAACCAAAACTGATGCCAAAATTGTACCAGAATTGATGCCAACAGTTCTGATAATCCTGATGGGGAACTAAGACACAAAACTTGCAAAGACTGAAGTGACTGATCATCTGCCTATAAACATTCGTTCTATTTCTGTGAATTTGTCCCAAGAAACATTCTCTTCGTTAGTCAAGACTTACTTGTTTAAATTAACTGGGCAGCCATGTTCACAGCGCTTTTGAGAGGTTCTTAAAATGCGCTATATAAAAGATTAGATACTTACATACATACATACAGTATTTGGTAAACAGGTTGGAACAAGGTGCTGTGTGCTCAAAATAAAATATGCATTTTTACCATAATTTCAAGAAAAATTTGATGTTGCTCTTTCCAACGTGTAATTCCCCCTCTTGTTGTGCCTGTGATAACTTCCATCAAATATTTCTTGAAACTATGGTAAAAAATGCATATTTATGTTGACTTTTGTGTATATAAGCATGATTACTGATGCTAGATAAATAAATAAATTATTTATTTATTTATAACTATATGTGCATGTTTAAATACTGAAGGCTGTAATTGTGTGTAAATGTTTATTAAATAAATCATTTATAAGCTTATTTATATATATCCACATACACATGTATATGCATAACTACAAATATACAGACATACATTCTTGCATACACACATACATATTTACATGAATACATGCATATATACACTGTGTCCGGAAAAATTCCAAGGCTTTACGGTAAATATGAAAATAATTAGTAAACATTAATCGATTTTTAAAATTCCAAAAACAGTTTAATCCTGAAATATTATTTGCACTATAATTGTTGTTTTGGCGTAAAAATTTTATAACAATTTTGTCTTCCTCGCTGAACGCCATTTTTCTAGCAACTTTCTTTACAAAATATAAAATTCAAATACGTCACTGTGACGTAATTTTAAACGGGGGCCGTTAATAAATTACAAAGAATTTTGTTGGTAATTATATATTTCAGGATTAAACTGTTTTTGGAATTTTAAAAATCGATTAATGTTTACTAATTATTTTCATATTTACCGTAAAGCCTTGGAATTTTTCCGGACACAGTGTATATCCATAAATACTTATGTAATGCTTACATAATACATTACATATAATTTGTTTGCATGTTTCTGTGCAAATAGGCTTATTGATGTCATATTTGTGGAAGTAATAAATTATTTAATGTATATCATAAGTGTTTATAAGAATAACTTGCATATGCTTTTGTGTGTGTGTTCGTAGCTGATTCCCTTTGCATTGTCACAATTGTGCTGTAGAAGTTTCTAGATTCATTTATAGCACATACATCAATTTTAAATACTTCTTTAATGAATAATTTATTCATCTGTAAGGATATGTGCATGTGTAGATCTCGATACATCTCTCAGTTGGCATGTGTATGTTAGATAGATTCGTTAATTATATAAATTATTGACCTGATTACCTTGTTAGCACTGTGCAGGGTTAGTAGTTTTTCAAGTAAGGTAAGGCAAGGATCCCTAGAGAGATTCTAATTATTCAGTCCTCCTTGGGTAAGGTTATTTATTAATTACTGCACCCATTGGTGAGCAGGTTTATATTAAAGTTTCCTCCTCCGTGTAGATTTACACTACTTTTGCATACCTTTTGAGGGTTTGGACCTTGAGGGTCAACTTTGAGACTCGACAGCAAGCCAACAACTGGAATGCTGAGAAATTTAAGAGATTTATGCAACATTACATTATTTTGTATTTGTTCATTGCTGAATCTTATTATTAGTCATTCTGGTTTAACTGAGGACTTTCCATGAATTGCATATATATATATATATATATATATATATATATATATATATATATATATATATATATATATATATATATATATATATATATATATATATATATATATATATATATATATATATATATATATACACACACATTAATCTGCACCTTAAGACTTGAAAGATGCTGTATTTGCTGTCCATGGTACGTAAATACTGGTACCTATGGTTTTTTGCATAAGATCACATCACGTTACATTAGTCTTTCCGCTTTACTGTACATCCTATGCAAGGGAATAGCGTGGGGCACGATACCAGATCAGTTAGAGCTTTCATCATGTAACCTTGTAACATGGAGAGTACGGGTTTGAGCCTTCCCGAGACAGTTACTGTGTAGGGACCCTTGAGCAAGTCCTTCACTCACAAATGCTCAGCGCCATCAGTTAATACTTGGTCATTAGATATTGGCACTTAATAAATACAGAAATAATAATAAAGTGTGCTACATTAATGTACAGCTGAATTATACTGCATTTCATCTGTTGAGTAGAATGTTGAGTCTGTAATCTAATGATTGTGGCTTTCAGTCCATGTAGTGTTATGACCCTGAACAATTTGTTTGTACACACTTGCCATGTACCTCAGATTCATGTTTACTGACTTTGAGTGCATAATAAGTGCAATAAATTATGAAAAATAAATAAGCTTCTGTGTCTAGTTGTATGCTTACATTTTCATCCATTCAGATGAAACTGGGAAGAGAGAAGAGAATGCTGAAGGTGAAGAATCGAGAGTCGGATATGAAGACACAATGCGAGAGAAGAAGCTGAAATCCACGGTCACTGAGGAGGTGACCATCACAGGTGTGGCAGGAAGTTAAGCCCTGTTGTACTCCACTGCTCTGCAGTGTATTATATGGTATTGTGTCGTATTGTATTGTGTCGTATTGTATTGTGTCGTATTGTATTGTGTCGTATTGTATTGTGTCGTATTGTATTGTGTCGTATTGTATTGTGTCGTATTGTATTGTGTCGTATTGTATTGTCATTGCATCGTATTGCATAGCATTGTATTGTATTCTGTTGCACTGATTGTATTAACTGTGGTTATAATGTATTGCTGCAATTGTATTTCATTGCATCATATTGTATTGCATTGATTGTATTGCAATGTATTGCAATGGCAAATTTATATAGCGTATTTTTAAAAAAAGAAATAAAGGCACTGATACCATATTGTAGTGGTTAACTTGGAGGGTTGCAGCCCAGAGATAATTGGTTTGATTCCTGACCAGGACTGGCATTTGATGCATGATTCCGACTCGGGCCTTGGTCTGAAATTGACTACAAAGTTGGATTTTTACACTTTTTGGCGATGAAAGGCTGAGGGATAGTATTACTGGCCACCAACCTTTATAGGCTGAGAATAACAAATGAAGTCGCCGACATTCGGCAGGAATTTAAGGAACGGATATACTGATATGAATTCAACCTGAATTTTCACCAGACCTGTTTTGTTTTCAGGGAAATTCATAATTTTGTTGGATGTAGATCAGCTGCATGTGTTCTGAACTTTGACCTGACATAGTTTGCATTTGTGGTTGAAGTATTGCTAATGGTATTCTTCAGTGTTTCTCCCTAACTGAGACAAGAAATTGTAAGATTGTAAACTCAAGATTTCTACAGCATCCAAAGTAAGCAGTTAATGCTCAAATGGCTGGAAAATTCACTGGTAATAGTTTCACCCAACCCAACCAATGGAGTGTTGTTGAATATGATTTTGTTATTGTTTCAGATGTTTGTTTTAAACTTTGCAATCGTCTTTGTGCATGTGTTTGTATGTTGCATGGTTTGTTTTTCAAATCTAGAAACTAACAAAATTCCTCAGGTCACTAAGGTGACAAAAACAGTCGAGTTCATGAAGACCGAATCATACAAATCGTCAACGATAGATGGCAGCACTGTTCCAAAGACCTACACTAATTTTGAACACCAAGAAATAGAAGGCGATGACCTGCATAAACTGTTGACTGGTAAACGTGATACAAATGATGACAAAAGATTTAATACTACATATGGAAAATCCATTGATGAGAGGCCTTTCAGTGATTTTGAACGAAAAGATGAAAGCAAAGAAGAGCATGCAGCACGCGATGACCACAGAATGAATAGTTTGACCGAAGAGCCTCCAAGGATGGAAAGTGAAAAGTTTGGGTTGTTTGGTAATGTTAGTTATCAAAGTAAACAATCGGATGAAAAGAATACTTGGTTTGATGAAGGGGTGACAGATTTTCGCAGTAGGAGGTCGGATTTTGAAGAGCCAGATGTGGAGAATAGTAAGAAGGGTGTTGGGGAGTTACCGGAAAGTTGGAGGACTTTCGGCAGTGAGGACATTGGTAGAAGAGGTGGCGATGGAGTGGTTAGAAAGAGTGATGTAACGAATGATGAGAATCAGGCAGTGGAACTGATGATCAAACCGGAAATGGTTGGCTACGATGAAGACGAGGAGACGGTGCCGCGGTCGCTGCCGGAGGACATGGTCCTACAGCAGGAGGTGGAACGGTCTCTTAAGGTTCACGAGGTGGAAACAACTGACGAGATCACCGTGGAAACCAAGGTAACACAGGTCAAGACGATCAATATGCGCCTGTCAGAGGTCGGCGACATCTCCGTCACTGAAACGTCGGAGGTCAAGACTGACACCGACATGAAAGAGACGCGGAAGACCAAGGAGCGAGATGAGCTCATTATGTCCCACCGAATGTTAGAACAACCGTCGACAGAGCCTCCGAGAAGGTCGCCGCTCACTCCACTGTTCTCCACGTCGCTTCCCACTCGCACGGAGCAGGCACAGCCGTCTGTTTACTCACCCCATTTCTCCAGCAGTACTGAACAATTCTCCAATGACCCAGCGACATCCGAGATTCCGCGATTTTCAAAAGTGGCAGCATCCCCGGCGTTTGATGACGATGAGGATCGGTCATTGTTCATTGCGATGAGCTACTACGAACCCGAATCAGACGAAGTGATGTCCCTACACGAGGGAGAGAAGGTGGAAGTGCTGGACGACCGACAGGAGGATTGGTGGCTCGTACGTAAGATGTTCGACAGTCGACAGGGAATCGTGCCGAGCCATTACCTTAAGGAGAAGGGCGACTATGACCACTCCGTGGAACAGCACATCATGTCCTATCTTAGTCGGATCCCCTCTGAGTCAAGTGAGCATCTTCAGGGTTGGCCTCAGTCGATCTGGTTGGGTTGGATCGCAGAAATTCCAACTTCTTCTCCAGCTTTTTGTCTCTGTGTCTTATTGTCTGTCTGAATGTTGTCTTTCTGTTTGTCCGTTTTCTTTGTATTTGATTCTATCCTTCTTGTCTGTCGCTAATACTGTCTCGTTATCTCTCTGATCTCATTTTCTTTCCTGCCTCACTCTACTTCTCTCTGTCTTTCTCTCTCTCTTTCTTGGTCTGTTTGTCTCTTTGTTTTGTTCCCTTTTCTGTCTGTCTGTCTGTCTGTCTGTCTGTCTGTCTGTCTGTCTGTCTGTCTGTCTGTCTGTCTGTCTGTCTGTCTGTCTGTCTGTCTGTCTGTCTGTCTGTCTGTCTGTCTGTCTGTCTGTCTGTCTGTCTGTCTGTCTGTCTGTCTGTCTGTCTGTCTGTCTGTCTGTCTGTCTGTCTGTCTGTCTGTCTGTCTGTCTGTCTGTCTGTCTGTCTGTCTGTCTGTCTGTCTGTCTGTCTGTCTGTCTGTCTGTCTGTCTGTCTGTCTGTCTGTCTGTCTGTCTGTCTGTCTGTCTGTCTGTCTGTCTGTCTGTCTGTCTGTCTGTCTGTCACATCATACTAAGTGCTGTAGAAATCTTTTGATTTTATTAGATTATGTAAGAAAACGACATTAATTAAATAACTGCATGCAACTAACAGCATCGCTGTTAACTGCATGAAGTGCACTGCTAATGCTATTCCAGGTTGTACTTAACAAACTTTTGACCCACTGCAACATGAATGGTGAAGGGTCAATCCTCATCAGAAGCAGGTCTGGCTTTGTAAGGCCCTCTAGCCACACTAGTGTCTGCTCTAAGTAGGCTTTGCTTTCAATATGTGTCCAACGTCCACCCACCTGTCAGTCATTCATTGTCAGTTACGTCAAGTCCCTCTATCACTCCTCAGACGTTACATCAAAGCTGAAGTCCCACCTTTCCAAGAAATCGTACCCTGATCTACCCATTCCACTGCCTTCCCATTTCGCTTGACCTAAACACAACGTACAGGTGCTCTATCTCCTTCCATGTCTGGTCTCCTGGCGACCAGATCTTGTTCTTCATGTGGTATCACTGAACAGTCGACTTGACGCAGCACTCGTGAGTAAGCTAGTGACCTCTCTTGGCTTTTTAATAACACTTTAGTAGTTAGAGTTTACAATTGCAATCTTGGATGTGAAATGCTCTGTTAAATTCTGACTCTCACAATAGCCAGTTTAGAGGCAGGTGTTTTGTGGGCTACTGCCAGGCTCAATCGCATTATAAAATGCACAAGGGCAAATTGAAATTTAAGTGCTTCCGTTAAATTCTAAAACTCTTGCAATAACCGATTTAGAGGAGGAGATGATTGGACGGCCACAGTCGGCTGAAGTGGTTCGACCGCTGCGCAGTGCCATAGCCCACGACGGAGAGCCAGTGCGCTTCGAGTGCACGGTCATTGGCAATCCGCGTCCAAACATCGTATGGTTTCATGACACGAAGGTCATACGACCATCGCCCGAGTTCCTGCAGTTCTATGATACAGACAACGTCTGCTCTCTGGCCGTGCGCGAGGCTTTCCCTGAAGACACAGGACGGTACACGGTCGTTGCTAAGAACGCGTACGGGGTTGCAACCTGCTCAGCAGAGCTCACGGTTAAGGAGAACGAATCGATGAAAGGTAGCCCCTATATGATCAGAGTATCTATTGCACAAATTATATTAGTAAGGGCGGTAAATCTAGGGTCCTTGCATGGAGTCTGCTCAGCTGGCTCGAGCCCACAATTGGTGGATTACGGACACAGGATGCTACGGAATAGACCACTGAGCCGCACAAGTTGCCACTGTAACATAATGTAATGTAGCTGAATATGTTTACAGCTCCTAAATTAGTTATTGAAGGGGCTTCTTGCTAGTAGAAAGGAATGATCTTAGAGTTTGTTAAGCTTTGTTAAGCACAAGAAGTCCTTCAGCGAGCTCGGTTGCCACAGGTGTCAACTACATCTCTCGTGGAGGTTATTGGCATATTGTTGCCAAAATGGTACTTTTGTTTGGACATTTATTTAGCGCCTTTTGGGGAATTTAACAAAAGTGAAAACCTGAAAAATCTTGCAAATTTTCTATAAAAGAAAAACGCTTATTAACTTGCGATGAAAATTTTAGTGTGATGTGAGCATGCATGTGCTAACTTAATTTTAATTTTGTGTTGTGCATGTTACTTACAGCTAATCCTTGTGGGTGTCACTAAACTGTCAGAATGGCAAACTGTTTAGTCATTTTTTTGTATTGTAAAAGACTCCTGTTGTGCCTCCTTCCAGGGCGGTGTTGGGCCCTGGGGCGTTTTTACAGGCTGGCCCACAGCTTTTGAATTCACTACCCTGTTCTATGTGTTCTGTCAGTCCTTTAACTTCATTCAAGCCTGAACTTGCTTACCCACTACAGTCATACTTAGCTTTTACTGACCTATCAGATTGTGTGACTGATCTATTATGTTTTTTGACTATGGTTTCACTATAAGTGACCATCAGCCGATGGCTTGTACATTAGGATTACAGTGCTATAAAAGTCATAAGATTAGATTAGAGAAATCAGCATTTGCCTCTTAAGAGCCTGTTGTTATAAAGCGAGTACTGATATAATATATACATTCAGCGGCATGGATTTGTGAACGAGTATTACCTGTGCCTTTACTTTTTTCCCAAGACTGTGCTTCAGCTTAAGATCAGTACACCATTTAGACGCCATTTAGTGGAACTGCGTTGCTATATGATGTTTTATATGGCTCTGAAAAAGACCGTCTGAAATTGGTCCAGTGTAACTCAGTTTTGAATGAATTTTTGTCAATCTTTAATCTTTCAGCACAAGAGAAGGACAAGAAGAAAAGCGGTGAGCCGCCGACAATAATTGAGAGGCCAAAAGCCCAAGTGGTCGATGAAGGAGAAAGGGTCAGCTTCCGATGTAAACTTTCTGCCCAGCCCAAGCCAGAGGTCAGACCAATCACTATCTTCATTCATTACCGTCTTCATCATCATCATCGTCATCATCATCATCATCATCGTCATCATCATCATCATCATCATCATAGAGGCATTACATAAATGCCTACTACATGCATACCTATTCAAATTGATACATTCATAAATCATCACCTTCATCACCATTGATCATGTGAAAATGAAACTAACAGCAACCAACTGATAATCATATTTTGATCATGATCATCTGTTTTGTTTGTTTGTGATTTTCTGATCTTAAAGATTATCTGGAGGAAGGATGAGGTCGAGATTGAATCAAAGAATGATCATCTGGTAGTAGAAACTCTGATCGAAGGAAATATAACCCTTACAACCCTGACAATTGAACGAGTCTCAACTTCAGATGCTGGGAGATTCCAGATTGTGGCGGAAAACGAATTCGGAGTTGTGGATTCAGTCATATCTCTTATTGTCAAAGGGGGGAGAGATTCCATGAAGGCTGTCGATCTGAAAGCAGGATTGAAGAAGTCAACCGTCGAGTATGTTAACAGTTTTTAATGTCATTTAATCAAATCCACAATTAAATTTGTTACTATCTTTATCTGGTGAAGTTGTAAACAGCAGTAGTAGTAGTTCCGCAGTTTGACGACAGCTTATGGCATCAAAGGCCGTTGCCGTCGCCCTCCTTCTTTATCCAGGCTTGGGACTGGCACTACCCCCAAACAAGGCAGTGGTGGAGTTTAAACAGCAGTCATTCTGCTGTTACTTTATATCTTACCGAATCGAAAATAGCGAGTAATTTGTTATTATCTTTATCTAATCTTAGTTGCGAGATTCAAACAATTAATGCCTAATGCAGTTTTGCAAGAGTGGATCACGGATGTTAGTTATTGATTGAATGCCTTAATTATTCATTAATGCTGCTTAATTATTAATCAGAGTCTATTAATTTTTCATTAAAATTCACTAACTATTCGTGAATGTAAATTAAATGTTGAGTATGTGTATTTTTTCCAGGAAAGATGTTACTGAGAAGGTAGGCTTTTGAAGGAGAGAAATGTCCAGATAACATGTGCTGCTATAAACTTAAAATAGCATGATATTACTTCCTTTCCTCTTTTATGAGTTTCTTATCTTTTTCTTTAATTTTGTAGTGGCAGTTTTTTTTAGTTATTTCTTTGTTAGGTTTTGCAAAAGGAATTTTTGTTATCATTCCATTTTGTTTCTATCTTCTGCATGTTTTGCAGTTTCTGTCAATTGCATGTAAATGCATAATGTAGTCAGATCTTCTGGCATGGAAATGTAGTAGTTTTAAGTTGCACATATCACTGTGTGCTAGTAAGGTTGCAATAGAATGTGCATGCTTTTTATTTTGAAAACAGGTGATTACTGTCATGTTGTCATCTGTTTTGGAAATTGTTGTTTTGCTCACTTTGTTTTTTGTTACAAGTTTACTTATTATTTTTGTTTATCATAAGTTGTTTACCATAAGTTTCCTGCATTCAGGACGCTCATAAGCTCCATGTACGGGTTCAAATCCTGGAGAGTTATATAAAATCGGTACTTGGTTTTTTAGAGTTGTAGCCTGAAAGGAAAGGTTGCCCTTTTGTTGAATTGCACCTGTTTTTATGCCTGTGCTGTAACCAAAATGACCTTCAACCCCAGGACCATGCCTGTGAGGGCAGTGGTTGAAAGTAGCATGTAATAAATGTGCAGCTACCTTGTACTACCAGAACTGCATGTCTAAGGAGTGAGGTCTAACAACACATCAACAAAACATAATATAATATTGTAACAAAATAATAAAAAAATGACAACAAAAACAAAATAAGATATATTCTTCTAAGTTATTCCTAATGAAGCGACATTTCTTCAACCTGACGATTCATAAGCATCTGTTTCGGTTATGAGCACAAAATCCTTTGTAGAGACCCGTGACGCCAGAGCAGGCCGACTTCCGCGGCCTTCTACGCAGCGGGTCCATCCGGCCAGTCCATCCTCCTCCTGGCCCGCCACAATCCTCCACTAACGTCAACCAACAGGATTTTCGAGGACTACTAAAGAAGATGCCTTCCTCAAAGCAGAAGGATCTAGAGGTCACAGCAGAGCTTGCGGTGTCGGGGGTTTTTGGGGTACCCAGCTCGGTCGGCGGCTCAGATACCCCGCCCAGGCATGACAACGATGATGTTTTCTCTAGCTCGCCATATGGCTCATTCAGGCATGTCAATGGAACCGTTTCTTCACCAAGTGGAACCCTTGATTCACGACGTGGAATGGTTGATTCTCCAAGTGGAATTATTGATTTACATAGTGCAATCGTTGATTCACGTCTTGTAACAGTTGATTCACAGAGTGCAACTGTCGATTCACCAGGTGGAACCATTGATTCACAGAGTGCAACTGTCGATTCACCAGGTGGAACCATTGATTCACAGAGTGCAACTGTTGATTCACCAGGTGCAGCTTCCAAGAGTTTATTTGAAAGTCCAGCATCCAAGAGTTTGGGTTTGAACACGGAATTGCTAAGTTCCACTTCAAAAAGTCCAAGGGAAACTTCAGGTGGAAAAAGGTTCTCACTTTCATCAGCAAAGAGTGAGGTGTGCCACTTTTTTACTCTGTCAACGTAAGGTAAGGTAAGATTGGATTATGCAGGGTTAATTATGCATCTGTGTATGTATATGGACATTTATATACCTCCTTTAAATACACACATACATGCATACACACATACATACATGCATGCATAAATACATTACATACCAATACATACGTGCATGCATACACAGATACAAACATACATGCATACGTACATGCTTGATCAAAATACATACGAAGTGACTATCTTTTGGAACCTCGAACCTGCATGCTACACAGTACAACATATTGTTGGATGTCTGTTTTCCTTATTGTTATGCATGCATTTCCTGTAGATGAGTGAATCAAAACTAATTCCTGCTTCTAGAAACAGATTTGATTTGGTTTTTTGCATTGAGTTGGTGATTGATGAATTAGTTATCTGCTTGTGAATTATTAATTGTGATTTGCCTTCTTCAGTATTTTACTGTATAGAACTAAAGATGTTTCGTTGATTGTATGTGTGTATATATTTACATTTGTATGTATTTATGCATATATGTGTATGTATGGGTGTATGATGTATGGACGTTGGAACATTGCTGCCTTAGAGATCTGAAAAGGAGTGTATTGGTGATGGTGATGGTGAAGGGTATGATGACAGTGATGATAAGGTGATAAAGAAAAAGTAGCAGGATAGTGATACTGATGATTATACACAAAGAGGAACAGTATGAGGATAGTTATGAACCTGAGGAATCATCGTTTAGTGTTATGTTTCTTTCAGAAGGGCATCCAGATCACCGAACACCCACATGACCTGAGAGTGCGTGAAGGTGAGAACGCATGCTTCGCGTGTCGTGTGTCTCCCAGCATGCCGACGCCCGTAGTCAGTTGGTTTTTCCAGGGCAAGCCGATTGCTAACAGCGAATTGTTCCGCATTGTACTAACCGACGATGGACGGACATCACTTGAAATTCCTCGGGTGGATTTGGACGACGCTGGGATGTACACTGTCCGCGTTTCCAACTCGTCTGGGATGGTAGAGGCTTTGGCAATGCTCTATGTTGAAGGTAGTTTTCAGATACTTAGGTAGATATTGAGGGTAGATACCGATATTTACTCGGATACGAATTCGGATGGATTCACATAGATACACTTGCATTCAGTGATATCCATAATGGCTCAAAAACACTGACTTACTGTGTCTCGCACCACTATGGCTCTTGGTGGCTAGTGTGAAGCTTTGGAATTCACTGTCCAGTTGTATGCATTCTGTGAGTTCTGTAATGTCATTCAGGTGTAAAGTTAAGACTTGTTGTTTTCAACTTGCTTACCCAGCATAGCCTGACTTCAGGTTTCTGACCTGGTAGATTTCGACCTGGCTTCTCTAGTGGATTATGAATTTTTACTAGAGCTACACTGGAATTGACCGTTGATTGATGTCTTGTGGATTAAGATAACGGTGCTATAGAAGTCTTCATTTCAGATTAGATTAGAGAGACCCACTTTTAGAAAATGGCTAAAGCTGAAAACTATGCCTTTGAGAGGCTTCTCATGTTCGAATTGCTGCTCTTCAACCTAGATATCCTTCAACCTGAAAACCACACCTTTTGCAACCGCATCTACTGCCGATAGCTTAGTGCAATAAGTAACTAATTGCTAATTACCTTACCTTAATCTGCCTTATCGGACCCTACTTTAACTGATATTGCCTTACCTGTATGTGGTCTGGTCCTTGCAGTATCTGTGTCTAATATTTACTAATACAGTTTGTGGCTGAGTTGCTGTTGTCAGGTGTTGCTACTAAAACTGCATGATTACTAAACAGTGTAATTCTGAATTTTTGTTATCTGTTTTATTTGTTTTGGAATTTCTTTACAGGTGTGTGTGGTAACATAATGTGAGGTGGGGTGAGGAGGCATGGCTAGTTGAGTGGAGGATATGAGGCAGGATGAGGCAAGGTGAAGGAGTGAGGTGAGGCAAGGTGAGACTGGTTCTTGACATATATAGAGACATAAATACATACGATATAAATGCATAAATGAACACATGCATACATAGATACAATTAGATACACACATATATTCATACATGCACTCTTGCATTTCTATGCAGATCTACACATTCAAGCACACATACCTAAACACATGCAAACAAATAGCTGAAGTTAAATCATACGCATGAATGCTTTCTAGAGTTGAGCGTTGAAGAGGACGAGTTGGAAGTGAAAGACGAGGAAAAGGAAGCAGAGGAAAGGTCGTTGGATATACTGGGTAAACCTCTTCTGCCAGGCACTGCGACTGAACTGTCCAAAGAGGCAGCATTTGGATCACAAGAGTTTAGGGAGCCAGTACAAGACCTGCTGTCCTTGAAAGTAGATTCAGCTGCTGAGGAAGCACCTATTCAGCTGGAGACTGTTCTGAAAACTGCTGAGGTGGCTGAAGAACCGACTGAGAATTTGGTTCCTGTAGAGCCAGATACCATAATGAAACCATCCCTGAAGGAACTGCAAGAACCACCTGCTCAGTCATCATTATACCATGTGACACCTGTAAGGGTAGAGTCACCGGAAGAGATACCTGCTGAACCTCTGGTAGAACAAGCACAAGCTGAACAGCCATCCACAGAACCACTTGTAGAACTAAAGCCTTCCATTGAGCCATTGTCAGAGCAACATGAAGAGCTGTCATTTGAAGAGCCCAACGCACAGCAGTGTTTGGAATTCGAACCATCTGTTGATTCACTTATAGAGCAAGAGTCACCTCAAGAACTTGAACCCTCTGCCAAGCCATCTGCAGAGCCATTTGTAGAACTTGAGCCACCTGATGAATTTGTGCCATCTGAAGAACTTAAGCCATCTGAAGAGCCACTTTTAGAAGTTTTACCATCTGTTGAATTTGTACAATCTGAAGAACTTGAGCCATTTGCAGAGCCATTTGAAGAACTTGAGCCATCTGAAGAGCCACTTGTAGAACTTGAGCCATCTGATGAATTTGTGCCATCTGAAGAACTTCAGCCATCTGCAGAACTACTTGCAGAACTTGAACCATCTGAAGAACTTAAGCCGTCTGAAGAGCCACTTTTAGACGTTTTACCATCTGATGAGTTTGTACAATCTGAAGAACTTGAGCCATCTGCAGAGCCACTTGTAGAACTTGAGCCATCTGATGAATTTGTGCAGTGTGAAGAACTTGAGCCATCTGAAGAACTTGAGCCATCTGAAGAACTTGAGCCATCTGAAGAGCCACTTGCAGAACTTGAGCCATCTGATGAATTTGCGCCATCTGAAGAACCACTTGTAGAACTTGAGCCATCAGATGAATTTGTGCCATCTGAAGAACTTGAGGCATCTGCAGAGCCACTTGTAGACTTTGAGCCCTCTGAAGAACTTGAACCATCTGAAGAACTTGAATCATCTGCAGAGCCACAGCCATCTGAAGAACTTGAGCCATTTGAAGAACCACTTGCAGAACTTGAGCCATCTGATGAATTTTTGCCATCTGCAGAGCCACTTGTAGAACTTGAGCCATCTGATGAGTTTTTGCCATGTGAAGAACTTGAGCCCTCTGAAGAACTTGAACCACCTGAAAAACTTGATTCATCTGTAGATCCACAGCCATATGAAGAACTTGAGCCATCTGAAGAGCCACTTACAGAACTTGAGCCATCTGAAGAATTTGTGCCGTGTGAAGAACTTGAGCCATCTGAAGAACTTGAGCCATCTGAAGAGCCACTTGCAGAACTTGAGCCAGCTGATGAATTTGTGCCATCTGAAGAGCCACTTGTAGAACTTGAGCCATCAGATGAATTTGTGCCATCTGAAGAACTTGAGCCATCTGAAGAACTTGAGCCATCTGAAGAACCACTTGCAGAACTTGAGCCATCTGATGAATTTGTGTCATCTGAAGAGCCACTTGTAGAACTTGAACCATCTGATGAATTTGTTCCGTGTGAAGAACTTGAGCCATCTGAAGAACTTGAGCCATCTGAAGAACTTGAGCCATCTGAAGAGCCACTTGCAGAACTTGAGCCACCTGAAGAACTTGAGCCATCTGAAGAACCACTTGCAGAACTTGAGCCATCTGATGAATTTGTGTCATCTGAAGAGCCACTTGTAGAACTTGAACCATCTGATGAATTTGTGCCATGTGAAGAACTTGAGCCATCTGAAGAACTTGAGCCATCTGAAGAACTTGAGCCATCTGAAGAGCCACTTGCAGAACTTGAGCCACCTGATGAATATGTGCCGTCTGAAGAGCCACTTGTAGAACTTGAACCATCTGATGAATTTGTTCCGTGTGAAGAACTTGAGCCATCTGATGAATTTTTGCCATCTGAAGAGCCACTTGTAGAACTTGAGCCATCTGAAGAGCCACTTGTAGAAATTGCACCATCTGATGAACTTCTTCCATCAGAAGGATTTGAGTCATCTGCAGAGCCACTTGTAGAACTCGAGCCATCTGATGAATTTATGCCATCTGAAGAACTTGAGCCATTTGCAGATCCATCTGCCAAGCCGCTTGTACAACTGGAGACATCTGATAAATTTGTGCCATCTGAAGAATTTGAGCCATCTGCAGAGCCACTTGAACTTGAGCCGTCTGAAGAACTTGAGTCATTTGGAGAGCCATCTGCTGAGCCACTTTTCAAACTTAAGCAATATGTTGAGCAATCTGCAGAGCCACTCAAAGTACCAGAGCCACTTGATGAACCATCCATCGAGCCATCCGTTGAATCAGAGACATCCACGAAAGAAATTTCCATCCACCCAGAGCCTCAGGCGGAGCATCCTATGAGCACAGAACAGGTAACAAGAGCTGTATTGTAAATTTTGGCTTCACTGTAATGTTAAATTTGTTAGATAAACCTTGGCATTTTCATTCTTTGAGCACTGATTAGAGTGTATTTTTTGTGGACATCAAAGGTGCTGTATATGCGATTGAATATAACAGATACGGTTTGCAATTCGACTTTGAAACGACTGATGCCAGTTACAGTTTGATTGTGGCACTGTATAAGTCTGCAGTTTAGATTACATTAGATTAGATTTGGTTTAGACTGATGTCTTTCAAAGTGTCTAATTTTTCAGATTAGACTATCTCGTATTATATTAGATTAGACTGGCATCTTTCTTCGTCTTTAATGATTCTGATTAGATTATGTTAGACTTGTCATATTTCTGATTCTTTATTGTTTCATGAGTACTTCGATTAGAATTATGTCTCATCAAGTATAAGATTAGTTTGATATCTTTCATTCTGCCTGTAGATTGAAAATAGTTTTTTATTCTTTTTCAAGACTGAGAGTTATGTGCCGACCTTGAAGCATGGCCTTGAGAAACAGATAAATGTTGAATGTGGAGGTCGCCTGGAGCTGAAATGCCAAATCTTTCCAACGGATCGAGTGGAATGTGTCTGGTACAAAGATGAAGTCCAGATAACAGATGAGAGATTTATGTAAGTTGCTTCTGTATCTTTTCTCAAGGTCGCATCCGGGGCATAAAGACATGCAAGCTTGCAATATTTTATTTTTTAATTTATTTATTTATTGTACTTATTATGCGTGCAGGGTTAGTAAATCCGAATCTGAGGTGCAAAATACGTGTGGGAACAGCTTGACCAGGGTCATTACATAGAGTCCACTTGGCAGGCACAAACCTGCAATCTTTACATTATGGATCCAGTGCGCTACTGAATGGACCATTGCCTTTCGTGGTGTGTATTTTACAGTAAGGTAAGGTAAAGTAAGGCATGTAGATACGTATATGTGTATGCATCATAACACTTGATTTAGGACCTTTTAACTCTGTTTTACAAAGTGTTGTACAGATATCCAGATACTTACTTCTGTGTCTGTTTCAAAGAGGTGCCAGTCCTGTCTGAGTTTGATAGACATAGCCATTTAGTTGGACACAAAACTGGTGAGGGTTGCTGACTAAACTTGCACAGCAGAAAGTTGCAAAAAGGTAGGTAGCCTAAAAATGGTATATAGAAGCATTTAATTAATGAGCATTTTCTTACCTTAACCACACTTCTTTTTTAGTCAATCCTTCGACAGAGATTTTGTATCAAGTCTGACAGTCAGCGATTGCCAAGTTGGAGACTCTGGCAAGTACACGGTTCATGTGTTCAACGATTCTGGGGAAATCTCATCTTCAACCGTCATCAACATCCAGTCTTCAAGTCCAGCTTTCAGTCAACCAGTCAGCAATGTATCGGCCATTTTGGGGCAGTCTGCCACATTTGTTACTTTTGTGACGGGACTCCCACGACCACAGATACACTGGTACCGAGATGAGGAAGAAATAATGGAATCAGAAAAATACCGAATCAGTAACCTTGACAGCAATAGTCATGCTTCGTTGACTGTACTGCACGTCTGTGACGACGATCTGTTGCACCTGTACACATGCAGAGCAACCAGCATGGTCGGTGAAGCACAAAGTAGTGCAGAGATGGTCCTTCAAGGTTGGTCAATCTTTCTATGTCATTTGCTGCTGACAATTTTCAAGCCTTCACTCTCCTCTGGGACTTGCCGAAACAAGTTATGCCGAAACTTTGATGACGGTTTTTCGCATTGTGTTGTTTAACCACTCATATGTTTCATTTGGTTATGCTATGCCTGACAGTATGTGCTAAGCTACTAACTTGTTACTGATTGCTGTTTTAAATGTCTACTGATTTTAACACTTGTTATCGAATTACTGAGTTACTAACGCTTGTTGTTGATTACTATGTTAAGTGGATGCCATATTTTTGCATTGCTTTTTGTGTTGACTGTTTTTAATGGCTAGGTAGCAATAACCGGTGTAGGTATTTTGAAGTTGCTGCTGAAACTTTACTAATATCTAATGCTGCTATGAACTTGTTTTGAATGAGTGTATTCAGTTATTTCTGATTCATATTTCCTCAGATTTAGATGACTTTTTATGCATAATTAAGTGCTTAAAGTAAGTGAAATAATAAAATAAGTATTAATTTCTTCGGTTTATTATATTGCAACAGTATTTGTGAGTTAGGTGGTTTGCTCGACTTTGTTTACTGGCTCTGAACAGAAAACATCAGTGCACACACATTCATTTGGTCAGATGTTTAATCGGTGTTTTGAACTTACTTCTTTTAAAAAGATGTAGTGGAATCAACATTCAAGATGGACTTGAAGAACCTTAAAGTATTTTAGCGAGTTCATTGTTCACAAATATCAAATGGAAATTTCCACTAAGGTCACAGCTAATTGTTTACTGTAGTTATGGTGAATTAATTACTAAACAGAGGCTACATTGAATTCTTTAAATATTCACTGTCATTTGAAAACGATAAAGTTGGCAAATTTTTAAAATTCACTGTGATTTAAGTGAAAATAAATTAGCTACTATGCACCCTATGTTTTGAAATGAAGTGTAACTGCAGATGAATTTGCTGAAGTATTAGCTACAAATGAGCTGCAACTTTGTTGCAAAATTAGCTATAAATTAGCTGCAAAGTTGTTGAAATATTTGTTATGAATTAGGTGCAAATTAATTTAAAGTATTAGCTAAAAAGTGGCTGCAATTTTTAAACATTACCTACAAAATAGCTGCAACATTGTTGAAACATTAGCTGAAAATTTGTTGAAATAGCTTTAGCTACAAAATAGCTGCAACATTGTTGAAACATTAGCTGAAAATTTTTTTAAATAGCTGCAAATTTGTGCAGATAATTTTGTTGCTAAACACTCTGTTTTGAAACGAAGAATAACTTCAAATAAATTTGTGTCCCATACGGAATTATGCGCCATCCTAAAATGCCACTGTTTTTGTAATAGTTCACAGCATGTTAGAATTTCGACTTTCAGATAAAAATGTTGCACCGTGATGTTTAAGCAGCCTGTTATGTTAGTTTAGAGAATTTTTGCATGTTGCACAATGCAGTGATTTGTTGCATTGCATTGGTTTGTTAGCATGTAAGGCAGACGATAGGCATGGAAAGTAGGTGTGACTTGTCTGTACAATTATGCCAGTGAGTAGTTTTCAATAATTGGATATTCATAAATTTGACAGTACAATAACAGTACAGTTACTTCCATTTCTTAAGGAATTTTTAAATTTATGATTATGGTTATGGATAATCAGCTGTAGAGTCATGGTTTGATTTGCAAAAAAAAGATGAATATTAATCTATTGTGTGAAAAAGACCTGCATTTTGTACTGAGAAGTTACTCATTTCTTCAGTCGGGTTGTAAGGGATTTGTGTCAAAGATGAAAGGTATTTTGAAATGGTCATTAATTGCCAAAAGAGTTTTGCAGTGGTCATATTTTGAGTTTTGCCCTACCTTATACCTTACATTATTTAATCTTACCTTATCTTCCATAAACAGTACCTATGACTATTACCATAAAGGAAATTGATGCTTTTTCTGACTCAATATCATGAAGTAAAATTGATAATGCTTCTTCTGACTCAGTATCATAATTTAACTCATTCTTTGTAACAAAATACTTTACTCGTGTTCTTGTGCATCTTGCTTCTGAAGCAGTTTTCATAGTTTTTGACACATTTTAATCTAAAATGCTCATGATCTTGTACAGCTAATTTTTATAAATTTTTATTTCAATTTTTTCTTTTTTAGCCATAATCGTATGCTCTTTTATTTTTAAAATAATTTTATTGTGAAATTGCTCACAATTTTGTCAGATTAATTTCATATTAAATTCAAATTTTAAATACCAAGTTGTGTACAGTATTTTTGGTTGTGTTGTTTCATATTTTGTAATGTTTAACAATAAAGTTTTCAGAATCCTTTAAAGTGCTTAGAATACAGAATTCTGTTTGTAAGCATAAAAAGGATTTTTAAAAAATGAATTATAATGCAAAATGTTTCAGATCTTTAATTATTTTCCTAATTTGTGGACTGAATACTTTGAAGATATGTAATCGAATGTAGGATTTAAGTAACAATTGAGTACTCTGTAGGCACAGATCTAACTTCATGTATCTATATTTTTAAACTATCATTTCAGAATTTAGATTCTTCTAGTAAAATTGTGTAAATGTGTTTGCTTGTTAACTTGTTAACTGGAGATTCGAAGGACCTTTTGACTGATATCTAATTTTGTTTTCGTTGTATTGTTTGTAACTAACAAAGGAATGTTAATTTCTCTTATTTTAACCAGACTTGTTTGCTTGCCTTGCCATGTTTGTTGAAACGTTTGATTCAGTAATAAGTTGATTTGAATTTTGTGAATAAATTAATTTTCTTGTTGCAAACGGACAGTGAATTGTTGGTACACGGTTGAGGAAACTCTTGCACACACAGAACTTTCAAATTTTCATTCACGAGATTTATATAGCTCCTGTTCAAGATATCAACTCATAGGCAATCCAAGCCCAGCCTTGGAGCAACTCTCTAAGGCAAGGCATTGTAACTGGACATTTATAGAGCACCAGTTTTCAAGCATTGGTAGGAGATGATGGTCATTTGTAGTAAGAGTTCCATGTTACAAAGTGTTACAGCATAAACCTACAAAATGTTAGTGTTTTATTATAATTGACAGTTATGTTATGTACCACTTATAAACGGAAGCAGAAATTATCTTTTTAGTTATCCAGATTTTTCAGTATTAGAACATCAGCATTTTAAAACAATGAGCCATACAGATAAAAGGTAAAGGTAACAAAATTGTTTACGCCCTGCAAACACAACCACAACAAGCCAACAAATGGCTTCGTATTAATTTCCAATTACTAAACTTAGACGAATGGAGGACTCGGTTTTTCCAGTTGGCCTGGTATTTTTTGGGTGATTGCCCATACAAGTATTGACTCTTGCCAGCCTGATACCCACAGCACCATCACCTAAGTCTCTGGGGACAGAGTAGACATGTACACTTGGTGATACACTTGGTGATACACTTGGTGATACACTTGGTGATACACTTGGTGATACACTTGTACGATGTGCCTCTCTCTTGTCCAGGAATTTGCACCGGTTATTACTTAGTACCAACCATCAACTGATGCCCAGTGCACTATTTTAGTGGTGCTGTAAAAGTAATCAGATACTTGTGTTAATGGATATGTGTATCTGGGCATTTCTCTAGCACCTTTTAAGTACCTCACAAAACCACTTCTTGCTAGTCTAGTGTTAGAGTTCTCAAATAATTACAAGTTTCTCTGTATACAACTGGAGTGCTTATGTACCCAGAGAAGGTCTCCACTGTTAGACCCGTATAGACACATAGAGTGCGACCAACAAATTCATATTAGTTATCCTTTAAGTAATTTGCTGCGTAACTTCTGGTGCTTTACTGAAACACGAAATCCAGAGTTGCTCTTCGCTTCCGAGTGCTCGGATTCTGTGGTGGAAGTTTACAAAGGGGGAGCTAGTAAATAAGGCTCTACTTAATTAACTTCACCGATTTTATGTAGCTGGAGCTTAGTAAGCAGAAAAATTTGTCTATAGAAACAAACGTGTATTTTAGTTTCCCAGATTTTTCAATACCTTGTTTCAATGTTCAACATTTTTGGATGACCTTTTCATTTAGCTTCCCAGTTTTTTACGACCTGTTTACAATGTTATGTACTTAGTTATCCAGACACTCAATATAGCACCTTTTCCTCTCGAAAGTCCTGCATGTGCTATTCTAAATGGTGTTAAAGTTCGCTAATAACAAGTTCATCTGTAAGCAAATAGTGTTCAGATAATTTGAAAAGTCACCTCTCTGCCATGAGGTATTTGAAAAGTCACCTCTCTGCCATGAGGTATTTGAAAAGTCACCTCTCTGCCATGAGGTATTTGAAAAGTCACCTCTCTGCCATGAGGTATTTGAAAAGTCACCTCTCTGCCATGAGGTATGGTCGTGTTGCCCCCTTTTCCACCCTTGTCCAGATTCATATCAGCAGCTGCAGTCCATGTTTCAGATCCTTTTGGATGTCTTTGCAGCTGCTGAGCCACCGGTTGTCGTCCAAGGCCTGCAGGATGTCGAGGCCTTGGAAGAGGGTCCGGCCAAGTTCCAGGCAGAAATCACTGGAAATCCGCTGCCAACTGTCACCCGGTAGGTCTTCCTTCTATCCTCCAATTTCACCTTAGGAATGATGATGATGATGCTGTTGGCCATGGCAATGATGATGATGATGGTGATGACGATGATGATGATCGCGAATACAGTGCCGACAGTGATGATGATGATGATGGTGATGATGATGATGATAAAGCAATGATGATGAGGAGGATAAAGGATGATGATAATAATAATCTTTTGTGATTCTCTGCTGTCCTATAGTATCCTGTCCTATCCTATACTATCATAACCTAGTCTCTGTTTGATTCTGTCCTCTTCTATCCTGTTCTATTCTACGCCAAGGAGCCTCTGTGCGTGAGGATCCCAGGTTTGCGTCCCGGTCATGGCTTATTTCAGAGATTTAAGTCTCGGGCTAGTACAGTCCGTGCATGGGGACCTTAAATGGTGTGGCGCCCATTCAAATGGGCAGCGGTGGTAAAGGATCTCATCCGATAAATTCATTGCAAAATGAGCAGGGTCGAGACCATACGGTCGCTATATAAAACCTATACATTTACATTTTATTCTAATGATTTCATAGCACCATTATCATAATATTATGATGTTGAATTTTTGTTGGAACACTTTTTTAGGTCCACTTCGACAGAGATTTTGGAAAACAGTGATGTGCCGTCAGCCTCAGCAACCGAACATAAAGCTGTGGTAGGTTGAACAATGCAAGGATTCTGACTATGCATATCAATTAAATACAGTTTTACACAATACCACTTTTGTATTATGCTGTGTACACCTGAAGTGACCAACATTGCACTGCACAGTCAGTTGGTAAGCCAATAGGAACAAGTGCTTTGTAAGCCCATGGTTGAACACTCAGTTAGGGGCTCGACTGCAGTGAATCAAAGTCTTACCTTTGCAGTTATCTTTGCTTATCTGATTTTGCTGATTTATATTTTACCTGTACCTTCTTTTTTGGAAATTACGGGTTAAATCCGTGATGGATAGGATTAAGAAACTTTGGTTTAACAGAGGCATCTACCGGCACTTGTCAATTATGGCAAACATGCTGGAAATGATATCGTTTGCTGAAGAGATTTCAGGTCTTCCTTAGGAACTCTAGTGTGTATAATATGTTACGTGTAATGTTAAGATTTTTGTATTTTCTGTTGCGCTACTGTTTTCATGACGTTTATCGTATATTTAACATAATCTACTCCAAGGGCAGATCAATGGGTGTCTCCCTGTTCATGCCTCCATCTTTCCAAGTTCAGAAAAGCAAAGACAGCTGTGCAAGGGGCCATACCAGCTACACCCCCAAAACTCAGATGTTGGCACCTGGATCCACCATTGACCTACTCTTACTTTACCCATGTGATTTGTCTTGCCGTGGTCTTTCAATATATTTGTCATTAACATCTCTCAATTTACCCTGTATTTGTCTTGTCATGGCCTTAACATGTTTTTGTCATTACCTTCTCATGCTTTATATTTGCCTTGCAGTGGCCTTACCAGATCTTTACCATTACTTTACCCTTTGTCCTACCACACCATATCTCATCTAAGGTGATTGGTTTTCTTATTTTCGCCAGGTGGAATTCGCAAAACCTCTCCAGGACTTAATTGTAACAGAGAACCAAGATGCTGTCTTTGAGGTCTTTGTGACTGGCACCAATGCCCCCATAATCACCTGGTTCCTTGGGGAAAAAGAGATAACCTCAGATGATCAACATGACATTGCTTCTGAGGGTGGATCGAGTCGGCTGACAATTCGATCAGTGAAACTTGGCAAAGATCAAGAAGTTCGATGTGTCTGCAGTGATGTCGAGACTCATGCCAAACTCACTATTGAAGGTATTCATTCTTTCATTTTCTTTCTGGTGCACAAATTATAATACATTTTGTAGTTATAATAACTATAATACATATTACGGTTGTAATATTATGAAAGGATATTATAATTATAATATTATAATGCAAATTATAATGTTATATTTATAATGCATAATATGATTAGAATATTATCATGCCTGTTATAATTATTATATTGCATTCTATGATTATGATAATTATAATGTGTATTATTATTATATAGTTCCACTATACAAGGAAATGCTTTTTCATGTTTTCCTAAAATACTGAAAGTGCATGTTTTTATGCATGTTTCTTGTTTGCAGTGGTTGCTGCTTTTTGTGTGAAAAAGTTGAATGTTTTTGTGTGAATCAAGGCTGTGAACAATACAGGAAAAATGTTTTGCCATTAGCAATACCAGTATTTCATTATAAATATATTAGCAATACTGATACCGATACAATTTTTTCAAAGTATTGCAGTGCCAATACCAATCCTTTTGCCAAACTTTTTCTATAGGCTAATTGATATACCCTTTATGGTCCATGAAGCACACTTACAGTAAACTTGTTAAACAGTAATAAAGCATAATTTACATGGTACGTACCATACTTTACAGTTACAGCAGCCCCTCTACCATTTTGTCAGGTGTAAGAATAGCATTATTTCAAAGGGCATGCTGCTTACTGTATCTACTATTGTTTTTATTAGGAGCAATAAATATAAGAAATAAATAAAAATTTAAATGATAACTAATTTATGGATTTGTATAGTTCAAAGTTCACAATGTCCATGGCCCTTAATTACATCATGTTCGTTGGTATGATTTTGACCTGATACTGAAACTGACGAAACAACCTAGCCTTGCCAACTTGTTTTTACTAGTGCCACTGAATAAGCTTGTCTCTCTGATGCAGCTATTATATGCCAAAACTTTCATAGATTTACATTACATTACTTAGGGGATGTACAGTGGAGACGCTTAACTATACAACTAAATCACAATAAGGTTTTGTGTGCATGGTGTGAATTGGTTCAGCTTGTTTCTTTATTAACTGTTTTGATTCTGTTTTGTTTTGTTTTGCTTCTGCATGATCTTGTTTCTGCCTCGTTGCATGTTTACAGGTAAGCAAGAAACTGGCAAAGATTTGGCAGCAGATTTTTTGCAAAATTTTGAACAGTACCATGAAATGCACCAAGCTAATCCCTACAACTGTTCACTTGAAGAGACCGATATTTGCTGGGCAGATTATAATGCTAGAAATTCGTGTAAAATTATTTTTGAGTATCACTGTCCATTATTGTTTCCAAATGTGAATGAATCTCCCCATTTGTTAACTTCTGTTCAGACCTCACCAAAAATTGATAGTGTTTTCGGCTTTCTTGAAAACCAAGGCCCAAAGGTTACTGGTGCAACCAATCATAAAACTGACCATTGTTTTGAGAGAGTTGAAAGGCCGATTCAAAGCACATCTGGTGACAATCGAGCACACAAAGTATTTGCACACAGTGGAGATTTTCCAAGTAAAAAGAACCTTGAGGATCCGGAATTTGACTTGAAATCTCGCACAGCTTTGCCAGAAAACCAACTGTACAAGTCGCTCCTTTCTCTGTACCATTCTTTTGAAAGGATGGAAGATGCTGGTGGTCTTGATGGAAAAAACGCAGGCAGGTATGCAGATTCCAAAGATACATCTGGTGCTTATGCAATGAAACATACCAGTTTAGAAGTTACACGTTATAAAGAGGCTCACAAGTCTAGTTATCAGAAAAATAAAGGTGACTCCAGTATGATGGAATCTTGTTGCAACAATCCTGGCAGTGTTGATTTGGGTGGCGATGTTGGACTGTTTCGGTATCTATTCAATGAAAGGAGAGATGAAATTGAGTTAGCTGATGATGTTGGGCTATCTCAGGGTCTACCCAGTGAAAGCAGAGATGAAATCGAACTTGCTGGTGATGTTCAACCAATAGTGACGGATAAGAACGACAGCTTTGGCGTACAAGATTTCGTGTATTCGTCAGATGATCTTATGATGAACAGATCTTTTTTCAATGAGTCAGATCTCAAAGAAAGACTGGACAACTCGAGCCTGTGTTCGGAGCCTCTTCCAAAATCCCGGAGAAGAAAGAGGGAAGCTTTGATGGAACAGCCAGACGAATTCTTACACCTTCCTGATGATAGTGAGTCGATTGACAGCTTATGGAGCAATAGTCCCTCTAGGAAGAGCATCGGCTGTATCGACAGTTCTGAAAAATTAGAAGAGGAAGAAAAACCCTGTTTCTCATCACCTGGAAACTTTTTACCCACTGAAGTCGTATCCTCGATGGAGAAGGTTGAGAGCTTCCTTTTGCCCCAATCCAGGCCAGCACTTTCAAGAACTCGTGAGACACAGAGTGCCGAGAGGAGGACCCTCAACATAAAATCGTTCCGGCCGGATGGACGGGTCACAACCCCGAGTAAGATACTGTCGGGTGTTGCGCAGCTCTTGGGCATATCTCCAGGAATTCCTTTCATCGTTGAGACAAGCGAGGACAAGCTGAAACATGCCAAGGACTGTACTGAGTATGATACAGTGTCAGATGCCAGCTCGCTAACGTTATCCCGCAGCGATATGCTGTCTAGCCAGGCATCACAGACTGGATCCATTGAGGTCACTTACGATAATATAGCGCCGCAGTCTCCACCGCCACCTTTTCCAGAATCTACTTTGTCGTCAACGATCTTGGTCAACAAGGAGAGAATGAGGTTCTACAGACCAGTTTTAAAAAGTGGGGAAAAGCGCACAGCTACAGCTTTTATGTCAAGTCAGTTGTGGGTTGAGCAAGAACAGGGTTTGAAATCAGTTAAGAAATAATTGCCTCCATCCCTGGAAGCTCCAAGCTGACTAGGAAAACGTTGGATCTGAACTTGAAATGAAAATGAAAGTCTGTGGGAAACATTTGAAAATCTTCATTGTAACCGGATTGCCTTTGAGAGGTTAAGAAAAGGTGCTAATTAGACAAACGTTTCTGGCAGCTGGCCAGAATGAATGTGCTTTGACAATAGGTATCTAGTGTCTATGAATGTAATAGCCACACTAGTGTCTATATTATTGTAAAGAGTATGGTCTACCTTGTCTGAGCAGTATACACTGAGTTTAAAATCTCTCTTATTCTGCATTCTGATTTCTGCTAACCAGGTTCCTTTGGTTACCTGAGATCAAAGTGAAGAATTGAAGAATTTTACATTACAGTTACTGTAAAGATTGCATGTTTAGCAAAGTAACTCAAACTGTCCAATTTGCCACCATCCCATTTCTCTCAAACTAAACACAACCTATAGTTACAGCTTTTCTGTAAAGTTTTGTCTTGCTTTTATTGTCTGACTGCTGTGATCCATCCATGCCTACAATTCCCCACTCAGCCGATGGACATATGGTGTGTTAACAAAAGCATTACTTACTTGCTTACATACTGTTGTGTTCTCCCAGCAACTGAATGTTTACTTCTTCATCCAACACCTCTGAACTATCCCTCTGATTTGATGTGGTACTGGTGAATAAGTTAATGAATGCGTTTAGCTATCAAGTAGAATTCACAATTTATTGCATATCCTAGAATATGTTTTGTTTCTTGGTTAAGTCAGTGACCGCTGACATTGAACTAAAGATAATTAGTTTGGATGCATGCTTTGTTGTTAACTTATTTTAACTTTTGCTAACCAAAGAAAATTGTGTGTTGAAAAATAGATTTCTTATATACTCTTAACTTCTTGCCATGTTTGTTAACTGTGGCACAGTAGTGTCTGGTTGGTATTGCGACAACTAGTAATTAAGAGATTGGTTTGCCCTTTCGTCTGCATCCCTGCTTTCAGTCAATTGAAGTTGAGCCATTTACCCCTGAAGAAACGGTTTTCCAGTTGTTGGATTGCTGTTACCGTGTTTGCGCTTCAGCAGAAATACCCTTCAACCCCAAGACCATGCCTCTGATGACCAGTGTGAATAGAGTCATGAAATAAATGAGTCTTACCTTACCTTACCTTATGTTTTCACAATGAGAGTTGTCTTAGCATTACATTCCTAATGACATCATTCTTTGTAATCGCAGCTTATTATGTATTATCAGTTGATGCAATTAATACGGTATTTTTCTTTTTGATCTGAGCTAATGATGGGTATTAATATATACTGTATAACTAAGTTTGTATATCTTATATCATTCCATTCGTCTCATTTATTTACCCTTATACTCGGATACCATAGCAAAATTTGTAGGACTTGTAGAAGTAGAGTTTAAGTTTTTTTAACTTTTGATGGGCATTTTCAAACTGTTCTAATCGTATGCTAACATTCCACTAAAAACAGTGTGTAAACGCTGTGCTAACAGTATGCTAAACAGACATAATGCTAATATGCTACTAATACCGCAAAAGTATCATCTATGTATGTCATTGTAACTGCAGTTAGGAACTGTTTGGGCAGTTTTAAGTAGTGATGCACATAGTAGCAATTATCAAACAGACATTTATAACACGCGCAATTAACAGCCGCCTCAAAGTAATAGTACCGTCTGATTTAATGTGAAGCCAATCAGTTTAGCCATCAGTAGGTTATTCTCCAGATAGGAAGGGTAGACCGCCAAAGTGTATTACGGTATCTACCCGTGATTTGCCTTAGGTCAAAAAAGCTGAAAGGTTTATAATAATCAGATATTTTGCTGCTTCTGTGTTTACTTGCAATACCTTTGATTATTTGTTTACCTGCAGTTTTTCTCAATTTTGTCTAAATAATGGTCTATGTTTTGTGTATTTTTCTGTTTCATATTTTGTATTTTTCTACTTGTTTTGTAGTAACAATGTAACATGCTACATGCAATATGCAAAACTTTGAGTAGTAGTTTTATTAAAGGATTTTGTTTGCTGACTGTTGATTGATATGCGAATTGAATCAATTGTACTGAATATTCTCTGAATTTGTACTGCAATATAAAAAATAAAAAGAATGCTTAATTACTTGTTACGTTCTTAATTAATTATTTAATTATAAATATGAAAAATAGACAGATGTTGGGAGTAGCACGTATATCTGATAAAACACTAGAAGCCAGGTTGAAATGACATGGTCTTGTGATGAGGATAGAGGAGGAGAGCTGCATTAAAAGAATTTTGAGAACAGAGGTGTACGGACGCCGCAGTCGGGGACGACAAAAGAAGAGATGGGGAGACGTGATTCAACAAGAGCTAAAGCTCCTCAGACTGAAGAAAGAAGATACTGGAGATAGAAACAAATGGACCAGAAGGATCCGTGTGGCAGACCCCTCCCCTAGGAGGGATTAATTCCGGCCAAAAGGAGCGAGAGAGAGATCAAAAATAATGTTTAATTAATTTTATTAATTGCTTACTTAATTGCCTAATGTTAAAAGTTTTTCTTAAAGTGGTGCTGTATATTTTAATAAAATGTTCTAGTACAATGCATTGTACTGCATTGCATTACATCACACTAAATTGGAAAATCTCATAGTGCACTAAAACTTAACTGCATTACATTAAATCACAGTACATCACTTTGCAATAGATTATATATTCTTAATTAAAGTGCATTACTTTGCAAGTGTATTCTAATCTAATGTTTTCAATAGCGCCAATATAGTAATGTTGAAGGCATCAATTGATGGTCTCTTCAAGTGAAATTGTAATAAAAGATTATCATCCGTTGGACAAGACAGGTCAAAATCCGCCGATAGTTCAGGAAAACATAAGTCAGACTACGGTGGGTAAGCAACTTGATACAGATGAGTCTTAAGTTTAGACCTCAATAACATCAAAGAACGGACTGAACGAACAGAACTGGGCAGACAGATAACGAACAAGTTGCGTGGATTTTCTGAGTTTAATCAGCAGGGCAAAGGTCAGCGCTGGGTTACAAAGGTCAAGAGTTTTTGGAAGCATGTGTCGGGCTGTAATTCATACACTGAATAAAGAGCCAGTGCAGTATATTAAACTATCCGGTAACTAATGGTTGCATTACTGTTAAGTTAGTGCTTCAGCCAAAAGAGCCTTCATTCTAATCTAAGGTCTTATTCAGTACCGTTGTTATAATGCACAAGGCATCGTTCAACAGTCACCACCTGAAACCATAGTCTAACATCGGAATCCGTTACAGTGCAATACATATTAGTAAACAGTACATTAATTGACATTACCTTAACTTACATTACCTTAATTTATATTGCAGTGTAGTGCATCACATTTCACTAAATTACAGTGCAGTACATCACATTCATCATCAGCAGTTCCTGATCTAATCTAGGAACTTCTATCAAAGCATCAGTCGGTGGTCGCTTGTAAGCAACACACATTCCGAGATCACAATTCACTGGACCGAACTCCACAGAGCTCCATAAGACCATTGAGACCGAAAGACGGTCTGGGAGCATAAGCAATCCGGCAAACATGAGACCAGTCCAGACCTGAACAACATCACAAAACCCGCAGAGCGCAGAGAAAAAAGGTAGCGAATTCCAGAACCTTGGGCCGGCGACTGAGAAAGACTGGGAAGCTAGGGCGTTTTGGTTTGAGTGTTGAAAGGCTGATTCAAAGCACGTGTGGTGACAATCGAGCAAAGAAAGAATATATTTGCAAACAGTGGTGATTTTCCAAGTAAAAAGAATCTTGAGAATCCGGAATTTGACTTGAAATCTCCGGTAGCTTTGCCGGATAACCAACTGTACAAGTCGCTGCCCCTCCCCTGTTCCATTGGTTTGAAAAGATGGAAGATGCAGTGCTTCTGCATCTCTTACAGGCACTTAACCTTACATACCTGGGTGGAGTGAGATAATAGTAGGTATTAATAGAAAGTACAGTTGTTTTGGAAACCTTCAAAGACCTTGGCAATTTGATCTACGTTTTCAGAACTTCCCTATGGGTTCAAGGCTGGTCTGCAGGACCTCGAATGTTTGGAAGGTGAGACAGTGACCTTGACTTGCGAGGTCACGAAAGCCGGAGAGCGCCTGACCTGGCTGAAGGACGACAAACCCGTGGCTGAGGACGGCATCAAGTACGAGATGCTGGACGATGGAACTCGCCACTCCCTGGTCATTCGTCGGCTATTACGGACTGACCAGGCCGAGTACAAGTGTACCTATGGCAAAGACACCACATCTTGTGTTCTGTTCGTTGAAGGTATAGTAGTATGGTATATAGTGCAGTGAAGCACAGTTTAGTGTACTATAGTATGGTTTGTAATAGTGTAGTGTAGGACAATTAATAGTAGGCCTATAGTAATGTATGTAGTGCATTACAATACGGCATAGTGCGATATAGTGTAGTGCTGTCAAGTGTTGTGTACTATTATTGTGTAGCTTAGTGTAGCATGGTATAGTCTTTATTTGAAGGTTGGTTTTCTGTGCTTCCTATGTAACTTAATAAGTACCTTAATGTTTTAATCCTTTTCTTTTTATTTCAGACTTTCTGTCTGATTTGAATGAACCTCAGAGTTCAGAGGCAGGAGAAGAGGAGGTTATCTCAGCGGAAGTGGGTGAAGTTGTGGAAAAGGTTATAGGGGCAGATATGAGTGTCGAGAAGGAAGAAACCTTAGCTGGTCTTGATGAGGTCCTTGAATCCCAGACGGAGAAAGACATAAGCTTGGTGGAGATCGAAACTTCGGTTGAAGCGGGAGACGTTCTTAAGAAAGATTTCAACACGGAGGAGAAATCAGTCTCGGTAGAACTGGAAGAGACGCTTGAAACGAGGAAGAAGGTGCCAATCCAGGAAGCTTGGCTGGAAAAGGACCTGATCAGTTTTGATGATGACACCGAGGATTTGGATCAGGTAGCTGCAGAGCCAAGTGAGAGAACCGTCGAAATAACCGGTGATGGAGAAATTAAGGAGACACTTAAAGAAACAGAATCAGAGGAGGAAAAACAGGAGGACAAGGAGCGAGATAAGGAGGAGCAGGTGAAGGAGGAGCAGAAGAAGGAGGAGCGGAAGAAGGAGGAGCAAGACGAGGAGAAGGAGGAGTCGGAGAGGGAGAGGGAGAAGCAAGATGAGAAGGAGAAGGAGAAACAGGAGAAGCAAGAAGTTCTGGATGAGAAGGAACAATCCCTGGATGTCCAGAGTGCACCAGCTGTTGATGAACTTCGAAGCAGCGTTCCAAGTGAGGATCACATTGAGGGGGTGCAAGGCGAGGTTGCAGAAAGTCCAGAGGTGAAAGGGTCACCTGATGCAGAAAGCCCAGCGGAAGAGCAGTCACACGATTCACAAGAAGCAGATGAACTTACAACCGGTAAAAGGCTTATGAAATCTGATTGGTTACTTGGTTTTTCTACTGATGTAATTGACCTATCAATTAACTGACCAACTGACTGACCAGTAGTAGGGTACTGACTGACCGTTGGAAAAAGGCGCTATATGAATGCTGACATATGATAAACTGTAAGATGATCGATCTAATTTTAAATCTAATGATTTCTATAGCTGAGTTAGCATAAAGCACAGGCTATCAACTGATGGTCGCTTCAAGTGAAATCATAATCAAAAGTCGTAATCCTTTTTAGGATTTTTAGAAGCCGAGTCAGAATCCGATAGGTCAGAGAAACCAGAATTCAGACTACGGTGGAGACTAAGTTGAAACAGTTGAGTCTTATGTTTAGACCTGAATGCCATTGACGAACTGACATAACACACGGGTCTGGGCAGTTAATTGAAATGCCTCTGATCAATATAATAATAAATGTTTTTCTTGTTTAATTTAGAAGAGCCGTGCGCAGTAGTAACAAGGTTGAGTGACCAAGAAATCGCCGAGGGTCAGTCGGTCAGTCTGTCTTTGACCTTGTCGAAACCAAGACGAGTGACGTGGATGAAGGACTCGGTGCCGATTTCCAGATTCTCACCGAGGTTCCAAGTTTCCACAAGCGAGAGCGGTCTCGACCACCTGTTGAGGATTCTGGACGCCACACCTGATGATGCAGGAGAGTACACAACTCTGGTGGAAGATGGTGGCTTCGGAAACTTAGCATCTTCGTGCAGGATTAATGTGCAAGGTAATATAACGATATCGATATGTTATTATTGTTTTTTATTAGTCATAGTAGTAATAGTAGTAGCAACAGCAGCAGTAGAAGTAGTAGTTGTAGAAGCAGCAGTTGTAGTAGTAGTAGTAGCGGCGGCATCAGCAGGAGAAGCAGCAGCAGTAGTAGCGTTAAAGTAGTAGTAGTAGTAGTATCATATTCACAGCATTATAGCTGCCTTCATCACTTACTTCGTAATCTCACCAGCTCTTTTTATCGTCATTGACAACGCAGCTGAACCGTGTCGCATCGTCACCAAACTGATCGACGTTGAGACACGAGAGAACGACAACGTCTCGCTCATCCTTCGGCTCTCGAACCCCGGATCAGTGACCTGGTTGAGAGGAAGCGATGACGTCTTGCTGCCGCCACCTGGTGACGATAGATTCAAGTTGGCTGCCAGTGTCAATGGTCTGCAACATTCGTTGACAATCTTGGGAATTGAATGCGATGATGGAGGAATATTCAGTGCAGTCGTTGACGACGGCGTGGCCAAGTCATCATGCAGTGTTATGGTCAGAGGTATGGAAACCTAGAAAAAAAAGAATTTCATCATCCCCATCAGCACTCAGCTCTTTTATTGGTCCCATGTACAGTTGTTTCGCTTGGCTGCCCGGAGAGATCTTCTGGTCCCTCGCTTCCGCATATTGGTGCCAGAAAAACGTATACTGTCTTGCACTGGTCCTTCCCTTTTGAATACTGTCAGTGTTCCTGGGAACATACTGTTTCTTCTAATTCAACTCAGTTACATTAAGTAAGTAACGCATTTGTCAACATGCCATATGTCAATCAGCTGAGCCAGGATTCATAGGCATTCTCTTCCTATGTTAAGACGCACCTGTTTAGATCTCTTAGATAGCCATGTTTACAGCGCTTACAATGTTCAGAAACATTGGAGCTACATGATTCTACAATTCTACATGTGTCTGTTTACAGAGAAACCCTGTTCAGTCGTCTGTCCACTGAGAAACTTTGAAACGACTGAGTCAGAAACCATTGCCATCGATCTGGTCCTGTCAAAGCCAAGGACTGTTGAATGGTTCCTGTCCAGTGAACCGATCTCCGTGGATGACAAGAGGTTCCAAGTGTCTGCTAGCGATGACGGAAAGAAGCTCACCCTGACGATATGGAACATTATGGTTAAGGATGGTGGAGTCTTGGAGGCTAGGGTGGATGACAACCAGTATGGAATGCTCGTGTCATCAGCTGTTTTGTTTGTTAAAGGTTGGAATATATCTGTGCTGTTTCGGCTTAAGCTATGAAAAGAATATAATCGATATCATCTTTATCTTTCTCAAAGTCATTGTTTTCAATATTATCATGATGATAAATATATCGTTCAATATAAATAAACTGAATGAATTATTGTCATCATCATCACGATTATCATCGTTGTAATATTGATCATCATCATTGTTTCTTAATTATTTTGTAATTATTGTCAAGGAGGAGATTTTTAGAGGAGTGTTTTAAAATGCACAGTTACTTTGCATATTTTCATCTTATCTTTTGATTATATATAATTTTCTAGAACAACCATGCTCCATAATTACTCCGCTGGAAGACATTGAAGTGCTGGAGAAAGAAACAGCTTTCTTGAAGATTGTCCTGTCAAAACCAAGACAAGTGAAGTGGATGAAAGGAAATGAAGCAATCTCAGTTGATGATGAGAGATTTAGAACTTCTTCTAGTGACAGGGGATTGGAACACACCTTAACAATCTCCGACATCTCTACGGAAGACAGTGGAATCTTTACAGCTGAGGTGGATGATAAAGACTCTGGCACCATAACCTCATCTTCTACGGTCGCTGTTAAAGGTTTGTGATTCATTGAAGCAATTGCAGTTTAATCTCTTCCTGAGGATGGTTGATGATTGGGTGAGTACACGCCTTGTATTGTGGAGTGTAATCACACTTCATGAGATGGTCAATGCTTAGGGGCTTTGGCATATCAACTCATACCTTCAGAATTATGCAGTTTGGATGGATCTTGATACAGTTGTTAAGCCATAACAGTTGCTTCTTGTCATTCATTGATTGACCTCATGTGTTTCAACTACTGGAGCTATAGAAATTAAGCAAGTAAATAAAATAAATAATTTTATATATATACATATGAATCTAATCTACCTTCAGTAATTATTTTTGAATCTTCATCCAATAAAGATATGCGACATCAAGTGAAAAACTTGACATCCTTCTTTGCTTATGGCTTATGCAGCTGATAAATGATTTCGCATAGCTTAAAAGACTTCAGGTCATCACCTTTATTGTTTGACTGTTTCAGAACAACCTTGCCAGATAGTAACTGAACTTCAGAACGTCGAAGTAGTCGAAGGAGGAAACATTTCCCTGACTCTCGTTCTCTCCAAACCCAGGAAAGTCACTTGGGTTAGAGGAACTCATCCACTCACACTCGACTCTGATAGATTCGTTACATCAGTCGATGAAAGCGGTTTATGTCACTCCCTAAGAATATCTGGCATCTCCACAGGAGATGGTGGGACCTATACTGCTAATGTGGAAGACAACCCGTATGACACAGTCTCGTCCTCAAGTACTGTTTCTGTTAAAGGTATGATTTCTCATGCTGTCTCATGTTTATCAATGCCTTATCTGACATACCTGTCTTACCTTATGCAACCTTACATTGTACCTTATCTCACCTTGCCATACTTTATCTCACTTTGTTACCTTCCCTAACCTTACATAACTTTACCTTACAATCTTAGCTAAAATGAATATGACCTATCTTACTGTCAGTTTAGCTTACCTTGCCTTACATTTTCTTGCAGCACCTTTCCTTACCTTACCATACCTTGACTTGTCATAGCACCTTTCTTTACCTTACCATACCTTATCCTACACTGTGCAGTTACTGGCCCCTAATATGATGCGTTTCTGATCATTGGCAGAGGAGCCTTGCAAAGTCATTGCTTCGCTAAGGGACATCGAGGCACTGGAATCGGAAACCGTACTCCTGACCCTGACCCTATCGAAGCCGAGGAGGGTCGAGTGGCTTAAGGGCAGCGGGCAGCGACTAACGGGAGACTACGAGAAGTTCAGAGCAACCGTAAGCAACGATGGATTGGAACACACCTTAAGGATATCCGGCGTCACAATGGATGACGATCGAAGCGTCTTCACTGCGACTGCAGAGGACAATGAATATGCCAACGTCAGTTCTTCCTGCACGGTTTCTGTCAAAGGTTAGAAGTTGCCTTATCCTACACAGGATAAGCTTATCACTGCTGCGAGGGACATGCAAGAACCCAGTGGGTGATGGTCTTGTAATGAAGTCTGTAGGTTCGAGCATTGGCGCAAATTATGGTTTATGTATTGCTATATATATTATATATATTATATATATTATATAACATATCTATATTATATGTTGAGTTATAAATATGTACTTGGAGATTGAGTTGATATTGTCCTCGTTTTTCTACTTTTTCTCCATCCAGTATCTGCTTCTGTCTCTCACTCTCACTCTCTCTCTCTGTCTTTCTTTGTCTTTCTCTCTTTCTCTCTCTCTCTTTCTCTCTGTTTCTTTCTCTCTGTCTCTCTCTTTCTCTCTCTCTCTCTCTCTTTATCTCTCTCTCTCTCTCTATTTATCGATGCATAGGCCTACATGTATTTGTTGAAATGTTGCAGAGAAGCCGTGTTCGTTTGTTGTTGCGCTGGAAGATGCCGAGGCTGTTGAAGAAAGTCATGCTTCACTGAGTCTCCTGCTGTCAAAGCCCAGGGCGGTCAGGTGGACGAAGGGCGATGAGGAGATTCCGTTCGTTGAAGGGAGGATCAAAACTTCCATCAGTGAAAGTGGTTTGGAGCATATGTTACGCTTGAATGATCTCTGTCTTGGCGATGGTGGAATGTACACTGCACACGTTGATGACCGTGACTATGGAACATTAACTAGTACCTGCACTCTCAACGTCAAGGGTATCTAATTCCACTTACACTTCTGTTGTGTTATTCTTCATCAGGTCGTTCTTGTTATTTTTTGGTATTTTGTATAACCCTGAACTTAGGAATGGAGTAAGAAAGTTTAAGGTACCGGTATTCTTCTTCGGTGCTGTGCCTTGAGACAGGTCCGGAAACCCAAAACTCCATTCTGATCTGTTTTGTGCCTAGTCCTTTACTTCTTTATAGCCATGACTGGCTTCTTTGTCCTTCACCTAGTGCAATGGCATGGTTATCGGTACATGCACACATACTATCTTTATATTATTTCAAATTGCCTTAATTCGCACCTGTTTAAATCTGCTAAACAGCCATTTTCCTTTCTTCCATTCTTTCTCCATATATTACATGTATGCATGCATACATCCTTGCATATATACATACATACATAGTCTGTTTTTAAACCTTTCAGTTCACATTTAAAAACGTTTTTTTGTTAACTGTGTAGAGCTGCCTTGTGCTGTGGTTGTTCCACTCTGCGATACCGAAGTCCTCGAGGGTAAGGAATGCTGCCTGAACCTCGCTTTATCGAAGCCAAGGCAGGTACGGTGGCTGATAGGATCCTGCCCAGTTCAAGACTCAGGTGACAGGTATTGGATATCTGTTAACGACGATGCCAAGACGCACACCTTGACAATACCGTGCATCTGTCTGGAAGATGCCGGCGTCTTCGTTGCTGAGGTTGATGATGGGGAATATGGTACCGTCGTGTCATCCTGTGCCGTCACAGTAGCAGGTTAATTCCAGTTTGATCAATTTTAAATTATACTGACTTTTATAACAATCATGTGCGACAAACTAGATGAAGTAAGGTAAGGTAAAACAAGGCTAGGTAGGGTAAGGTAAGATAAGGTGACATAAAGTGATGTAAGATAAGGCAAAGTAAGATAAAGTATGATAATTTAAGGTAAAATAAGACAATACTAGGCAAGACAAGATGGAGTAAGATGAAATGACGTATTCTAAGGTAAGAAAAAATATGATAAATATATTGCTCACATATTACACAGCTCTGTAAACAACAGAAGGTCATCCCGTCAGCACTTTGAGAGTCTCTTAAAAGGCGCTACATAAGTTTTATATGTATACATAAAAGGGTTGATAGGTCATCAGTGGTGCGTCATGTTTATGTTTTTGTTACACCTTAACTTTACCTGATTATTATCGATCTATGCAATCTTTAAAAATGCTTCAGAATTGCCTTGCAAAATTCTCACGGCACTGAAAGATGTCGATGCCGTGGAGAAGGATTCAGTATCATTGACCATAGCTATCTCAAAACCAAGAAACGTCCAGTGGATGAAACACGATGCTCCAATTCCAACCGATGACTCGAGGTTTCAAATGTCGGAAAGCAACAACGGCCTGGACCACATCCTGACGATATCTGACATCACGTTAGAGGAAAGCTGCGTCTTCAGAGCTGACGTAACCGACAATACATATGGCATCATTTCTTCTTCATGTGCAGTTATTGTCAAAGGTATTTGACACCTTCTGCCAACCAAAGAATATAGTTTTAAAATTCCGATGGACAGATGGATGATGGATGGATGGATGATGGATGGATGGATGGATGGATGGATGGATGATGGATGGATGGCTGGCTGGCTGGATGGATGGATGTGGATGGATGGATGGATCGATCGATGTTAGGTAGACAATGAAATAAAGCTCCCTTGATAAATAGATATGTAGCTGTTTTAACATCATACAGTAGGTAGATTTAGCCTCAATATGAATCCCTGTTACATTTAATTACATTAAACTTAATCTAGTTACAGTACATTACAACTTATGTGATGGATGTGTTAAAATATTTCAGAGCAACCATGTTCTATTGTTACTCCACTGGAAGACACTGAAGTGCTGGAGAAGGAAACAGCTTCCCTGAAGGTCGTTTTATCGAAACCAAGACAAGTTAAGTGGATCAAGGAAAGTGAATCAATTTCAGAGGATGACCAGAGATTCAGACTATCTTCTAGTGACAATGGATTGGAACACACCTTAGCAATCTCCAATATTTCTACTGAAGACAATGGAATCTTCACAGCTGAAGTGGATGACAAATGCTATGGAACTATAACCACAAGTTCGACGGTTACTGTCAAAGGTATCGCTTGCAACACTTTATTACTGCTAAATTAAGTGACTATCAAGAAAGAGATATTAGGAACTCTCACTGCAGAGATAGATAGATCGATAGAGAAAAGAAAGCTTGATAACTGGATAGTAGGTAAGCATATAAGTATTTCAGCATCATATATCATACATCATTCATAGAACAACTAAGGCTCCATATAAGTTCTTGTTGCTTTTACTTACATTACACTAAATCTACATCATATCTTACGATTGCTTTAATTATTCCAGAGCAACCATGTTCAATAGTTACTGCACTGGAAGACTCTGAAGTCCTGGAGAAGGAAACGGCCTCGCTAAAGGTCGTTTTATCGAAACCAAGACAAGTGAAGTGGATGAAAGGAAGTGAGTCAATATCAGGTGATGTTGAGAGATTCAGAACAACTTCGAGTGACAGTGGTTTGGAACACACCTTAACCATCTCCAGCATTTCTACTGATGACACTGGAATCTTCACAGCCGAGGTGGATGACAAATGCTATGGCGCCGTAACATCGTCTTCTACGGTTACTGTTAAAGGTTCGTAATTAGTTTAATTTAAAGCTATACTTACTTCAAAATGAATATTATCTGCCTGTCAGTCAAGCTTTCTCTTTCTCAGTCCATCCACAGTTTCTGTGTGATAGATAGATAGATAGATTCCACCATGGGTTCAACGCCCGTAGGTGCCGGTACTGATCTCCGGTTTCAATGCCATCAGTCCTTAGGTGGCCACTAGTGACCATACATCGGCGGTAGATGGCAAGTCTTACCCGCCGAACCCAAGGTTATCTACGCAGTGAAACTGCTACTCATTTTACTACTGCCCTCTGGCGAGTAGCGGCTGAGTCGACCTTTATGGGGCAAGCGGGATTCGATCCCGCTTCCTTCCGCTCTTCGTGCCAGCGTGTTACCAATCGGCCACCGAACCGCCCTTCTGTGTGACAATTCATAAGATTTCTATCCTGACAATTGCCATATGTGACCATGTTTTAAAAACCCTCACAAAGCCGGAATAGTTAATTTTTTCCGACATTGTGAGGATTTCTCAGGCACGATCACAAATAGATAGGTAGATTTTTTAACATCACGGTGAAGGTGTAGTGAGGCTCCACATAAATGTTTGTTTCATTTAATTAAGACCTGGACCTTATCTGGTGCATATAATTTTTCTAGAGCAACCATGTACAGTTATCACTCCACTGGAAGATTTTGAAGTGATGGAGAAGGAAACAGCTTCCCTGAAGGTTGTTTTATCGAAACCAAGACAAGTGAAGTGGTTGAAAGGAAGTGAGTCAATCTCAGTTGATGATGAGAGATTCAGAACATCTTCGAGTGACAATGGTTTAGAACACACCTTAATGATCTCCAACATTTCTACTGAAGATGATGGAAAATTCACAGCTGAGGTGGATGATAAAGACTATGAAACCATAACCTCATCTGCTACGGTTACTGTCAAAGGTATTGCTTGTTTTAATTATTACTGCAAAAATAGTCTCTGTAGAGAAAGCGATTTCATGGTTTCTCCCATCAAATTGCCTGGACAGAGAGATATATAGAGAATGCTCAACTGACAATTGAGTAAGTTGTTTAACATGATGCGGTAGGTATATTGAGGCTTCCTTTGCTTGTTGTATTTAGTTAGGCTGCACATCATATGTAGTAAATGTGTTTAATTTTTCCAGAGCAGCCATGTTCACTGATTACACCACTGGAAGGCACTGAAGTTCTGGAGAAGGAAACAGCTTCTCTGAAGGTCGTTCTGTCGAAACCAAGACAAGTGAAGTGGTTGAAAGGAAGTGAGTCGATCTCAGTTGATGCTGAGAGATTCAGAACATCATCGAGTGACAATGGTTTGGAGCACACTTTAACAATCTCCAACATCTCTACTGAAGACACTGGAATCTTCACAGTCGAGGTGGATGACAAATGCTATGGCACCATAACCTTTTCTTCTACGGTCACTGTTAAAGGTTCGTAATTTGTTTCAGTAATTGTAGTTTTATGCACGCTTATTTTGAAATTTAGTAACTGTCCAGGAAAAGAGTTGGTGAATTTTCACGCCAAAACTGTGGATGGAAAAGAGAGAGATAAAAAAACCTGATCAATAGAAAGAAAGCTAAGTGGATTGACATTTTAACATCATGCAGGCGTTACATTTACAATGCTTGTTGCATTTCTGAAAGTCATACGTCTGATCTGGTGAATGTATTTCATTTTTCCAGAGCAACCATGTTCAATAATTACTCCACTGGAAGACTTTGAAGTGCTGGAGAAGGAAACGGCTTCTCTAAAAGTCGTTTTATCGAAACCAAGACAACTGAAGTGGATGAAGAGAAGTGAATCAATCTCATTTGATGATGTGAGATTCAGAACCTCTTCGAGTGACAATGGTTTGGAACACACTTTAAAAATCTCCGACATCTCTACAGAAGACACGGGAATCTTCACAGCCGAGGTGGATGACAAATGCTATGGCGGCATAACATGTTCTTCTACGGTCACTGTTAAAGGTTCGTAATTAGTTTCCGTAATTGCAGTTTAATGCAAGATGTACTTACTTCAAAATGATTTTCATCTATCTATCAGTAGAGCTTACTTTCTGTATTTCCTTACCATCTACAGATTTTATGTGACAATTCATAAAATTGCATTCTTGACAATTACTGTACGTGACCATGTTTTAAAACACTTTCACACATTTTTTTCCGACATTGTGAGGATTTCTCAGGCACGATCACAAATAGCAGGTAGATATTTTAGCATCATGCAGCAGGTATAGTGATGCTTCACATAAATTTTTGTTTCATTTAATTTGGAACTACATCTTCTATGGTGCCTGTAATATTTCTAGAGCAACCATGTACAATTATTACTCCACTGGAAGACTTTGAAGTGCTGGAGAAGGAAACAGCTTCTCTGAAGGTCGTTTTATCGAAGCCAAGACAAGTGAAGTGGTTGAAAGGAAGTGAGTCAATCTCAGATGATGCTGAGAGATTCAGAACATCTTCGAGTGACAATGATATGGAACACACTTTAACTATCTCCAATATTTCTACTGAAGACGATGGAAAATTCACAGCCGAGGTGGATGACAAATGCTATGGAGCTATAACCTCATCTGCCATGGTTACTGTCAAAGGTATTGCTTGTTTTAATTATTACTGTAAAATATAATCACGGTCGAGAAAGTGATTTGATGGATTCTCATGTGAAACTACATGGACAGAGAGATATAAAGAGAACGCTTAAATAATAAGTAGATAGATAAGTAAGTTTTTAACATGATGCTTTAGGTATATTGAGGCTTTCTTTGCTTGTTGTATTTAGTTAGGCCTGATATCATATGTAGTAAATGTTTCTAATTTTTCCAGAGCAACCATGCTCACTAGTTACACCACTGGAAGACGTTGAAGTGCTGGAGAAGGAAACAGCTTCCCTGAAGGTCGTTCTGTCGAAACCAAGACAAGTGAAGTGGATGAAAGGAAATGAAGCAATTAAAGATGATGATGGGAGATTTAGAGCATCTTCTAGTGATAGTGGATTGGAACACACCTTGACGGTCTCCAACGCCTCTACGGAAGACAGTGGCGTCTTCGCCGCTGAGGTGGATGATAAATTCTATGGAACCATAAGCTCATCTTCTACGATTACCGTTAAAGGTATCAGACCTTATGACTATGAATTATGTTCATGATATGAAAAACAATTGGACGATCCATGCTGCTAACAAGACGCTATGTTACGCGTTACTGATGTAACTATTGGTTTAATCTCATTTAGGCAAAATTCTAACCATCCTCTCTGCTCTAAGGTAGGCCTAATCTCATAATTTCACAGTGTCATTCAAAAGTAGGTCTTTTGTGAATTATTTCTCTCTGTCTAAAGAGCGTCCGGATATACTGTCTATTTCGACTTGATGGTTGAACTGACGACAGAGTGCCCAAAGGATGGATGTTCTGTTGAAGACCTCCCATTTGCTGTCAGCTATGAATTGCCTTGAAGCATTTATAAATAAGTATTCAGTTGCACTACATTTCACTAAGTCATGGTCTTATTATTTTCATAGAACAACCTTGTGTAATTGTCACTCAGCTGAGTGACGTTGAGATAATTGAAGGCAAAACGACTTCATTGGATTTGGTTCTGTCCAAACCACGGCATGTGTCATGGTTGATCAGAGGTCAATTAATCTCAGAAGATGACAAAAGGGTCACAGTTGCTGTCGCGGACAACGGCCTCCAACACTCGCTGGCAATATCAGACATCTCAACTGACGACAGCGGTGCTACTACGGCTGAGGTTGATGACAACTTATACGGAAGGCTTACCTCAACCTGTACCATCACGGTTAAAGGTAGCATTAGTTTTGACGCTTTTGAATTTACTAATTAGTTAATTAATTAATAAACAAGCTTAGATCTATGAATCTGTCAGTACGTCCGTTAATCATTAGAATTAAGAAAATTTTGAATCAGTGGATTCAACAAATCAGCAGGTGAACAGAATTAGTTCTTCAGCGATGACTTTAATTTACTGATTTTGCAAGAAAAGTGCTTTAAGTAGAAAGTGAAATAAAATACTTTTAAATCGAAAGCTAACTCAATCAACTGATCCGTAGTATCCACGTGGTATGCTAATCAATAGACACTTGTAATTTATCTGCAATTGTTTTCATTGTCAGAGCAACCATGTTCAATAGTTACTGGGCTGGAAGATATTGAAATCATGGAGAAGGAAACAGCTTCTCTGAAGATCATTCTGTCGAAACCAAGGCAAGCGAAGTGGATGAAAGGAAGTGACTCAATCTCATTTGATGATGAGAGATTCAGAACATCTTCGAGTGACAGTGGATTGGAACACACCTTAACAATTTCCAACATCTCTACAGAAGACAAAGGCGTATTTACGGTTGAGGTGGACGACAGAGACTATGGCACGATCATCTCTGCAGCCACACTTATCGTCAAAGGTATGGCTTGCTATTCTTACTCCAAAATATACTCACTGTCGAGAAACAGCTTTGATGAACTCTCACTTCGAAACGCTTTATGGACAAATGGCTCGATGATTAGATACATGGATTGATTGTTCAGTGCGATGGTTGGCTAAGTAGTTGGATGCAGAGATGGATGATCGATTGATGGATAATGAAATGGTGATGATGATGGATAGATGAAATCGGTAGATGGATGGATTGATGGAGTCACAGGTTGCCTTATAGATTGATTTATAGATGACATTCTCATTAAGTAATCATTTATTTGCAAACAAGATTTTTTTAATTTCGACATCCTGCATGCATGAGTACTTTCGAGTAGCTTGTACTAATGTAAGCCTCCATATGAACGCCTTGCTGCATTTTGTTAAATTTCATTTTATTGCATTATATCTTATTTAGTGTCTTTATTCTTTCAGAGCAACCATGTTCAATAATAACACCACTTAAAGACTTTGAAGTGCTGGAGAAGGAAACAGCTTCCCTGAAGGTCGTTCTGTCAAAACCAAGACAGGTGAAGTGGAAGAAAGGAAAGGAAACAATCTCAGGTGACGATGAGAGATTCAGGGCATCATCTGGTGACAGTGGATTGGAACACACCTTGATGATCTTCAACATTTTTACTGAAGACAATGGAATCTTCACAGCTCATATCGATGATAAAAGCTATGGAACCATCACCTCATCCTCTATGGTTACTGTCAAAGGTATTGCTTGTTAATTGCTCCACAACATAGGATGAAGTCACGATTATGACAACGATTCGGGGACATTCGACAACGGCTTGGTGGGTGGGTGGGTGGGTGGGTGGGTGGGTGGGTGGGTGGGTGGGTTGATGAATGGGTAGATGAATGGAAGGATTGATGCATTTGTAGTAAATGTTAACACTTTTAAGAGACCCTCAAAAGGCGCTGTATTAAATGTCTTGATACCAGCGTGGATTTACATTCATAGAATTACATGCATGGACATAGAAACATACTGCCACACAGATGGGAAGGCAGACAGACTGACGGACTGATAAGATTCTCATTAACAGATCAATCCACTTTGGGTAAATAGGAGGTTCTCCGTGAACTTAATATCATGCATTGCTTGTTCTGAGCACTTTTGAGAGGCTCATGAGTTCCATATAACTTTTTAAAGATTCTTCATATTGCATGATATTGATTATGTTGTGAGTCTGTTTTATTGTTTTAGAGCAACCGTGTTCACTAATTACACCACTGGAAGACACTGAATTGCTGGAAAATGCAACAGCTTCCCTGAAGATCGTTTTATCGAAACCAAGACAAGTGAAGTGGATGAAAGGAGGTGAAGCAATCTCAACTGATAAAGAGAGATTCAAAACATCTTCGAGTGACTATGGTTTGGAACACACCTTAACAATCTCCAACATCTCTACTGAAGACGATGGAAAATTCACAGCTGAGGTGGATGATAAAGACTATGGAACCGTAACCTCATCTGCTACGGTTACTGTCAAAGGTATTGCTTGTTTTAATTATTACTACAAAAAATAGTCATGGTCGAGAAAGCGATTTCATGGTTTCTCCCGTCAAATTGCCTGGACAGAGAGATATAGAGAGAGAATGCTCAATTGATAGATAGTTAAGCTAGTTGTTTAACATTATGCAGTAGCTTAATTGAGCTTCTTTTGGTTGGGTGTTATATTTAGTTAGGCTGCACGTCATATGTAGTAAATGTGTTTAATTTTTCCAGAGCTGCCATGTTCACTGATTACACCACTGGAAGACACTGAAGTGCTGGAGAAGGAAACGGCTTCTCTGAAGGTCGTTTTATCAAAGCCAAGACAAGTGAAGTGGTTGAAAGGAAGTGAGTCAATCTCAGTTGATGATGAGAGATTCAGAACATCTTCGAGTGACAATGGTTTAGAACACACCTTAATGATCTCCAACATTTCTACTGAAGATGATGGAAAATTCACAGCTGAGGTGGATGATAAAGACTATGAAACCATAACCTCATCTGCTACGGTTACTGTCAAAGGTATTGCTTGTTTTAATTATTACTGCAAAAATAGTCTCTGTAGAGAAAGCGATTTCATGGTTTCTCCCATCAAATTGCCTGGACAGAGAGATATATAGAGAATGCTCAACTGACAATTGAGTAAGTTGTTTAACATGATGCGGTAGGTATATTGAGGCTTCCTTTGCTTGTTGTATTTAGTTAGGCTGCACATCATATGTAGTAAATGTGTTTAATTTTTCCAGAGCAGCCATGTTCACTGATTACACCACTGGAAGGCACTGAAGTTCTGGAGAAGGAAACAGCTTCTCTGAAGGTCGTTCTGTCGAAACCAAGACAAGTGAAGTGGTTGAAAGGAAGTGAGTCGATCTCAGTTGATGCTGAGAGATTCAGAACATCATCGAGTGACAATGGTTTGGAGCACACTTTAACAATCTCCAACATCTCTACTGAAGACACTGGAATCTTCACAGTCGAGGTGGATGACAAATGCTATGGCACCATAACCTTTTCTTCTACGGTCACTGTTAAAGGTTCGTAATTTGTTTCAGTAAATGTAGTTTAATGCATGCTTACTTTGAAATTTAGGTACTGTCCAGGAAACGAGTTGATGAATTTTCACACCAAAGCTGTGGATGGAAGAGAGAGATAAATAAAACTCGAATAATAGATAGACAGTTAAGTGTGTAAATATTTTAACATCATGCAGATGTTATATTGAGGCTTGTTGCATTTCTGAAAGTCATACGTCTGATCTGGTGAATGTATTTCATTTTTCCAGAGCAGCCATGTTCAATAATTACTCCACTGGAAGACTTTGAAGTGCTGGAAAAGGACACGGCTTCGCTAAAGGTCATTTTATCGAAACCTAGACAAGTGAAGTGGATGAAGGGAAGTGAATCAATCTCAGTTGATGATGAGAGATTCAGAGCATCTGCTAGTGACAATGAATTGAAACACTTTTTAATAATCTCAAACATCTCCACTGAAGACAGTGGAAACTTCACAGCTGAAGTGGATGACAAAGACTATGGAACCCTCACCTCATCTTCTACGATTACTGTCAAGGGTATTATTTGTGAAATTTAAATACTCCATTATATAGACATTGTTGAGAAATCAATTTTGTGAATTCTCAAACCAAAACAGTGGATGGATAAAGACATAGATAAGAAGCTCGATTGATAGACTGTATAGTTGAATATGTGATTAAAATATCATGCTTAGGCGTTTTGAGACTATGTAAATGCATGTTGCATTTAATCACATTACAATAGATCTTGGTATTACATCTTTTGATTGTACATGTTTTTAATTTTTCAGAGCAACCATGCTCTTTTATTATTCCACTGGAAGACGTTGAAGTGCTGGAGAAGGAAACAGCTTCCCTTAAAGTCTTTCTGTCAAAACCAAGAAAAGTGAAGTGGATGAAAGGAGGTGTGGAAATCTCAGGGGATGATAAAAAGTTCAGAGCATCATCTAGTGATAATGGATTGGAACACACTTTAACAGTCTCCAGCATCTCCATGGAAGACAATGGAATCTTCACAGTTGAGGTGGATGACAAAGACTATGGAACCGTCAGCTCATCTTCAACAATTACTGTCAAAGGTATGAGGAGAGATTTGATGTACTGATTTCTGTATACACTGACAATTTTTTTCATAATTCTGGAACAGTTAGGCTTCTCTTCCTTCTTATTACTGTTCTAGTCTAGTCCAGTCCAACCTTCTAAACTTGTGTAATCCAATCCAGTTTCATTTAATATAATCTAGTCCTGTTTAGTCTAATCCATGCCAAGCCATTATTTGCTATACTATTTAGTCTGAAAACATCTATAGCACCATTAATAGTAAAGTGTCTGGTAAAGGTAATAGTCTTTTATGTGTATGTGAAAGCCTGCCAATGAAAACTTTTCCAGCTGCCTGACCATCTTTCACCAGCGAATGAACTTGTTGTTGTTAACAAACTCCCGCCTCACAGTTTGCCTGGCAGGGAGCGCATTCGAGATGCATTTATAAGGCGCTGTAGAAGCGTCTAGTCACGTGACACGATGCATTACATTACATTACGTTTAAGTACATGCACAGTGTTTTGCTTGGCAGCAACCATTGATTGATGCCTTGAACATTAATGCAGTGGGGGTCTGGAAGTTTTAAGTTTAGAGATTAGATTAGATTAGATGAAGTTGCATTGTTGTCTAAAGTGTCGCCTCTGCGCATTCAGCTGATTTTATTTTGCTTTGCTGCTTGTTTAGAACTGCCGTGCGAGATAACCAGTGCGTTAAAGGACGTTGAGGTGATGGAGAATGAATCCGTCCCCCTTAGGCTTACCCTTTCAAAACCCAGACGAGTCCAGTGGACGAAGGGAACCGAACCAGTTCCAACGGATGACAACCGGCTGATAGTTTCCACCAGTGGCAGCCAACTGGAACACACACTGACCATAACATCATCTGCACTGACAGACAGTGGTAGTGTCTTTACCGCAAGCATCGATGACCATGAATATGGCACCATCAGCTCATTGTCGACTATTATTGTTAAAGGTATTACCCCACCTAAGTGCCTGAACCAATCTAACCTCAGCTGTCTATTGTAACGTGATCAAGTCCAATCTAGTCATGACTTGTCTCTTTTATTCTGACCTATTCTATTCTATTAAATTCTATTTTATATGGGCTAATGATCTAAGACATTTAGTCCTATCTGTGTAGGTATGCACATCGGTCAACGCATAGATTGGAATTTGTAACGTCTTTTTCAATGGTTCTCATGTATGGATAATATTTCAAACTATTTAGAACTGCCTTGTGTGGTGATCGTGCCATTGGAAGATGTAGAAGTCCTGGAAAAGAATGCAGTGTCGTTATCTCTGGTCCTTTCCAAGCCAAGGCAGGTGACGTGGATGAAAGGCAAGGAGCTACTTTCTGCAGAGACAGCAAGATTTACAACATCTGTTGAGAAGGATGGACTGGAGCATCATTTAACGATAGCCAGCATCTCATTGGAGGACAACGGCATCTTCACGGCTCATGTGGATGACAGGGAATACGGGATAATCAGCTCCACCAGTACACTTACCGTTACAGGTATGAAACAGTTTTATGCTACATAATGGGTTAAATTACAAAACGTTTCATTATTACTAATTCATGGAAATTCTCTCCTGAAGATAGTGCTTAAGGGAAGAATTGAAGGAAAGAAAGCCACAAAAAGGCCAAAAACTATGCTGTTGGGCTGGATGATGAATAAAGGAAGCAGAGGGGGTGAGAAAGAAGGTAAGAAAATGGCACAGAGCAGAGAAGAATGATGGCGTTGGATTCCTGGACCTGCCTGGGGACGGAAGACTGGAGAAGAAAACACTTTAAATTTACATTACATTTACATCAAATTACATTTAATTGCATTGCAATGCACTGCATTACCTTGAGACTACTGCAATACGGTTAAAGTTAAGAATCTCACCTGTGGCTGAGGTCAAGTATGATATTACATTAGGTCAATTACATTTGTCTTACTGTATCTGTCTGAGAGTCAGCTTGTCTATCTGTCTTACTGTGTGCCTTTCTGTATGTTTGCCTGCCTGGCTGGTTGCGTGTCAGTCTGCTTTTCTGTTCGTCTGTGTATCTTTCTTTCTGTCTGCCCTTCTGTCTGTCTGTGTTTATTTTTCTGTCAACGGATCTGTCTGTGTTTCTGCCTGTCAACCAGCCGTCTCTCAATCTTTATCTACATTGCTAACATTATGCAGTTAGATTCAAGATTTAATCAAATCTAATTTAGTGACTTCCATAGTGCCGTTACCATAAAGCATAAGGCATCAATCACTGACACTGAGTCCATTACCCACTTCAGAAGCCAAATGTGAGCTGATTCAGAGTCTGACAGACGTCATGGCAACCGAAGGAGATGGTCTCACGCTCCGCATCCTTCTCACAAAGCCAAGAAACGTTGTCTGGACAAAGGGATCCAATCCAGTTGCCTTTGATGACCGTTGCCAGGCAACCGTTGATAGCACCGGGACGGAACATACCTTGACTGTATCCATGGTAATCATGGAGGACAGTGGAGAATTTGTTGCCCGGATTAATGATAATCATTATGGAATCATGACATCTGCTGCCAAAGTCACTGTCAAAGGTAAGTTCCAACAGGTATAAATACCTCTATTTGTGACTTATGTCATTTTATTTGTACTACATTGCATTGTATTGTATTGTTATGCATAGCATTTACTTTACTTAGCATTATATTGGTTTTATTTTTTTGATTTTTATTGTATCGATTGGTATTGTATTGATTTGTATTATATTGTATTGTTTAGATCTTCATATTTTGAAATGCTTTTTTATATTTCTTAAAGCCTCTCTTTTTTTACATGTGTAATCATTTCACATGTCATCTTCCTTTCACTGCAGAGGCCCCTTGTAAGATCGTTGATCCCCTGGAAGACAAGGAAATCATGGAAGAGGACTCGGTCACTCTGACAGTGTGCCTATCCAAGTCAAGACCAGTCATCTGGAAGAAGGCTGACCAATCACTGACAAGTGGTCAGTCGCCAGATGACCATTTGAAAATATCTTGCGAGGAAGGTGGACTCGTCCACCATCTGACAATTAGTCGTGTGACATTGGATGACAGTACAGTGTATGGAGTTGAAGTCGATGACGGTTACTACGGATTAGTGAAATCGTCATGTCATGTCAGAGTCAAAGGTTTGTGTTGTCATACTGGAGTCAAAATCTTAGGGTTGGGTTAATATTAATATATTTTCCAATATGTCCCCTCCATGATTTTGCAGTTTTCACATTGGTGAGAATCCATTGTTCAGGTTCTGTATGTAGGAGAGAGCCTGTGTATGTGTGTGTACATGTGTATGTATGTATTTTGTATGCATATATGTATGTATGTATGTACAGATGTATGTATGTTTGTATGTATGTATGTATGTATGGATGGATGGATGGATTGATGGATGTAGGTAGGGATGTATGTATATATGGATAGATGGATGTAGGTACGGTATCTGTATCTGCATGTGTATGCATGCATGTATGTATTTATGTGTCTAGAGTCTAATGTAGTGCTACATGTCTAGTGACATTATGTTGCTTGATTCTGAAGAAAATAATTATATTCAATATATGTTGTACAGAAAAACCTGTAGAAATCCTGCATTTTCTGGAGAAGCAGAGGGTGACCAGTCTGCCTGGAACTGCCATGTTCGTCTGTGAACTCTCGAAACCCGGACTTCCGGTTAGCTGGACGAAGGACAGAAAAGTGCTGCCACCTGGTGATAAGTACACAACAACAGTTGAGGGGAACACATATTGTCTTATTGTGGGCAACATCATCGGAGAGGAGGATGTTGGAGAGTACGGAATAGAAGTGGGAACCCTATCGTCAGTTGCACAGCTCCTCATTGAAGGTCTCAATTAATTTGGTGTAGTTTTAAAATAGGCACTATATAAATGTTACTTATACTGTTGTAAGTTAGCTCACTGTTATTTATTATCATACTTTAGCATGTCTTAGCCTATCTTTTTCTAAACTAACCTAACTTACCTTCATAATCTTATTTAATCTAATCAAACTGGATTCTCTCGAATCCAATCAAATGTAATGGGATCTAATACAATCTAATCCAAGCAGATCTAACCTAACGTAACTTAATCTAAAATAATCTAATTTAATCTTATCTATTTTAGTCTAACATAATCTGATTTAATCTAATGTAATCTATTTTAATCTAATGTATCGGACATCAGCTATTGCTTCGTCAAGTGCTGCAGAGAATATTTATGAAGTGCCATACCATGGATTTCAAAATACTAATGTATGTAATGCATTTCGACAAAGTTCTGTAAGAAAACATTTTTTCTGATTTCCAGCTGGCCCTGTTTTCATGAAAGATTCTTCCATTTGCTGCGAGAGGACACTTTCAGCTGGAGAAACCCTCTCCACTGAGACAGAATTTCTGGCGCATCCACCTCCAGCTGTGACTTTAACATCTGAAAATAAGTCCCAACTGGACAAGGAAAGAGTCAAATGCACTGTAGTTGGGAACAAGGTGCTCTTCGTGATTCAGGAGACGAAAGCGGAGGATTCTGGGAAGTATGGCGTCATTTTGGAGAATTCCTTTGGAACAGCTGCTCTTGACATCAAAGTGAACGTTTTATGTAAGTGGAGTTGGTTTTTGTTTTGGTAATACTTTTGCACTTTAAATAAAAACTTTGTCGTGTTATGCCACGGAATAATCGTTGTTGTACAGATTAGTCATAAAGCTTAATCAACCTATGAGCCAATCAATCCATCCGTCGATACATCCATCCCCATCCATCAACCCACAAGACTACTTATCCATCCATTCATCTATATCCACACTCCCATCCATTCAACCATTTTGACAGATATTTTGAAGGTGTGATATTACGTGTCTTGATACATGCTTACATATATATATACATCCATCCGCCAGTGAATCAGTCCATCCTGGAATTAGGCCTATACATTACATTACTTTACATTACATCTGATTTCAGCTCCACCCGATCCACCGAAAAACGTCCTCGTCGACAACATTACCAAAACCTCATGCCACGTGAGTTGGCAACCGCCCGACCGTGACGGCGGCTCACCCGTGACGGGATACATCGTTGAAACCAGTAAAGACCATAGCAGCACCTGGACGCGTTTCAACACCAAGGATCCAACAACTGAACCCCAGACATCTATCGATTCCTTAGTCCACGGATCCACCTACGCCATCCGCATCAGTGCCGTCAACTCCATCGGAACCAGTATAGCCTCTGAATCGTCATACTTTACCGCCAGAGATCCTCTAACTGTTCCAGGGCCTCCTGGCACTCCAGCGGTGTATGATCTTGGTACCACGTTATTGAGCATCTCATGGAGCCCACCAGAAAATGATGGCGGAACTGCGGTCACTGGCTACACAGTTGAGCAGCAGAGTGTGACGAATTCTTCAGGTGATGAAGTTTGCAGGTGGATTCGTGTCTCTGAAGGAGGACCTGTTGAGAAGAGGGATTTCGTTGTTGAGGGTTTGTGCTCAGATGTGGATTACTCATTCCGGGTCATTGCTCACAATGAGATCGGATGCAGCAAACCATCACGGGCGTCAGATGTAGTCAGATGCGGTAAGTCATTATGAAGTCAAAGTCTTGTTGTCATCATTAGTCTTTATCATCATCAATGTAATTGTTTTCATCATTAACAACACGTTTATGGTCAACATCAAGGCATTTGCATATACAGTAAAGGGTCAGCATGCTAAAACAAGATGTGTGTATGTACGTACATATGTACGATTGTGTTTGTGTATGTTTCAAGACACTTTATATAGCGCCATTTAAGTACAGTGCAGAAGTTATCCAAACATGGCATGTGACTGACCTAGATTACTGCATTTTAAGGTAGGTTGAAAATATATGCTGATCAGAAACAAATGAAAAATATGTAAATCAAATCAGAATCAAATGAAACAGTATGAAGACTGTTCTAGGAGGATGTACCTACACACAGTAAGGCATGATGGGCTCCAGTTGAAGTGTGGAAGCGTGGCACTTTCAGATCCCCAAAGGCAGAAGAGCCCAAATTCAGCGTACACATTCTAATTATCCACTTAATTGTGATCATCATTATTTTGTAAATCGTCATAGAGATGATGTTTATGATAATGATGGTATTGTTGGTGGTGGTCGCGGCGTTTATGATACTGGTGGTGGTCATGGTGGTGGTAGCTGTGGTGGTGGTGGTGGTAGCTGTGGTGGTGGTGGTGGTGGTGGTGTTCAATAGCATTAGATCAGATGGAGTCGGTTCAGATTGGATCAAAAGTCTGATCTTATCTCTAAATGCCATTGTGCTTTTATCACAATACACATGATATCCATCATCGATCACTTCTGAGTCCAGATTCATCCAAACATAACTCCCATCTGTTAAGCATTGGTCTTCTCAACCAGGCGTCCCGGCTCCTGTTTCCAGCTACAGTCAAGCATCGTTCTAGCGTGCACCAACATAGCGTGGCTTTCATTATAGCACTGATTACCTTAAAGGCCTCCAAATTTTCCTTAGTGTAACCACAATTGTCATCTCCAGATAGAATTCTTCTGTGCCCTGAAACAACTAATTTGTGATAACCAGTTTATTCACAGACGATCAGTCAAAATTGGTAAGGCAGTGTATTCGTGTGTATATGTTTGTATGTGTTTCTAGACATTTATATAGCGCCTTTTGGTAGAATGTATACTAGGTACTTTTTTGGCAGATTTTTGATGTTTAGTCTTTATGTGGTCATTGATACAGTTTTGAAATTGTACACAGTAATGATTTATTACTGTAATTAAGACATGGTCCTTGCTTTGTCTTTGAAGTAATGTCTGGTAAGAGCAGACGCTGGTGCACTGGTTGGCTAGATGCCTAGAAGCCTTGCAGATATAATTTGTCTGGTGTTGAAGCACATTCATTGTTGCCTGCCAACTGGCAGTTTTCCTTATTTTTTTCAGAAGGCCACAGTTATGTCTGGCTTTGTTGCCTTAAGTTATATCTATGAGTGTTCTGGCAACATTAGTGTCTGCTGTTTCCAGACACTACTTCAAGTGTGTGGGTTCTGCGCTATTTCGAGTTTTACCTGTACCATGCTTTTATCAGTTCCAGAACATTTCTCTGGTCGACCTGATGGTCCTTGTGCTAGACCGCCATTGACGAAAATTCCTGTGAATCTCCCATCAACAGAAAAAGCAAACAACCTGATGCCTTTTGCTGCTAGCAGCTTATTCTGATCATGATTAGCTGGCACTTCATCTGGCAAAGTGCTTAACATCCTCCTCTTTCTCCTCAAACTAGTATTCCTCCCACTTATTTCAACCATCCTTATTCCTCCTGCTCAAACTGTTACTCATCCTCTATATTCCATATCCTCCTCTTGCTGAAAATGCTATTGTTCTTCAAATACCCTCCTCTTCAAACTGCTGTTCATCTTTTCTCCAGACATCCTCCACTTCCTCAATCTGTTTACATGTCACTTATCAACTGTTTCCATTTCACTCGTAGACTGCTACCCTGCCACTCATAGACTGTTTCCCTGGCACTTGTGGCCTGTTTCTCTGTCTCAGATTTTATCTCTTTCACCAGACGACTGTTTCCCAGTCACTTTTAGACTGTTTCTCTGTCACTTATTTACTGTTCTTGCCACTTATAGACTGTTCCCCCATCGTTTATAGACTGGTTCCCTGTCACGTGTAAACTATTTCTTTGCAATTCTAGTGAAGCCGGTCGCAATCATGAGGCCGCTGAATGACGTCATACTGACGAGACTTGACGGTTCAACGGCCATATTTGAGTGTGAATTATCCACTAGCGCGGAAAGCTTCCCGGTTAAGTGGCTACGAAACGAACAGCCAATCACAGCATCGGAAAAGTATGACATCACTGCAAGCGGGGCGATGCATAGACTTAAGATTCTTGGTTGTCAGATAAGCGACATTGCTGAATATGCCATTCAAGCTAAGGAGCTCACGTCGAAGGCTCGCCTGCATATTAGAGGTAAGCACATTGGCCTACACCTGTGTCAGGTGTTGAGATGGGGTGTTGCGAGGTGAAGAGAGATAAGGTAAGGTGAGGTGAGACCACCGGTAGGTAAGATAAGGTAAGGTGAGGTGTTTAAATGCAAAGTTTTATGGTGCTAGTTAGAGAAACTGTTGGATCAGCTGTGCTTTCCGGTATCCCAATGAACAAAAGAACTTTTACCCCAGTTCCAGACTTGTCTTTGTTGCAGCCGCTTTGGGGATTCATCTGCTGCGCCTGCCAAAGCCTTTAGTATATATGCTACGGACTTCCTTACCACTCAGTAGCCGTCTCCTTCTTTGAATCCTTGTCTGTCTGTCTGTCTGCCTGTCTCTGCCTCTCTGTCTGTCTGTCTGCCCGCCTGTCTGTCTGTCTGCCTGTCTGTATGTCTACATGCGTCATTGACCTTAATCGTGAGCGTAATCTCAGGATCTCTGCAACGCCCAACAGACTGCTAAGTCACAGGAGCCAGCTTATTCACAGACTCTCAATCAAAAACAAAAACACTAGACTGGTAAGGTAAGGTTTCGGTTATGACCTAGTGCATGCCTGTGTGTCTGTGTCTCTGTCTGTCTGCCTGTCTGTCTGATTGGCCTAATGCATGCCTCCATTCTTTATCAAAAGCCTAATTATCTTCTTGTGTTCGTGCCTCTCAACTTTCGAACTAAATCAAAACAGAAGATTGCTAGAGGAAGACCAGACCAGTCCCTTAAGCTAATTCTGAGATGCAGCAGATGGTGTGAAGCATTAACGATTTCATTTTCCTAATTAGCCTCAGCATAGTAGGGTGGGTGTCTTTCCATGGCCGCCTGTTTAATTATCCATCTACCTGGAAAATCTGCTGCGGATATACAGGCCATCTGATTGCTTCACTTCATGATTGAAAGTTGGACTGCCTGATTGCTTCACTTCTTGATTGAAAGTTGGACTACCTGTTCGCCGTAATTGCCTCTCTGTCGGGCGGCCTCCTGTGTGATTGTTTCCTTCCTCCTGACCTATTGGGAGCCTCCCTGCGCAACCTTGATGCTGCTACTGCGGCTACAGCTGAGCTAAGCCGGGTGAGAAAGATGAAGGCAGGGAGAATGATGCTAATATTAGTTCCCTGGATTTGGCTATGCATAGCCGGCCTCAGAGGCTGAGGCATTTTCGAGTACCTTTGAGGCGAGGAGGATCGAGTGCGGCAAGGATGATGTGAGTTGTGTTTACCTGGATCGAAGAATCGAGGTTTGTTGTTATTGTTGTTGTTGTTGTTGTTTTCTCCATTGGGTAAGATTTGGTAGAAGAGCGAGCAGAGGGTGGATGACTTGGGGTTGGGGTTTACATCACCACACCGTCGCCGTCGTCTGGTGTGGACTTGTTCATAGGTCACAAGGTCACGTGCATGCATCAGAGCGTGAAACTCGGCTTCGCAGTGTGTTTAGGCATAACTATGCAATGTAGTGTAATTGTAACGTGATGTCTAATCTAATCTAATGACTTCTATAGCGCCGTTGTCGTAATGATCAAGGCGTCAATCGATGTGACTGAAGGTAACGTAATATACATTGTTATATAATTGAAGTAGTATTATGTATGTAGTGTAGTGTATTGTATTGCACTGTAGTGTAGTGTAATGTGAGGCAGTGATGTGATATCATGTAATGTGTTGTGATGTACTCATTTCGTAGATCGGTTCGCTAGAGGATTTTTGAGGATTTACATTATATTACATAGCTTTCACTCAGACCTGAGAACATTATAATTGTATGTATGTATGTATGCATGGATGTATTTAGGCGTATGCATGTGTGTATATCTCTGGTTATTTATACAGCACCTTTAAGAAGCTCTCATAGGAGTTAATCTATAAATTCCAATTACACCACATGACGTTACATTACGTATATGCTGGCGCCACCTAGTACCAGATGGATCATGTTCTTCTAGTGCCACCTAGTGTTGGGCAGGAAATGGTCGACCGCACTTTGGTGACGTTAAACGTGGGCGGTTCAACAGTGATCAAGATCCCTTTCAGTGCTAATCCGAGACCGGAAATCGCCTGGACGCGGAATGGAAGTTGTCTGCCGGAAAACGGACATATCCGGAGCGAAACTACCGATTGCCAGACATCCCTCATACTTACCAACGTGACGCGGGTGGATGGCGGAGAATACAAACTGACGCTTGAGAACGCCCATGGCCAGTGCAGCGTCTGCATTTCGGTCAAAATTCTTGGTATGGAATTGTTTCTGTTCCTGTTTTGATTCTGCTTGGAAAGAGAAGGGGTGTGAAGGAAAGCTAAGGGAAGGGAAGTGCTTTAATCTCCTCTTAGGGTTCGGTGTTTCAATCGCATCTTCAAATGCAGGATGAATTTTTAATCTCTCCAAATGTAGGGATCATAAATCTCCTCTCAAAGTGCAGTATAGTCTTAATCTCGTCTCGTAGTGCAGGCTAATCTTATTTTTTGTCAAAATGAAATATGATCTTAATATCCTTTCCTATATTATGCAAAATAATCTTAATCTCTGCTTGTGAATGTGGATCTTAACTGCTATGCTCCACATGCAAGATAACCTTAATCCCCTCTTAAAGTGCTACTTAATCGTAATCTCCATCATCTGTTAATCATGTCGATCATACTAATCATTAATAATGTGATGACCTCTATAGTGCCTTTATTATTATTATTATCGTCATCATCATTATTATTCAGGTACTTATATCGCGCTAAGTTATGAATGCACCTCAAAAGTTTATCATAATGCTTAAGGCATCAATCGGTGGTTGCTTCAAATGAAACCGTAGTCAAAATTATAGTCCGCTGGAGAATCCTGGTGGTCGAAATCTGATGGGTCAGGGAAACCGGAAGTCAGCTGATCGCATCTATTGACGTTACCGCTGAGCTTTTCCGTTTCAGACAAGCCAGGTCCACCAGAAAACCTTCGAGTGGAAACGGTATCCGACAGCTCCGTCTCGCTTGCCTGGTCACAGCCGACTGACGACGGTGGTGCGCCAGTAGTCGGGTACATGATCGAGCAGAGCTGTGCAGTGAAACAGAACTGGACTTTCGCGTGCAGTGCCTCGTCGTGTTCCACGACCATTGAGGGACTTTCGAGTGAGGAGACGTATGCGTTTCGCATTGCGGCAGAGAATCAGTGTGGCATCGGAGAGTTTGCGGAGCTCGTGGAGGATGTGACGCTGAAAGAACCAGGTAAGTGATTGGATCCAGAGCTTCAGAAGATGAAGAAGAGGAAGATGGAGGAGGAGGAAGCGGAATAAAAGGAAGAAGATGAAGAAGAAGGAGGATGAGGATAAGACGGAGATGGAGAAGAAGGGGAAGATATAGAGAAAGAGAATGAGGTGGAGAAGAAGAAGAAGCTGGAGAATAGGAAGAGGAGGGGGAGGAGCAAGAGAAGAAGAAAAAAGGTGAATAATTGGTAATGGTATTCCAGAGGCAGCCAAGATATGAAGTGTTAAGGTCTTTATTTTCTGAGCCTCAGGATATGGGAGTGGGTGACAAGTCCCTTCCTTTGCCGCTTACTTTTCCCAACAACAGTTATAGCTCAGTTTGTCAGTTGATTGCTTTTTGATTTTTCTGATTTGATTAGATTAGATTTAGATTAGATTGGCTTAGATTAGATTATGCTAGATGTCATCTTATAGTGGTGCTACCAATCACTGAGTATATATGTATATGAAATATTGCTGTGTGGCTGTGGAAATCAGAACTTTTAATGACAATAATCCATTTCCTCAGAGCCGGCCAAAGTCAAGCCGTGGTTTGTGAGGAAGCTGCCATCGCGTTTGGAGATCCTGGAAGGTCAGTCGTTCGCCCTCTTCTGCAGTGCCGGACGGAGTGGCTGCAAGCCATGGTTTGTCCAGACGCTTCCGACGACGATGGAAATCCAGCGTGGAGAGGACGTGCTGGTAAACTGTAAGTTGGGGAGCAGCACTGAGCATCAGCCAACTAGTGGACCAACGATGCAGCAAGGTTCAGTGGAGCGGAAAATGACCCAGACACGTCAAGGTATTGTAATCTTCATTTCAGTTAATATAGGAATGTATGTTTGTGTTTGAACATTTTGCAGCATTTTGACAAACCTCTTTTTTAAGATTAGATGAAAATGTTGCTTTTAAATCAACCAGAACAGTTTGCTTTTTAAAGCTGAGTTTGTGACTTATAATATGACATTGCAATATTATGTAATTTTGTAATTTATGTAAGTTTGTAAGTATGGGATTGTAATATTGCATAACTAAGTTGTATTATGATTGGTGCCTTATGAAATTATATAAAGGTGCTATATAAATGTTTAAGTACAGATCATTTACCATTGTGTCACAACACAATACAACACAATGTTGTAATAATATGTAGTATTGTAAATTTTCAAATACCTAATGTTGTAATACATGTATTTTGTAATATTTTAAATTATTTCCCCTATTTTGTCATGATATTGCAAATATCTAATATTATGCAGTAATATAATCTGTGATATTATTATATGTTATATTATAATTTTATATTGAAATTATTATATAGTACTGAAATTGGTTACATTGTAATATGTAATATTGTAATGCTGTGTAACATTTCAGTACAATGTTGTGCAATTAGGCCTACATAACATTATGTAAATATAATCAGTGTTAATGTATTGTGTGTGATGTAGAGAAGCCACTGGCTCCCACCCGCCTGCGTGTGACCCAGCTGGGTGTGACGAGCGCCACCATAGAGTGGGAGAAGCCATACAACTGCGGTGGATCGCCTCTGACCCGCTACATCCTGGAGAAGCGCCAGTCTGGTCAGGCTGAGTGGGAGTGCCTCACGAGCCTCCCACCCAACATCAACGAGTGTGAACTGGAGAACATGATCTCCGAAAAGGGATACTTCCTTCGGATCATGGCCGAGAACAAGTTCGGGGTCAGTCCGCCGCACGAAATCCAGGAGCCAATCAAGGTTCGCGGTCTGCGGAAGGGTGAGTCTTGGTCAATCTGTACTTAACTCTTGACTAATAAGCATTTTGTTACCCCCAAGAGTTTTGTTGACCTGTCCAGTTTCGACCAGGCTTCTCTGGTAACGATTTTGGCTATGGTTTCGGTTGGAGGTCTGCCAATTGATGCCTTGCGCATTATGATAACGGTGCTATAGAGGTCAAGAGATTAGATTTAGATTGGATTTAGAAATACGAAAAATTATTGATTGCTTAGCTGTTTTTGTGTCATATTTTTTGTTTATTCTGTTGACTGTTTATTCACATTAGACGAATTTATTGTTGGTTTTTGTGATATTGTTTTTTAAATTTTAATCATTTGCGATTTACTGATTATTCGGTGCTTTTTGAGGTTTATTCTGTCTGATTTGGATACAATACTATTTGTTTTTGATTATATATTATTTTCTGTTTATTCTCTGTTGTTTACTATTTATTCTGTAATATTATTGTTTATTCCTGGTTATTTGATGTTTGTTCAAAAATATTTTCTGTTTAACAACTCATTGAGTTGGTTGATGTTGCTCGTTACTTGGGCATTGTTTTTGATTCTGCTATGTCGCTCACCGACAATGTAAATGACATTTGTAAGTCGGCATACATGTTTGTTCGTAATGTATTTGCTTGGCAGAGGTTCCTTCGAGACCCGGCTGTCCGGAACTTCTGAAGGTCGACGGTGACACGGCCATCCTTACCTGGGCGCCTCCAGACTCAGATGGGAACTCACAAATTCTCGACTACATCGTCGAGAAGCGGGAGATGCGAGGACCGAGGTGGGTCCGGGTCCACAAGTCAGCCGTTCCAGGCCCACCGTACACTGCGACGGAACTTCTCGACGGGAGCGAGTATGAGTTCCGGATATTTGCCCGGAACGCGATTGGTTCCAGCGAGCCTTCGCCCTCTTCTAAGTCGATCATCTGCGCCGAACGTGGTAAGTGTAACTCGTATCTTTTGGGAGACAATGGGTGCGGCCTTCGCTGTTGTAAGAGCAGTTTTTGTGGACTTGTTTTAGCAGATTTCTTTGAGAGATAATCACTATTGTCCTTACAATCCCGCATTTCCACAAGAAAAGAAGTTACCACTCTGCTGATTTTTCTGACTTTCATTTTTAAGGTAATACCTTACCTTTAATTAACATACTTTACCTAATGCTATCAATAGCTTTCCTCACTTTACCTTACCTTATCTTAGCTTACCCTGACGGTTCTCTGCCCAACCTTCCCTTTCCCTTATCTTACCTAACTATACCCTACTGTGAGATGCATTGATTATGTATTATTTTCTGCCTTACCTTACCTTTACATACCTTACCATACCTTATTTTAAGGTGACCTTTGAACTGTAGACGTGGATCCTCCAAGGTTCATTGTGGAGCTCGTAGACACAGTTGTTGAGGAGGGAGGTCGAGCAACGTTTGAATGCACAATCGCCGGAAGCCCAGCACCGGAAGTCAGATGGTCAGTCCCAAAATGATTTTCTCTTTCTCTGTAATATCTGCAGACTGTACAGCAAGGAGATATGTGTATTAACAGCAAAACCTTTAAGGTTACTTAACATCAATAACAGCGACCTACCTGAGTAACCTCAGTAAGTAACTGTGACCTCAGTAGGCCTAATCTGAGTAAGTAATTATGACCTCAGTAACCTCAGGAAGTAACTGTGACCTCAGTAATCTCTGTAGCCTAATTAAATAACTGTGACTCTTATTGTACTGAACTCATTCCTTTACTTCCTTTTAAAAAAATTTCTTATTTACAATTTATTATTATTGTTGTTGTTGTTGTTGTTGTTATTGTTATTATTATTGTTATTGTTGTTATTATTATTATTATTAGATTATTATTATTATTACTGTTATATTAGTTTCTTGAAAATTTCTGCTTATGTTTAATTTAATTTAATATTTGGTTTGATTCTCATAGAAATGCTTTATAATAGGCTTAATTAAAATTACACTGCATTTAATATATTGTAAACTGCATGTAAGGAATTTATGGAATTCACCTGGTTTCTCTGACCAATTGGATTTTTACGCCAGGCTTTTCCAGCAGATTACGATTCTTGGTTAAGATTTCACTTGAAGCGACTATCGAATGATGCCTTGTGCGATATGATAACGGCATTATGGAAGCCATTAACATTGGTTAACGCGTACATCAAGGCGTCTTAGAGCGTGAAGATGCCGGTTCGCGTCCCGGTCGTGGCTTATTTCAGAGATTTAAATCTCGGGCTAGCACAGTCCGTACGCGTGGAACTTAAATGGCGTGGCGCCCATTCAAACTGGCAGCGGTGGTGAAGGATCTCACCCGATTAATTAATTGAAAGATGAGCTGGATCGAGGCCATACGGTCGCGCTAGAAAAGCGTGTATATTTACATTAGATTAGATTAGAATAAGCAAATGCCTTGTCTTGCACAGGTTCAAGAACCTGCGTGAGGTGTTTGATGGGTACAAGCACAAGGTCCAGCAGGATGGCGATGTCTGTCGGCTGACGATCAACAGCGTTGGTCACGACGATATCGGCGAAGTGGAATGTCGCGCTTTCAACAAAGCTGATGTTGCGACATCTCGTGCCAAACTAGCCATTCACGGTAGGTAACATCATCTGAAATGCTGAAGGGTGACAGACACAGTTTGGCTTTGTGCTAAGCCGTGTTTCCGAATATTGTCTGTGAAATATGCTACTTTAATAAAGGGTTTTATTTTGTAGTTTTGTAATTGATATAGTGCCTTCTTAAAAGACACAGTATCAGCGTGTGTGTTATACTGCACGAGATTAGATAGCACTAGATTACATTGCAGTAGATTAGATTAGACCAGATAAAATTATATTCTTTTAGATGAAGTATATTCACTTAGATTTGATTTGATTAAACTAAATCAGATTAGGCCTATTAGATTAGATTAGATTCGTATATTCTCAGTTGTAAATATGTTTTATTCTCATTCCTTAACCATGCAGCACCGGCAAAGCTGAAACTGTCCCCTCGTATCTTCGAAGGCCTGACCTTTGCCAAAGGGCAGACGGCCAAGATCCGTGTCCCAGTCATTGGACATCCAATGCCAAAGGTCACCTGGTACAAGGATGGAGAAATCCTGCGAACGATGGAGCGAATCAGCGTGACCCAGGACGACAGCTGCACCGTACTTACTATCAGCGAATGCCAGAGGTCTGACAGAGGGGAGTACGGGGTCCGTATTGAGAACTACCTCGGATGTGATGAGGCTGCTTTCGCCGTCAACGTTACGGGTACGTTCAGGCACCGTATCTCAGAGAAGTCTGTAAGGTAATGTAAGATAAGGTATTTTAGGTGATATCTCAGAGAAGTCTACGTTCTGTGCAGATGAAGTAAGGTAATGTAAGACTATTTTAGGATGCAAGGGTAATTTTTTTACAAAGTGACTCTGCTTGAATGTTCTTTTTATATTTTCACTTTACATTATTATTACATTACATGACTGTTACATAACATCGCATTGCGTTACAGTAGAGCATATCAGACCATTCAATTTCTGCTTAAATTGAGGCTAAATGAATCTTGTTTGGGTTCTTTGTTCTCCCTCTAGACCGTCCGCAGCCACCGGAGGGAAAACCGGAAGTGACGGACCTGAGTGGCGACTCCTGCCGTCTGGCCTGGCAGCCGCCGACGGACGATGGAGGCAGCCCCGTGACGTCCTACGTGATCGAGAGACGCGAGATGGACAAGACGGACGGCCGGTGGCGCCGCGTAGCGACGAGTAGCTTCACTCATGCAGTCGTACCTCGGCTGCGCGAGAATGTCGTCTACCGGTTCCGCGTCTTAGCCGAGAACGGCGTCGGTCTGAGCGACGCCGGTCGAGAGTCGGACGATGTCACCGCACGGCAGCAGCAGACGGGCATTAACTACGACAGCCTCGGTCAGTAGTCACTGGTTGGGACAGTCGAGTGGGGGCGGGTTTGGGGGGGTGGGATGGATGGGTTGAGTCGGGTAGGGCATGAAAAGGTAAGGTAATGTAAGTATTTGAGCCTGGAGTCGGTTGGGGTGGGGAGGGAGATGGGGTGAAGGTAAAAGTAGCACACTTGTTTACACACACTGAGGCTAACGTATCATGAGGTGTAGGGTGTGTGGAGTTGGATAGTCTGTTAAAGCATGGTAAGGAATGGTATGGTACAGTGAAGTAAAGTAAGGTAATCCATTATTACATGTCTGTGTACTCAACAGGTGGACTTATATGACATCTTCATTGTGAATGAGTAATGTTATCATTATTATCAGCGTTATCATCGTCGTCGTATCACTAGTTATTGTTTTCTTGGTTACCTTTAACTCGTCATTATTCAACATCACCATCATTATTCTCAGTATTATTCTCTGGTTTTACTGGCTGTTTAGCTGGTGTGGTTGACGGCATGGCTATTTTGGCTGGTGTGTTTGAATGGCTTTTTGAGGTAGTTGTCTGTTAACTGACTAATCGACTGGTGCATTTGTTGACAGTTTTGTCTGACTTGGCCTCCAGTCACATTCGAGTCGACGTCAGCAAGATGAAGGGAGAAGTTGAACTTGTAAACAAATACATTGTCTGTGAAGAACTCGGAAGGTATACTTTGAATACCTTATACATTCTAACATCTATAATTATCTAATCTTACCTTACCTTATTTTACAGTACCTTGCCCTTCCTTGTCTGGTCCTTAGCTTATCATAGCTTACCTTACCTTATCTCACTTCACTATTTCATACTATACCGTACTGTTCTGTACCTTACCGTTTCCTCATATTCCATTGCCTTTGAGAGATTCATGAAAGGTGCTACAACAATTTCTGGTTACATACATACAGATATCTTAGTGCTTTTGAGTGATAGTTAAAACAGTTTGAAGGCACGGAGAGGCAGATATACAAACATTTTCATGTTTTTTGTATCATTACCTTTTCTAATGTTGCATACCATGCTATCCGTTACCACTTACCTTGCCATACCGCAATGTAGTTTCTTCACTTGCTTCCTTGCACCATGCCTCACCCCTCTTACCTTACTTTGCCTTAGAAGATCCCGATACCATCGTAATTGCCCTACTTTACTTTGCCTTGCATGGACTGATCCTTGGGTTTGACTGGATACTCAACAGGTGGATCTCTTTAGGAGTGCTACCTTGATGCCTAATGCATTATTATAATGGCGCTATAGAAGTTTTAAGATTAGGTTAGATTAATTTGCACTGTGCCATTTCAATCCGGCAGAGGACCTTATGGTGCGGTCCATCGAGCAATTGAGAGGTCAAGTGGAAAGAACTGGGCCGCCAAGTTCGTCATGTGTACGACAATCGAGCGAGCGATGGTCAAGCAGGAAGTGGACATCATGAATGACCTGAGGCATCCGAAGCTGCTGCAACTGCACGAGGCCTTTGAGACTCAGGGAGAAATGGCCTTCATTCTTGAAATGTAAGTCTCTGGTCTTCAGAAGAAAGGTAATGTTATGCTGTGAAATGTGATGAAAGGAAGTTTAATTTTATTAACTTTGAGAGCCAGGAAGGAATTGCATTATGCCTCAAAATGTAAGTCATTGGCCATCAAAGAAAGTTTTATGTTATGAAAGGTAATGCAATAGATCTGCTGCATGACATCTAGCAGAAGAATGGTTGTTTGATTGGATTAACAAATAAATTGAATAAATTAGAGTTAGATTGAATTGGATTGTTTGAATTCGGTTTGATTATATTAGTTTAGAATAAATTTGGTTGAGTTGGAATTTATATGGATGGCTTAAGTGGATTGGATTGGTTGACTGTTAAATGTAGGGTATCTGGTCAAGATCTTCTGGCTGGACTGGTTGATAGCCACAAGGTGCGTACGGAAGCAGATTGCATCAACTGGATGAGGCAGGTGTGTCAAGGTGTCTCCCATATGCACAAGAACAACATCATCCATCTCGACCTACGGGTTAGTACAATCGTGGCACAGTATAAATGTCCAGGTTCATGCATGCATGCACAAGCATCGCCCTTGTTATCATCTTCATCAGCAGATACAGCAACATTGTTATCATCATCATTTGGATCATCTTATTGATTGGTATCATCATCACTTCATCATCAGTGGCTCTTGACATCATGATCAGCAAAAGTTTTGTCATCATCATCCTTAGTCACTGTCATTGTCACCATCATCACTATCAAGTGTAATAATCATCATATAGCACATTTGAAGAACCTCGATAACAGATGTGTTCTGTTTTTAGCCGGAAAACATAATGTTTACGACGTCAAAGTCAGAAGCAAATGATCTGAAGGTCGTGAACTTTGGCATTGCCCAAAGGGTTGACCCAAACAGAACAGTGCGCGTTCTCTTCAGCACGATCGAGTACTGCTCTCCGGAGATCCTCATGTTTGCTCCAGTCTCCTTTGCTGCCGATCTCTGGTCTCTAGGCGTCCTTGCTTATGTGTTGTGAGTTCACTTTGCTCTAATCTTTGCAAGTTTTTTCTTTAGTCTTTGAGTCTGTAATCTTACAATTGCAGGCAGACTTCATGCACAAGTAGTTGGTGCACTTGTCTCATGCCTCAGATTTAGATTTACTGACCCTATGAGTGTAACAATTACAAAAATAAATAAATAAATACCTTACCAAATACAATACAAACAACAATAACAATAATAGCGTCAACAGCAAAGCAGTAATAATAGTTCTAATTTGCAGACTGTCGGGAGTTTCCCCCTTCTTTGGAAGAACAACCGACGAAACCTACCTGAACATAACACAGGGAAAGGGCGCCAACTTTTCCGCTGAAGTCTGGAGCGGCATATCCAACTATGCGAAGAACTGGATCAGCCGGTTGCTTGTCAAGGATTCGAAGCAACGCATGACAGTTGCTGAAGCACTCGCTCACCCATGGCTTAACGTGAGTAGATAATAGGCCACTCTAGAAGCATTACTAGTAACAGACAAAAATTTTGCAAGAATTGCTATAAGTGCCACATAAACAAGTCATGTCTGCTTGCAGAAAACATTAATGTTGATGGAATTGCAATAAATGCAGCAATGCCAGAAGTTAACATCTATAAACAGCGGACTCCAGTGTAGCTATAAACATGTGGCAGCAAAATTTAATCAAAGAAAATCTGAGTGTCTACTGTTTTTCCTAAGAGAAAATGTTTTAATGTGACAGGGAGAGGCAGAGTCAAAGCTGCTTCCAGTGTCTCTTCCAGTTGAAAATATCCAACGGATGCTGGAAAGACAGAAATGGAGGGTTAGTCTTCTGCCAACCCTTTTCTTGCTCACTAACTTTATATCACCGATCCAAGTGTCGCTGTGCAAATAACTTTTACATCAGGTAGGATTTTGATAATAAATTGTGAAGGTTTTGGATGTTGCAGTAAGTGACAATCAGTTTGGTGTGTGACACCATTGCATAAAGTTGTGTATTGTGTCAGCATCTGTCATGTATGCTATGGTGTTTGCATTTTATTTATGTACATATGTATTTATTTATTCAATTATTTATTTATTTGTTGCACGTATGTGTGCTTGGTCAGTAAATCTGAATTTGAAGTGCAAACCTGCAGTCATTCAATAATAGACCAAACACACTTTAAAACACTGATTTTATACCCATGCACCAGTTATAGGGCTTTGGAGGAACTTTACTAAAACGCTTTGTAAATGCCGCATTACTTTGCTTCACCTGTTACGTTTTCCATTGATTTCAGGTCGCCCATCAGAACAAGTTGCCAATTGGGTACTTGGCACAGGAGGGTGCCATATTCATGAAGCGGTCACAAGAGGGCATCGCCATGGAGCGTGAACTCATCATGGGTACATTACCTTACATTGTTTTAAATAAGATAATTATAAATATAAATAAATAATTAGTGTGGCATTACCGTACAATGACTTTGCATATTGAACATTATTTAAATAAGTAAATTGTGGGGCATTGCTCGTGATAATTTAATCGAATCTGATGACTTCTGTAGCATCATTATCATAATGCACTAGGCATGAATTGATGGTCACTCCAAATGAAACTGTAGTCGAAAGTCATATTTTGTTGGAAAAACACAGTCAATTTCTAATAGGTCAGGGAAACCAGAAGCAGTCTATGGTGTGTAAGCAAATTGAAACACATAAATCTTATACATAAATAAACACATAATTTTAATAATAATTAGTTAATAAATGCAAGGGGTATAAGAAATGCAACTTTAAGGTAAGCAGAACATTTATGCTGCACTGAGTCATACCAAGAAGAACAAACAGTCCCTTAAATAACACCTAAGTTTAGACTTGTATGACATTAGAGAAGTGGCGATTACGTACTTATACATGAATACTGCTTTGAACTTGGCATTATGTGTAAATAAGCCAAAACATCTAATGTAGATAAAATGTGCACCTAATGTGAATTGCTACAGAGACCTTGTTTTACTTTACTTCAGTAACTTTAAAATGGCTTACCAATGCCTTATCTTACCTTAATTGTCTTGTAGAGCTGCCTGATCAGGCACCACAGGTGGTCATTGAGTTGGCCAATACAGAGGCTTATGAAGGTACAGTTGGCAGATTCAAGTGTCGATTCTACGGTCAACCAGAACCGCAGGTCAAATGGTGAGTCATAAAGTCAGGTATATTTTCCTTCCTTCTTTCCTCAAGTGGCCTATTGTCTGTTGGTGTCAATACACACTTAACAGTATTTAACCCAAACATGACTTATGTTATCCTTCCTACATAATGTGTTGTGACATCATACGATGGATTTCTGATGTCTGTTCAGTTTTACAGTTGGTATTCGTGCATTTATTAAAACGCCAGTATCTGATGGCAAAGTAACCGCCTCAGGAGAGGCTCAAACCCGTACTCTCCGCATTACGGGCCGAGGGCTCTAACCAATCAGCCACCATGCCCCTCGGTTGGTAGTATCTATACCATATTACTCGACCATCTCTATCTAGGCATAGCACAGACAAACCATTGATTATCCTTAAACAAGTCATAATCATGATCACTTTCAGGCTGCATGAGGAGCTGGACCTGGATGAGAACGACAGCAAATACACTTTCTGGTATAAACATGGTCTGGCAATGCTTAACATCAACGATGTCAACATCGACGACTCTGGACAGTATGTCTGCATTGCCTCGAATCGCCTTGGAAATTGTACCACTGTCGGAGAGCTCAATGTCCAAGGTACTCATCATAATGATTACCTACTTGTACTTACCTGCCGAACCTAATCCAGTCTAAACTTAAAACTTCTATAGCTGCGTTGCAGCATTGCGCCAGGCGTCGATCTATGCTGCTCCAAATAGATCCACAATCCGGTTAATTCCAAGGATCAGTCCGGTAAGGCAGCCCGAGGATTATAAGCATGCTTAAATAAAAATGTCTCGAGTTAGGAACAGGAACACACCAGGCAATTGGCACTGCAAACAGGTGGTGGTGGAAGTGTATTCCAAAACCATGGCTCAGCAGCTGAAACGGCCCTGCTGCTAAGGACAATATTTCACTCGAGGTATGGCAAGAAAAAGACAGAGGACCTATTGGATTAATGAGAGGTCTGTACTTAGCTGCCTGACTTTCACTGGCGGATCCAGAAGTTGCAGAAAGGGGGCGTTTTTTTAGTGGGGTCGAGTTGTCGTAGGGTGGAAAATTTTGGATGACGTTTTCAGACATTGAGGCTTTCAGGACCAAAGACTACTTCAATATCTCAAAGTTAATTCCCCGGCGTCTCTGGGCTTCTCTGGCTCTGTTCACACATTTTTACAACATTTTATTTAATTTTCCTCTTATTCTTCCTTTATTTCTGCTACAGAATTGCAGCCTGTATCATAGGCGTTTTTTATTCACAATTTATGAACACAGCCCTCGCCGAAACCGATTGAGGACCAACTCGTTGACAAGCCCCCTAAATCAAATGGCAGGAGGAGGGTATGGCTGGACTGACCCCCTTAATGAATCCACCCATGCTGACCTTTAGATATGTATTAATAAGGATTCGAACCATGGATGCAAAGGTGAAGGACACGCATTTTACCACTGTGTCACCCAACTGTTCTTGTGTAAATCTGTTTCCTTTACTCATTGAATTCCAATTAGTTTCAGCACAGTAGTAACCTTTGCTAACTTTTCCTAACTTTCTGTCGTAGAATTTGGTTGGAGAAAATCTGGTGAATTTGGTAAAAGACGAAGAAGGTTGGTAGCATACTTACATGTGAGTTAATTTTAATAATAATTAGTTAATAAATGCAAGGAGTATCAGAAATGCAACTTTAAGGTAAGCAGAACATTTATGCTACACTGAGTCATACCAAGAAGAACAAACAGTCCCTTAAACTAACACCTATAGGCAGCCACAGGTGTGAATTGTTAGCACCATTTTTTTTCTTAGCCTCGGCATATATAGCATTGATAACGTACTATATTCCAATCTTGTCTAATAATTGTAATATAGTTTACATAGCGCCACATCATGAAACACTTGTCATAGTTTCATGGAATTTTGCTGTAGAGTATCGTAATCTGATATGGTACATTATTTCTGCTGTGATATCATTTCATTCGATATATGTTTATTTATTTATTTATACAGAACACTTATATAGCGCCCCTTCAAGAAAACTACTCAGAAGCGCTCCCAAACCAACCTCGGCGAAAGAGAACTGTCTTAAGAGAAGAATAGAAGATAGAAGTAAAATCCCGGGGCAGAAGCCGTAGTGTAACAGGAAGTCCATTCTAGAGGGTTGGGCCAGCAACAGAGAAAGCACGACGCTGCATGGTCGAGGTGCGAGCGTGAGGCACTAGTAGATTACCACTAGCAGCGGAGCGAAGAGAAGCACGTCCCAACGATGATGTGTGATATTGTTGGTCATGTTCTCATTTCAGCTTGAGTTATGATCGGGACAGTGTTCCACCAGAACTACGCATCTCACAGAGCATGGATCGACCAACAAATCTGGAACGCTCACTGAGTCAGAGCACAAGCGACTCCATCAACGAGAGTTATAGTTCCGGTTACAGCTCGTACAATGTTCGCATCACTCCCCAGTTCTCTCTTCCACTTCTTGACCAGACTGTTCCAGCCGGTGGAAAATGCATTCTTAGTGCACTGTGTATGTACAGTCTCAAATCCATTCCAATGTATTGTATTGTATATGACTGTATTGCATTGTATTGTTAATGTTGTAGTTTATTGTGTAAGTCGTTCTGTGTTGTGCTGTGTTGTATTATGTTGCATTATATTGTGTTGTCATGTTTTATATTGTATTGCATTTTTTTGTCATTTTTTATTGTGTTGTATGATATTGTATTGTATTTGCCTTTACCATTTTGCCTTTACCTTTTTCTCTATACCCTTTTACCTTTACCTCTTTACCTATCTTTTACCCTTTTACTTTTACCTGTTTACTCATATCCTTTACCTTCTGACCTTTACCTCTTTACTTATATCATTTTCCCTTTTACTTTTACCTCTTTACCTATATCCTTTACTCTTTTACCTTTACCTCTTTATCTATATCCTTTACCCTTTTACCTTTAACTCTTTACCTATATCCTTTTACCTTTGGCTCTTAACCTTACCTTGTTACCTGTACTTGTACGGCTCTTGATTGTAGTGAGTTGTAAGCGAGAGGCGGAGGTTACCTGGTTCCACGGTCAGGTTAAGATCATTCCATCAGCCAGGTATCATATGGAAACAGATGGTGCCATGTTCTGCCTCGTCGTGTCATGCGTGACGCCGGATGATGCTGGTGAATGGAAATGTGTGGCAGTCAACCCATATGGACAGTCCACGTGCCTTGCAGAGGTCGATGTACTCGGTCAGTATTACCGTTTTTTATAATCTCCTTGGCTTCTTATTGTTGCTGTGGCTGCTGCTGTTGTTATCATCATCGTCGTCATCATCATCATCATCGTCGTCATCGTCATCATTAGTAGCTTCTGCATGAATAGTCAGAATCACCATCGTAGTTGTCGTCATCGTCATCATCATAACATCATCATTATCACACTTCACCATTAAAGTAATCATAATCACTTATCATCAGTCATCATTGTCATTATCATAAACATCATTAAAATAATCAAAATCAGAAGTCATCTATAGTCATCATCATCATTATAATCATACATCATCATCATACATTACCATTAAAATAATAATTATCATCGATCATCAGTGTCATTCTGATTTTTTGTCTTTGTAGTTGATATTCCGGAGGGCAGCCAGAGGCCAGAGTTCCCTCAGGGTCTCACGAAGACGATCGTTGTTGAAGGCAGTCCGGCAAAGCTCGAGTGCAAGATCACAGGAAGACCATATCCAGAAGTCCAATGGTAACTACTCTTGAGCTCCCCTTCTACCATCGAAATCGTGTAATCATTCAACTAATCGTAATCGTAAACTCAAAATTTCGAAAGCACTACTTAAAAGCAGGGCACCAGCTTATTCACTGCGTCAAGTCAGTGGGGTCGTCCAAAGATGCCATGTCAAGAACCAACTCTGTGTTGCCAGAAGACCAGAGAGAGGAGAGCTGTTGGGGTGGGTTGTGTTTAAGTTGAGATAAATGGGAAGCACCCTCTGGGCAACCAAGCACCCTCTGAGTGTGTTTGTTGCTGGATTTTTATCTCTTCAATGTTTTCTTAATTTTTGTCATTACTTTTAATAACCATTACATTGATTCTAGTAATATTTGTAGAAAGTAAATTTCTGTTTCAAAACTGTTTTCTCTGAAGGTTTAAAGACAGACGGCCGATCGTTGACGACCAGTTCTACCAGATTTCGAGCGAGGAGATGGAATTCCACACGCTTTACATTCCAGCGACATACGTCGAACACGCCGGATGGTACACGTGTCTGGCAAAGAACGCTGCTGGGAGTCAGATCTCCGAGGCCAGGCTCACGGTCGAACGTAAGGACTGTACCAAAATTACTCCTAATCTAACGTAATGTAACATTCAAACGTAATATGATGGGTATAAGTATTATTATTATTCCTGGATTTATTAAGCGCCACTATCTAATGACTAAGCATTAATCGATGGCGCTGAGCAATTGTGAGTGAAGGACTTGCTCAAGGTCCCTACACAGTAACCGTCTCAGGTGAAACTCGAACGCATACTGTCCGTGTTACAAGCTGAGTGCTCTAACCATTCGGCTACCATTCGGGTACTCAAATGTTTATTGGTGTTATACTGTAATTGTTTGATGTGATTAGTGCACTGTTCCCTGTTTTGCTTCTGCTGGTGATGGGGTGGTGATATTGGTCATGGGACCTTATGCTGTTACTCAGCTGCTCACTTTGCATCTGTTCAAAGCATATTAAAAACAGTAATTAATTACATTTAAATAATTATCATGAATAATAAAACCTGTCAACATACATAATAACTGTATTTAAGAAACTGATCATTGATGCTACCATCTGTAAAACCATTTTGGGTAATTGGGCAGTTCGATATAGTGGATCATTTGGCTCCTTCCGAATTCTCCTTTAGACGCATACTGCTGTAAAGTTGATTGTTTATTCCCTAAACTGCTTCTGATCAATAAAATTACTTCAGTTCAATTCGGCGACAACAACGGTGATGATGAAGACAACGATGACATGACTGGAGTTCTTACTAATTGAATATTTGTACAAATCCTTATCAATCAGTTGATTTATTGATTTATTTAAAATCATCGTCTGCTTGCAATCAGGCATGGACTGTGAATCGATGTTGTCCGCCCCCTCGAGTTTCGACCGAGCGTCTTTGACGGACGACCTGGAGTCAGTCTACACGAGGGCCTCCGCCACATCACAGCGCAAGAAGAAGCAGATGACGACGGCGCCTCAGTTCACGGCCCGTCTTAGACCCAAGCGCTGTCATGAGGGGCAGTCGATACGCTTCAATTGTTCCGTGTCCGGTCTTCCGGAACCGAGCATCACGTGGTGCCGCGGAAACGGAAGTGCTTTGCTCAGCACCGGGAGAATCCACATTTCTGTGAGAACCAACAATTTACTAACAAGCGATCAATGGAGCAATCAGTCATTCAACCAATCAGTCAATCTATCAAGCAATGAAACAGTCATTAAGCTGTTAGTGGGTCAATAAGTATGCAAAACGTTGGTCAATCAGTATAAACATTGACCAATCAGTATATTATAGGCCAGTCAACCAGTACTCTACTACACTTGGTTTAATCAATCAATCAGTCAGGCAATCAGTAAATCAGTCAGTGACTCAATTAGTAAATCAATCAGTTAATCATTCAGTCAATCAGTCAGATATTCAATATGAACGGGTGTATGTGCACATGTATATAGGGCCATTGGATACCTGTCAAACGCTCTGGATCAGTAAATGAATCAGTTAATGAGTTGAACTCTCCTTTCTATCACTGAGTAATCAATCATTCAATAAGTCCATTCACACATGGTGATCTCTGAACACTCACATTTGAATTCCCTTCATATGATTAGATCAGAATGCTTTATATTAAGTCAGTGTAGGTTAGATTTGATCAATTCCGATTAGATCTGTCATATGATTAGATTTAAGTGACAGATTAGATCAGTTTAGGTTGGATCCTAATGACAAGATTAGACTAACTTTATTCAGATTAGATCAGATCACAAGATTAGAACAGTTCAACTAAATATGTAACTAAATATTTATATAGTGCCCTTTAAGAACCCTTCAAAAGGCGATTCAGATTAAATCGTCTCTTAAGATTAGATTAGATCAGATTAATCTGGATGTATTTTTTTCATGTTTGTAGAATAACTATGGGCTGTGTTCATTGGAGATTTCCAACGTGCGTCTTGGAGACGCTGGTCTGTATATTGTCCGAGCGGTCAACACGGTTGGGCAGGTCTCGTGCAGTGCCACTCTGGACGTCGAAGGCAAGACAGCCTCTCCGTCTGTCTGTCTGCTTATCTCTGTCTCTGTTTTTCTTTCTGTCTATGTGTCCTTCTGTTTGTCATTGTCTGTTTGTTTGTTCATGTGTTTCTCTGTCTGTCTGTCTATGCTTGTCTGCCTGTGTGTGTCTGTCTGTCTTTGTCTGTCTCTCTCTCTCTTTACCTCACTCTCTGCCTCTGGCTTTCCTACAGTCGTTCTTCAAAATGGAGCTATACAAATGCGCAACTGTGTTACATTACATTACCTGTATTTGGTAATGTGCAGAGAACAAGGCCAGTGCCTCGACATCCACCGGTCGCAGAGAGAAGTTCATCCAGAATCAGCTGACCTCATCGCTCGACCGTGATTGGCTGTCGCTTAGAGTGTTCAAAGAACCAGAACAAGACACAGCTGAACCGAAGAGTAAGTGTGTAACATGTTGCGCTGCATAGGCTAACAAGGTGGTCGAATGGTAAAGTGCTTTACCCTCATTGTAATATGGAATCTGAGGGTTGGAACTTCCCCCAAAATGGTCATTGTTTATAGACCTTGAGCAAATCCCCAACTTGCCTTACTTTATCTTGTCTTGCCATTAGTTACCTTGCCATACCTTATCTTGCCTGACTTTAATTTTTTATCTCACCTTACCTTACCTTGCCTTAAGTTACCTGACTTTGTTGCCTTGCCTTATTTTACCTTTGCCTTACTGTCATTTACCTTATGTAACTTAACTATTGTTCACTTACCTTATTTTTGGGATATTTTACCTTACCTTAACTATGCATTTACGTAAATAAGCATTTATGTGGCGCCTTTAAGGAACCTCTCAAAGCCGATCCAAAGACAGATATATGTTAACTGGTGCTTCATTATTGTGTAACTGTCACATTTTGGGTACATACCTGATTTGCTTTATTGCAGGTGGTCGTGGTCTTATGGCGGAACTGCCTCGCTCCTTATCTCAAGGAGAGAATCAGATTGGGTTGCGGGAGATGGGAAGCACCAAGGATGATGGAGTCTGGGACTCTGCAGGAAGCAGGGATTTGTCCAGCTGTGTTACAGAAGGTGGAGCAGAAGGATTGGTGGTTGTTGGTCAAGTTGAGTTCAAAGGTCGACCATTGATGACTTCAGCTGGGGAGGTTGAAATTCAAGCTGGCAAAGAGGAAAGTCTTGGAAGAGAGGGTCGATGTCAGTCTGGTAGAGAGATTGGTTTTGGAAAAGAGCCAATGACTGAAGATAGCAATGAAGAAGGTGATTTCATTTGTTCATTCACATATTCTCTTGCTTCTTTTTTAGTTTGTTCATTCATTGAATCTGTCTCAGTCAGTCAGTCTGTCAGTCAGTCAGTCAGTCAGTCCATGATTCTTTCATTTTTTTTCATTTGTTCATTTGCTTGCTTTTCAGCTCATTTGTTGATTTCATTCATGTATTCCTTCTTTTTAGTTCATTCATTGATTCATTTATTCGTTCAATCAATTACTTAATCATTTTTCATTGTTGTCTATTTTCCGTCAGTTATTTCTCTTCCTTCTACTCCTCCGGTGTTCTCAGAGAAGCTGACAGACCAAGTAGTCGCCTCCGTTGGATGTTCTGCCACGTTCCGGTGCATCCTCGCCAGCAGCAGCAGCAGCCCAGCCGTCGCCAGCGTCACGTGGTCGGTAATAGTTGCTGGACCGTGCTTCTACAATGGATTAGGATTTGATACTATGGTTTCAGTTCAATGGCGTAGATAGCCTTCCGAGGGCCTTTGTGCAAACTGAACTTTGGCTATTTTGCTTTACATAATTGAGCAACCGGGCCTTCACTCCTTCAGGGCCCATGCGGCCCAGGCCTCGTGGGCCCTTGTGTTTTGATGCCCCTGTTTCACTTGAACCAACCATTGATTATTGCCCTTTGCGTTATTATAACGACTCTGCAGCAGTCATTAGATTAGATTAGAATTGAATAGATTAGATATAAAACAATGCCTTCTATTACCTTCCCCAAACAGGCCAGGAGGCAACCCCCTTTTCCCTTTCTCTTCCCCAGGGAAACACTCTATCCTCTTCTCCACAAAATTATCCAGGCATTGACCCCACTTTCTGGCCCATGCCAATGCCTGAGCCTTAATGGGGGGCAACTTCCCTTGTCTTCGCCCCACCCCAAGTACCAAATTTTGCCGCTTGTTGGCAGAGGCAGTCATGTGTAGACAACTCACCCAAGGTCGCCATTGCTATTCAAGGAGTCTGTTCTGCAGGCTTCGAAATCACAGTCACTGGATTACAGAGGAATAATGCTACCAAAATTTGATACATATACACAGAGTCCAGAAAAATGGATGCCTGGATAAGCCTCAAGAACCGAAGTATTTTGTTAACGTTGTTATTACATTTCAAAGATCTGGTCATGTCAGACTTTTGCAGGAGTTCATTAAATCTGCCAAGTGTCCATCCTTTATCCGGATATTCTTCAAAAACGTTTCTGCCATAATTTTATTTTGACGTAGAAATAAAATAACAGTTCTGTCTTCTTTGCAGTCTTTACTTCTTCACAGAGACACTGGGCTAGAGTTAGTGAAAATAATTACATAATAACATGACATCATTTTAAAGGGACTATTCGTAAATTACGAGCATTATTAATAGTAAATAAGTAAAGAAAGAAATATTTTAGTTCAATTTACATCGCAAAAATGTTTGCTCCAGTTATTTGAGCTTGTTTAAGGATTTCTTTTTCTTAACACAGTGTACATTCGTATAAAGCGTACTGGTGCTATATAAATCTATGAACCGCGTCGCACATCTAATTACACAATATTAAATTTGCTCTTGCCTCGGGTCGCTTGCAAATTGCTAGCCCCGAGGCGGTCGTCTTCATGGCGACAGGTCACCCTGGACGATCGTCTCAATGGTGACGGGTCATCTTGATTTTGTCGGTGGATTCCGAGCCCTGTTCGGCTTTATTTCTTTTATCTCTCGCCCATTGTCATTTATTTGGCGCCTTCATCTGTATTCGGTCGCGTCGATCGCCGATTCGGCTGCGCTTGTCACTCGTCTGTGGCGAATCGGTCATGCGTTTGATCGGTCAATTCATCGCCCCCTCCGCCTTTCGTCTTGTTCTTCTCTTCCAGCTTCCTTCTCCTTCTCCTTCGATTTCATCCTCCTATTCATCTTCCTGTTTTATCCTTCTTCCGTTCATGCTCCTGTGTTATCCTTCTACTTTATCCGCCTTTTTATCCTCCTCCTGTTTCCTCTGCCTTTTATTTTATTTTATCCTTCTGTTTGATCCTCCTCCTGTCTTCTCCGCTTTTTATTTTATTTTATCGTTCTGTTTGATCCTCCTTCTGTTTTATCCTTCTATTTTATCCTCCTCCAGTTTTATCCTCTAGTTTGTCCTCCTCTTGTTTCCTCCTATGGCATCCTCTTGTTGTTTTATCATCCTATTTCATCCTCATTCTGTTTTCTTATTTGGTTTTATCTTGTTCTTCTGTTTTATCCTCTTCTTCTTTCCTCCTCCTCCTTCTATATCATCCTCTTGTTTCCTTCTTCCTCTGTTTTATTATGTTCTTCTTTGATCCTCTTCTCCTTCTTCTATCTGGCTACCTGTTTTATTCATCCTCCTCTTCTTCCTTATCCTTCCTATCCTCCTTTATCTCTTCCTCTTTATCCTTCCTTTCAAATGCTGCATCTACTTTTGCTTCTACTTTTCCTTTCTCTCTCATCCTTCAGATCCTCTTGCTGCTCCACCTCCTACTCTTCCTCTTCCTTATCATCATTTTCTGCATTGCACCCTTCCTTCCTCTATCTCCACTCTTTCTGTCTCTTTCCCGTCATCCTTCTCTTTTAACTCCCTATCCTCTTACCCTTCCTCTCTTTTCCTCTTCAAATCCTCACCATTAATAATCCTTATATCCTCCTCCCTGTACTCTTTCTTATCCTAGTACCCATACTACTTCCCTCATTCTCCTCTTCTTTCTTACCCATCTCCTCGTCATCCTCCTCCTCCTTTTCCTCCTCCTTCTCCTCCTCCTCTTCCTCTTTGCCCTCATCTTCTTCCTCGTCCATCTCCTCGTCCTTCTGTTCATTGCTCCTCGTAATCCTCCTTCGTTCAATCCATCCAAGCAACTGTGACGGTGTAAATTCTTTCGGATCAATTTCGCGATTTCCGTTCAATCTAGATTCGGCGCATATCATCTTCAGATCGCTGCCTCCTCCATCGATCGCTCTCCTCTCTCCATTTTGCCCCATTACTCCTCCACTTCATTCCCTGCGCCCTTCTCTCACTCCCTGCCTTGTTTGTCTGGCTGGCTTGCTTAATGAGATGTACATAATGTCATCTCTTTTCAGGCCTTTGAGTGGCTCATTAAAAGGCGCTATGTAAATGATCAGGTGCATAGATAAATGACAGACAAACATACATACATACATACATGTACACATGCACACACATACATACATACACACATACATACACACATACATTCATCAACATAGCTAGACAGACAGACCGATAGATAGACACAGATATACATACAGATAGACAGACAGACAGATAGACAGACAGATGCTATACAAAGAATAAGGCACTATATGAATTTCTATTTACCTTACAATATATGAATTTTCCGTATTGATTTTTGTAGGTTCAGAGACGATCAGTTGGTCGTTGAGTCGCCGGACATCCGCCTTGGAGTGGAGGAAGGTGGTCAGTATTCGCTGACCGTATCCAGTGTCCAGTGGACTGACCAGGGCGTCTACAGAGTCGTGGCCACCAACTCCAGTGGCCGGTCGTCATGTTCGGCCACACTGACCATAGCCACTCGTAAGACAGCCAATCAAACAGTCAATCAATCAACCAGTCAATCATTAATTCTGTGTGATAATCAGCCAGCCAATCCGTCAGTCAGTCATTCATTTGAGTAAATCAATCAATCAATCAAGCAGTCAGCCAGTCATTCAATTAATCATTAAGTTAATCAGTAACTCAGTAAATCATTTATGCAATTAGCCAGTCATTCAGTCAATCAAACAGTAAGTCAGTCAAAACAAAATAAATCAAATATTCATTCAATCCATAATTCAATCGATCAGTCAGTCAGTCAGTCACACAATAGTCATTCCCTCATTCAATCAACGATTAGCAGGAGTTGATTTTGTCTTTATTCTTTCATGTCTGGTTTGTTAAGATTTGAAAACTGTGGATGAGAAATCAGACCTGCAGATTGAAGATGCAACAGATGACAACCGTGATCGAGGCACAGATCGAACCACAGATCAAACTACAGGTCAAACTACAAATCAAACCACACATCAAACTACAGATCGAATTACGGATCGAACCTTAGGCGACCGTGATCGAGTGAATGATCAATTGAAAGATGATGCAGTTAATTGTGATCAAAATACGAGTCATGAACATTCAGAAGATGATCAAGATCAAAGCACAGATCGAATCACTGAAGATTCAGATGATGATCAAGACTCAGAATACATGTACATTGATCATGATGAAATGGCAGATCAAATGACAATAGATACAGATGATGATCAAGGCATGGATCAAGATAATGAAGAAGCATACATCATTTATGATCAAGGCATGGATCGAGTCGCAGAAGATGCCAACGATGATCAAAACGTTGATAAAATCATAGGAGATTCAGACTACGACCATGACAAAAATACAGGACAAATCACATACTGTGATCGTAATCTGGTCAGCATTCAAAGCACAGAAAAAGAGGTAGCCATTCATCTTGACAACGAATCCAACAATGGCACCAGTCTTCCAGCCCCATTCCAAGACATCTGTCTGCCAGCAGACACTCAGGTCTTGAGCCCATCTGGACTTGGTCTGGATTCTCTGCCTGAATGTGAAGCTTCGCTGTTGGAAGTTACAAGACGTGAGGTCACCTGTGAGCAAGAAATCTCAACTTCCCATGGATCAAATCAGGATTCTTTAAAATTAGAACAAGATTCCCAGTTCGAATACAGATCTTCTCGGCTGGGAGTGAGAGTTCAGGTAAACTGTGAGCAAGAAATCTCAAATTCTTCTGGAGTAGTTCAGGATAATTCGAAATTGGAACAAGATTCTCAGAGTGAATGTGAAATTTTGCTTTTAGAAGTTGTTGAAGATGAGGTCACCTATGATAATGGTAAGCAAGAAATCTCAAGTTCTTCGAAAGCGAACCAAAGTTCAAAGATAGAATGTGAAACTTCTCTGTTGGAAGTCATTCGAAATGAGGCCATGTGTGACTTTGTGGAACCAGACGTCTCCAGTCCATCAAGCATCGCACTGGATTTCCCAGCAAAGCAGTTGCTGCTGGTTCAAGAATCATGCAACCATACAAGACCAAATTATGAAGAGGACTGTAATGAAACAAGGCCAAAGGAAGAGGACAATGTCAATGTCAGGCCAAGTGCTGAGGACATTATCTCTGTTATTACAAAGCCAAATGAAAAGGACGATAAAAGGACAAGGCCAGATGAAGAGGATAATCTCCCTGTTAATACAAGGCTAACTGAAGAGGACAGTGCACATACCGAAGTCAGTGATACAAGGCCATGTGCTGAGGACAATCAAAATATTGAGGCCAACAGTACAAGGCTTTGCACAGAAAACAGTCAACATATAAAGTCCAAAGACACAAGGCCAGAAAAGGACAGTCATGATGAGGCCAATGATACAAGGCCAGAGGATAAGGACAGTAACAATGAGGTCAATGATACAAGGCCAGAGGAGAAGGACAGTGTTAACCCTAGTGTTGTACAACACCTTGTGGACATTTCATCAATGCTTAGCAAGTATATCACAATGGAATACTTCTCAGATGGTGGAGCACTTGCACAGGCTCTCTGGTTTTCAAATCGCAAGGTCAGTTCTCTTAAATATAATCTAATCTAATGACTTCTATAGCGCCCTTATCATAACATGCAAGACATCAATCAATGGTTGCTTCAAGTGAAACTGCAATCAAAAGTTTTCTTAACGGCGCTATATAAAGGAATTTTAACGGCACTATATAAATGAATGGCCACTTATTATACCTGACGCAACTTGGGAGACGTAAGGGAAGCGCTGTGTAATTTTCTTATGTGCCAAGATAAATTAAATAACTATTTGTTCATTTGATCAGTCAATCATTCAATCAATTATCAATAATGCCGTTTAGTTGGTAGTGTTCTGGGGTTGAGAAGGTTTGTTCTCAACTGTCCGCTGTTGATGGAGGACAAAGACAGACAGACAAACAGACAGACAGCAGAAGGACTGTGACAGACAGGAATCCAGACAGACAGATTGTAAGAAACGGACAGAAAGACTTAGACGTAAATACAGGAAAGAGGCAAGCAGGCAGTCAGAGACAAAAATGTGGAAAGACACACACAGAGAGAAACACAGTGAGAGAGAGAAACAGAGAGAGCCAGACAGAGAGAGATAGAGAGACACATGTTGATGCAGAAACAGAGAGGGCCAGACAGAGTCAGAGAAAGTTGGAGTGAGACACAGGGACAGAGAGAGAGACAGATACAGAGAGAGAAAGAGTGAGAGTGAGTGAGACAGAGAGAGAGAGAGAGAACTGATGCGTGCACTTACGATGATATCTATACGATAAAACACATTAAACAGACCAATTAAAAACTTGGATGGGATGACACCATCGGTTGCTGCAGCAGATGGAATCGAGAGCATGTGATCTGACGTGATGCTGACAGACGAGCATCTCCCGGACAAATTGTCTCGTGATGTTAGAGTGAAAGGAGTGTATCAAAAAAACCTGGTCGTGATCAGCTAGTTTTTACCTCCTTTTTTTAAAAAATCCTCTAGGACCGAAATATTTTTAAATGTGTGCTCCACGTGCACCACATAGCTGACCCATCCATAAAATGAGTAGGCCTACACTGATCATACAGTGTCAGTGGGAAGATCAGAAGGTGAGGGATAAGACTGGCAACCGCCCCCTTCCGTATGCCGAGACTAAGAAAAATGAAATTTCATACCCATGGCTGCCCGTTGGCTTAGTGAAACTATACTTCTTTGCTTTTTGGAATGTTTATTCACGATAGACACTAATTATATGTGAAACTTTCATTTGCTTTATTTGTGCACTTTTACTGTAAATTGTTTTTGCACAACCGTTAATTCACGCCCATTGACTCATCAATTCATTCATTCATCCATTCATTCGTCTATTCATTCGTCGATTCATTCATCCATTCGTCCATTCATCCATTCATTCATCCATTCATTCATCCATTCATTCGTCTATTCATTCGTCGATTCATTCATCCATTCGTCCATTCATACGTCATTCAGCCAATAATTCATTTATTTGTTAAGTTTTCAGTTCATCAATTCATTTATCCAATCATACATGCATTATGTAGGCCTATGTATGTATGTATGTTTCAGTGTATGTACGTATATGTGTGCATTTATGCATGTGCGTGTGTATGTATGTATGTATGTATGTATGTATCAAAACACATAATATGGCGCCTTTTAAGTACCAATCCAAATCCGAATAGACCACCGCTTGGAACAGACAGCATGTTCGTGCTCACTTGTCTTGCACCTCAAATTGAGATTTACTGATCTTGTGTGCACAACAGTTGTGATAAATAATTGAATAAATTTCATTCATCAATTCAACTGTACAGTAATTGATTCATTAATTAAAAGGGACTATTTGGTTAATTCTTGCAGAAGAAGCCGTGAACGGCGCCAGTTCATCGTTTCTTCAGAGACTTGAGAACAGTTAGCTATTGAAATCAACTGACTGGCATCATGATGGATGCTCTAGGCTTAACAGCATCTGTACCAAACATAAGATTTCAAGGATTAGACTGTTTCCGTGTCGGCGTCTTCGAGACTGGTTCACCTGTATTCAGTTGGCGCAAAAAATGGATCGGGTACATAACATGACAAAACTGGGTTAAGCACTGTTAGAGTTTTCGAAGACTTTTCTATCTAGTGTTTTTTGTTGTCCAGGTTGGGTAGGCTGGTCCCAGGCTGCATGGGAACTGGTTCTCAGTTTCATGAACACTGGTTCCGTGTCTTCTCGTTAAGACTGGTTCCATGTTTCACTAGGATCGGTTCCATGTTTCACTGGGATTGGTTCTGTGTTTCATTCAAGGTTCCATGTTTCATTCAGACTGGTTCCATGTTTGGAGCTTGAATGTCTAGCTACTTGTTGAGTTTATTAGGTATTAGTTGCTGGTTCCCCACTTTTTTCAGACATTGCTTGATCCCGTTCCAAATGTCTGCTGTTCTAGTCGTTAAATATCCAAGTTCTGCTGGGTTAATTATATAACTAGGCCCCACTGTAGTAGTTGGGCTGAATTTTTTTCTAATTATTTGTTAACATTATGTTTCGAGTTTTGGCAGTGATGAGTATTCTATTAATTCGCTAAATTGTATCCACTTATAAATTGGCATCATTTCTAAAGAAATATGTAAAAGGTTGTATAATTGCGTGTTAAATACCGGTATCTTCATTTTTCATGTAGAGCAAGGTAAGCTTAAAACGGCTCTTACAAAGCTATTTAAGATGTCTTTGTAGACTACATTACCTTACTGTACATTGTCACTAGCTGTCATTAATTGCATGGCTTGATGTGAGTCTGTTTTGGTTCAGTTTTCAATCATTTAATTAGGTTGAAATGATTATTTATGTCGCTGATGTAGTGAGTATGCTACAGAGGGTTCCAAATATCATAAACCTCGCATCTCATGATTATTAAACAAAGCCCCTTTGCTAGCGATGATTATTTGGTGATTATTTGACCATCTCTTGCCTTAAATGAGGGTTCGATTTTGGGAAAGTGGGGAAGTTCTTCCCCGCTGTACAGACTAGCTCCCATTGAAGATACAGTTTCCCCTACAGCTGCCAAGTGCCACCCATAAACCGCGCCATACCCAGTATGCCTCCTAATCGTACCTAACCTTTCGTCAGATAGGCCACCTGGGGCAAAACAACGTATGCTGAGCGGTTTATTTGTGTGATAAAAATGACAATTAAGTGCAGGAGTGCAGTTATCGAGTTTTTCAGTTTGCATAACTTATTTGTGTGTCAGTTGAGTGCAGGAGTGAACGTGCACTTTTCATTCATGGTTTGCATTCGCGTCGTTCATTTAGTGAAACTTTTCTGTGGAATGAAGAGCATTACAGTCAATGTTCCCTCTAATTTGTTTCGTCGTGCGCGCACTGGCCTACCGCGAGAGCGGTAACATTTGAGACCTGAGCTACGGTCCGTGTAAGAATGCATATCTTTGGGGCCTGCACTAAAAGTCTGTAAATTTGCATCGTATAGAAAGAAAAGACGATCGGAACAAGTCAGACTTATACTAAGATTACCTCTAGTTTGTATTTTCGATCCTCCATAGAGTACATTAAAACAAAGACTTACTTTCGACCCTCCCTGCCCTTCTCTGCATTTGTCCGCATTTGGCGTTACCGCCCATCCTCTGCCAACGTCCGCACTCCAACAGAGCTCTAAGGCATATAGAGTGGGCTTCCTGGTTGATCTTGCTGGGATAACTGAGCTATGTAGTGAGCTACTTTGATACTGCTGCATTCAGCAATTAGATCTAATCTAATGAGATTCAATGTGGTACGGACTGCTGTCTAACTGAAGTTGGTGTTTAAGGTACAGAGTGTACAGAAATAATTTAGATTTGGACATCCGCAACTGGGCATAGCCCCCCGCTTGTCTACATTTGAGTGACTCCTTCTTCCGCCCTTTTCGGAAATCCTTAATGGACGACCCTTTGTGCAATTGCCATCGATAGTACACAGGAGCCAGGTTGATTTCTTCCGATGCACGTCAGTTAGGCTTTAAAAACCTGTATAGTCAATTCCTGGAGCATCTTGAAAATCCAATGACTTCTATAACGCCGTTATCATAATGCCCAAGGCATCAGCCGATGGTCGCTTCAATTGAGAAATCGTAATCAAAATCGTAATCCATCGGAGAAGTTAAGTCGAATTCCTTATAAGTCAGAAAACCAGAAGTTAGGCTACAGTGGATAAGCGAGTTGAGAGAGATGAGTCTTAGGTTTAGACCTCATGAATGACTTCAAAGAATTGACAGAACGAATGAACGAATGCAGAAAATGCTGCTTATCTATATTCCGATATTCTGCAACAGAATCGACATAAATATTTTGTGTATATATTAAATATAATGCAACTTCTATACATCTCATCATTTACCACGGCTGCAGTTGTTAAATCGACACAAGCGTTGGCTTTCGCGAATAATTTTCCACCCTTGTGAGGATGTTCTCCTCAAGCAAGTTCGCATATTGCAGACAACGTATTAGGATTTGTCATGACATTTAAAAGTGCCTTTAACATGACGGTTTGCATTCTCTATCCAATGACAGCCGTCTCGATTTTATTTTCGTTTAACCTTTCTGTTTTAAATCGTTGTTTTTGAAGCCAAAAAACCTCTGGCGGATAATTTTTGTTTTGACGATTTAATTGCAAACGGTAAATTGCAAAAGTGTAAAGAGCTATCAAGTCAAGACCACTAGTCTACAAGAATAAAATAAGCCTGCTAACTAAGAGTGTCTGTACTATATGAACAAGGGGCAACTTACATAGCAGACCGACTCAAATGATATATCCACGACCACTGACCTGTACATTTAAATGGAGGTGTCATTCATGCTTTGCCTCTCTATCAAGCATCCTCAGAAAGAGGATAGAGTTCAGAATTAAAACAGCGGTGCTGGCCAGGTGTGAGTCGATGCTGGCCTTCTATGTATCGACGATGGTGGGCTACGCGTCGATGCTGGTTGGTTCTGTATCGAAGCTTGTGAGCTATTTGTCATTGCTGGTCGGAGGTGTATCGATGCCGGTCGGGTGTGTGTGTCTCGATGCTGGACGGCCATGGTCAAAGCTCATCAGTTCTGTGTCGATGGCGGCCGGCTGTGTCTATGCAAGTCGGTTTTCTGTCGATACTGGACGGCTATGTATCGATGATGATTCGCCGGCGTCGATGTTGGTCGGTTTTCTTTCGATGCTGGCCCTTCATTTTGGCTACCTAAAGCGAGTCACAGTTACTCCCATGATTTTGGCTAAATAAAGCGAGTCACAGTTACTCCCATGATTTTGGCTACCTAAAGAGAGTCACAGTTACTCCCTTCATTTTGGCTACCTAAAGCGAGTCACAGTTACTCCCTTCATTTTGGCTACCTAAAGCGAGTCACAGTTACTCCCATGATTTTGGCTACCTAAAGAGAGTCACAGTTACTCCCTTCATTTTGGCTACCTAAAGCGAGTCACAGTTACTCCCTTCATTTTGGCTACCTAAAGCGAGTCACAGTTACTCCCTTCATTTTGGCTACCTAAAGCGAGTCACAGTTACTCCCTTCATTTTGGCTACCTAAAGAGAGTCACAGATACTCCCTTCATTTTGGCTACCTAAAGCGAGTCACAGTTACCCCCTTCATTTTGGCTACCTAAAGAGAGTCACAGTTACTCCCTTCATTTTGGCTACCTAAAGCGAGTCACAGTTACTCCCTTCATTTTGGCTACCTAAAGCGAGTCACAGTTACTCCCTTCATTTTGGCTACCTAAAGCGAGTCACAGTTACTCCCATGATTTTGGCTACCTAAAGAGAGTCACAGTTACTCCCTTCATTTTGGCTACCTAAAGCGAGTCACAGTTACTCCCTTCATTTTGGCTACCTAAAGCGAGTCACAGTTACTCCCTTCATTTTGGCTACCTAAAGCGAGTCACAGTTACTCCCTTCATTTTGGCTACCTAAAGCGAGTCACAGTTACTCCCATGATTTTGGCTACCTAAAGCGAGTCACAGTTACTCCCATGATTTTGGCTACCTAAAGCGAGTCACAGTTACTCCCATGATTTTGGCTACCTAAAGAGAGTCACAGTTACTCCCTTCATTTTGGCTACCTAAAGAGAGTCACAGTTACTCCCTTCATTTTGGCTACCTAAAGCGAGTCACAGTTACTCCCATGATTTTGGCTACCTAAAGAGAGTCACAGTTACTCCCTTCATTTTGGCTACCTAAAGCGAGTCACAGTTACTCCCATGATTTTGGCTACCTAAAGAGAGTCACAGTTACTCCCTTCATTTTGGCTACCTAAAGAGAGTCACAGTTACTCCCTTCATTTTGGCTACCTAAAGCGAGTCACAGTTACTCCCATGATTTTGGCTACCTAAAGAGAGTCACAGTTACTCCCTTCATTTTGGCTACCTAAAGCGAGTCACAGTTACTCCCATGATTTTGGCTACCTAAAGCGAGTCACAGTTACTCCCATGATTTTGGCTACCTAAAGAGAGTCACAGTTACTCCCTTCATTTTGGCTACCTAAAGCGAGTCACAGTTACTCCCTTCATTTTGGCTACCTAAAGCGAGTCACAGTTACTCCCATGATTTTGGCTACCTAAAGAGAGTCACAGTTACTCCCTTCATTTTGGCTACCTAAAGCGAGTCACAGTTACTCCCTTCATTTTGGCTACCTAAAGCGAGTCACAGTTACTCCCTTCATTTTGGCTACCTAAAGCGAGTCACAGTTACTCCCATGATTTTGGCTACCTAAAGCGAGTCACAGTTACTCCCATGATTTTGGCTACCTAAAGCGAGTCACAGTTACTCCCATGATTTTGGCTACCTAAAGAGAGTCACAGTTACTCCCTTCATTTTGGCTACCTAAAGAGAGTCACAGTTACTCCCTTCATTTTGGCTACCTAAAGCGAGTCACAGTTACTCCCATGATTTTGGCTACCTAAAGAGAGTCACAGTTACTCCCTTCATTTTGGCTACCTAAAGCGAGTCACAGTTACTCCCATGATTTTGGCTACCTAAAGAGAGTCACAGTTACTCCCTTCATTTTGGCTACCTAAAGAGAGTCACAGTTACTCCCTTCATTTTGGCTACCTAAAGCGAGTCACAGTTACTCCCATGATTTTGGCTACCTAAAGAGAGTCACAGTTACTCCCTTCATTTTGGCTACCTAAAGCGAGTCACAGTTACTCCCATGATTTTGGCTACCTAAAGCGAGTCACAGTTACTCCCATGATTTTGGCTACCTAAAGAGAGTCACAGTTACTCCCTTCATTTTGGCTACCTAAAGCGAGTCACAGTTACTCCCTTCATTTTGGCTACCTAAAGCGAGTCACAGTTACTCCCATGATTTTGGCTACCTAAAGAGAGTCACAGTTACTCCCTTCATTTTGGCTACCTAAAGCGAGTCACAGTTACTCCCTTCATTTTGGCTACCTAAAGCGAGTCACAGTTACTCCCTTCATTTTGGCTACCTAAAGCGAGTCACAGTTACTCCCTTCATTTTGGCTACCTAAAGAGAGTCACAGATACTCCCTTCATTTTGGCTACCTAAAGCGAGTCACAGTTACCCCCTTCATTTTGGCTACCTAAAGAGAGTCACAGTTACTCCCTTCATTTTGGCTACCTAAAGCGAGTCACAGTTACTCCCTTCATTTTGGCTACCTAAAGCGAGTCACAGTTACTCCCTTCATTTTGGCTACCTAAAGCGAGTCACAGTTACTCCCATGATTTTGGCTACCTAAAGAGAGTCACAGTTACTCCCTTCATTTTGGCTACCTAAAGCGAGTCACAGTTACTCCCTTCATTTTGGCTACCTAAAGCGAGTCACAGTTACTCCCTTCATTTTGGCTACCTAAAGAGAGTCACAGTTACTCCCTTCATTTTGGCTACCTAAAGCGAGTCACAGTTACTCCCATGATTTTGGCTACCTAAAGAGAGTCACAGTTACTCCCTTCATTTTGGCTACCTAAAGCGAGTCACAGTTACTCCCTTCATTTTGGCTACCTAAAGAGAGTCACAGTTACTCCCTTCATTTTGGCTACCTAAAGAGAGTCACAGTTACTCCCATGATTTTGGCTACCTAAAGAGAGTCACAGTTACTCCCTTCATTTTGGCTACCTAAAGCGAGTCACAGTTACTCCCTTCATTTTGGCTACCTAAAGCGAGTCACAGTTACTCCCTTCATTTTGGCTACCTAAAGAGAGTCACAGTTACTCCCTTCATTTTGGCTACCTAAAGCGAGTCACAGTTACTCCCTTCATTTTGGCTACCTAAAGAGAGTCACAGTTACTCCCTTCATTTTGGCTACCTAAAGCGAGTCACAGTTACTCCCATGATTTTGGCTACCTAAAGAGAGTCACAGTTACTCCCTTCATTTTGGCTACCTAAAGCGAGTCACAGTTACTCCCTTCATTTTGGCTACCTAAAGAGAGTCACAGTTACTCCCTTCATTTTGGCTACCTAAAGCGAGTCACAGTTACTCCCATGATTTTGGCTACCTAAAGCGAGTCACAGTTACTCCCTTCATTTTGGCTACCTAAAGCGAGTCACAGTTACTCCCTTCATTTTGGCTACCTAAAGCGAGTCACAGTTACTCCCATGATTTTGGCTACCTAAAGAGAGTCACAGTTACTCCCTTCATTTTGGCTACCTAAAGCGAGTCACAGTTACTCCCTTCATTTTGGCTACCTAAAGCGAGTCACAGTTACTCCCTTCATTTTGGCTACCTAAAGAGAGTCACAGTTACTCCCTTCATTTTGGCTACCTAAAGCGAGTCACAGTTACTCCCATGATTTTGGCTACCTAAAGAGAGTCACAGTTACTCCCTTCATTTTGGCTACCTAAAGCGAGTCACAGTTACTCCCTTCATTTTGGCTACCTAAAGAGAGTCACAGTTACTCCCTTCATTTTGGCTACCTAAAGAGAGTCACAGTTACTCCCATGATTTTGGCTACCTAAAGAGAGTCACAGTTACTCCCTTCATTTTGGCTACCTAAAGCGAGTCACAGTTACTCCCTTCATTTTGGCTACCTAAAGAGAGTCACAGTTACTCCCTTCATTTTGGCTACCTAAAGAGAGTCACAGTTACTCCCTTCATTTTGGCTACCTAAAGAGAGTCACAGTTACTCCCTTCATTTTGGCTACCTAAAGCGAGTCACAGTTACTCCCTTCATTTTGGCTACCTAAAGCGAGTCACAGTTACTCCCATGATTTTGGCTACCTAAAGAGAGTCACAGTTACTCCCTTCATTTTGGCTACCTAAAGCGAGTCACAGTTACTCCCTTCATTTTGGCTACCTAAAGCGAGTCACAGTTACTCCCATGATTTTGGCTACCTAAAGAGAGTCACAGTTACTCCCTTCATTTTGGCTACCTAAAGCGAGTCACAGTTACTCCCATGATTTTGGCTACCTAAAGCGAGTCACAGTTACTCCCTTCATTTTGGCTACCTAAAGCGAGTCACAGTTACTCCCTTCATTTTGGCTACCTAAAGCGAGTCACAGTTACTCCCATGATTTTGGCTACCTAAAGAGAGTCACAGTTACTCCCTTCATTTTGGCTACCTAAAGCGAGTCACAGTTACTCCCTTCATTTTGGCTACCTAAAGCGAGTCACAGTTACCCCCTTCATTTTGGCTACCTAAAGAGAGTCACAGTTACTCCCTTCATTTTGGCTACCTAAAGCGAGTCACAGTTACTCCCTTCATTTTGGCTACCTAAAGAAAGTCACAGTTACTCCCTTCATTTTGGCTACCTAAAGCGAGTCACAGTTACTCCCTTCATTTTGGCTACCTAAAGAGAGTCACAGTTACTCCCATGATTTTGGCTACCTAAAGAGAGTCACAGTTACTCCCTTCATTTTGGCTACCTAAAGCGAGTCACAGTTACTCCCATGATTTTGGCTACCTAAAGAGAGTCACAGTTACTCCCTTCATTTTGGCTACCTAAAGCGAGTCACAGTTACTCCCTTCATTTTGGCTACCTAAAGCGAGTCACAGTTACTCCCATGATTTTGGACTACCTAAAGAGAGTCACAGTTACTCCCTTCATTTTGGCTACCTAAAGCGAGTCACAGTTACTCCCTTCATTTTGGCTACCTAAAGCGAGTCACAGTTACTCCCATGATTTTGGCTACCTAAAGAGAGTCACAGTTACTCCCATGATTTTGGCTACCTAAAGAGAGTCACAGTTACTCCCTTCATTTTGGCTACCTAAAGCGAGTCACAGTTACTCCCTTCATTTTGGCTACCTAAAGAAAGTCACAGTTACTCCCTTCATTTTGGCTACCTAAAGCGAGTCACAGTTACTCCCTTCATTTTGGCTACCTAAAGAGAGTCACAGTTACTCCCATGATTTTGGCTACCTAAAGAGAGTCACAGTTACTCCCTTCATTTTGGCTACCTAAAGCGAGTCACAGTTACTCCCATGATTTTGGCTACCTAAAGCGAGTCACAGTTACTCCCTTCATTTTGGCTACCTAAAGAGAGTCACAGTTACTCCCATGATTTTGGCTACCTAAAGAGAGTCACAGTTACTCCCTTCATTTTGGCTACCTAAAGCGAGTCACAGTTACTCCCATGATATTGGCTACCTAAAGAGAGTCACAGTTACTCCCTTCATTTTGGCTACCTAAAGCGAGTCACAGTTACTCCCATGATTTTGGCTACCTAAAGCGAGTCACAGTTACTCCCTTCATTTTGGCTACCTAAAGAGAGTCACAGATACTCCCTTCATTTTGGCTACCTAAAGCGAGTCACAGTTACCCCCTTCATTTTGGCTACCTAAAGAGAGTCACAGTTACTCCCTTCATTTTGGCTACCTAAAGCGAGTCACAGTTACTCCCTTCATTTTGGCTACCTAAAGAGAGTCACAGTTACTCCCTTCATTTTGGCTACCTAAAGAGAGTCACAGTTACTCCCATGATTTTGGCTACCTAAAGAGAGTCACAGTTACTCCCTTCATTTTGGCTACCTAAAGCGAGTCACAGTTACTCCCTTCATTTTGGCTACCTAAAGAGAGTCACAGTTACTCCCTTCATTTTGGCTACCTAAAGAGAGTCACAGTTACTCCCTTCATTTTGGCTACCTAAAGAGAGTCACAGTTACTCCCTTCATTTTGGCTACCTAAAGCGAGTCACAGTTACTCCCATGATTTTGGCTACCTAAAGAGAGTCACAGTTACTCCCTTCATTTTGGCTACCTAAAGCGAGTCACAGTTACTCCCTTCATTTTGGCTACCTAAAGCGAGTCACAGTTACTCCCTTCATTTTGGCTACCTAAAGCGAGTCACAGTTACTCCCTTCATTTTGGCTACCTAAAGAGAGTCACAGTTACTCCCTTCATTTTGGCTACCTAAAGCGAGTCACAGTTACTCCCATGATTTTGGCTACCTAAAGAGAGTCACAGTTACTCCCTTCATTTTGGCTACCTAAAGCGAGTCACAGTTACTCCCATGATTTTGGCTACCTAAAGAGAGTCACAGTTACTCCCTTCATTTTGGCTACCTAAAGCGAGTCACAGTTACTCCCTTCATTTTGGCTACCTAAAGAGAGTCACAGTTACTCCCTTCATTTTGGCTACCTAAAGAGAGTCACAGTTACTCCCATGATTTTGGCTACCTAAAGAGAGTCACAGTTACTCCCTTCATTTTGGCTACCTAAAGCGAGTCACAGTTAATCCCTTCATTTTGGCTACCTAAAGAGAGTCACAGTTACTCCCTTCATTTTGGCTACCTAAAGAGAGTCACAGTTACTCCCTTCATTTTGGCTACCTAAAGAGAGTCACAGTTACTCCCTTCATTTTGGCTACCTAAAGCGAGTCACAGTTACTCCCTTCATTTTGGCTACCTAAAGCGAGTCACAGTTACTCCCATGATTTTGGCTACCTAAAGAGAGTCACAGTTACTCCCTTCATTTTGGCTACCTAAAGCGAGTCACAGTTACTCCCTTCATTTTGGCTACCTAAAGCGAGTCACAGTTACTCCCTTCATTTTGGCTACCTAAAGCGAGTCACAGTTACTCCCATGATTTTGGCTACCTAAAGAGAGTCACAGTTACTCCCTTCATTTTGGCTACCTAAAGCGAGTCACAGTTACTCCCTTCATTTTGGCTACCTAAAGCGAGTCACAGTTACTCCCATGATTTTGGCTACCTAAAGAGAGTCACAGTTACTCCCATGATTTTGGCTACCTAAAGAGAGTCACAGTTACTCCCTTCATTTTGGCTACCTAAAGCGAGTCACAGTTACTCCCTTCATTTTGGCTACCTAAAGAGAGTCACAGTTACTCCCTTCATTTTGGCTACCTAAAGCGAGTCACAGTTACTCCCTTCATTTTGGCTACCTAAAGAGAGTCACAGTTACTCCCATGATTTTGGCTACCTAAAGAGAGTCACAGTTACTCCCTTCATTTTGGCTACCTAAAGCGAGTCACAGTTACTCCCTTCATTTTGGCTACCTAAAGCGAGTCACAGTTACTCCCTTCATTTTGGCTACCTAAAGCGAGTCACAGTTACTCCCATGATTTTGGCTACCTAAAGAGAGTCACAGTTACTCCCTTCATTTTGGCTACCTAAAGCGAGTCACAGTTACTCCCTTCATTTTGGCTACCTAAAGCGAGTCACAGTTACTCCCTTCATTTTGGCTACCTAAAGCGAGTCACAGTTACTCCCTTCATTTTGGCTACCTAAAGCGAGTCACAGTTACTCCCTTCATTTTGGCTACCTAAAGCGAGTCACAGTTACTCCCTTCATTTTGGCTACCTAAAGCGAGTCACAGTTACTCCCATGATTTTGGCTACCTAAAGCGAGTCACAGTTACTCCCTTCATTTTGGCTACCTAAAGCGAGTCACAGTTACTCCCTTCATTTTGGCTACCTAAAGCGAGTCACAGTTACTCCCATGATTTTGGCTACCTAAAGAGAGTCACAGTTACTCCCTTCATTTTGGCTACCTAAAGCGAGTCACAGTTACTCCCATGATTTTGGCTACCTAAAGAGAGTCACAGTTACTCCCTTCATTTTGGCTACCTAAAGAGAGTCACAGTTACTCCCTTCATTTTGGCTACCTAAAGCGAGTCACAGTTACTCCCATGATTTTGGCTACCTAAAGAGAGTCACAGTTACTCCCTTCATTTTGGCTACCTAAAGCGAGTCACAGTTACTCCCATGATTTTGGCTACCTAAAGCGAGTCACAGTTACTCCCATGATTTTGGCTACCTAAAGAGAGTCACAGTTACTCCCTTCATTTTGGCTACCTAAAGCGAGTCACAGTTACTCCCTTCATTTTGGCTACCTAAAGCGAGTCACAGTTACTCCCATGATTTTGGCTACCTAAAGAGAGTCACAGTTACTCCCTTCATTTTGGCTACCTAAAGCGAGTCACAGTTACTCCCTTCATTTTGGCTACCTAAAGCGAGTCACAGTTACTCCCTTCATTTTGGCTACCTAAAGCGAGTCACAGTTACTCCCATGATTTTGGCTACCTAAAGCGAGTCACAGTTACTCCCATGATTTTGGCTACCTAAAGCGAGTCACAGTTACTCCCATGATTTTGGCTACCTAAAGAGAGTCACAGTTACTCCCTTCATTTTGGCTACCTAAAGAGAGTCACAGTTACTCCCTTCATTTTGGCTACCTAAAGCGAGTCACAGTTACTCCCATGATTTTGGCTACCTAAAGAGAGTCACAGTTACTCCCTTCATTTTGGCTACCTAAAGCGAGTCACAGTTACTCCCATGATTTTGGCTACCTAAAGAGAGTCACAGTTACTCCCTTCATTTTGGCTACCTAAAGAGAGTCACAGTTACTCCCTTCATTTTGGCTACCTAAAGCGAGTCACAGTTACTCCCATGATTTTGGCTACCTAAAGAGAGTCACAGTTACTCCCTTCATTTTGGCTACCTAAAGCGAGTCACAGTTACTCCCATGATTTTGGCTACCTAAAGCGAGTCACAGTTACTCCCATGATTTTGGCTACCTAAAGAGAGTCACAGTTACTCCCTTCATTTTGGCTACCTAAAGCGAGTCACAGTTACTCCCTTCATTTTGGCTACCTAAAGCGAGTCACAGTTACTCCCATGATTTTGGCTACCTAAAGAGAGTCACAGTTACTCCCTTCATTTTGGCTACCTAAAGCGAGTCACAGTTACTCCCTTCATTTTGGCTACCTAAAGCGAGTCACAGTTACTCCCTTCATTTTGGCTACCTAAAGCGAGTCACAGTTACTCCCTTCATTTTGGCTACCTAAAGAGAGTCACAGATACTCCCTTCATTTTGGCTACCTAAAGCGAGTCACAGTTACCCCCTTCATTTTGGCTACCTAAAGAGAGTCACAGTTACTCCCTTCATTTTGGCTACCTAAAGCGAGTCACAGTTACTCCCTTCATTTTGGCTACCTAAAGAGAGTCACAGTTACTCCCTTCATTTTGGCTACCTAAAGAGAGTCACAGTTACTCCCATGATTTTGGCTACCTAAAGAGAGTCACAGTTACTCCCTTCATTTTGGCTACCTAAAGCGAGTCACAGTTACTCCCTTCATTTTGGCTACCTAAAGAGAGTCACAGTTACTCCCTTCATTTTGGCTACCTAAAGAGAGTCACAGTTACTCCCTTCATTTTGGCTACCTAAAGAGAGTCACAGTTACTCCCTTCATTTTGGCTACCTAAAGCGAGTCACAGTTACTCCCATGATTTTGGCTACCTAAAGAGAGTCACAGTTACTCCCTTCATTTTGGCTACCTAAAGCGAGTCACAGTTACTCCCTTCATTTTGGCTACCTAAAGCGAGTCACAGTTACTCCCTTCATTTTGGCTACCTAAAGCGAGTCACAGTTACTCCCTTCATTTTGGCTACCTAAAGAGAGTCACAGTTACTCCCTTCATTTTGGCTACCTAAAGCGAGTCACAGTTACTCCCATGATTTTGGCTACCTAAAGAGAGTCACAGTTACTCCCTTCATTTTGGCTACCTAAAGCGAGTCACAGTTACTCCCATGATTTTGGCTACCTAAAGAGAGTCACAGTTACTCCCTTCATTTTGGCTACCTAAAGCGAGTCACAGTTACTCCCTTCATTTTGGCTACCTAAAGAGAGTCACAGTTACTCCCTTCATTTTGGCTACCTAAAGAGAGTCACAGTTACTCCCATGATTTTGGCTACCTAAAGAGAGTCACAGTTACTCCCTTCATTTTGGCTACCTAAAGCGAGTCACAGTTAATCCCTTCATTTTGGCTACCTAAAGAGAGTCACAGTTACTCCCTTCATTTTGGCTACCTAAAGAGAGTCACAGTTACTCCCTTCATTTTGGCTACCTAAAGAGAGTCACAGTTACTCCCTTCATTTTGGCTACCTAAAGCGAGTCACAGTTACTCCCTTCATTTTGGCTACCTAAAGCGAGTCACAGTTACTCCCATGATTTTGGCTACCTAAAGAGAGTCACAGTTACTCCCTTCATTTTGGCTACCTAAAGCGAGTCACAGTTACTCCCTTCATTTTGGCTACCTAAAGCGAGTCACAGTTACTCCCATGATTTTGGCTACCTAAAGAGAGTCACAGTTACTCCCTTCATTTTGGCTACCTAAAGCGAGTCACAGTTACTCCCTTCATTTTGGCTACCTAAAGAGAGTCACAGTTACTCCCTTCATTTTGGCTACCTAAAGCGAGTCACAGTTACTCCCATGATTTTGGCTACCTAAAGCGAGTCACAGTTACTCCCATGATTTTGGCTACCTAAAGAGAGTCACAGTTACTCCCTTCATTTTGGCTACCTAAAGCGAGTCACAGTTACTCCCATGATTTTGGCTACCTAAAGAGAGTCACAGTTACTCCCTTCATTTTGGCTACCTAAAGCGAGTCACAGTTACTCCCTTCATTTTGGCTACCTAAAGCGAGTCACAGTTACTCCCTTCATTTTGGCTACCTAAAGCGAGTCACAGTTACTCCCTTCATTTTGGCTACCTAAAGAGAGTCACAGATACTCCCTTCATTTTGGCTACCTAAAGCGAGTCACAGTTACCCCCTTCATTTTGGCTACCTAAAGAGAGTCACAGTTACTCCCTTCATTTTGGCTACCTAAAGAGAGTCACAGATACTCCCTTCATTTTGGCTACCTAAAGCGAGTCACAGTTACCCCCTTCATTTTGGCTACCTAAAGAGAGTCACAGTTACTCCCTTCATTTTGGCTACCTAAAGCGAGTCACAGTTACTCCCTTCATTTTGGCTACCTAAAGCGAGTCACAGTTACTCCCATGATTTTGGCTACCTAAAGAGAGTCACAGTTACTCCCTTCATTTTGGCTACCTAAAGCGAGTCACAGTTACTCCCTTCATTTTGGCTACCTAAAGCGAGTCACAGTTACTCCCATGATTTTGGCTACCTAAAGAGAGTCACAGTTACTCCCTTCATTTTGGCTACCTAAAGAGAGTCACAGTTACTCCCTTCATTTTGGCTACCTAAAGAGAGTCACAGTTACTCCCTTCATTTTGGCTACCTAAAGCGAGTCACAGTTACTCCCATGATTTTGGCTACCTAAAGCGAGTCACAGTTACTCCCTTCATTTTGGCTACCTAAAGCGAGTCACAGTTACTCCCTTCATTTTGGCTACCTAAAGCGAGTCACAGTTACTCCCTTCATTTTGGCTACCTAAAGAGAGTCACAGTTACTCCCTTCATTTTGGCTACCTAAAGCGAGTCACAGTTACTCCCTTCATTTTGGCTACCTAAAGCGAGTCACAGTTACCCCCTTCATTTTGGCTACCTAAAGAGAGTCACAGTTACTCCCTTCATTTTGGCTACCTAAAGCGAGTCACAGTTACTCCCATGATTTTGGCTACCTAAAGAGAGTCACAGTTACTCCCTTCATTTTGGCTACCTAAAGCGAGTCACAGTTACTCCCTTCATTTTGGCTACCTAAAGCGAGTCACAGTTACTCCCATGATTTTGGCTACCTAAAGAGAGTCACAGTTACTCCCTTCATTTTGGCTACCTAAAGCGAGTCACAGTTACTCCCTTCATTTTGGCTACCTAAAGCGAGTCACAGTTACTCCCATGATTTTGGCTACCTAAAGAGAGTCACAGTTACTCCCTTCATTTTGGCTACCTAAAGCGAGTCACAGTTACTCCCTTCATTTTGGCTACCTAAAGAGAGTCACAGTTACTCCCTTCATTTTGGCTACCTAAAGCGAGTCACAGTTACTCCCATGATTTTGGCTACCTAAAGAGAGTCACAGTTACTCCCTTCATTTTGGCTACCTAAAGCGAGTCACAGTTACTCCCTTCATTTTGGCTACCTAAAGCGAGTCACAGTTACTCCCATGATTTTGACTACCTAAAGAGAGTCACAGTTACTCCCTTCATTTTGGCTACCTAAAGCGAGTCACAGTTACTCCCTTCATTTTGGCTACCTAAAGCGAGTCACAGTTACTCCCATGATTTTGGCTACCTAAAGAGAGTCACAGTTACTCCCATGATTTTGGCTACCTAAAGAGAGTCACAGTTACTCCCTTCATTTTGGCTACCTAAAGCGAGTCACAGTTACTCCCTTCATTTTGGCTACCTAAAGAAAGTCACAGTTACTCCCTTCATTTTGGCTACCTAAAGCGAGTCACAGTTACTCCCTTCATTTTGGCTACCTAAAGAGAGTCACAGTTACTCCCATGATTTTGGCTACCTAAAGAGAGTCACAGTTACTCCCTTCATTTTGGCTACCTAAAGCGAGTCACAGTTACTCCCTTCATTTTGGCTACCTAAAGCGAGTCACAGTTACTCCCTTCATTTTGGCTACCTAAAGAGAGTCACAGTTACTCCCATGATTTTGGCTACCTAAAGAGAGTCACAGTTACTCCCTTCATTTTGGCTACCTAAAGCGAGTCACAGTTACTCCCATGATATTGGCTACCTAAAGAGAGTCACAGTTACTCCCTTCATTTTGGCTACCTAAAGCGAGTCACAGTTACTCCCATGATTTTGGCTACCTAAAGCGAGTCACAGTTACTCCCTTCATTTTGGCTACCTAAAGAGAGTCACAGATACTCCCTTCATTTTGGCTACCTAAAGCGAGTCACAGTTACCCCCTTCATTTTGGCTACCTAAAGAGAGTCACAGTTACTCCCTTCATTTTGGCTACCTAAAGCGAGTCACAGTTACTCCCTTCATTTTGGCTACCTAAAGAGAGTCACAGTTACTCCCTTCATTTTGGCTACCTAAAGAGAGTCACAGTTACTCCCATGATTTTGGCTACCTAAAGAGAGTCACAGTTACTCCCTTCATTTTGGCTACCTAAAGCGAGTCACAGTTACTCCCTTCATTTTGGCTACCTAAAGAGAGTCACAGTTACTCCCTTCATTTTGGCTACCTAAAGAGAGTCACAGTTACTCCCTTCATTTTGGCTACCTAAAGAGAGTCACAGTTACTCCCTTCATTTTGGCTACCTAAAGCGAGTCACAGTTACTCCCATGATTTTGGCTACCTAAAGAGAGTCACAGTTACTCCCTTCATTTTGGCTACCTAAAGCGAGTCACAGTTACTCCCTTCATTTTGGCTACCTAAAGCGAGTCACAGTTACTCCCTTCATTTTGGCTACCTAAAGCGAGTCACAGTTACTCCCTTCATTTTGGCTACCTAAAGAGAGTCACAGTTACTCCCTTCATTTTGGCTACCTAAAGCGAGTCACAGTTACTCCCATGATTTTGGCTACCTAAAGAGAGTCACAGTTACTCCCTTCATTTTGGCTACCTAAAGCGAGTCACAGTTACTCCCATGATTTTGGCTACCTAAAGAGAGTCACAGTTACTCCCTTCATTTTGGCTACCTAAAGCGAGTCACAGTTACTCCCTTCATTTTGGCTACCTAAAGAGAGTCACAGTTACTCCCTTCATTTTGGCTACCTAAAGAGAGTCACAGTTACTCCCATGATTTTGGCTACCTAAAGAGAGTCACAGTTACTCCCTTCATTTTGGCTACCTAAAGCGAGTCACAGTTAATCCCTTCATTTTGGCTACCTAAAGAGAGTCACAGTTACTCCCTTCATTTTGGCTACCTAAAGAGAGTCACAGTTACTCCCTTCATTTTGGCTACCTAAAGAGAGTCACAGTTACTCCCTTCATTTTGGCTACCTAAAGCGAGTCACAGTTACTCCCTTCATTTTGGCTACCTAAAGCGAGTCACAGTTACTCCCATGATTTTGGCTACCTAAAGAGAGTCACAGTTACTCCCTTCATTTTGGCTACCTAAAGCGAGTCACAGTTACTCCCTTCATTTTGGCTACCTAAAGAGAGTCACAGTTACTCCCTTCATTTTGGCTACCTAAAGCGAGTCACAGTTACTCCCATGATTTTGGCTACCTAAAGCGAGTCACAGTTACTCCCATGATTTTGGCTACCTAAAGAGAGTCACAGTTACTCCCTTCATTTTGGCTACCTAAAGCGAGTCACAGTTACTCCCATGATTTTGGCTACCTAAAGAGAGTCACAGTTACTCCCTTCATTTTGGCTACCTAAAGCGAGTCACAGTTACTCCCTTCATTTTGGCTACCTAAAGCGAGTCACAGTTACTCCCTTCATTTTGGCTACCTAAAGCGAGTCACAGTTACTCCCTTCATTTTGGCTACCTAAAGAGAGTCACAGATACTCCCTTCATTTTGGCTACCTAAAGCGAGTCACAGTTACCCCCTTCATTTTGGCTACCTAAAGAGAGTCACAGTTACTCCCTTCATTTTGGCTACCTAAAGCGAGTCACAGTTACTCCCTTCATTTTGGCTACCTAAAGCGAGTCACAGTTACTCCCATGATTTTGGCTACCTAAAGAGAGTCACAGTTACTCCCTTCATTTTGGCTACCTAAAGCGAGTCACAGTTACTCCCTTCATTTTGGCTACCTAAAGCGAGTCACAGTTACTCCCATGATTTTGGCTACCTAAAGAGAGTCACAGTTACTCCCTTCATTTTGGCTACCTAAAGCGAGTCACAGTTACTCCCTTCATTTTGGCTACCTAAAGAGAGTCACAGTTACTCCCTTCATTTTGGCTACCTAAAGCGAGTCACAGTTACTCCCATGATTTTGGCTACCTAAAGCGAGTCACAGTTACTCCCTTCATTTTGGCTACCTAAAGCGAGTCACAGTTACTCCCTTCATTTTGGCTACCTAAAGCGAGTCACAGTTACTCCCATGATTTTGGCTACCTAAAGAGAGTCACAGTTACTCCCTTCATTTTGGCTACCTAAAGCGAGTCACAGTTACTCCCTTCATTTTGGCTACCTAAAGCGAGTCACAGTTACTCCCTTCATTTTGGCTACCTAAAGAGAGTCACAGTTACTCCCTTCATTTTGGCTACCTAAAGCGAGTCACAGTTACTCCCATGATTTTGGCTACCTAAAGAGAGTCACAGTTACTCCCTTCATTTTGGCTACCTAAAGCGAGTCACAGTTACTCCCTTCATTTTGGCTACCTAAAGAGAGTCACAGTTACTCCCTTCATTTTGGCTACCTAAAGAGAGTCACAGTTACTCCCATGATTTTGGCTACCTAAAGAGAGTCACAGTTACTCCCTTCATTTTGGCTACCTAAAGCGAGTCACAGTTACTCCCTTCATTTTGGCTACCTAAAGAGAGTCACAGTTACTCCCTTCATTTTGGCTACCTAAAGAGAGTCACAGTTACTCCCTTCATTTTGGCTACCTAAAGAGAGTCACAGTTACTCCCTTCATTTTGGCTACCTAAAGCGAGTCACAGTTACTCCCTTCATTTTGGCTACCTAAAGCGAGTCACAGTTACTCCCATGATTTTGGCTACCTAAAGAGAGTCACAGTTACTCCCTTCATTTTGGCTACCTAAAGCGAGTCACAGTTACTCCCTTCATTTTGGCTACCTAAAGCGAGTCACAGTTACTCCCATGATTTTGGCTACCTAAAGAGAGTCACAGTTACTCCCTTCATTTTGGCTACCTAAAGCGAGTCACAGTTACTCCCTTCATTTTGGCTACCTAAAGAGAGTCACAGTTACTCCCTTCATTTTGGCTACCTAAAGCGAGTCACAGTTACTCCCTTCATTTTGGCTACCTAAAGCGAGTCACAGTTACTCCCATGATTTTGGCTACCTAAAGAGAGTCACAGTTACTCCCTTCATTTTGGCTACCTAAAGCGAGTCACAGTTACTCCCATGATTTTGGCTACCTAAAGAGAGTCACAGTTACTCCCTTCATTTTGGCTACCTAAAGCGAGTCACAGTTACTCCCTTCATTTTGGCTACCTAAAGCGAGTCACAGTTACTCCCTTCATTTTGGCTACCTAAAGCGAGTCACAGTTACTCCCTTCATTTTGGCTACCTAAAGAGAGTCACAGTTACTCCCTTCATTTTGGCTACCTAAAGCGAGTCACAGTTACCCCCTTCATTTTGGCTACCTAAAGAGAGTCACAGTTACTCCCTTCATTTTGGCTACCTAAAGCGAGTCACAGTTACTCCCATGATTTTGGCTACCTAAAGAGAGTCACAGTTACTCCCTTCATTTTGGCTACCTAAAGCGAGTCACAGTTACTCCCTTCATTTTGGCTACCTAAAGAGAGTCACAGTTACTCCCTTCATTTTGGCTACCTAAAGAGAGTCACAGTTACTCCCTTCATTTTGGCTACCTAAAGCGAGTCACAGTTACTCCCTTCATTTTGGCTACCTAAAGAGAGTCACAGTTACTCCCTTCATTTTGGCTACCTAAAGCGAGTCACAGTTACTCCCTTCATTTTGGCTACCTAAAGAGAGTCACAGTTACTCCCTTCATTTTGGCTACCTAAAGCGAGTCACAGTTACTCCCATGATTTTGGCTACCTAAAGAGAGTCACAGTTACTCCCTTCATTTTGGCTACCTAAAGCGAGTCACAGTTACTCCCTTCATTTTGGCTACCTAAAGCGAGTCACAGTTACTCCCTTCATTTTGGCTACCTAAAGCGAGTCACAGTTACTCCCTTCATTTTGGCTACCTAAAGAGAGTCACAGTTACTCCCTTCATTTTGGCTACCTAAAGCGAGTCACAGTTACTCCCATGATTTTGGCTACCTAAAGAGAGTCACAGTTACTCCCTTCATTTTGGCTACCTAAAGCGAGTCACAGTTACTCCCTTCATTTTGGCTACCTAAAGCGAGTCACAGTTACTCCCATGATTTTGGCTACCTAAAGAGAGTCACAGTTACTCCCTTCATTTTGGCTACCTAAAGCGAGTCACAGTTACTCCCTTCATTTTGGCTACCTAAAGAGAGTCACAGTTACTCCCTTCATTTTGGCTACCTAAAGAGAGTCACAGTTACTCCCTTCATTTTGGCTACCTAAAGCGAGTCACAGTTACTCCCTTCATTTTGGCTACCTAAAGAGAGTCACAGTTACTCCCTTCATTTTGGCTACCTAAAGCGAGTCACAGTTACTCCCATGATTTTGGCTACCTAAAGCGAGTCACAGTTACTCCCTTCATTTTGGCTACCTAAAGAGAGTCACAGTTACTCCCTTCATTTTGGCTACCTAAAGCGAGTCACAGTTACTCCCTTCATTTTGGCTACCTAAAGCGAGTCACAGTTACTCCCATGATTTTGGCTACCTAAAGAGAGTCACAGTTACTCCCTTCATTTTGGCTACCTAAAGCGAGTCACAGTTACTCCCTTCATTTTGGCTACCTAAAGAGAGTCACAGTTACTCCCTTCATTTTGGCTACCTAAAGCGAGTCACAGTTACTCCCATGATTTTGGCTACCTAAAGCGAGTCACAGTTACTCCCTTCATTTTGGCTACCTAAAGCGAGTCACAGTTACTCCCTTCATTTTGGCTACCTAAAGCGAGTCACAGTTACTCCCATGATTTTGGCTACCTAAAGAGAGTCACAGTTACTCCCTTCATTTTGGCTACCTAAAGCGAGTCACAGTTACTCCCTTCATTTTGGCTACCTAAAGCGAGTCACAGTTACCCCCTTCATTTTGGCTACCTAAAGAGAGTCACAGTTACTCCCTTCATTTTGGCTACCTAAAGCGAGTCACAGTTACTCCCATGATTTTGGCTACCTAAAGAGAGTCACAGTTACTCCCTTCATTTTGGCTACCTAAAGCGAGTCACAGTTACTCCCTTCATTTTGGCTACCTAAAGAGAGTCACAGTTACTCCCTTCATTTTGGCTACCTAAAGAGAGTCACAGTTACTCCCATGATTTTGGCTACCTAAAGAGAGTCACAGTTACTCCCTTCATTTTGGCTACCTAAAGCGAGTCACAGTTACTCCCTTCATTTTGGCTACCTAAAGAGAGTCACAGTTACTCCCTTCATTTTGGCTACCTAAAGCGAGTCACAGTTACTCCCTTCATTTTGGCTACCTAAAGAGAGTCACAGTTACTCCCTTCATTTTGGCTACCTAAAGCGAGTCACAGTTACTCCCTTCATTTTGGCTACCTAAAGCGAGTCACAGTTACTCCCTTCATTTTGGCTACCTAAAGAGAGTCACAGTTACTCCCTTCATTTTGGCTACCTAAAGCGAGTCACAGTTACTCCCTTCATTTTGGCTACCTAAAGCGAGTCACAGTTACTCCCATGATTTTGGCTACCTAAAGAGAGTCACAGTTACTCCCTTCATTTTGGCTACCTAAAGCGAGTCACAGTTACTCCCTTCATTTTGGCTACCTAAAGAGAGTCACAGTTACTCCCTTCATTTTGGCTACCTAAAGCGAGTCACAGTTACTCCCTTCATTTTGGCTACCTAAAGCGAGTCACAGTTACTCCCATGATTTTGGCTACCTAAAGAGAGTCACAGTTACTCCCTTCATTTTGGCTACCTAAAGCGAGTCACAGTTACTCCCATGATTTTGGCTACCTAAAGAGAGTCACAGTTACTCCCTTCATTTTGGCTACCTAAAGCGAGTCACAGTTACTCCCTTCATTTTGGCTACCTAAAGCGAGTCACAGTTACTCCCTTCATTTTGGCTACCTAAAGCGAGTCACAGTTACTCCCTTCATTTTGGCTACCTAAAGAGAGTCACAGATACTCCCTTCATTTTGGCTACCTAAAGCGAGTCACAGTTACCCCCTTCATTTTGGCTACCTAAAGAGAGTCACAGTTACTCCCTTCATTTTGGCTACCTAAAGCGAGTCACAGTTACTCCCATGATTTTGGCTACCTAAAGAGAGTCACAGTTACTCCCTTCATTTTGGCTACCTAAAGCGAGTCACAGTTACTCCCTTCATTTTGGCTACCTAAAGAGAGTCACAGTTACTCCCTTCATTTTGGCTACCTAAAGCGAGTCACAGTTACTCCCTTCATTTTGGCTACCTAAAGCGAGTCACAGTTACTCCCTTCATTTTGGCTACCTAAAGAGAGTCACAGTTACTCCCTTCATTTTGGCTACCTAAAGAGAGTCACAGTTACTCCCTTCATTTTGGCTACCTAAAGCGAGTCACAGTTACTCCCATGATTTTGGCTTCCTAATCAGAGTCACAGTTACTCCATTCATTTTGGCTTCCGGCAGACTAATAATCCGTACATGTTGAATATTCATACAGTCGTCATAAATATGCATGAATCTTTACGCATACGTCGTTCATATTCATGAAGTCGTTAGCGCAATGCACCCAAAAGTGCATAACAGACTGAAAATGCGGGTCACGTGACCACGATTAAGCGGCCGTTTACGTCGACCTTGCGAATTTAGCGAAGAATTGATTGAGGTCGACGGCGTTCCATGGCAGCCAGACGAGCGACCAATCAGAAGCGTCTTTATTGAATGTATTGAGGACTGAATTGTTAAACGGATATCGAATATGTTTTCACACAGATGCATCCAGACGGACAGACAAGAAGAAGAACAGACGGACAGACAGACACATGTACGCGGACGGTCGGAGAGACGTATAGGGGTACAGACAGACCGACAGACGCACATACACAGCCGGGCAGACAGACGCCATAATCCCTGAAGTGGTAGGCCTAATTAAAACCATGAGCAGCGTCAAGTGCGCATGTGTTCGCCTACGTGTGTAATGGAGAGCCTGAATCAGCCGATGTTTCATGTACAAGAATAGGCGGCTATCTGTACTTCTGTGTACCACGCCGTATCATATGACAGTGTGTGAACACATGTTTGTGTTTACATTGCACTACAACAGCCACGTGTACAACTCAATCCTAATCATCGTCATCATCGTCATCATCACCACCACCATCATCATCATCATCAGTTCCTGATGACAGCCATTTGGCAACGGTAGGTGCGAATGAATGATCCCCGTTCTTGTCATTCATTTGTCCAGTGCTTTTCTAATGTTTCCTTCCAAGTCCTGTTGTGTCTTCATTTGTGTTGTCTATACCCAACGTAGGTTAAGTTGCCTGGTCGACTGGTCGTACATCTATGTATGTGGCTATGTATGTATTGTATGTTTGTATGTACTGTATGTATGTATGTGTTTATATATTGTATGTATGTACTGCATGTATGTATGTATGTACTTATGTTTGTATGTACTGTATGTTTGTATTTACTGTATGTATGTATGTACTGTATGTATGTATGTGTTTATATATTGTATGTATATATGTATGTACTCTATGTGTGTATCTACTGTATGTTTGTATGTACTGTATGTATGTATGTATGTATGTATGTATGTATGTATGCACTGTTCAGGCCCACCCTGTTGTATGATCGAGAGACTGCTTAAGTCCCGATAGCGGAAAGATAAGAGTTTGTGCGGAACTCGAGAACGGACTCGTTGGTGTGCAGTAAATAAATGCATAACAGGTCTGTGTGAAATTAGATGGTTTCCCACTGGTGCAGTTCGAGAGACCGATCCCGATCAGAGAGGTTGTGCGAAGCTCAAGGAAGACAGGCTAAGAATAAAACCGCGTCAAACGGATCAACGCTACAGAAGGTTACCCCGTCGGTGTCGTTAAGGAAACGAGTCTGTCCAGGAACTACAGGGAAAGTCACAGGCGCCGATTCAGTACCACCTCAAAGGGATTCCATTTCAGGATGCGGGTCCATCCTGTTGCGAGGTCGCGAAACGTACTGATTCTAGGTAGCAAGAAGATAAGAGGATATGTGAAACTTTGGGAAGGACACGCCCGCATTAGTCGTTGTCGAGATTCAAACGGCCGGAAAATAACGGGAAGATACAGCGGGCCATTGCTCCAAGGTGAAGACTTCGAGTGTCCGAACTCAAAACGTGACCCGGTAAAAGAAAGTTTAAATCAGACCAAGAAAATAATCGATACATCAGAACCGGATCGAATTACTCGGGTAGAATAGGAGTCGACGCGGTTGATACCGACGACATATATGTTTGTCACAACACAATTCAGAGAACTAACTGAAGTGCGAGACTGAACCTCCTCGTGCGCAGGTCGGGACGAAGGTCTGTGCGTAAATTGCGAAGGTTATAAAGAGAGAAGCTTCACTGTCAGAGTTCCACAGAGACCCGACCTGTATCTCCAGGAGCAGAATTTATTAACTATGTGGGTCGAGGATGACCAAGACAGAGGTCGGGTACGAAAACTTCCTTTGTAAATTTTAGTGCATGACAAATATGCGTGTGAGGCTGGGACTCCTCCTCGTGGAAATGGAGCGAGAGGCGTGTGAAAGTGGGACAATGAGTTGCTCGATAAGCAGATGCTCCGTGTCTCCGTACATAGACAGCCTGATAACGTAATTCTATTTGACTGGCCTAAACCACGACAGATAGTGAAACGTATATGAGAGAAACAGAGACATAACTATACCGGTTAATCCTTGTCCTGAATTTCTACATTGGTTAACGCGTACATAAAGTCATCTCTGTTCGTGACGATGACGGTTCGCATACCGATAGTGCTTATATTTCAGAGAATTGAATCTCGGGCCAGCACGTTTTATACACAGGTACCTTAAATGGCGTGGCACCCATCAAACGGGCAGCAATGGTTAAGGATCTCAACAGACCAATTCATTGAAAAATAATGAGCAGTGTCGAGGCCATTCGGTCGCTATACTAAACACGTAGCCTACATTCATATTAAATTTTAATGTCGAAACCAACCAACGGCTTGCCATAATGAGAGAGAGAGACAGAGAGAGAGACAGAGAGAGAGAGACAGAGAGAGAGACAGAGAGAGAGAGAGAGAGAGAGAGGATAATTCAATAACCCACATTTCGACTGACGGCTTTCCATACATAGTCTGCATCGACTGCACACGCTGTGAACGATGAGAGAGGCACAGACAGACAGACAGACAGACAGACAGACAGACAGACAGACAGACAGACAGACAGACAGACAGACAGACTGACTGACTGACTGACTGACTGACTGACTGACTGACTGACTGACTGACTGACTGACTGACTGACTGACTGACTGACTGACTGACTGACTGACTGACTGACTGACTGACTGACTGACTGACTGACTGACTGACAGACAGACAGACAATAATTCAAGGCGCCAGACTTCGACCAACGGCTGTCCATGCCGACCGCGTTCTCTGCGAAGGCAACGAGTGAGAGAGAAACAGAGGCGCACACAGACAAGCAGCCATACCGACAGATAGGTAGGCGAACAGCCGAAGGGCCCGTGCCAGGGATGGGCGGCGCGGGCTGCCGGGCGGTCAGCCCTCTCTACTCGTGTCGATCGCGGCTCGGCGGACGGACAGTCGGAGGCGCCGTGGCTGCTAACGTCGCTTACGGGCCGTCGGAAGGACTTAGCGCAATCGGTTGACGCCGCAGCTACAGCGCTGACGCCGAGTGAGACCTAAGGACGGACGGCTAAGGACAGGGTCCGTCGACTGACTGACTGACCGAGAGGCGACTAGAGAAGGGAAGGACTTAGTTCCTGGCGATCACCCGTCGAGAATACGACGACGTTGGGGGAGTCTGACTGTCGCTGCCTCAAATAAAAGGCGTTGGGAGGATTCCCTTCCTACAGGCGACGCTGACACGAGGCGTCTTTGGGAGAACTCGGATCGATCGGGAATTTAATCGCAGCCGTCGGAAGGAAGACGGGCGCTGAGGAGCGAAGGCGCCGCTGGGCGAAGACGATGAAGAGGGAGGAAGAGTGAAGGCAACGCCGCAGAAATAAACAGAAATCTCAAGGAGGAGACGTGGTCGAAAGGACTGCCCGAAGGCGGTTTGCCGCAAGGCACGGGCGACTCGGATACCGGGCGGTCTTACCACGCCGGTGAGTGGTAAAACGATATGTTATAGGTTGTCTGTTCGTCCGTCTGCCTGCTTGCCTGTCTGTCTGCCTGTCTGTCTTTCTGTGTGTGTCTGTCGCTGTCTGTCTGGTTGGTTTGTTCATTGTTTCGTTGTTCCTTTGTGCCGGCGCTGTTTCTGTGTTTGTGTCTTTGAATGGCTGTGTCTGTCTGTCTGTCTGTCTGTCTGTCTCTCGCTCTGTGTACCTGACACATTTTCTGGCTCGGGTTTTGTCTTCTTCGCTATGCCTGTCTCTGTCTAAGTCTCTTTCTGTTACTGTCTCAGGCTTTTCCTGTCTCTGCTATCATCCGTTTGTGTTTTTGCTATTATGCATCCGTATGCACGCTGTCTCTCCTTGCCTCTGTCTGTCTCTCAATATTTCTGCTCTTATCTCAGTGGCTTTCTCTGTCTCAGCTGTCTCAATATCTGCGAAGCTTTAGGCTTCTGTATGTGGCAACTAAATCAGGCAGCGACAATGTTAGGCTAAGGTAAGGAAAGGTAAGGTAAGGTAAGGTAAGGTAAAGCCGCGTAATCGATAATACATTGCTTTCCTAGCTCTACCAACCAGTCCTCGTTGGCGTGGTCCAAAGATGGAACGATCTTTTGACTGAATCACAAACCTGACAGCATCAGTTTAATAACCGAACAACCTCTCCTTATTAGGGTTGCACTTCTTGGCACCGAATTGGCAATTTGAGATGACGACACGCCGGGACTCGAACCCCGGACGTAAAGGTGAAGGTCAAGGGCACCAAAAACACTTTATCAGTTTACTTGTGGCAGTAGAAGCATTTGCTGCTTTGTCAAGTAGAACATCCGCGTTCATGCAGATAACAAGAGTCCCTGAAATTGGCTGCAATTATTCGAATTACTAAATTATCATTAACTGTTTGTTCAAAACACAGTGTGTAGACTCAAGTGTAATGACTGATAATCGCACATAACAGTGTCTATGTATGCACGTATGTATGTATGTATGTATGTATGTATATATGCGTGTATGTATGTATGTGTGTGTATGTATGCTTGTATGTATGTGTGTGTATGTATGTATGTATGTATGTGTGTGCATGTATGCATGTATGTAAGTATATATGCATGTATGTATGTAAGTATGAATGTATGTATGTGTGTGCATGAGTGTATGTATGTTTGTATTATGTATATGTATGAATTTATGTATATATGATGCATTTGAGTATATATGTGTGAATGTGTATGAATGAATGAATGAAAAAAACATGTATACATACATGTTTGTATATGTATGTATGTGTGTTGCCCGTTTGCATGGGTGCCGCGCCATATAAAGTCCCCATATGCGGACCGTGTTAGCCCGAAAAGTAGTGGGGGCAGTCTATAATTCTGAATTATTGGCGACGAAAGAGAATGAGTTTACCTGTCGTTTGGAAAAACAGACGTGAAATACCTAATCTAAGAAAAGGCGGTTCTTTTGCTGAACGAAAATCGTCAAAGACTAATGACCTCTAGCAAATGTTGTAAATGTAAATCTTCCAAGTTTCTAAGCGCCACATGAAAAGCTTTTCAAGACAGACCGGCAATATATCAAATCAGGTCCGCAAGAGCCATGCTGTTGAGGTCAGTTTCAAATGGACAGCGGCGGTGAATGATCTTACCCGATCAATTCATTGAAAAGTGAGAAGCGGGCGAGCCGTATTGTCGCTATAGAAAAACGTGTGCAATTAATTTATATTTTGCTTTGCATGCTTTGTTTAATGAACAATGCACTGTTTCATCTTTGGAACCTAAAGTTAATATTATTATACTTGCATACTGTGGTACTCAGATGCTGGCAGCTATAGAATTAAACAAGTGTATGTGTGATAATAAATATTTCATTTATTTAGTCATTCTTTTATAATTTATTTTGTTAGCCATACAACATGATATATCAAATTCGTAAATATTGCCTTCGACATGCGTATGTTTGACGCCGAGACACAAGGGTGGGACTTTAATAGCTGCAGAGGTGGTGCTCACATGCAGATGAACGGAATGTTTGCCAAGGGAAGGTCGATGTCACATTGAGGTACTTTTGAGATATCCAGGCAGACAGGCAAGCAGGTAGACGGACAGGCAGACAGACAGACATGCAGGAAGCCAGGCAACCATCAGGCTGGCTGGCTGGCTGCCCCCCTCGCTGAATGACTGAATGGCTGAATGAACGAACGGACGAACGAATGAATCACTCACTTACCCACCCACTCACACACTCACTTATATTCAGACAATATGTATAGCACCGTAAGTAGCAATCTACTGCTAATGTTCTTCACAATTACTTGCTGACTGAAGCCACAGACGCAGTTATCAGTATCTGCATTGTAAAAACTCTTAATAATTCGCATAATGGTCACTGTCCTATATTCACGTACTCAGTATCCAGCTATTTCCTCGCCCCTCAGGCCAACTATGTTCATTCTCTTTCATCAGCTCAACTGAAGGCGATATCACGGCTCTCAGTCAGTCCTCCGAAAACGAACAATGCGAACTTGACCCAGTCCCAGTCTCCTTACCCAAAGACTGCGAACCCTTCTCGTCTCTCCTATAGCCAAGATCGACATCCTGTCTCTATCTACCGCACCTACATTACAAGTAATTGCTCACTCACGTTGTCCACGTGTGTGTCTCTATGGCTGGCCCCAGAAGGAGGCAGAACGCAGACACACAGACGCATAGCCTGACTGAGATACTTAGACCGCGGGCGGTTAGTAGTATTGGGTCGGTTTAACCAAGGGCTCCTAGATAATTAAGCTTAGCTAATTATCTAGGAGTCTATGGTTTAACCGACACCGAACCGGAGACTGAAGTCGATATTCGAAAATTGAAAAATACTGAATACCGAAGATTTAAACAAACCGAAAACCTAGTAAACATAGAATGCAATTTTCAAATTGTTATTTTCCCTCTCAAGTGTCATTCGTTCACTGAAAATTCCTAAAAATCGATGAAAGCACTAATGTTGTTGATATAGGCCTACGTTTGTGCCCCCATTATACACGTCCCGTTAATGGAAACAATGACAGCCACGTCCCATCTGTAAATGACTACATCTGTAAATGACAACAACATCTGTAAATGACTACATCTGTAAATGACAACAACATCTGTAAATGACTACATCTGTAAATGACTACATCAGTAAATGACAACATCAGTAAATGGCTACATCAGCAAATGGCAACATCTGTAAATGACTACATCTGTAAATGACTACATCTGTAAATGGCTACATCTGTAAATGACTACATCAGTAAATGACTACATCTGTAAATGGCTACATCTGTAAATGACTACATCAGTAAATGACTACATCAGCAAATGGCTACATCTGTGAATGACTACATCTGTAAATGACTACATCCGTAAAGGCCTGCTTACTACATAGTGGAAGTTATGGCGTCGTGCACTTGGGCCGCGGACCATTTGACCCAATTATTTCAAATCAACGTTCATATAGGAAAATATGCGGGATGACAAATAAATTAAGAAAAACTTGTCCGGCAAATATTGGACATCCGCACTGTAGGTCTACTGTAAAAACAGGTTGCTCTTAAGTAAGTTGCTTTATTGCTTATGAGGCGTCGTGTACAAACTAGAAATTTTAAGAACTGATAACAAATATACAGCTAAACATATAAAATACATATGTAATTTTTAACATGCAATTTTATTGTAATAAAACAGCACCGCACTCTGTGCAGCTGCCAAGTTTACGCAGCAAAACGGAAAAGTCGGTTTATAAACTTCAGGCATAAAGACCACATAAAAAACGAAAACCGATGTCGACCTCAATAAACAGATATTAATACTGCTGACCCAGCCACAAAATATAGAGAAGAAGGAGAAATACACACACGAAGAGAGAGACAGACAGACAGAAAGAGAGAGAGGAGAGACAGAGACAGAGACAGACAGAAAGAGAGGAGAGAGACAGACAGACAGACAGAAAGAGAGAGAGAAAAGAGAGAGACAGACAGACAGAAAGAGAGAGAGAAGAGAGACAGACAGACAGAAAGAGAGACAGACAGAAAGAGAGAAAGAGGGAGGGAGAGAGAGACAGACAGAGAGACAGAAAGAGAGAGAGACATAGAGAGAAAGAGAGAGAGATGGACGCAGTGAAATACAGACGCAGAGACGGGAGAACGATAGATGGAAGCTGTCAATGAATCAGTCAACAGTCTTTCCCACCTACTATTCGAGCTCCGCTGGCGGTGGAAGATAAGATTGTTGCAACTTCTCGTTGCCTTAAACCTTACCTAATTCCTAGGGCTTTTGCGCTTGGAGCCCATCCCCTGTCAGAGAACTATTATAAATTTATAAATTGACAAATACAATATAATCAGTCATTCATTAAAATCAACCTGTCTGTCTGCCTATCTGTCTGTCTGTCTGTTTGTCTCTGTCTGTTTCTTTGTCTGTCTGTCTGTCTGTTTGTCTGTCTATATATGTGTCTGCCTGTCTGATGTCTGTGTGTCTGTCTGTCTGTCTAGCTATCATTTTTTCTGTTGCTCATGCTCTCGCTTACCTGCGTTCATTCACCCGCTCAGTTTTTCTGATACTCGTATCTCTCAGGCCAACGTATCGGAGATGGCGATGCTACAAATTATTGAGGACTTATTCGAGTAGTCTACGCTGAGTTACCATCACGGAGGCTAGAAAGATGAAGACATGATGAGGAGGAACAGAAGGAGGTCGTGGAGAAGGAGGAAGAAGTGGTGGAGGAAGAGGAAGAAGAGGAAGGAGAAAAGATGGAGATGGATGCGAGGAGAACGGAGATAAGGAATTTAGGAGGAATAGAAAAAAAGAGAATGTAATGGACGAGAAAGAGGAAAAGAATGAGGAGAAGGAAGAAGAAGAAGAAGAGGTGGAATGAGATGAGGAAAATGAGTTTAAGAGGAAGGTAGAAAGATTAGGAGGAAGAGTAATAGGAAGAAGTAAAAGGAAGAATAAGAATTAGGGGAAGAAGGAGGAATAAAAGGATGGGAAAGAAGAATAAAAAGAACAATAAGAGGAAGAGATGTAGGGGAAGGAGGAGGAGGAGGAGTAGGAGAAGTAGGAGGAAGAACAAGATGAGAAGTGATGTGATGAGGATGTGGAAGAAGAAGAGAAGGAGGAAGAGGAATAGGAGGAGGAATGAGAGGATGGGAAGAGAACGAAGAACAAGACGAGAAGGGATGTGGGGAGGAGGAGGAGGAATATGAGGAGGAATGAGAGGATATGAAGAGGACGAGGAATCTCCAGCTTCCGTACTCAACGAACGAGTGTGTACAGGGTCGCATTCGTCGTCTGTCGTGGCGCCTTCCTTCTTCTTGGCCGCGGCCGCTCTGTCTCCAGTCGCCCTCGATGGTCAGAATTGGACCTGGTGCTCTCGAGGGAGGAATAATATCGAACCCCCCCCCCCCTATCTCCGACCCTTTTGTAGATCCGATGACGGAATACCGCATCGAGTCTAGTCATTTTTTGAAACTCGTAATCCGGTTTCTGGAGTGTGCTTTGGGCTTGGAGTACCTGCTACCTAGATCGGCTAGGAGGTTGTAAAGAATGATGAGGAAGAAGAGAAAGAGGAGCCGGAGGAGGATGATAGACAACATACGGGTAGGCAAAACAATTGAGATATGTAATTGAGCAATTTTTTCTGGCCATACCGCTGTCAAAACGCGCATCCGTGTTGCATTATTACACATACCGCACCCGGTGCTGTTTCTTTGATCTCTTCTTACGAGACCCAGTGCCGTTTACTCGTTTGTGCCTTTATAGCCCAAAGTTCGGCCGCTAATGACCCGCGTTGTTAGTTTAGTTGCTGATGCTGGGCTGATGAGCCTCCTGGTGATGATAGCTAGAGATGATGCGGAGATGGCAATTGCCTCTGAAGCCTTCGTCTTCAGCCTGCGCTGTCCCCGGCTCATTTAGTAAGTAAGTGTTCATTACATCACAATTTACAACGGTGCTAAAGAAGTTCTAAGATTAGATCACTATAGCATACATGCAGGTAGTTAGGTAGGTCGGTAGGTCGGTAGGTCGGTAGGTCGGTCGGTAGATAGGGAGATAGGTAGGTTAGGTGAGTAGGTAGGTAGGTTAGGTGAGTAAGTGGGTAGGTAGGTAGGTAGGTAGGTAGGTAGGCAGATAGATAGATAGATAGATAGGTAGGTAGATAGGTAGTTAGGTAGGCAGGTAGGTAGATAGATAGGTAGGTAGATAGGTAGATAGATAGGTAGGTAGGTAGGTAGATAGGTAGGTAGATTGGTAGGTAGTTAGGTAGGTAGGTAGATAGGTAGGTAGTTAGGTTGGTAGATAGATAGGTAGGTAGATAGGCAGGTAGGTAGGTACCTCCGTACGTACGTACGAACGTACGTAGGTATACAGCTGTGTAGGTATGCATGCATGTGTGTGTAATTGTGTATAATTATGCATAAATACACTTGTATGTCTACCATATCAGACATTCCTACATCAGCAAACCATGTGTTATCCTCTCTAGATGCACTTAAGCCAACTATTAACTGAAGCCATATTGGCCATTCACTTCACATACAAAATACTATGATATATATATATATATATGTTTGTGTGTGTAGATGTAGACCTATATATGTATATTCATATATTTATGCATTAAATACTTCACATGAATATATATTTACACTTAAACTCAATCACAAATATTAGGTCTACATATATTATATGCATGTATACACACGAATCTATTTAGTAATACAAATAGTAGCTATTGTGCATATATTAGACATATATATATAATATATGTAATACTTGTTCTTGGGGAGATGTATATGTATATAGTAAGCACTTACTGAATAATGTTTGAATAGTATATACATGCTCAGGCGATTTTAGAGACATGCAGCATAGACACATTTATACATATAGTGGACTATATTATATACTGTTGACTATGGTCAGTATTAAATGTATGTATGTATATATTTTAATAATAATAATAATGATAATATCTTCATATATATATATAATACATATTTACATTACACCTTTCGTAGGCATTTTTAAACGAATAGGTATGTAGGTATGTATTTATATGTATCACCTCAGATCGGATGTACTGACATTGGGCGCGTTACAAGTGCTTTAAATAAATAATAGAATATTTTCCAGTATTAGTATAAGTACCATCGTATAAATACGCATAGAATGTGTAATATACATATGTATCGTGTGCATTGTATGAGCGTTTATAATCTGTATATGCATTTGCTGAAGGGCGGCGTGAATAGGCGAGTGCGTGTGTGCGCATGGCTGTGTTATTGATTGTATGTCGACTGAGAATGCGTTCTGTTGTTGGGGGCAACCGACTGTTTTGTTGCGGAGCGCATGGAGGAACAGCGAGCGCTGCTGCCTTGGTCTGCTCTGGTCGAAGAAGACGTGTCTGGGCAGGAGATAAGGAGGAGGAAGAGGAGGAGAAGGAAGGAGGAAGGACAGGAGGAGAAAAGGAGGAAGAAAGGAAATAGGAGGAGGAGGAAGAAGATAGGAGATAGGGGAAGAAGAAAAGGGAGAGGAAATGGAGGAGGAAGATGATAAAGACAGGAAAATAGGAATAAGAAAGAGGAGAACGCGGAGGAGAAGAAAGATAGGAAGAAGAGGATAAGGAAGAGGAGAAGAAAGGAAGGTAGGCGAAGGAGGAAGAACAGGAGGAGAGAGGGATGAAGAAAAAATAGGAGGAAGAGGAAGAAGAAAAGGAAGAGGAAAGGGAAGAGAAAGATGAGGAAGATAGGAAGGAGAGGAGGAGCAAAAAGAAGAAGAGGAAAGGAAAGAAAAGAGGATGAGGAGGAGAATGAAGGTAGGAGGAAGAAGAGGCGGAGAATCAGGAGGGGAAATGAGGAGGACGAAGAGACGGGTGGAAGGAAGGAGGATGAGGCAGAAGATGAAGAAGAGGAGGAGAACGAAAAGAAAGAAATGGAAGAACAGCAAGAGGAGGATGAAAAGACAGGAAAATGAAGATGGGAGGATTAGAAGAAAGAGGAGGAAGAGAAGCAAAATAGGAAGAAGAGGGGGAAGATGAAAAGGGGACTGTTAGGAGGAATGTATGCATATAAAAGCAAAGACGTTATTGTTTACACCCTCTACAGGAAACTTCTCAGAAGTTTCGTCGAGAGCTTGTTGCTATGAATGATTTATCTCCTTAGGCGCAAATACAAGATATATCAAACCAACTACTGGAAGCCTTTTTATCCTCCGTGTTTGCATTAAATCAACCCCGAAGGAATGGGGGACTAAGTTGGCTCAAATGGCCTGGTATTCCACGGATGGTCACCCACCCGCATACTAAGCTGCTTACCTTCACTGGGCTTTTCAATGTCGTAGTCATAGTGTACCCCCGATAGCAGTAATTACTGTAACTTAGTAAATGCACTGAAATGATGGTATAGGTGAGTATATAAATAAATTCATATATATATATATGCACTGAAGTGATGGTATAGGTGAGTATATAAATAAATTCATATATATATATGCACTGAAGTGATGGTATAGGTGAGTATATAAATAAATTCATATATATATATGCACTGAAGTGATGGTATAGGTGAGTATATAAATAAATTCATATATATATATATATGAATATTATTGGTACATTTAAATTACCCTGCTTAGCTTATTCGCCTCAATATCTCGCTAGACATATTCGTAGAGCAGCTTAAGACCTGTCTTACGGTCTTGCTTTTGTTGCTGCTGTGACCCGTCCACACCTATTATTCCTCGCTCAGTGATGGACATATGGCGTGTTAACTAATGCATTACTTACTTACTTAATATATAATGATGTGTATGTAATGAAGGGTGTCACACACACACATATATATATATATATATATATATATATATATATATATATATATATATATATATATGTATTATACATATACATAGCTAGGATACTTAAAGCGCACTAAAGACATGGACTGTCATATCTTTGGCTTTCCCATGTGTTTCGTATCCTGCTGGGTGGCTGGTTTAGCAAATGTGTCATGCAGAGCGAGAGAGAGACAAACAGACAGGCAGGCAGACAGACAGACACAGATAGACAGACAGACAGGCAGACAGGCAGAGAGAGACAGATAAAGAGGGAGAAGAGGGAAACAGAGAGGCATAAAAAAGAGAGGGGAGAGGAAAGGGAGTAAGAAACAAAAGAAAGAGATAGAGACATATAATGATGCGTAGACAAAGAAACATTAAGTGTCATGAAAGTTGGATTCAGCATGAGAAAGAAGCGGACAAGCAGGCAAACACGCAAACGGACAAACGAACAGATGAACATAGCCAGCTAGCGGTATAGAGACAGCCAGAGAGAAAGAGAGCAAGACGAACCGCCAGCCAGACAGACCGCCATACTGGCATCCAGACAGAGCCAGCCAGACACAGTCGGACAGACAGACGCACAGTCGGATAGACAGATTGAGAGCAGTGGTTATATGATGTCATGCATTTCGAAAGGACAAGATTTAACCTGGCATGCCCAGACAAGAACCCCATTAGATATATACTCTCTATGACACGCGTACATGCATACATACATACCTATATATGTGTGTATATATATATATATATATATATATATATATATATATATATATATATATATATATATATATATATATATATATATATATATATATATATATATATATATATATATATATATTATATATATATATGTATGTATATATGTAGGCCTACACACAAGCAGGGTGTACATTATTTGCTGAGTTTTATATGACCTGTCCCACACTCAGTGTGAACCTCCTACAGTGTGAGTAGTCAGGTTTGATAACGTTTATTTAACGACGCCGACATATCTAGATAATGAGAGCCATAGCAAAGCAGAGTACATGACTATAATATTCAAAGTAGACTTTGGGGTCAAAATCAGGCGAGATGACAGCCGGTTACATGTCACCGAGACAGAGGAGGGGAATAACCCCATCTCCGCAGCGCGAGCCTTAGAAAGAATCCTCCCCCAGCATCCGCACCGGGGTTTTCTGGCTGGGTTCCTTGGGGAACGTTATTCTAAGAATGATCTTTTAGTAGTCCATTAAGATAAATGTCCATTAGCGTTCTTCGTCTTACGAGTCTTTCTTCTTTATCTTCGTCTTTCTTCTTGGTTTGACGTCTTTCTTCATTCCTTTTGTCTTCCATCATAGAGGCTGATGAGCCTTTCCACATAAATGTTTATCAGGATCGCCTTCCATCATTTATGGCATGAGGGCCGCCTGATTGAGCCATGGTGCCTCCCGTTGTTTAATGGCACACGGACCGCCATGATTACAAGTGTCACCTCCTATGCTTTATCCCCAGATTAGCCGGGTTGACCTCCCTTGTTTTATGGCAAAAGAGGCCGCCTTGGGGTAACGTGAGTCTAAATCTTTCTTCCGGATACTTCCGGTCACTCGTAGGTGATATTTATGGAGCTGGGTTGATGAGCACAGTGCGAAGATCGAAAGTCCAGTTTTTCCATGTGCGCTTCAGGATAAGCTTCTCAGTAATCTAGGTTAGTCGGGAGATCTACGCTGGTGCGATGTAGCACAGTGCTTTTGCGATCTCGTTCCCTGCGATGCCGAGATGAAAAGAGATCCCTACGATCATCGCCGGTGACTGAACGCGTTGTCCCTAGTCAAACATCACGTCTACGAGATGTTGCTGTCGGTTCCAGCACTTTTGTTGCTCCAGGCTCTGGATTGCTTCGTGAAAATCTGAGAAGACAACAACATGGCGAACTCTGGTGACCCATTTTCTACCGCCCTTTATATGGCCATCATTTCCGCCGCCAGGACTGTAGTTTCCAATGTTTAACGCCATCTTATGGCATCAAAGGCCGTCAGTTAGAAATTTTTTGTAGTTTTCAGTGTAATTAATTAGTCAGGAACTGATGGGCCACTGCCTCCTGTGTGACTTCCACAGCTGGACTGTCTTTCTTTCATTAATCTCGTGTCCACACTTCAAACGATTCGTAGTTTACTTATGATTTTTCTTGTCTAAAACTTCAAGTAACGTTCCAGAGTTTTAATAAGGTCTTCAATCATTCTTATTCTTCTTAATACATATCAGTGCACAAAGATTTGAGTGCTCAACCTTTAGATTATATAGATTGTCGTTGTTAGATTGCACCATCTCGTTTTGGTTTCAACTAAAATCTTGCTGGATTTACTTTCACTGGATTTTACCGGGTTTGGAGAATTCCTCGTCATCGCTGTGTTATATGATGTAAACATAACTACCAGCACAAGAACAAAACTCCAGAGTACATTGAACTTTCAGTAAGTGAATGCAAAGGAAACGACGAAACTTGCGCGACGGATTCCACTGAACTCAAATACGATAATCTTCATTGAGTATTTTGCTGAACAATTTATGGTTAGAGTGGACACTGCCAAGCGTCCTGATGGATCTGTGCTGCGTGTTCCATGAAAGCTTTCAAAACTAGCAGGAGATCCCCATTCATCTATTCTTCAAAACTGTCCATCATATTTGTCATCAGAACCACCTTCCCCCATGAAGAGAAGAAACCCCGAAGACAGATATTTTGAGATGAAAGCCAGGGACGGTCACGCACTCTACAACACTGGTTAGATCGTGACAGGATTTCATTATTTCAGGAGCTTTGGAAAAAAATTTAGTAAACACGTTCCACGGTCTTCACTGGGGAACTTCACGGTTACAGAGATTTGCTTGTTATGCAACGTTCTTGATTTATCTGATGCGCCTTGCATTAGAGTAAATGTTTGTGTTACTAATGCCAGGTCTGTTAGCACTTCCTGTGGGGGACGTAGAAACTTGGAATGGGTGATTGGTAGTAATGGAAACCTTGATTCTTATTCCAGATTTACAAGTCTTCTGAGCCATTTTCAGGGTTGGGAAAGTGGACAGGTTGACGACAAAGATAAAATTGAAATGGCTTTAGTTTTATTGCGTGGGCAACAATGTTCGCTTGTCAGTAGCAGATGACGGTGATAGTAATGATGATTATGGTAGCAATGCCAATATAAGTAAAGTTAAAAGCAATCATGTTGTTAAACATATATTTCAGCAGTTGGGCTTAATATCGCAATGCAACGCTAATATTGTGGTTACTACTTACGCAGGGCATTTGGGGTATTTTTGCTGTCACCTGCATACATGCATGGTTTCATATGTCACAGTTCACTGATCTTGTGCCGCTCTGTATATTTACATGAACTTCCTTCCGGATTTGTTGTAGCACTTCGTACTGAATGCAGTGTTCACGGAACCTATCTAACAAAAAAGGTCAGTTGCTTTGTTCATGTCATTGTTAGCAAAATGTCCAACATCTTGCTTAGCAACTGCTGCAAAAATTTGCTAACAATATGTAAAGGAGCAAAAAGCAAAAGTGCTCGTAAACTGTCAACAATAAGGGCATCAAGAATTGACAGTGCTAGTTCAAGACCTACAGCTGTTAAATGTTATTATTATTATTATTATTTTGTACTTATGATCCCTGAGGAAGTAAAAAAACTATCCTGGAAAAAATTGTATTCTGAGATGGCTAGTCTTTGTTGATGTCTGGCTCCTCAAAAGTGCCTAGGAAGGCGATATTATTATTATTATTATTATTATTATTATTATTATTATTATTATTATTATTATTATCATCATCATCATCATCATCATCATCATCATCATCATTATTATTATTATTATTATTATTATTATTATTATTATTATTATTATATTATTATTATTATTATTATTATTATATTATTATTATTATTATATTATTATTATTATTTAATTATCATCATCATCATCATTATCATCATCATCATCATTATATTTGCATATATATATAATATATAATATATATTATATATATATATATATATATAATAAAGTTTTGTGCTCTTCTGACTTTTCTGTATGAATATTATACACCAAATCTGAAGTTTCAAATAACAGTTGTAAAATTGCACAAAGTCTGTGCCTATTAATACAATACAGGCCTACATGCAGGCCGACAGACCATGTCAGTGCCCTCACGCCATCAGCACCGCGACCTGTCAGTATTTATGAGGCCATGGACGAACCGTCGCTCATCATCCGATACTTCCATTGCGGATATGCTAACTCTACAGCAGTTAAATAGCGCCAAGTACGATGTATGCATATATATTTATATACACTTTAATTTCCGCATGTGTATTCATGCATGTGGTTATATATGTATACGTAAACATGTAAGTTTGGTGTCTGATGATGTCATGCATAGTATATTCATCGCTTGATTCACGTCGTGGTAATCTATGCCAATGATTATAAATATTGCTTCAAGTGATGACTCGAGTGAGACAGACAGACAGACAGATAGACAGACACAGACAGACACAGACAGACAGACCGAATAAGATAGAAAGAAACGAAACGATCTGACTAGACATTAGAGTATAGATACAAGCAGACAGAGAGACGAACTGACCGACAGAAACAGAGAGATTACGACAGAGAGAAAGAAAGAGACAGAGAGACAGAGACAGAGAGACAGAGAAAAGAGAGGAAGAGCCGGAGACAGACAGGTCATAAAGATATAGAGAAACAGAAAGACTTAGATAGACTGACTGAAAAAAATAGACATATTGAGAGAGAGAGAGAGAGAGAGAGAGAGAGACACAGAGAAAGAAACAGAGAGATACAGATGGACAGAGATTAAGGGAGATCGAGACAGAGAGGGATGAGTAGGTACTGCGCATAATGTGGGTGTTCCTTTGGTGCACATGACACCGCCACACACCCATGCAGAAGCACACAAACACACAGACATACAAAGAAGCAAAGTAGCCAGCACACTCAGGCATATAACGTTAGCGCTTGAAGATCAAACGCCGTTCCAAGTAACCGGATGTATATTCAGCGACAGATCGACACACACGCACAGACACACATACAGAAACACAGAGACACAGGCAGGCAGGCAGACACATAGATACACAGACAAACAGACAGACATATAATGATATGGTATGTTACGTCACATTACTTTATGTTATGTTGTTTTGCTCTATCACGTGATGTTATGCCAGGCGCTGTCGTGTTATATTTTGATATGCCGTTACATATTCTGTTATAATTCCTCCTTACATATGTACATGGGAAGAAATAACATGCTTACGGCATAACATAAAATAAAATAACACAAGAAAAATAATATACCATAACATATCATAGCATACCAAAGCATAACATTGAGTAACAAACAGTAGGCCTATCCTGACATCCCTTCTTCCTCTTATCTCTCTTTCCGCTCCAATCCCAAACACCGACCATGTCTCTCTGCCTGACTTTTGGATCTTGACTTGGAACAGAACCCTTTTGCCTATCGAATTTGTTTTTACTGAGCGCCTGTGAATAAGCTCTTTCCCTTGACGTGGCTTTCGTTGGGCGCTGTAGAAATCTCGGGATTACGATTACGATTACGACAAAAAATATGCTGTTCATGAGAATAGCCTATGTGCGTACTTCTGTAATTATTACGGCATATGTATGAGCTGGATGCCGTAGAGAAACGTGATTCGAAATGCGATGTATGATCGCTTATTCAGCATATGACGAATTATGGCTCTATAAATAGACGCGTGTTTACGTAGGAACAATGATGGCATTGTAGTCCCTTACATGCAACTTCTACATTTCAAGCCTTTTCTACATGCACATTCGTGAGTATGGTAGGCTATTATTTAAGGGTGTGTTATGCTATGCTATGGTAGTTTATAGGTTTGGTATGATACGTGTGAGGATGCCGGTTCGTGTCCCAGTCGTGGCTTATTTCAGAAATTTTCATCTAGAGCTAGCACAGTCAGTACACGGGGACCTTAAATGGCCTGGGGCCCATTCAAACGGGAAGCGGTGCTAAAGGATCTCACCCGATTAATTCAATGAAAAATGAAGAGTCGAGGCCATAGGGTCACTATATAAAACCGTGTACATTTATCGTGTATGGCATAAGAGGGAATGTGATGCAGTTGGATGGTATGAAACGGGACACTGACATGTACGTACATTGTACACACACACACCTACACACACACACACACCTACATATATGCACACTTGTTATATAAAACCGTGTACATTTGCATGCATGCACAATATGCTGATGTACATGCATACATACATACGTACGTACATTCACATATAAAACAACCAAGCATACATATATACATACATATGTACGTGCATACATCAAATACTGACATGCATACATACATACATACATACACATATACAAACATGCATGCGTATGCAAACATACATACATATGAACATACATACCACATACATACTTGTATACATCAATACATATCTACATACATACATACATACATACATACATACATACATACATACATACATATATGCATACACACATATATATATAAATATGTTGTCTTTGCCGAGGCTGAGCTGGGAGTGCCTCTGAATGGATCGCTAGAATGGACCCTGTATAAATGCTCTGAAAAGAAATGAGTTGAAATAAATACATGTATGTGATCTTGTATATACAAACACATATAGATGTTTGGGATGATGCATGTGTGTGTTGGTAAATGTAAGGGAAATGGTCTAAGATGTCGGATGAAATGAATAGAGAGTCTTTGATTGGATTGACCCTCGTCTTCTGACGCTGTGCTGCGGCGGCTGCTGCCTATGATGATGATGACGACGACGACGACGATGATGATGATGCTTCTGCCGTCGCCAGGCTGTCTGGCAGGCAGCGATAACACAGTTGGAAATCGATGATGGCAGAAGGAAGGAAAGCAGGAGGAGGACGCGGAAGAGGAGAAGCAAGAGGAGAAGGAGTAGGAGAGGGAGAAGGAGGAGAAGGAGGGTAGGAGGAGGGGGAGGAAGAGAAGGAGGAAGAGGAGGAGAAAAAGAAGGAGAAGGAGGAAGAAGCAGAGGGAGTGGAAGGAGCAGAAGAGGAGGAGGAACATAAGGAGGATAGGAAATTGCAGGAGGGGTAGCAGGAAGAGAGAAGAAGTAGAAGACATGGAGGCTGAAAGAGCAGAGGAAGAGAAGAATGAAGACGAAAAGAGAGGACCGGGATGAAGAAAGCAAAGGAGGAGGTTGAAGATAAGAAGAAAGGAGAGGAGGAAGAGGAAGAACTAGAGGTCGAGGAGGAAGTGAGGAAGGACGAGAAGAAAAGGTGACAAGAAGTTGAAGAAATCAGAGGAGGAGGATAAGGAAGAGGAAGAGGAAGTTAAGAAAGCAGAGGAGGAAAAGGAAGGAAGGAGAAAGCAGAGGACGATGAAATCTAAAATAAGTGAAGAAACGAGAAGAAGAGAACAAAGAAGAGGATGAAGAAGAGCGGGAAGAGGAGAAGGATTAGGAAATAGATTATTCGAGGAAAACAAAGAGAGGAGGAAGAGGACGATTAGAGGAAGACGAGAAGAAAGCACAGAATCAGGAGAAAGAAGTAGAATAGGAGATTTTAAAAATACAGGTATAGGAAAGAGGAGAATAGATGTCGTGGTTGTGGTATAGGAAAGAGGAGAATAGATGTCGTGGTTGTGGTATAGGAAAGAGGAGAATAGATGTCGTGGTTGTGGTATAGGAAAGAGGAGAATAGATGTCGTGGTTGTGGTATAGGAAAGAGGAGAATAGATGTCGTGGTTGTGGTATAGGAAAGAGGAGAATAGAGGTGATCTTGGTTATTTGTCTGCATCATGTTCCTCGCTTTTAGCTTCTCCTTGCGTTGCCTCTTCTGTTCTTGTTTTTGCAGCCTTCCCTTCTTTGGTCATTTTCTCTTTCCTTTTCGTCTCTTCTCCCTCCCTCTCTTCTCCTTGCCTCGCCTGTCCTCTTCACCACTGCCCCTCTTTTTGTCTTGTCTTGCCGCTCATTCGTTCCGCTTGCCTCTCGTTACCTTCTTTGGCAATTACCGCGGTTTCTCTTGCCTCATTTTTTGCATCATCTTGCCACCTTCTTTCGGCTTGCTTCAACTTGCGTATTATTGACTCGCCTTGCCTGTACTTGTATGCGTGTGTATGTATGTATGTATGTATGTGTGTATGTATCTCTGTATTTTCTATGTATGTATGTGTGTATGTATCTCTGTATTTTGTATGTATGTATGTATGTATGCATGCATGCATGTGTGTATGTATATATGTATGCATGTATCTATGTATGTATGTGTGTATGTATTTGTTTGTATGTAAGTATCCATGTATTATGTATATGTATGTATGTATGTATGTATCTATGTATATATGTATGCATGCATGTATATATCTATGCATGTAAGTGTTTATGTATTTATGTATGTATGTATGCATGTATTTATCTATTTGTGTACGTTTTTATGTATTTATGTATGTATATATGCATGTATATATCTATTCATGTATGTGTTTATGTATTTGTGTATGTATGTATGCATGTATATATCTATTCATGTATGTGTTTATGTATTTATGTATGTATGTATGCATGTATATCTATTCATGTATGTGTTTATGTATTTATCTATGTATATATGCATCTATATATTTATATGCATTTGTGTATACATGTATGCATTTACGTATGTAAATGGACATTTGCGTCATCTTGCCTCGTCTTATCGCCTTGTTATGATGCGCTGCTCTGATTCAGCGGCTGACTTCCTCCATCCTCCCATCTCTCATCCGACCGACGGCAACCTCCGACTCCAGACGCCTTCCATCTTCCTCTGCCTTCAAAACTCGGCTAAATAAGTCGCTTCTCTTGAACGGAGTCCAAACGATCGATGCAAAATAAATACATGATATGCAGTGTATGTATGTCGGGGATTTTGAGAGGTCAGTAATAGGCGCCATATAAATGTTCAGATGCATGCATGTGATATGTATATGTGTATATATGCGCACGTGTGTTTTTATGTAATATTTGTATATTTAGAGCAGAAGAGTATGTTTGTCTACGCAGTCTGTTATTTATTCGTGGGACCAGATCTCTGTCTCTGTCTGTCTGTCTGTCTGTGTGTCTGTGTGTCTCTCTGTCTCTCTCTCTGTCTCGCTCTCTCTAGTCCAGACTTTTCACGATCTAAATATATATTATATATATATATATTGACTGTATAATATATATATTTATTTATATAAGACAATGTGTTTACAAGTATTGTATATGAATATATATTATAACTGCATGTATATATATGTGTGTGAGATATATGCATCCAAAATTTGCTGTATATATATATATATATATATATTATAAATAGGGATGGGGACAAAGGCGCAGATGTGCAGAGAAATCGGTGTGACGGAACAATCGCTCGTGTAGTCATCTCTGCGCTGAGAGTATGCAGAATATAGCAGAACGACATACAGAACGACACATGGGGGCAGTTAAAATACAGACAGACAGATAGACAGGCAGGCAGGCAGGCAGACAGACAGACAGACAGACAGACAGGCAGACAGGCAGACAGGCTGGCAGGCAGGCAGGCAGGCAGACAGACAGTGCGTTCAGTGTTTAAGTAGCGCTTGAGTTATTTCGCATTTATCATTTGCATAATATATATTGTGGCTGCCTGACTCACGCTCGCTCGCTCACTCTCTCTCGCTGTGGAAGAGAATGAGGAGGAAGAGTGGATGGATGTGAGGAGTAAAAGCGAAGAGGAAGATGAGGACTAGGAAGAGGAGTAGAAGGGGAGATGGCATTTGTCGAAACTGAAGGATGAAGAAGGGAAAGCGGAAAAGGAGGGCGAGAAAAAAGAAATCGTTAATCAAAAGAGGAAAAAGGAGGGGAGGAAAAAGGGAAGAAAGAGGAGGAGAGGAGGAAGAAGAGAAGGAGGAACAGGAGGAAGAACAGGAGGAGCAATTTGAGCAGCAAAAGCTAGATCGTCACATGTTTTATTGAGCAATCACCACAACCTCTGGCGATTTGTTGCCTAAGAACGGGTGGACGGGCGGATGGTTGGATGGATGGATGGACGGGCGGATGGATGAATGGATGGGTGGATGGAGTGATTGATGGACGGACGGACGGACGGACGGACGGACGGACGGACGGACGGACGGACGGACGGACGGACTGTTTTGTGAGAACTGATCGTCTTTCCAAACTGAATTTTCGTACAAGTGATTGTTTCGCTTTGGTCATCGTATCATCTTCCGGGAAGGACTTACGAAGGGCAGAGAGAGGTGTGGCACTTGAACAATGGGAGTAGGAGCGCAGGATGGATCCAGAGAGGTTGGAGTTTGCGTCCGATTTGGATGGATGAATGAAGATGGGCAGAAGCGAGGCTGGATTTGTCGCTGAATTCGACATTTGACGTAGGATTAGGCGTCATTTGGCAACGAATTTGGCACTGGATTTGGCGTTTGAATCGACGCTGAGTTTTAATTCGATTTTGACATTGAATCTGGGATTAAATTTGACATTGTCAAGCAGTAGGTTTGAGTTTAACATTGTTGGCGGCGTTTCTTTGACGCTAACAATTACATATTTACATTTACATTTACACTGCTGGTTACTTTTTTTCTATGCACCTAACAAGTATTTTGTTAGCCCTCTGCAGTGATCGATTGTCTTTGATTAGTTTCAGATCTAAAACCTTTTAATCGACGACGATGGCGTCATCAATTAGTACCATGTCCTGTCGCCAGAGGGACATGACCACCTGTTGGCATCGGCTGCTGCTGCTGATTTTTCTCTGCCTCTTCGCATCCCATCTGCCAATCATCTCAGCATCTTCCAACTCCACGTCACCGTCTTCCTCCTCCGCCTCTAAAGATGCTTCCTGTCCCAGAGAATGTACTTGCAGCAGAGACGGCCTGACCTTGAACTGCACCCTGGCGGACCTCGACCGGGTGCCTGACCTTGAGAAGTCATCGGCTGCCGTACAAACTCTGATCTTGGACAGGAACTTCATCTCCTACTTGGGCCCCGACTCGTTCGGACCCTCGAACCGTTCCAATATTCAAGGACTGGCACTTCGCGAGAACAACATAAGCGTCGTCGGCGATCGGGCCTTTGACCACCTCCCCGGACTGCACTTCCTCTACCTCGACTCGAATCGAATCTCCTCCCTTCCTTCAACACTCTTTCGCTCAACCCCCCAGCTACAGACCCTCTCTCTGGCCTCAAACCCCATCGGAGGTACCGCTGACTCGGACTGGGCTTTCCTCAGTCAACTAGGTTCAACCCTCAAGGACCTCGATGTCAGTTCCACTTTGATCGTCTCGTCCAACCCTCGTCTGCCGCCGGCGTTCTCCTCCCTCAGCGCCCTTTATGATCTATCGATGCGGACGCTCATGAACCTGAACTTGACCTTGGAGTTTTTCCAACCGCTCGCCGACCTTGACCTTCGGAACCTTGACCTATCTATGAGCGTTATCAAGAACGTCGACGAGGAGGCTTTCGTTCCGCTGGAACGCCTTCGGGTTCTCGACATGTCGAACGTAATGGTGGATTCGAAGGCCTGTGCCAACATTTTCCGAGGCCTGGCGAACAGTTCCCTGGAAAGGATCAACCTGCAGGCCGTCTTCATCTACGACGAGTATCCCGTTCTGCCCGATCTCTTCCGCCATCTCAAGGACGCCAAGGTCCGTGAACTGAACTTCGCCGGAAACTACGTGGGACTTCGAGGGAGAGTTCCGTCGAGGCTTTTCCACCCACTCAAGACCCTCCGAAAGCTACACCTAGACGACTGCGACCTGGTTTCTGTCCATCGCGACACCTTCCACGGACTGCATGAACTCAAGGTATACGAGTTTTTACCTGGCGAAACTCATTCGGGACCAAGCCTTTCCTATAATCTTGTATAATCTGACCTAGATTCTAATCTAAATTGGCACAGTCTAACTTAACGTATTCCCATCTGATCAATCCTCACCTATTCCTATCTAACTTAATATAACTGTAATCACATCATTATGTGAAATGAATCTATTAATCTAATCTAATCTAATCTCGTATTTTTGTTCTGAACTCACCAACAAATTAATAGTCCATATCTTACCCAAACTAGTCTCATTTATTTAATCTAATCTAATCCGCCCCAGTACGGTCTGTTCTGGCCCAGTCTAGCCTATATTTTAGTCTAGTCCAGTCCAGTCCAGTCTAGTCTTGTGTCTTAAGGACTAGACTAGATTTTGGCCTGGTTGGGGCTTGGCTTTTGTGCACCATGGGATGATGCCTTGTGCATTAGACACCGGCGCATTAGAAGTTACTATTTGTATTATTACTATTATTATCATCATCATCATCACCATCATCATCATCATGATTATATTATTATTATTATTATAGTTATTATTATTATTATTATAGTTTTTTTTACCAAGGTAAGTATAATCCCTTGGTTGTTCAAAAATTTCCGGAGAAAAAGAGAGAGAGGGACTCTGGAATGGCTAATCCTCGTCGGGATTCGGCACCACAAATGTACCGTGGAAGGCGACTGCATTGAAACGCTGTAATGTTATAGACAAACGTTGAAAGAGGTAACCTGTTATAGTTATTATTATTATTATTACTATTATTATTATTATTATTATTATTATTATTATTAATTAGTCTGATATGTCTATTACATTGTATCACATTGAGTGTTTCTTCCCATCAACAGACGCTGACGCTGAGGCGGAATCTCTTGTCCTGCATTCACGGATCAGAATGTGGTTTCCTGGATCCGGAACATGCGATGCGGCGCCTGGAATCCCTTGACCTCAGCGACAACCGGATCTCAGAATCCGAGAACACGGTCCACTTCGACGGCGCCAAGTATCCGGTCCTCGGATCTCTGATCCTGCGCAAGAACCTCCTGAGGACTATCCCCGACAGGATGTTCGGAGCCGTCAAGAAACTGAGTCACCTTGATCTGTCTGAGAACCCTCTGGAGGACCTCGAAGCCGGAGCCTTTTCGCTCCTCGAGTCCCTGACCCATCTGAACCTCGACGGATGTGCCCAGCTGACTCGACTAAGACAGGACGACTTCAAGGGCCTCATCCAGTTGACCTCTTTGAGCATCCGGAACGCTGGACTGATCCACATCCATCACGGGACCCTGTTCCACCTGTCCCATCTCGAAGACCTGCGTCTCAGGAACAACCGCCTCGGCCAGAGCTCTGACACCGCAGACAAGGTAGTTTGTAGTGTAGTGACAGTGCACAGTTCATTTGGAACGTAGCTAACGTAGTGCATAGTGTAGTCTTGGGTAGTGCAAGATATGATAAGGTAATTGCTCGTCTCTGTCAACATGCCTCTTGACAGATTGACTCGCAGCTCATAGTGGTGAAGGGATGAACAAGTGAACACGGGAATGCCTGCTGAGGCTATGACATCGATGGTTAGAGTGTTATTTGTTAATGCCCACGTCGGGCATTACGCGAATTGTATGAGCTCAACAAGAACCCAGAAAGCAGTTGGTAAATGTGTACGACAAAGAATCTCGCCTCGGGATACCCAAGCCAATCCTAAGTCTACAGGAGGGTGGGGTGAATGGTTGCAGATATGCCTACGATTCCTCACTCAGCCGTTGGACATATGGCGTGTTAACAAATGTATTACTTACTTACTTACTTACTTACTTACTTACTTACTTACTTACTTACTTACTTACTTACTTACTTACTTACTTACTTATCTACTTACTTGCGTCGCCCCTAAAGAAACTGACCACAGAAATTCGTGGCACTTGACAATCATAAAAACGCAAGAGGGGCTCAGTTCCAACCGAGTCAACAAGGCCCACGAAACGATTTATATGTGGAATTGAGACACACGGGCCTTCAGCTCATGGACAGAAGATAATGACTATGATTAACATAAATCGATGGAATGACGATGATTAACATGAATCGATAGAGTCGTGGGCCTTCGGTTGATGGTTATTTCAGCTGAAGTGCAGTTAACTACATCACCGATCCAAACTTCCGTTCAGCTAACAAGGCTTCGCAACGATTTTTTTAAGTTAATTAATTTTATCTGAGATGCACCTGATTCGAACCTCCGGCGCAAAAGTGAACGGCAAATGCACTCTGTAATCTGCCCCTCTCTAATGTAGTGTAGTTAGGTGTGGTTTATAGTGTATGGATGGACAGTGGAATGGATGTTGCGCCTCTAGCGAATATAATGATATATTAGTCTTCCATTCTGGACTCTTCTTGATCAGAGGAGGGGAAGGAAGAGGAAGGGGAGGAGAGGAAGGGAAGGGAGAGGAAGGGCGGGAGGAGTTAAGGGGCATCGGGAGAAACACAGCATTTTCCACAGAAGGGATATTTGCCAAACTAGCACGCAGATGAATTTACGGGATTTGCTATGGTTTTCTATCTGCTTACTTTTATTGTCTATTATTTTCTAGCGCTATTCTGTTCTGATCCATTTTATTCTATTTAATCGATTCTATTAATTCATTTAAAATCTGTTCTAATTCTGTTCTGTCCAGTTCTGTTGTATTCATGTCATTCGGAATGTTCTAAACCATTCTATTGCATTCCACTTCACTCTCCCGTTCTCATAATGTATTCTGTTTTGTTCTATTCAGTTCTGTTTTTTTCCTGCTTTATCGATAATTTAGAGAAGTGTAGTTTAGTGTGATGTAGTGCAGTCTAGTATTGTATGTATTGTAATGTACACTAATGTAGTAGTTTACTCTGGCGTATATATCTTGAAGAGGCGATCTGTTTGTGCTCCGAATGAGTGAGTGAATGAATGAATGAAGGAAGGAACGAAGGAAGGAAGGAAGGAAGGACGGAAGGAAGGAAGGAAGAAAGAAACGAAGGAAGAAAGGAAGGAAGGAAGGAAAGAAAGAAGGAAGGAAGGAAGGAAAGAAGGAAGAAAGGAAGGAAGAAAGGAAGGAAGGAAGGAAAGAAAGAAGGAAGGAAGGAAGGAAAGAAGGAAGAAAGGAAGGAAGGCAGGAAGGAAAGAAGGAAGAAAGGAGGGAAGGAAGGAAGGAAGAAAGGAAGGAAGGAAGGAATGTAAATGATCGAAATTTCTCAGCGGCGCACAAAACCTGCTGCGGTCAGAGAGACCAGCTTATTCGCCGGCGCTATATCAAATCAAGCCCAGAAGAGGTGAGTTGAATGAATGAATGAACGACTGGACAAAAGAACGAATGCCTGTGGGTTCCGGTCCTGACTTCCGTTTCTTTCTGTTCAGCTCGTCCTCAAGAAGTCGAGTCTCAAGTCCCTCGACCTTGGCGAGAACGACCTGACGTCGATTCCTCGCGGTCTCCTATCCAACAGTTTCCACCTGCGCCGTCTCTACCTGGACGGCAACCGCCTGACGGACTGCCGTCCTCTGGCGAACACTTCCGGTGGACTAACCCAGCTCGAGGTCCTTGATCTCTCGTACAACACCCTCATTGATCCAGACGAAACATGCTTTCGCGGACTGGCCGGTCTACGAACCGTCGACCTCTCTGCAAACCCCTACTACTGCTCCTGCCGAACCCAGGCCCTGTCCAGCTGGCTCCGACGTAGCGGATGGTCGCTGGCGATGGAAGACGAGTACACTTGCGCGGCACCACAGGCCCTGGCTGGAAGGAACATCTTCCACCTTGGCCTCGGTACTTTCGACTGTTACTGGAAGTACGGTATCCTGTGCGGACTGCTCGTCGGCCTCCTAGCGGTCGCTGGTGTCGTAATTCTTGTGCTCTGCTTTCGGCATAGTCGTTCGTCACGCGGTGGCGTGATCTGCAACGGGGTCGCAGCGGGAGAGAGCGCAGCCGCGGCAGTGGGTGACGCGGCGCCTAGCTGCGCCGTCTTCGGCAAGTCGACGCCGTACGCGCCCCTCGAGGAGGAGGATTCAACGACGCTCCGAGGAGGCGCTGACGGGCAGGACGCGGCGACCAATGGCGTCTCGCGGGCCGGACGCGCCAGCCAATCAGCAGTCAGTCAGCCGCGACATCTAGCGAGTGCGTCGGCGGCGGCGAAGAAACCGTCCAAGAGTAACGGGTTCAGCAGAGGGAAGACGCGGAAACAGGTGGCATCACCGGATGATGCTGCGATGCAGACACGTGCCTTGGTACACGCCCAAGGAGACGACGACATCTGCCATGTCAGTCCGTGCTTTCTGTCGAGCACCACGAACGACCCAGACCACGCGGTGGAACACCTCGAAGACACCGTCTGTTGAAGAGGCGACATCTACCGAAACTGGAATCGTCTGTAAATAAGTGTCGTATTTCGTATAACAATATTCGCCCATTCCCATCTGCTTCTAGTCACCTGTGCTCTGATAATTGCCTTTCGTGTACTCATTGGCAATTAGTTGAACATTGGCGATCGTCAGAACAAGAGCAATTAGTAACTATCCTTGTTTTAATGAGAAGTCCCATATTCTGCTAATAACCCTTGTTCTAGTGATCACCAAAAGGTTCTGCTGCCCACGTTTTACTGTTTGCCCCATGTTCAACTAGTTGCCCGTGTTCGTTAATTGACCTATATTCTGATAATCACACAAATCAAAGTTTATCTTTCGCAAAACTCCAATTAAGCTATCCATATTAATTATTTTTCGTTTGAAGGAACACTGCTTAAAAATCGCGTGCATGTGGCGCCTCTAACGAATGTAATGAACTTGTTTATTCTTGTACAGACTGCAGTGCTTGTGGCGCCTCTAGCGAATACAATAATATAACGGCATCTATTCCGTATAGCATTATAATTATAAACTTGAAGACTGAACTATGTATGAATAGCGGAATTATTATATGAATTATTACATTCAGGCACAGATTCCGTTTCAGTCTTCTGCATCGGACATTTACTGTAGCCTTAAAAGGCACATTGATTTTTCTACCGCCTACCTAATTTCTGCACACGGTATTCGATTTTAGCTTCATATTCTTTTAAGCATAATTGAGACAATTGTTTAACTTAAACGCGACTGTTGTATTCAGTTACGCAAGTAGCTTTACTATCCTCGAATTGGCCATTGCTTTGGCGCCGAACCTTGATTTTTTATTCGGGCTGATGACGTGGTTATATATTCAATTGAAATATTTTAAACATTAATTAAAGCAGAACTTTGCACATATTGTCCCATTTGTGCTTCCGTATGGCTAATGCGTGTTTTAAAATATCCACTCCAACTATATCTGAGCTTATTAAAGAACAAATAATGGGAAGTTTTACCAAAAAGTCCCATCTGGGCTTCCGTACAAATCTGGCTCTAGTACAGTACAGCCATAATTTAATAGTGCCCTCCTTACAAAGTTCAGAAGTGCACCATGAAACCGGGCAACAGGAAACGCTAAGAACCACAAACAGACCAGGAGAGGTAAGTGTTATCGGAAAGAGTGAAGAAAGGTGTGATGGATTGTTACATAAACTGGCAGCGGTGGTGAAGGACCTCACGCGAGATTCTTTGAAAATGATCAGGGTCGAGGGCATACGGTCGCTATAGAAATACTTGAAGTAGCAGTGGTAGTGGTGGTGGTAGTAGTAGTGGTAGTAGTAGTAGTAGTAGTAGTAGTAGTAGTAGTAGTAGTAGTAGTAGTAATAATGCCTTCCTGATTTGTGGGGCCGAGCCTCGAAGGCCAGAGGGACAAAGCAGTGTGTCGAGAGAACATCGGAGTATTTTGCAATTTTTCGATCTGTTGCAAACTCCGCAGCAGCACCTGCGATCATGGCTGTTCTGGATCGGTACGAGTCGGCCAGAGTGTCAATTATTGTAACGTCCCAGGTCAAGCATTTACCACCCTCCCACTGCTCCCAGGGAATGAGGGTTGCTCCATCAGGTCGTCGGCCGTCGGACCTAACCAATCCTGCTGGTGATGGAAAGCCAGCCTTCGCAAGGGCGCGCCAGACGATGTCATTGATCCAGGCGTGTCTTGCTATTCTACCGGGGCCCAAAGGGCAAGCTAGACCGTGAGAGCCGTCCGTCGTGACCAGAACCCCGCAGGAGCATGCGTGGGGGGCGCACAAGTCTATCCCAAGTCTTAGTCCTGTTGCGATGCGTACAGCCTCATCGTCTAGCCTCAAGCCGCAGGCACTTAAGAGCAGCGCCAAAAGCCAGTCGCCAGTGTGGTGAAGAAACTGCCAGGGAGACTTCTTTCCTGTTCCAGCGCCTCTCCATCGCTATCCAGCGCTTTAATGCAGTCGCTTTCAACGGCACATTCTTGGAGCCAGATTTTAGCGAAGACTGGCAATCCCAGAGAACAATCACCGGCCGGAGGACAGCCTCAATTCAGTGTTGCTTACATTCTACCAGAGACCATGCTTCTTCGCTTCCTTGTCATCTCCCTTGTCTTCTGCCTGACCTAGAACAGGTGTCTCCACGTGACCTTCCATCGGTGGAAGAAGAAGCGATTGACTTCAGTCAAGACGAAGCATTAACAAAGGTTAACAGTAGAAAACACGGACGAGACCTGAAGGAATTAGTTCAGAAGAGGCAGTCAGACGAATTCATGATCTCAGAGCTAGCACTCAATGCAACGAGCGAGCGTATCCAGTCTCAAATTAAGGTCTTCATCGACAATAATAAAATGAAGAAGAAGGCGCCTACAGCCGAAATTAAAGGAGAGAAGGCGGCGCCTGTAATTACCAAGATTAAAGAAACGGAGCGAGCCTGGAGCTGTTCGACGAGACCCTGCCGACGGGTCCCAACCGGTCCTCAAGATCAAGGAGCCGCAACGCCTGACCTAGGTCAGCCGGCGAGTCAAGGTCGAGGAGACGCCGACGCTCGGACCAGCGAAGCCCACGACGCAGCCGCCATCGAAGCAGACGACGGCGACGACCGAAGAGGAGGGAGTCGGAGGAGCAGGATGTTCGTCCGATCCGCACCGGTCACGGTCCATCGAAGGATTCAATACAGTGGAAAATGCTTAACATGAAAACGCTTAATAAGGAATGCTGGATAATAATAATAATAATAATAATAATAATAATAATAATAATAATAATAATAATAATAATAATAATAAATAATAATAATAATAACAATTTATAGGGCTACATTTACATTTACAGCTGCTGAGTCTGTACTTCCGCATAGCAAGCGTATGTCACAACTGTATATCGCAGTGTGAGCAGGTGATAATCCGGATCGATAATTCGATATTATCTTTTGGCTGCGCGTCCCGCTATGTAAATGTAAATGTAAATGTACGTGGTTTGATTATAAAGAAACGAATGTAATTTCTCCATTTATATTTCGCCTATAATTTTTGTTAAAGTCTGTTCCCTTATATAGCGCATCAACAGATTTTATTTCAGTTCCTACGAGAAATTGCGATACTTAACAATACGTTTTCTCGGTCTTACTCTACCCTGTGCTCTTTGCCCCACATAGGAAGAGTGCAATATATTTTGCATCAAGTGGGATGATTTTTTTGGAACAATACGCAGTAAACACAGTTACGTAGTAGCAAAAAACTGCACGTGACTACTAGTACATTCCAAAAGACGTGGAGGATGATCACTGACCCACGCTATGGAAAAGCTAAGAAAAGATATTGAAAGTGAAATGCTAAATACTGTGAAAGACTAAACTAATGAAAATAGTGAAAATACTATCACAATGGAAATAGGAACAAATGAGGAATGAAGGATTAGAAAACAATAGGCATGATACATGGCAGGTTTTTGGAAGGCGTACACACACACACACCCACCACTTACATAAATGCATATGCATACATACATGCATACATACATACATACATACATACATACATACATACATACATACATACATGCATACATATATGCATACATACATACATATATGCATACATACATACATACATACATGCATACATATATGCATACATACATACATGCATACATACATATATGCATACATGCATACATACATACATACATATATGCATACATACATACATGCATACATGCATACATATGCATACATACATACATACATACATACATGCATACATATATGCATACATACATATATGCATACATACATATATGCATGCATACATACATACATATATGCAGACATACATACATACATACATGCATACATATATGCATACATACATATATGCATAAATACATATATGCATACATACATACATACATACATACATACATGCTTACATATATACATACATATATACATACATATATATATATATGCATGCATACATACATACATATATGCAGACATACATACATACATACGTACATACATACATACATACACATCGTCGTTAACCGCTTCTCTTTCATCTCGCCGCTCTGTTGTCTCTCTCTCTCCCTATCTGGGGACATCGTCGCGTGACTCGGTCGATGGACGATGGCGGGAAGATAATGGGGTGGGAATTTATTGGAGGTAGTAAAAATCGCCCTCTGGTGCACCCCCCAAAGGAAGTTGATCGATGCACAGTCTGCGCTTATGATCTTGTGGGTCAAAACGATGATCGTTAATGCGGTCGCCATTTTCCTGCGCAACTGGTTTTGAAATGTCCGATGATCTGCAAATCTTGTCATTGTCTGCCTTCTTATCTGTCTGTTTGTACACTTCATGTGTGTATTTGTCTGCCTTTGTCTGGATCTTGATCTGAATGCGGCTCTCATCATCATCATTATCATCGTCGTCGTCGTCGTCGTCGTCCTCCTCCTCCTCCTCCTCCTCCTCCTCATCGTTATCTTCTTCTTCTTCTTCTTCTTCTTCTTCTTCTTCTTCTTCTTCTTCTTCTTCTTCTTCTTCTTCTTCTTCTTCATCTTCATCTTCATGTTCATATATTTCATCAACATCACCATCATCATCTTCTTCTGAATCTTGATCTGAATGCGGCTTAAATTTGATGCGCCATCGTTTATTGCGCATATGCATTAGACACCCGCGCTCTAGAAGTTTCTAATTAGTAATTCATTATAATATGCCTCCTTTCCTGCCTTCTTGTCCGTCTCCTTGTCTGCCTTAATATGCGTCTATCCCCTTGACTGCCTTCTTGTCCGTCTCCTTGTCTGCCTTAATATGCGTCTATCCCTTTGACTGCCTTCTTGTCCGTCTCCTTGTCTGCCTTAATATGCGTCTATCCCTTTGACTGCCTTCTTGTCCGTCTCCTTGTCTGCCTTAATATGCGTCTATCCCTTTGACTGCCTTCTTGTCCGTCTCCTTGTCTGCCTTAATATGCGTCTATCCCTTTGACTGCCTTCTTGTCCGTCTCCTTGTCTGCCTTAATATGCGTCTATTCCCTTGACTGCCTTCTTGTCCGTCTCTTTGTCTGCCTTAAGATGCGTCTATCCCCTTGACTGTCTTCCTGTCCGTCTCCTTAGATGCCCTGTTGGTCTGCATTCTTGTGTCTACCTCGTCCCTTCTGTTCTTTCTTCTTCCAGCTCCCCTTTTCTTCATGTTCTTCTTGTTTGTGTTCTTCATCTTCTCATCATCTTCTCGTTCTGCTTCTTCGTTTTCACTTACCCGTTTCTTGTTCCTTCTCTCTCCATCTCCACTTTCTTTTTCCTCCTTATCATCCTCTTCATTTATCTTCCTCTCGTTTTTCGACTCCATTTCTTCCCTACAGCACGAAAACAGAGGCCGCGCCGCCAGCCACACTCCTCTTCAGATCCATGTCTGCTCAAAGCAGACACTAGTTTATGGCCTAAAGATAGCAGAGATAGAGGTAAAGGCAGAGACATAGACAGAGACAGATATACGAAAGGACGGACAGAGACAGACAGAAAAATACAATAAGACAGAATGAAACGCACTTAGACAGACAGATACAATAAAACAAAATGCAAAAATACAGACAGAATAAGACAGACATAAAGATTCAAATCAGAAATCAATTCAAATTAGCATCAGAGATGAATCCAAGAGTTTACAAAGGGTCGGGGAAAATTGTACAAGACCGCACTTAACTTCGCTGATTTCACCTTTAAAAGCAGACAAATATGTCGCTTCCTAAATTTGTTGGTTAAAAATATCCCGAGAAAACGCGTAAATTAACCGACAGCTCATTCACTAAAACTGCAAGAAAAATCAGGAAAACTAGAATGGGTCAACAAAATCTTACGATGAATAAAATCGTGATGCCTAAAAATGTACCCAAAGCTAAAAAGTACTGGTAAACTAAAATGATACTTAAACTCTATAAAGGTACTCTTAAACTGAAAGGGTATACATCATAAATTGAAAAAGTGGCCTCCTCATGAACATGAACTAAAAAATACATTCAACAACTAAAAAATGTACCAATTAACTAAAAATGTACTACTTGATTAAGGAAGTACTCATAAACTGAAAATATATCAGTGAACTCGAGCAAATTAAATACGATTTGCACATCTGCCCCTCCTCTGCCATAGATTCCTGGACGCGCCACTGATAGGGTGAACGTGAGAGAGGGTCGTGCATGGAGGCAGAACTCAGCCTCATCCTATGTTATTATCTCGAACGGGATTTGACATAAACGGCGTTGATTGCAACTTGTTCGAGGGACGATTAAGCAGAGACCGGCGTCAAGTCACGCTTCTTCATGAACCACTCGACAGGTGGCGGGTTGGCAGGTGACGCGAAAGAGACGATCGCATCGGGTGCGATAGGAATTCAACAGCAGCAAATGATGGACTCCAGTGTCAGAAAGGGTTCTAGACCAACATAATCGTCGTCGTCGTCGTCAGCAGAATTTCTATAAGCAATTTAATCATCATCATCATCATCATCATCATCATCATCATCATCATCATCATCAACATCATCAACATCATCATCATCATCATCATCATCAACATCATCAACATCATCATCATCATCACCATCATCATATATTTCATCAGCATAATCATCGTCGTCGTCGTAGTCGCCATCATCGTCAACATCATCATCACCACCACCACCACCACGGGGACCTTATCAAGATTGTCGCATCATCGTCCTAATAGTAAACGTTAACATCATGATCATCAGTTATCATCACAATCGCCTTCTCCTCAAACTCTTCTTCCCTTTTCCATCTCTTCTTCCTCTTTATCTTCCAGCCGCTCACTCTTCTACTGTTTTCCTCTTTCTCTTTCTACTCTTCTTCCCTGCCCCTCCTTCTCCTCTCCATTCTCGACATCCTCCCCATCTCCTTCTTGTCTTTCCCCTCTTGTTCCTTCATCCTTTCCTGCTCCTGCTCCTTTTTCTCCTCCTCCTTTATCATCTTTCGTCTACTTTTCCTCGATTCTCAACATAAAAGCACAATAAAACCAATCACGATGAGGGGCTGTCCCTTACTGCACCCAGTGCAACTGTTTTCTTCCGCCAACGACGCGTCGAGTGCCGCGTGTCTGCGTACCTCGGCGACAGTGCAGCCCTGTGGAGTGGCGCTATGGTCGGAGGATCAAGGAACGGTGGTGCCACCTAACCGATAAACTAATTGGCAGATTGGGCGCAGATTTAGTGTAACGAACACGCCAGCGCTAAGTATATCTTCGGAAGAAACAGAGGCTCTTTTATGGTTTTTAAGAGCTTGGTGTGAGCTGTCCCAGGTGCCCGCCAGACTTTTGCCTCACGTGAAGTAACCAAAGTGTCAGAAGTATTCGGTGTCATTTTTCGTTGAATTTATTTATTAAAAATAATTTTTGTGTGAAAATATCTCCGAACCCCGAAATAATATTTTTCATTTTTAGAATACAATAACATCTCACTAACCACAAGACTTGTGAAATTCTACAAAGCCAGACTTGAAGAAGCATATAATGATGAAGGAAGAGAAGGAAAGAAGGAGAGAAGGAGAAGGGGAGGAGGAAGAGGAGAAGAAAACGAAGAAGGAGAAGGAGGATAAGAAGGAGAAGAAGAAGATGATGATGAAGAAGACGAAACAGGGGAGCCTTTGGTATGAAGTGTTAGCGACTTTGTTTTCTTAGCCTCGGTATATGTAGACGAATGACCAATATCAGTGGTCCGGTACTAGTTTTAAGAGCGTGGCTACTGGACATTAGGCTCTGCTCTTCCCAGGTATTATGTGTGTAGGTGTGTGTGCGTATCGCAAATCAGCCACAATAGTGTATGAGTTGATCAGACATGACTTTCAAAGGACGTGTCTAAGAAGTGGCAGTGCGAACCGATAGGCGTCTTAAGTTGCGCTTTACGTCGCTAGGTGTCGCCCAAGAACGACCCAGCTTCCGGTCCAGAAAACACGTGATGGCCTACCTCGCGCTCTAGGTTCTCAATCAGAAGTCATAAAGAGATGAGTGCAGTGCACTTGTATGCGTCTGGTTGTCTGTGTCTGTCTCCGTCTGTCTGTGTCTGTCTCCGTCTGTCTATCTCCGTCTGTGTGTGTATATCTCCGTCTTTCTTTGTGTATGTATTTTCTCTGTCTGTATTCATGTATCATGTATATGCAATTATTATCTTAATTAACATCATCATCATCATCACCACCACCACCACCACCACCACCACCATCATCATCATCTGCACCAGCATCTATAATGATCATTAGTTACTGGTGCCAACCGTTTGGAGGCAATGGGTACGAATAAATGACCTTTCTTTTCGGTCATTTGTTAACAGGTAGGGTAATTATTAGCCTAATTTACCATAGTTTCACTACTACCACCACCAGCACCCCCACCACCACCATAACTATTACTACTTCTACTACTATTGTTACTACTGCTAGCGCCTCAACCACCACCACCACCACCACCACCACCACCAAAACACCAGTACCATCAACACCATCAGCGCCACCACCACCACCACCACCAAAACACCATTACCATCAACACAATCAGCGCCACCACCACCACCACCACCACCACTACCACCCACCTCCAACACTACTACAACTACAAGCAACATATTGGTAATAAGTCGATGTCAACGGCCGTGAAAGCCACAAGATGTCGTAAAGCACTGGATACCACGTGACGCGTTCACCCCAAACTGTCCTCAGACCTCCAATTTGGGGTCCGAACAATAAAGACTCGACCTCTAATAGCATCCTGCAAGCAGCTCTCATGTAGCCTTTTTCTGCAGAACCAGAATATTATTAATAACAATAATATGCTGTAAGCGGAGCCGAAATTGATAATGCATTTTAATATGCGCTTGGAGAAGGATATCATTTTCAGTTCGTGTTTCATGATCTAAGCATTCGTGGTTTAGTCCGTCGTAAAGAAAGCTTCGCTTTATCTTGCTTTGAACTGTTGACCCTTGGATCAACAGACGAGCACGCTAACCACTAGGGAATGACTGGGACTTCTGTTACTTCTTATATGTTCGTCACCCTCGCACTCCTCCTGTCTGTCTGTCTGTCTGTTTTGTCTGTGTCTGTGTATTTCTGCCTTTCTCTGCGTCTGTCTGTCTATTTTTGTCTATCTCTGTGTCTCTCTATCTCTCTGTCTCTGTCTTCGTCATCATCAGTCAGTCAGTCAGTCAGTCAGTCAGTCAGTCAGTCAGTCAGTCAGTCAGTCAGTCAGTCAGTCAGTCAGTCAGTCAGTCAGTCAGTCAGTCAGTCAGTCTGTCTCTCTGTCTCTGTCTCTCTGTCTCTCTGTATATATATACATACATATTCATCTGTCCCGTCCCCTGCTGTGCCGGCCTCTTCTTTCCTGCTATTTCTCTGTTGCTCTGTCTCTCTTATCGGCCGTGTTGAATGTTCGTGTTATGCGAACGTGACATCTTTGATGATCGGGTGACAGACCCTTCAACAAGGTTCCCCTCTTAGACACGAAATCTCTTTATTCTGGCGGCCTCCACTTGCTTTCTCGATCAGCGCTCTGCGAAAAGTCGAACTAGAGCTCGAAGGGTATTTCGCCTCAACCCTAACCCGCATGGAATCTCAGAATTTACCTTGTACATTTCGTCAGGTTTACATTAATGTAAAGTAAAGCAAGGTAAAGCAAAGGAAGGGTAACATAAGGTATGGTAAGTTAAGGTACAGTAAGGCAGGGTAAAGTAATGTAGGTAAGGTAAAGGTAGTTTATGGTAAGGTTAGGTTAGGCAGTAAGGTGGGGTAGAGTAATGTAAATCTTACTTTTATATTTCAGAGTGCATAGTACATGTATTCGCACATAGGCCTATTGCTTTTAGCTCTGTGTTAGAAACCTTGTCCGCTAATGAAGTGCGATGGTCTCGGAAATAATTAGACAGCTGAGATTCCTATTAGAAGTGATAGTCATATATCTCCCCGGACAATTTAATATCCTTCAGAGCCAGGTACACAGGTAGTTACAGGTGGAGAGAGCTAGTGCCAAAGGTGCGCTGTCTCGAGACACAGGAAAAACGTTCTCTATCCGGTTTCTTGACCGAAAGCATTGGGTTTCCCAAGAAATTAGCTCGAATATGGGCTTCACAAATCCTGGCAGAAGAAAAGTTAATTAATATTCATCATCACCAATAAAAAACAACAACGGAACAAAAACTGAGAAAACTCTAGTTCACGATTAATTAGTTGTAATGAATGTATGAATTGAGGGAGCGATCGATCGAACGAATGAACTGAGGAATGAACGAAAGAAAGAACAAAAGAATGAAGAATGGATGAACGAACGAACGAACGAAAGAAAGAATGAATGAATGAGCTAGTTACTTATTTCATTCATCCACAGCAATTAATCCATTAATTGAAATTGATTAGTTATTTGCAATTAAATACTTTATTGCACTTAATAACTCGTACACACATACATCCATACACACAGCGCCTTTGAGAGATGCTTGAAAGACGCTATATAAATGCTTGGTACATTCCATTACATTACATTCATACATCTGTTATATAAAAGCGCATGCACAGCAGTGTCTGTCTTTACCAGACAGTAGTTCTTAAGACGGTAGGGCATCACATGACGACGCATTCGTCGAAAGCCGGCTTCTGAAGACAAGAATTCAAATTGCAGGCTCCGCAGCCAGAGCAACAGCAAGCCATCTTCACACACGTCACCGATACGGCGACATCCAGCAGGTTGCAGAGGCTGCGGACGAGCATTATCTTACGTTTAACAGCAACACTAGAGAAGTCGACATTTTGGTTGAGCATCTTCGAGTCAGCTCCAAGGCGAGATGACCGATAAAGGTAAGTATACTTCATATTTTTTGTATTGAATTTGTATTATATTTGTCAACTGATATAGCGCCTCTTATTCTTTTGCATTGTATCGTTTTTGTCAATTGATATAGCGCCTCTTATACTTTTGCATTGTATCGTTTTTGTCAATTGATATAGCGCCTCTTGCAGAATAAAACACTCAGCAGTGCTCATAAAAGCCCCGAAGAAGGGACTACGCCGGCGCTAAAAATACATTTATACAGCGCTATAAAAGTCTACTTATTTGATTTGTTCATTCAATTTAGGCACAAGGTGGCTGGCGCACTGGATTAGTCTAGTGGTTAGGGTACTTAAATGTAAGTATGTACGCCAATACCTTTACGCTGGTGCTACAAAATTTTTATATTTATCCTGGCGTCATATCAGTCTATTTATTTTATGCATTCATTCGCCAACACTTGGTTGGGGTTAGTCCAATAGTTAGCAGCAAGGTGGTCTGTCAACCCAGAGATCGCGGGTTCAAATCCCCGTCAGGACAAAAAGACATTCTGATCCACTCACGCCTCGAGCGAACTCAACTGTAAAATGAGCACATTAACCGTACACTGTCAGTGGGAAGTATAGACGGCGAGGGAGAGTAATTTACTTATTTTTACCACTTTTTAAAGACTTAGTTGTATCTTGAGCTCCTTTCTCTACCCCTCTCAGTGTTCCGTAGGCGCCTGAAGACTTACTACGGGTCGGAAGCACCTCTGTTGAGTTTATCCTCTTAGAGGCGCTTTATAAAATTACAATTACAATCACCAACCAAAAAGAAACTCGACAGTAGGTATGCGGCGTATTTCAAAGGCCTCATAAATAGGCGCTACATAAATGATTCGTTACAAGCTTTCCACATTAGTAATTGCTTTCTACCTCAGCTTCCCGCTGTTTCCCCCGACTTGATCCCCTTGGCACCGATATAGGTCCAATAACCTGGTTGTTGAGGACTTAAATTGATATAGCGCCGGTGAATATGCTGGTCTTCCTGACTCCGCTTTTGTGTGGCGCAGAGATTTTATGAGATTAACATAGCACTATACATTGCTTTTCTTAGCACGTGACGAGCAAAGCGTTTACTAGAAACGAAACGCTGCCAAGTTCTGTCAAGTAAGAGCAAAATGCTCTGTCAGCTGTCTGCCAACACCTGGAGACAGGTAGGTTGATTGAATTAAAGGTAAATTGACGGGAAAATATGTAATTAATTCAAAAAGTGACAGTAATGTCTAGCTAGAAGGTAATAAAGTCTGGTTTATTGATATTCTTATTGTTGTTATTATTATTGCTGTCACATCGTTCTAATTTATGAATCTACATCAAAAGAGCAGGCATCTGGAAATAGAAAGTCCTCAATTGTTTCAATGATAAGATCAGAGAAGAGAAGGGTCTCGCCTTTTCAAGAAATCCCACCCTGATCCATACAATCCGCTGCCTTCCCGTGTCTCTCAGCTTAAACACAACCCACCCTAACAGCTCCTTCCCCTCTCTCTATATATCTCTATATCTGTCTTATATATATCTCTCTCTTGACATGACATCTTTGAATAACCGCACTGACTTGACGCAGCACTCGTGAATAAGCTGGTGCCCTGCTTTTAGCTTTCAATTAGCGCTTTAGAAATTTGTAAATTAAAATTACGACAGAAGGGTCTCTTGATGCCACAGGTAGTTAATTCCATAGATTAAGACAGATGCACAAGGGGGCCTGGAAACCATGAGTCTATCTTTGGCAGGAAGCGATTAACAGCTGGCTGATGAAGCCAATTTAAAATTTGTCCTGGTGGAATAAAGCGTAAGTGGATTTCACAAGTCAGCAAAGCAATTCGTTGCCGACCACAAAGTGCTTTGTATGCAACGAAAGCAACTTTAAATTGAACCGAGATCGAAAAGATAATCACTGTAATTTTTTAAGATAGTGTACATTAATCGAAATTTATATAGCACCGTTAGAAACCTCACAAAGGTGCTAGGATCTCTAGGGTAAAGCTAGTAATGTCTAGCTATGACCAGACGTTGAATTAGATGTTTATTACAATTTTTGCGGCTAGGTTTTGGTGCGCCATCGGTTGATGCTTTGTGCATTAGACACCGGCACATAATACGTTACTAATTATTATTAATTGTTATTGTTAATAAATTATTATTACTGGGCAGTTGATGATTATGCCAGAGTTTAAGAGTCCAGCCAGTTATCTTGGCCTTTCTATAGCGCCCCTAAAACTCGCTCGAAAGTGCTCAAAGGGTGTGTAATGAAGTAAATAAAGAGCGGGAAGCACAGGGAGTTAATGTCGAGAAGAAGGAGCTGAGAGGGGTGAGGAGTATCGATGGCGGAAAATGGAAGAGGAGAAGAAAGAATGAGAAAGAGAAAGGGAAGGATCGAATCAGTAAGTAAGAAGTACAGTTTAGAGCGTGAGGGATGGATGGAGAGACAGAAGAACGGAGTAGGAGGAGTAAAAGATCGAATGAGAAACAAAAACATGGAAAAACGGAAGCAGTGAATGAAGGACAGAGGGATGGATGAGTGACGGAAGAAAGGAGGGAACGATAATCGGAAGGAGGAAAAAAAGACAAAGTGATGGAAAGACGGAATTAGGGCAGAGTGAAGGGACGGACGGATGGACGGTATGAGGGAGAAAAGGATGGATGGTGAGAGGGAGAGAAGGTTGGAGAGACATAGTGACTGAAGGTATGGAGGGGCGGAACAGAGTGAAGGAAAGTGGCAGAGGGAAGACAGACGAATAAAGGAGTGGGAAAGAGATTAAGGAATTTGATTGGGTGATCTTGACGAGATGTTAGTCCTCACAGCATTTGTATTCGTAGCCTGCGTCGTCTGAGACGACGAAGAAGACACAGAGGCAAACAAACAGAGGGATATAGAGACAGCAAAGAGAAGAATAAGATGGACAGGAAGACATACTTCTTTGTACAACATGAGCTTAGAGAAAGGGGCTGCAAAGAGAGGGAGGGTAGGAGCGAGGGTGGCAGGAGGAGATGAGAGAGAGGGAGACCGACAGACAGACAGACAGACAGATATCGACAGAAGTGGGTAGAGAAAACATGATGGGAAAGAATGGAGAGATAAGAGACAGAAAGACAACGACATAAAGAGATCGTTAGGAAGAGAGAGAGCGACCAGAGGCATTGGAAAGAGACAGCATAAGGCAGATACAGTTATACTGTGAGAAAGACAGAGTGTGTGTACACACCCACCCAATCACCCACCCACACACACACACACACACACACACACACGCACACACACACACAAGAAAGATTGAGGAGACCACCCTGGGCAGAGAAAGACACAGACAGAGAGACACAGAGACAGAGAAAGTTGCAGAGGCGACCTTAATAAAGCTGTCAACTTTCCTTTATAGCTTTAAGGCTCCTTCGTTAGACACGTTCCTTCCTCCACTTCCTCATCCCCACCTTCCATTCCTCATATTCATCGTCGTCCTCCGTTTCCTCTTACTATTTCTTTTATTGCCCGCCTATTTGCGGTAGTGCTATTTGTCTTCCTATTCCTCCTTCTATTTCTCTTCCTATTCAAACTCCTAGTCTATTCCTCGGCCTATTCAACGATCTATTCCAGTTTATTATTTTATTGCTCGTTGTATTCCTCCTCCTAGTTTTACTTCTACTCCTCCTGTTTTCCTCCTCCTATATTTCTTCCTTCAATTGTCCTCTTATTCCCATTCCTAATCCTCCTCCTTTTTAACCTTCTCTTATTCTTCCTCCTATTTCTCATCCTATTTCTCCTTCTAGTCCTTCTTCTATTCCTCATATTCCTCCTTCTATTTCTCTTATTCTTCCTGCTATTCCTCTTCTTATTCCTCCTACCCTTCCTCTTATTCCTCTGCTACTATTCTTATTCCTTCTACTACTCCTCTTGTTCCTCATAAACTTCCTCTTATTTCTTCTACTAATCCACATGTAATTCCTCCTATTTCCTTCTTTTATTCCTCATCTTTCTTCTGTCCATCCTCTCCTCTTGTTTCTCGACTTTATTCTTTCTTCTACTCCTCGTAGTCTCTCTTCTATTCCTCCGTCTACCATTCATACGGTTCTAGTCGTCAGTTGGCTGACTCCAGCTGCCTCAGGCGCGTTACAACATTTGTCGTGAAATGTAGCCATTTCCACTCAGCTCCATCTCTCTCCCTCACTTTCTCTTTCTCTCCCTTTCTCTGTCTGTCGGACTGTCTGTCTGTGTCTCCCAGACTGTACCTCTCTCTCTCTCTCTCTCTCTCTCTCTTTGCCTCACTCTCTCTGTCTCTGTCTGTCGCTCTCCTCCACACTGCTCATACCTGGATGCTCTTCTTTATTCGCTGCGACCCACTTTTTCTTTTCATCATCTACATCCCTCTCTTATCTTCATTCTTCAGCAGCTACTTTTCCGCCATCACACATTCCTCCGCATCTCTCATACATCCTCCTCGACTCTGTTCCTCGTCGTTTAAGAAAAGTCCTTTGTTATTTCTCCTCATATTGCTTCGCTCGTCCTCTTTCATCGTGCTAGCCATCTGTTTTTATCATCATCTATCTTCTAGTCATCTAAGCTAATTGCCATCTACCTTCATTGCAATCTTCTTCACTGTTACCTCTTTTATCCTCATCTATCTTCGTTGTCATCTACTTTCTTCGTCTACTATCTTTATAGGCATCTACCTTCGCTGTCGTCTACTTCCTTCGTCTGCTATCTTCATAGGCATCTACCTTCGTCGTCGCATATCTTCGTTATCGTATGTGATCATTGCTTGTCCTCTTGTTATCTACCTCTCTGCCGTAGAGGACTGAGCTTCTGAATATCGAACTGATTGCGGTTTGATTTTGCTGCGCCATCAGTTGATGCCTCATGCTTTAGACACCTGCGCAATAGTTATTAATTAACAATTAATAATAATCCTGTTTGTCATATTCCTCTTTCTTCTTCTTCTTTTTCTTCCTCCTCCTCCTCCTACTCCTCCTCCTCTTCTTCTTCTTCTTCTTCCTCCTCCTCCTCCTACTCCTCCTCTTCTTCTTCTTCTTCTTCCTCCTCCTCCTCCTACTCCTCCTCTTCTTCTTCTTCTTCATCTTCAACTTCTTCTTCTTTTTCTCCGCGTTCTTTTTCTTCTTTTTCTTCTTCTTCTCCTTCCTCTACTGCTTCGTCTCCTGATTGCATCCTCCCACTCCTCCTAGTCCTGTTTCTATTTTCCTTTTGCTGTCCTCTTCCAATGCCTTTGCCATCTCCCATTCCCCATTTGATTTTCTTCCCACAGATGTCTCTATTCAAGTACTTTTCACTCTCTGCTCTTCTTTCGCCCCTTTTAATCTCCAGCATATTCCACTTTATTTCTCTCGTACTTTCCTTAACTCTTTGAGTTTATATTCTTTCCTTCCAGCTTTTCCTGTCGCTCGTCCTTTCTCCTCTTCCTCCTTCGTCTTTTCATTTCCTAAATACATTGACTCAAGATAAACAATGACCATTAAGCAGAACGATTAAACCGCACCTGGTGGCGTAAGGAAAATTTTTGTAACATAGATGCAATACCGAGAACCTTACAACTGCCCTTCACCCTAACTGCATGCGACCTCAACTTAACATTGACCAGAAAAAAGACTGTAACCCTTGATAATAACCGTTACCCTCGAAAGAGCAAAATCCTGACCCTTTTAGTTAAATTGTTTATACACCGCATGGTTTCCAACACATGTTGGATTTAGGCTGAACCTCTACAATGGATTACGATTTTCGACTACACTATCGCTCGAATCGACCATCGATTGAAAAGGGCGCTATAGAAATCGCTAGAGTGGCTGTTTAATTTTAATTGTAGCTGGACATTTGTATAGCTCCACTTAAGCATCTCTCAGAAGAAGTCCACAGATCAGTCAGATAGAGAGGGGTCTCTTTTTACCGGTCTAGAGAACATCGGCCAAATACTGTCCGCTTTAAATGGAACTAAACTAAGAGGTAAGTAACTAAGTAAGTTAGTTGCTACAGTAAGTAATCCTTATTCGCGCGAGAGAAACGTCCACACAATAAGAACAACATGGGAACCAAAAAAGCAGAATAAACAGCACAGGCAGTAAAACGAACAAACGATGCAATAAATGACATCAGGAACTGATGATGATGATGATCATCATCATCATCATCATAATCATGATGACGCTGTTGTTGATGATGGTGGTGAACTGCATGAATGCCCCAAAAGTTAAACCTTAAATTTCTGCACCCGGTGTGATTATTCCCTTTACCGCGATTGCCAATCCGGGAAAGATCTCCGGGTGACGCCATATCGTCCACTGAAGATGGTCGTGATCTCCCGAGAGAGACTCTACTACGACAGAACGAGAAAGTGAGAGAGAGAGAGACAGACAGACAGACAGACAGACAGAGGGAGACAGAGAGAGAGAAACAGAGAGAGAGAGAACCATACATACATGCATACATACATACATACATTTATACATCATACACACATACTTGCATACATACATACATGCATACATACATACATACATAAATACATACATTAATGGATACACACATACATACGTAGGCCTACCTACATAGTATAAGACAAATAACATACATGCATACAGAGACAGATAGACACAGACAGACAGACACAGATAGACAGAGACAGACAGAGACAGAGAGTGCGAGATGGCAAGAAACAGTCTTCCAGTCAAGACAGAGAAAAAACAGAGACAAACAACGACACAGACCAACAGACAAAGAGACAAAGACAGGCAGACAGAAACAAACAAACAGCCAAACAGACAGAGGTACCATCGGCCGACCCTTTCGTGAATTTAGTACCCGTCAGAAATCCACTCAGCCCACCGACGTCTAAGCACACTCATTTGGCCGCAGACGCCATTTAAAGTGGCGCTATATAAATGTCTCACAGCGCAATACAATCGTGGAGCTCAGAGAGCCTTTGCTGGTTCAATATCCGACATTTTAGGAGTTCCATTTCAACAGACAGCCAGGCGCTAAGTAAAGGATCGATTAAAACATCGCCGTCACCATAAACTGACTCACTGCTTAACGCAAGGTTAGGCTTTAGATTTAAGTTTATACATAAAGTAAGTAAGACAGTACATACGTACGTAAATTGTTAAGATAAAGTAAGTAAGACAGTACATAAGTAAGTAAGTAAATTGGTAAGATAAAGTAAGTAAGACAGTACATACGTAAGTAAATAAATTGGTAAGATAAAGTAAGTAAGACAGTACATACGTAAGTAAGTAAATTGATAAGATAAAGTAAGTAAGACAGTGCATACGTAAGTAAGTAAATTGGTAAGATAAACTAAGTAAGACATTACATACGTAAGTAAGTAAATTGGTAAGATAAACAGTTACCAGTCAAGAAGAAAAACATCAAATGAGGTCAGATTCTGCATTTGAGCTGATAAACAATCAATATATCTAAATTTCAATCAATCACTTCTTTCAAATGTTGCCTCGTTTTCGTCCTGTAGCGCCTTTTCTTCATCCTTCTCCTGTCCAGCTGCGGTGAACCCTCCCTCTCCTCCTCACAATCGCTTCCGCTCGCCTCAGACCCAGTACAGTGCCGCGATCGCTCCGGGCTCCTCGATCCCACGACCTTCAACCAACGTTCGTGCGCCCTCTGTTACCAGTACCTCTTCCCTCGAGGAAAGGCACTGGCTCCCCAGCCGCCGCTAAACCAGGTTCTCGTCTTCGTCACCGGGAACCTCAGCCAGATCGTCGTTCCAGATCCCGACAACGAGACCTCGGTCCTCGTTGTCTGTTCCACCCTCGATCCAGACGAATGTCGACGGTGGATCGGATGCTGCGTGGCGGCAGTCGGCTGTTGCCACTCCCAGCTGAAAACGCCGCGAGCACCGCAACGAATGACGGGGGATGCGAGGTACTGCGATCGGATCTGGGATGGATTCAGCTGCTGGGAGGACACGGCTGCTGGAAGAATGGCGTCCAGGCCTTGTCCGGATCACCTGGATCACTCCATCACGACCAGTAAGAGAATAAGAGAAATAACTAATAATAATAATAATAATAATAATAATAATAATAATAATAATAATAATAATAATAATAATAATAATAATAATAATAATAATAATAATAATAAATAATAATAATAATATTAATAATAATAATAATAATAATAACTAATAATAATAATAATAATAATAATAATAATTATAAAGTATGTAACAATAATTGTGACGATGACGACGATGATGATGACAATGGTAAGAGTAAACATTTGCCCGGCTGCCAAAATGGTGGTTGTTTGCTTCAAGCTTATTTTTGTGGATTAATTCGTCATGTCAGGAATTCGTTCGAAAATTCTCGTGAGGTACGGACACATGTTTGTATGTAAACGAACGGTTTAAGCGCTTCGAATTATTTGTTCTTCTCTCGCTTCTCCTTCATTAATTCCTGCCTTTCTCCCCTCACCTACCTATTGCTTCCTTCTTTCTTTCCTCTTTCTTTCCAATCCACCCATACCCCACCCGCCTACCCACCCATCCATCCTTCCATCCATACTTCCATCCATCCACTAACCCACCCACCCATCCATTTCTCCACCCATCCATTTCTCCATCCAATCATTCATTCATCTATGCATTTCTCCACCGATCTATTCCTTCCCATCCATTCAGGCATCCATCCATCCTTTAACCCACCCACCCATTTATTTCTCCACCCACCCATTTCTCCACCCATCCATTTCTTCACCCATCCATTTCTCCACCCACCCATTTCTCCACCCACCCATTTCACCACCCATCCATTCATCCATTTCTCCACTCACCCATCCATTTATCCATTAAACGCCCATAACCTCCGTAAGGCGCTGAATGTCATAATCGGTCCAATAATTCTTCGCTCCGTTGCCCGACAAGACCTATAGATAACAAGAATCCCTTCATCCTGATCGACACTTCCCATAATGACGAGGCCCGGTTGCAAATGTCCACACTAATGTCTGATTGTAACAACGACTAGTGCTATAAACATGTGTCCTTTCGTCGTGCCTGCGCCTCAGCCGAATGATCCGACGACCCCAGGTCAACATTTCTGTCGTGAAATCTCTACAGAGGAGTGTAAACAAGCGTGTTGGCTTTACCTTTTTCAATACTTTTTCCGGCATCCATTCGGGAGTCCAAAAGTGTCAACCTCTTTAAAAACAGCTGTAATTGTATTTCATGCATAAATCTTAGTACTTGGGCTGACTTTTGACTTTGTACAGCACCCTAGAAGTAGCCTGCTACTTGTGATGCTATATTAATTGTCGTCATTACATTACATTACATTACAAAGCAATTTAATACAAACAATGCAATACATTGCCGTACACCACACCACAATACAATACTATACAATGCATATATTACCACTGCCGTGTATACCATACAATACAATCAAATACAACACAGAACAATGTCATAATGTCTGACCTCGCTTAGTTCAGCGATTTGAATCGTTCCTACGCGGGGACCTTAAACGGCGTGACACCCATTCAAACGGGCAGCGATGGTGAAGGCTCTCATCCGATTAATTCCTCGCCAAATGAGCAAGGTCGAGGCCATACGGTCGCTATATAAAACCGTATACATTTACACTTACACTACCACACTGCCTGACCTCAGTGCATACGAGCACGTGCGTTAAAACACGTGCACACACACACATCTCCTAACCTTAACTACAGCAATGCTGACTCACTATTTTAATCCACAGCTCGGAAGTGTCGGTGGGAAACAAAAAGAATCTTGAAGACTCGCATAGATTATCAAACTTTATCACCGGATTTTACGCTCGTTTTATTTTGCAGAAAGCGCCATAAAGACCTGCCTGGCGAACGGCACGTGGTTCGAGAAAAAAGGAACCCAATGGACAGACTACCGCCCCTGCATCGATAAAGAGGTGGGTGTTGTTGCTCAAAGACGGTGGCGAAAAACCACGTCCCGCGAAATAATCTGTTCCCTCGAGCTCGGTCGCGTTTATTGGGACGGAAGTTTATGCGGGTCGAACTTCCGGTTGGCTGGGAAAGGGGTAAATCGGGACTCCGGGTCAGGAAGGTCAAGCTCCCGTATTATGCCGAACTGAGGGATGATGTCAGATGTCAGGGTGCTATGTAGTATATATATACATATATATGTATATATATATAAGACAACATTTATTTTCTTTCATTATATATATGCATATATTATACAGCAGATATACATATGATATATTTTCATATTGAAAGATCACATGTGCTGTATTATATATTTACATCTATTTGCATACGCAAATGTATGCATGTCTGTAAATGTAAAATGGTCCTTGTTTCCTTTGCCGATTTTACGGCGCACCATAAATAGGCAGGAGAATAATAGGTGTTTTTACACATGTGCTAGTGAATGAAAGAATGAAAGAAAGAATTTTATGCATATGTATGTAATTATGTACGTAAGTATGTATGCATGCAACAGGTATGTAAAAATTTATGTATGTAAACACGAACATACATATATAAAGATAGAGAAACATAAAGATAGGCAAGGATACATATTCAAGGATAGACAGACTCACAAGCGGCAAGACAAGCAGACAGTTTTCGGCGGAGGGATTGCAAGGCGGAAGGGAAGAATGGAGGGATGAGTTAGGGCGTGAGGGAGGGTAAGAGATGGAGAGAGAGACAGAGAGAGAGAGAGAGAGAGAGAGAGAGAGAGAGAGAGAGAGAGAGAGGAAGGGAGAAGGGGAGATGTAAAGGAGTAGACTACCGGGCATTGCAAGGGAACACTCGTCGCAGAATACTCCCGTATTACTCCCTCTTGCATGATGGAAGAACGGAAGGAAGGGACGAAAGAAGGAAGGAACGATGGAGGAAAGGAGAAGAAAAGGAAAGCAGGCAGGGAAGGAAGGAGAAAGCAAGAGAGGCAGGGATGGAGGGAAGGAAGAAGGGGTGGACACGATGGATGGAAGGAAGGATGGATAGACGGAAGGATGAATGGATGGATGGATGGATGGGAAAGAGAGAGGAAGGAAACTAGGGAATAAGGAATGATGGAAAGTGGGATGAATGGATTGACAGACGGTTTGATTGATAGCTTGATTGATGATTGATGACTAGATGGACAGATAAATGGCGTCAAAATGGCGGATAAAGACGGCGTCCAAATATTTATCTAAGTATACACACGTATACACTTATTATGTATTTCATACAATATATAATACATATCTTGTTAAATTTTATAGTACTTATGTCAGTGTATATATTATAATATGACATATATCTGGATATGTTTGGGCTAAACGTCGTGCTAAGGGAAGGATCGAGCGCACATGAATCAGTTGCCCCCCCCCCCCTGGGGGGCTGATGGTCACAACTAAGGATGGATGATTATTCTTCGACTAACGATTCATTTGGAGGCTTAGCTGTTGCTGCTGCTGTTACGGATGCGAGGAAGCTGAGGTTGATGCATAAGAGAAGGATGCTACAAGTTGATGCGGGTTTAGACCTCGTCTGAAGAGACTAGTATTTATAGGCCCTAAACCTCAGTAGACCAATGCCAAACATTGAGCGAAGATGGGAGAGGGAAAGGGAGGGGCAGACGGTAAGGAGAGGGAGAGGGAGACAAAACAATGCAAAGAGAAATACAGAAATCGAGACAAAAGCAGAGGTATACGGGGGACAGATAGACTGACAGACGGAAAGACAGATAGACAGAGATAACAATAGACAAGAACAGAGTCGTAGAGAAAAAGAAAAAAGGGCGAGAGAAAGACAGAAAGATACATAGGCAGCAAGAGAAAGACAGAAAGGCAGACAGACAGACGGGTAGACACAGACAAACAGAATCCTTGAGAGTTGTTTTCGACGAACCTGACGAAGCGCTAAGCAACTGAATTATTTTCCAGTCGGTTGCTTTAATTAACATCATTACTAGGATGCTTGGCCCTAACAACGACAAAGCTACTTATCATCGATGGTTTCTGCGTCATCATCATAACTGCTAACGACCCGAAATGCCCCCAGAGCGCCAAAGGGGGTGTATGGTGGGCAAGGAAGGAATTTCCGTGATCACTGGAAAGGGGAAGGATGGTAACAGAAAAACAGGTGATGGTAAGATGAAGAGTTGAAAGAGAATGAAAGGTAGATAAGTGGTTGGAATCAACGGAGACAAACAATCGGAGAATGTCAAAGAATTGGGAACAGGATGAGACGGTAGTGCAGGATAATCGGGAAGAGATGGAGAGATTGAGAGCATGGAAATAAACGTGAAAATAAAGAAAAAAGAGAATTGGAAAAGCTGAAAGGGTAGAAGGATAAAACACCATCATCATGGACATCGTTATCATCATCATCATATTCACTATCACAATCATAATCATAATTATCATCATAATCATCGTCGTCGTCGACATTATTAATGTCATCATCATCAGTTTCTGTCGCCAGTCATTTTCGGCCGATGGGTGCGAATAAAAGTCTTCGTAATCGTAATCGTATTCAAAAATTTATGAAGCGCCATTTCAAGGTATACTCATCAGAGGCGCTCCCGCCCCGACGACCCAGAACAAGTAGGGCAGGGAAAAAGTAGGGCAGGAAAAAGTAGGGCAGGGAAAAGTAGGTAAGGGAAAATGACTTGATGTGTCTTCGTTTCTGTTGTCTGTATATCTCTGTCTATCTTCCTGATTGTTCTTGGGTACAAATCTTGTCTGATACCATAGCAGATTGATTTGAATGCTCCCCTTGTAAGGCGGAGTGTTCGGGTTCGAGACTCAGCTGACACGATTGCTGTGCATAGGGACCTTGAGTAAGTATTTCGTAATACAATTGCTCAGAGCCATCGATTGAAGCTCAGTCATTATGTAGTAATTGTAATAGTAATCAAAAAACTTATAAAGCGCCACTTCAAGATAAAAGTCATCAGTGGCGCCCCCGGATAAATGTCTCAGAACTAGTAGGACAGGTAGAGGCGCTTAATAGGATAACATAATAGTATCTACATGCAGCTTTTGAGGTGTCTTTAAAAGGCGCTATACGAATGTTTAGATACCTATATGCAGATAGCCATACTTCAGCGCCTCTGAGATTTGCGAGGTTCTTACAGACATGTATATACGGTAAATGTTCCAGTACATACATATATATGTATATGTGTATATGTAGATCATTATTATATATAATTAATCATTCATGTAGATATATACGTATGTAAGTAATCTTTTATATACATACTTATGCGTGTATTTGTTTGTTAATGTATAAAATAATGGATGAATGTACGCGTGTTCATGTGTATGCATATATGTATGCTTGCATGCATGTATGTATGTATGCTATATATGCGTGTGTATGTGTGTGTGTCTGACTACAAGTACACTCATTCGTATATGTGGACGTCTGTCTGTATATGTATGTATGTGTGTGTGTATGTGTGTGTGTGTCAGTGAAGGTTCTTTCTATTGTAGTCCTACCTAGTTGGAGTCTACATGAGCTTTGGCTGCAGTACGCTCAGCATTGTTCTGTTGGTTCCAGCAATTGCGATCTTTTGTCTCTTCAGGTAAGCCATCTATCGACGTAATAGGTCAACCGAAAGGAATCTCGTCAGACCACTTCAGAAATCCAATTTAAGGAACTCTATCACCTTCGCTCCTTACCTGAAAAACACGTTCCTTAGAGATATGTCCACCTAGTCACTAAGTAACTTAGTTTCTAGTCTCTCTTTCTGTCTGTCTGTCTGTCCGTCCGTCAATCTCTCTCTGTCTCTGTGTCTGTCTCTGTCTGTCTGTCTCTCTCCAGGCTTCCCCATCTATGCCTCCTCCGTTGTGCTTCTATTCCTCCATGCTTGACGCCTTGCTTCTCTCCCTGTCTCCTCCATCTATGCCTCGCTCTTCACCTCCTAGCTTCCTGCCTTTTCCCTCCCTCGCTGCCTCCCTCTCCTGCCCTGTCTGACTCCTTCCTTCTACCTCTTCCTCTCTCTGCCTCTTCCTTCTCTCCTCCCACCATCTCACCCATCCCTCCTTCCCTGTCTACCTCTTTTCTTCTACCTCTTCTACTCCTGTCTCTTTCCTACCCCTTTCCCTCTCTCCCTCCTCAATCCCTCCCGCCGTCCTCGTCTTTAGGCCTCGTTTGAAGTTGTTTTTAAACAAGACATGACAGACGCCGACGAATATTCGCCAAACGAGGCGATTAGATCCACCCCTCCAGCCAAACACCTTCGTTGAGTAGCCGTAAATCAACGCAGCCGAGTATTTGCAACCGAGTATTTGCAGCCGAGTATTTGTAGCCGAGTATTTGCAGCCGAGTATTTGCAGCCGAGTATTTGCAGTCGAGTATTTGCAGCCGAGTATTTGCAGCCGAGTATTTGCAGCCGAGTATTTGCAGCCGAGTATTTGCAGCCGAGTATTTGCAGCCGAGTATTTGCAGCCGAGTATTTGCAGCCGAGTATTTGCAACCGAGTATTTGCAGCCGAGTATTTGCAACCGAGTATTTGCAACTGAGTATTTGCATTAACCGGTTACTCTGAGTCGTGAGCGTTAGAGTCGTTAGTCGTTGCCGTGTCTGCGCTTCAGCCGAGAGATTCTTTAACTCCAATACCACGCCTCTGACCACTGATCTTGATGGAGGCATGAGTGACTGCCTCACCTTAACCTGTCTCATATTACCTTACTTTACCATACGTTTCATGTAATATGCTGGGTTTTCTTATCTCACCTTTTTCACTCGAATTTCCCTTACTTTATTATTATTCCTACTATTACTATTACTGCTATTACTGTTACTGTTACTACTACTACTACTACTACCACCACCACTACCACTACTACCACCACTACTGCCACCACTACTATTACTACTACTATTACTACTACTACCACCAGTACTACTACTACTACCACTACTACCACCACTGCTACTACTAATTTTATTATTATTATTATGATGATGCTGCTGGGTGAACAACTGCTGATTGGCGGTATTATTATTATTTCTGCATTTATTAAGAGCCACTATCTAGTAACTTAGCATCAATGGATGGCGCCGAGCAATTGTGAGTGAAGGACTTGCTCAAGGACCCTACACAGTATCCGTCTCTGGAGAGGCTCGAACCCGTACTCTCCGCGTTACAAGCCGAGCGCTCTTTCCAATATGCTACCGTGTCCCACACAGAGACGTGAAGGCATGTTTGAAAGACACACTTCTCGCATGCTGATCAATGTCTGGAGTTTTACACAAAGTGTTGTTGTAAACTCCAGATTCAAATCCACCATCTTCAGTTTGAGCGATCGGTGTTTTGATCGTTTAGCGGCTTCCGCGCATGCTCCGTGATCACGTGTCGTCGGAAGTCGCCCAAGTGGCATTTATCGCCTCGGGTTCTCAGTAGATGTACGGCTCTTCTGGGGACCTGTCATTTCCGGGGTTTTCTTCCGGCGGATCAGACATCCTGTCTTGTTTTAAAATGGATGTTGCCAAGCGGGTCAATGGCTGACTGCAGGTTCGTGAGGGAAGAGGCGCCCGTTCGGCGCTCGAACCGCCGCCTCTTCGAGCTTCTGCAGATACTGTCGATTGGCTCTCGGTTTTGGAAGAAGCTTCGGGGCCTTTTCCTCTTGGATTATTATTATTATTGTTGTTGTTGTTGTTATTATTATTATTATCATTATCATCATTATAATTATCATTATCATTATCATTATTATTATTATTTTACCCGAGGTAAAAATGATCCCCGTCCACTCAGGACCTACATTGCTTGGCGCCATCGATTATTATTATTATTATTGCTACTACTACTACCACTTCTACTACTACTACTACTACTACTACTACCACTACTACCACTAGGCTACTATTACTATTCGTAGGGAGCTGTTGAAACAGCACCGCATCCGTGTGCATATCAACTTCTTCATTTCGTTGGTGCTCTGTTCGTCTCTGACGATCGTGTGGTACGGTCTCGTCCACTATGACCTCCTTGTCAACCCCGTCCACTCCAATACCGTTTTCCAACGGAACCCGGTAAGAGATAATGCACTCAACCCACCCGGCTACCCGTACCAACCTATGCTTTTGTGTAATGCGTTGTCCTGTGATGTCTAGAGATGCCATAAGACACTGTACATGCTATAAGCTGTCCTTTGCCATATCATACAGTGCCATTCCATTCCACATCTTACCTGAAGTTTATATCGTAACGTATTGTATTATGCCATATCATACTATATCACCTCAATCCATACCTCATTACATTATGTTGTAATTGTAATTTGAGATTTATAAAGTGCCTCTTAGAGGATAAACTCAACAGAGGTGCTTCCGACCCGAAAAAGTAAAATCACTGTTAAGCAGTAGTCTTCAGGCGCCTGCGGAACACTGAGAGCGGGAGAGAAAGGAGCTCAAGTCGCATATGTTATACCATATCCATATTTTATCATGTTATATTTTACCATATTACATTATGTTTCAATATACCTTACCAAAACATGCCACACCATATTACAGTATACCATCTTACGCCATATAGTATCATGTGAAAACGTGCCATAGGGTCTACCATTCGTGTGTGGTGTGTTCTTGGAGGTCTGGTGCCGCCTGCTTTCCTTTGCGAAGATCTACTCAACTAGCGCCACCTACTTCTGGATGTTCAATGAGGGCTTCTACCTACATCGCCTCATCACACACACCTTCGAACCGCCCAAATCCCTCCGCGAACTTTGTCTCCTTGGCTGGCGTAAGGCACCGACTGTATCACTCATCATCATCATTGTTGTTGTTGTTGTTATACTACTACTACTACTACTACTACTAATAATAATAATAATAACAATAATAATAATAATAGTAGTAGTAGTAATAGTAGTAGTAGTAGTAGTAATATTAACCAATCTGGGTGGACACTTGACCAGGGTTTCCGGAGACCCAAGGGAGACCGCTTTCCTTTTCCAACGCGTTGCCTCCACAATTCAGCGTTTCAATTCGATTGTCTTCCAGGGCTCTTTTGAGCAGCCAGACATCACCGAGCGAAGACTACCCATCTCAGAATATAATTTTTCTTCCAGATAATTTTTTACTTCTTGAGGGATCATAAATACATCGGGGCTAAAATAATAATAATAATAATAATAATAATAATAATAAAATAATAATTGTAAAGCGCAAGACAGTGTAACTAAATTCATCATGACCACGACGACGACGAACACTACCACCATCACCACCACCACCACCACCACCACCACCACCACCACCACCACCACCACCACCACCACCACCACCACCACCACCACCACCACCACCACCACCACCACCACCACCACCACCACCACCACCACCACCACCAGTACTGCTAAGGTGACTTAAAGAGATGAGTCTTATGTAAAGTCTTTATATAGATAATAAAGACATAAAACAGATTTAGATGCAAAAATAGCTAAGCCCTAAGGTATGTAGGCTTATGTATATATTTAACTATGTGTGTATGTATATAAAAGCATGGATGTATGTGGATATGTATGTATGTATACATGTATGTATGTATGTAGATAGGTAGGTAGGTAGGAAGGTAGATAGGTAGGTATATGTACGTGTGTGTAGGTCAGTGTACGTACATATGCATGTATTTTTATATGTATGATGTGTTGGTATCTAGCCATTTATATAGCGTCTCTTTCGAGAATCTCTCAAAGACCCGGATATCACGGCCTTTATTGTTTTCAGTCGTTTGTCGGGTACAATGCTTTCCTGACTTTTAGTTCGAGTCTCGTAAAGTCTTTGTGTTTATGTTGTTCACTCAGCTAACGTGTCTTTAGATGCATTCGTTTATATTTGTGTAATCGTCCAGGAGGATTATGGCAGCCATGAATTCCCTCGTAATATAGACGATGTTAACGGCGGCGACGACGACAATATTGGTGAAGATGATGATGATCACGATGATGATAATGAGGACCATTAAAATGATGATAATGATGATGATGACGACGTGAGCGGTGATGATGGCATCTACGACCATAACGATAAACTGCTGGTGACAATCCTAATAATGAGTATCATTATCCTAGAGGTTTTGATGACGACGATTATGATCATGTCGACTATATATAATCATTTTCTTCATAATCATAAGATTGGGTTCATGAAAACCGTTATAACCATGATCTGGGTAAGCCTCCACGCAATCCACCGATAATAGTTTTTGCTTTAAAAGTCTGCAAGTCTTCATAAGGCGCTATATAAATGTCTATGTAACGATCCTAGACACGTTGTTGACGCATAATTCTTTCGCGCCTCATAATCAGATTTACTGACCATGCGCACGTATTAAGTGCAATAAATAAATAAATAATAAATGAATATATGATATAATATTAATAATTTGCCGTTGACTTCGTGTTCAAGTGATGCCCGCTCTTGGTGCCACAGTCTACGCCATTATCCGGGGCTTGATGGCAAATGAAAGGTAACCTCATCCATTCTAATCTTATTTAATTGAAAAGTCAATCACTGTTAACTAAAACGTGACCGGAAGCAGTCAAACCTGATCTAAGAAAACTCGTTTTGCCCTTGGTCTTTTTAAAAGACCCACCCGTAAGGTAGTCCTTAGTAATAAAACATTCACGCTACCTAAGACTTCCTCACCATCCGCTTTATCAACGTCTTTGGTGATAAGATATGCAATAATTAAGTAAAGTATCCCATGTCCCACTGGGTGCTGACAATGTGTCAAAATATCGGCCAATTTCAAACTTGAATTTTATTTCTAAACTTCTTGAACCTATCGTCAAAAAGTGATTAGAATCACACATGTTGTCCAACTCTTTAATTCTCCCTTTCCAACCAGCATATCTCAAATTTCACTACACTGTGACTGTAATTGTAATTACGACAATTTATACGGCATCATTAGTAGCAAGCTACTTCAAGGGTGCTTTACAATGTCAAATGTCGGCGCGCACAAGGGTCCAAGAATAAATAATAAATGGATGGAATAAATAATAAATGGATGGGAATAAATAATAAATGGATGGAATAAATAATAAATGGATGGAATAAATTACAAATGATGTTCAAAATTAAAAGCTGCTACTACAGTTAGACTGTAAACAGAAAATTTTAACTGCTAGAAGGTAATAGATGGAATCTCAACAGTCTCGTATCACTGAAAAAGCTCTCATCTGCTCTATGGATATATATACATAAATACATACATACAAACACACATACGCATACGTAGATCTATGTACATACATACGTACGTACATACATACATACATACATACATATGTACAAGCATGCATATAGACAAAAAGGTCATAAAAACAGCAAAACCTTTAGCTTGTTCAAGGCCCTTCAGGGACGATTTGAACCAGTACAGCTTTCATTGCAAGCCGAGCACTTTACCAGTCAGTAAACGTGTTGCTATTGTCGCATATGTTATGACTAGTGTCGTTGTTTATGATATCGGCTGTTGCTGCTCCCGTTGTCCAGGGGGAGGGTTGCTTCCTGAGGTCGTAAGCGGTGACGAAAGGAGAGGGTGGAGATCCGGTCGTAAAAGCCCGGCTCCAAGAAACATGCGCCAGATATTGGAGCTGGTTTGTTGCCACGACGCCGAACAGTCGAGGGAGGTCAGACAGACAGACAGACAGACAGACAGACAGACAGACAGACAGGCAGGCAGGCAGGCAGGCAGGCAGGCAGGCAGACACACAGGCAGGCAGGCAGACAGATAGACAGACAGACAGATACAGAGAGCGACAAAGAGAACAAGAGATAGAAGTGAGGAAGAGAGACAGAAAGAAAAACAGAAAAATAGATTGGGTCACTTAAAGACTTAGGAATTCAGAGACAGGCAGGCAGAGACAGAGTCGTAATCCGAAAAAGACAGATAGGGTGAGCTAGAGAATTGTAATACAGACAGAAATACAGAGGAAGACATAGAGACAGAGAACCAGAGGCAAGAGTTAGTTAGTTAGATAGACGGATGGATAGATGGATGGAGGATGGATATATGGATATATGGATAGATAGATAGATACAGTAGATGGATGGATGGATGGAGGATGGATGGATATATGGATAGATAGATAGATAGATAGATACAGTAGATGGATGGATGGATGGATGATGGATGGATGGATATATGGATTTATAGATAGATACAGTAGATGGATGGATGGATGGATGGAGGATGGATGGATGGATATATGGATAGATAGATACAGTAGATGGATGGATGGATGGATAGATAAAAACCGATAGATTGGGGTTGCAATGGGGCCAAAGCACATCTACCTCTGCCATAGATTTTCCACTGGGGCATGATGTGCAGACCTGACGCCCTTGAATTTATGTTGCGCTACCTTATATTTGTCTTGCATATTCGGTTTCAGCTGCTGGGCGAAAAGCTTCGGGGAATATGAGTGGATCATCTACGCACCAAATTTCCTCTGCATGGTGGTCAGTTTCATTTATATAGCTCTGACAATGATTACTTTACTGATCATAGTCATCATAAACATGATCATAATCATGATCATAATCATCATCATCATCACCATCAACATCACCACCACCACCATCTTTATCACCAACATCATCATCACCATTCATAATAGACTCTGGAACCATAGTAGCTACAATGAACCAATTGACTTTTTGATTGATTCATTGATTGATTGATGTGCTCACTTTTGCATTAATTTTTATGAATGCATTCATTGACTGATTTGTTACTAAATAGACATGCGTTCATTGAATAAATACATTAATTAATGTATTATTTATTATACATTTATTATTTTTATTAACTGATGTACTATTTATTTTAAATACATATATGAGTTAGTTCATTATTTTATGTACTTATTTATTTATTTCCAGCTAAATTTCGTGTTCCTCTGTAACATCCTGAGAATCCTCATGTTCCGGTTGCACTCCCATCCACACGAACCAAGCAACTTCCGGTTAGTTTCATTTCCTCACCTCCTTATAGTAAAGTGCTAGGGATGCTGGACTGTCAAACCAGAGGTCGGGGGCTCAAATCCCCGCCAGGACACCATGATATTCCAAGATTTTTATTCCACTAGCTCCCAACCCCAGTGAATTCAGCTATAGGGTAGGTAAAGCGAGTGTACAATGTCTGTAGAAAGATCAAAGAGCGAGGGAGAGAACTTGCTACCCGTCCTCGTTCGCCGTCGTCGTCGTCATCATCATATCATCATCTCATCATTTCTTCGTCATAATCATCAACAGCAGCAGCATAATAATAATAATAATATAATAATAACAACAATAATAATAATAATAATCATCATCATCAACAACAACAAATACAATACCAACAACGACATCATCATCTCATTTGATGAATGCTTGTCACCTCTGTGTTCCGTCTCCTGAATCGCAGTACGTCACTTGAAATTGACAATTCTTTGTCAAGCCATGCATGTAATCAGTCCAGTCCGGGCTACCCTTGTTTGCGACATGATGGCCACACTACTAAAAGCAATGTCTGCTAACAGCAGATACTAGCGCTGTTTACATGACAGTGTGAAATTTGTGTAACAGTTGAAACGTTCTAATGAATCTATTTATTTAGCCTACTAGTAAAGCGCAAAGTTCATCTACTTAGTCATGTTTCAGTTATCAATTCAGTGCTAGTTGTAGTTATTAAATACTTTTTATATCGCTAGTTTGAGGTAATCGTAATCGTAATTCCGAGATTTCTACAGCGCCCAACGAAAGCCGCGCCGCGGGGACCAACTTATTCACAGGCGCTCAATCAAAACAAAATCGATAGGCAAAAGGGTCCGGCTCCAGGTCAAGGTCCAAAAGTCAGACGGAGAGACAGCGTGGCAGCTACGGGGTGGTGGTGTTTGGGGTTGGAGAGGAGAGAGAGATAAGAGAAAGAAGGGGTGTCAGGGTACGATCTGTGAAAGAGGAATGTTTTGAGTGAAAGGCCCAAGCAGAAATTGCAGAGGTGTAGTTCTTGTTAACATTCTGAGTCTTGGTTATTTTTGGTTAACTATCAGTTGATGGCGGTGAGTGAGTGAAGGACTTGCTCAAGGTCCCTACACAACAACCGTCTCAGAGGAGGCTCGAACCCGTACTTTCCAAGTTACAGGCAGACCGCCCTAACCAGTCTGCTACCGTGTCTCATAAAATTATAAGAATATAGGCCCTAATATGAACTGAAAAGCTCAGTTTTTCGTAAGTCTGCCAAACCTGCAAAACAATTTTGCGTCAACAAGAGCTAAAAAACGGATAAGCGTTATTGCCGCTGATTAAGCGAATTTCCAAACACGTGTGCATTGTGCAGCTTCAAAGGGACCGTTTGTTGACTGTTTGGGTTAAAAGGTCAGCGGGCATAAACTCTTTTATGGCCTAGTTTAACATGACTTGCTATTATTTCCAGTGGCAATTCTGGAGAATTCTCTAACGCATTTTCTCATTTAATAAAACATACAGGCCATGGCTTGTTGGATTTGCCACTGATCTATTTTCCTCATGGCTGAATGGATTTCTGTAACTCAGAAATGGCCTTTCGGATTTCTCAAAAATATATTTGCTTATATAGGCCCCTATTTCTTTATTTATATGTGAAATAAATGTAAATGTACACGGTTTTATACTTCCTGAAACCATATGTTCTAAGTCCACCTCTAAATGTAATTAATGCTACAGCGACACCAATTAAACTTCGATTCAACGAACGCCAAAATTAAGCCATCCGAAAAGAACATTGACATACTATAAGGCTGAGATACTAACAATCCGTATAAATGACGAAATAGTAAGGAAATAACTACGATGTTCGCGTACGAATTTTCTTTGTTAGTTTTCGTTGTGGTTCGTTATGTGTTTGCGTTATTATTTGTACAGCGAGTTTTTGTAGTAGCTCTAGTTAACGAAAAGCTTAAGTTTTCCATGTTTTCATTACAGTTGTCGTTAATGGAAACGTAATTACCTCCAATGCGTCTGACAGGCTTCTTTTTTGGTGATGATAACTCCTTGCTTAGTTACATCCAAAGTAACATTTTTAAACTTGCACTGTCCCAAACAAACATCAGAACAGACAGACAGACAGACAGACAGACAGACAGACAGATAGACAGACAGACACTCATTGATTCATTGAAGTTGTTGAAGTAATTGAGGATGCACTGAATCGGTTGTTGTTGTTGCACTGAATCTTTTGAAGACGAGGAGTGAAGGCTGCCTTCATGCTCATTCCTTTATTTGGGCTCCAGCTCTTTCTTACGATCTATCGTCCTCCGATTGGACTCCAGACAGAAATCATCCACGAATGTATCTTCATTTTCACCACAAACTCACAGGTACAGTCTGAACAATAGCTGTCTGCTAAAACCATACACTATAGTGTCGTCTAAGTAATGTAAAGTGAAGCTCCATATCCCATACTGGAACGTAGGGTAGCCGTTTATTTCATAACAGTTCTGCCCTTGAGCCGGCGAAGGACGAATCCTAAGGTCCTTGACACTGGGCCACCGCATCGCAGAACTTGCCGTTTACGACCCAGCCCACGTCGGTACCATATTATACTGCTTGGTGACAGAGACAAGTGCTCATGAGCAACTTGTCTCTGCAAGGGTAGTAACGCGCAGTCCGCTCAGCTGGCTCGAAATCGCAATCGTTGGACTTGAGAGTAAACGCACTGTCGAATACACCGCAGCTCCACATAGTGTTGTCAAAGTCACATTAATGAGATATATATAAACATATATATAATTAGTATTTAGTTAGGTCATTTTAATTAATAATCGGGATTACGAAAACTCAAATACGTTTCTGTTTTAGGGAATTTTTGTTTCCCTCATATTCTGCTTTTTCAACGGCGAGGTGAGATACCAGTGGATTACAGCTACTTGCTTCAGGACTGGCTGTCTATCTTTCTACTTGTCCGTCTACCTGTCTTTCTATTTCTTTACCTATCGGGCTGTCTATCTCTCTGTTCGTCCGTCTGTCTGAAGAATTTACACAAATTTGTTGAAGAATATTGTAGAATTGTTGACGACGATGACGACTTGGACAAACGTGTCGCTATAGAAACGTAACGTAATGTTCATCTGGGCAATTCTATAGCGCCTTTTTAGAATCCCTCGAAAACGCTTCTCGAATATCTAATGGATGTCAGAAAAGCATACGATGACCATGACGTTGTTGATCTTGTTTTTCTGTCTTGTCGTTGTTCGAAGGTGCTGTCTCGATTGCCGTGTTGTCTCGCGGGCAACGGTCTCCACTGTTGCTCCTACCGCAACGACCAGTCCTCCTCCCCGAGGTCCCGCTGCGTCTCCACCCAAATGACTCAATTCACCCTCGGCGAGATCCGCCACAGCCTGTCCAACTTGGCGTTCTACCCCAGCCTCCCTTCACCCCACAACGGACGCCTCGCGACATCTACCGGAGGGACCCAGAAGGACCACAGTCCCATGTCGTGTCACTCGCTGGCGCCGGATGGCACCACTGTAGGGGTTGTGACCCCCGAGCGTAAGCGGAAGCCGTCGTCGCTGTCGACGGCTACGGAGGTCGATCACGTGGACCATAGGTCGCCCGAGTCGCCGCCGACGAAGGGGGAAAGATACCTTGGGGGGTTGTTCCCCACAGCCCCCGCTGGGCAGAGGTGTCTTTCGCCAGGGAAAGGGGTATCTAAGTACGCTGCCCTGCCCACTACCGAGTTACGCTAGTGCGGATGGATGGTTGGAGTTAGGTATAGGTGGATGGATGCAACAATGAGTGGAAAGATTGATGGATGGAACATCGGCTCTTCAGTCGAAACTTCCTCGAAGCAGCACTTCACCCGATATTTCATTACCAACGGGCAACGTTGCCTGACCTGACCTTAAAAACGCTCTACAGGCCTATAGCAGGACCTGAGGGTTCCTTGTCTGGAACTCAAGCGTGCAGAAAAACGCACAAGATAGTATTCCACGCTGGTGATCTTGGCATAATGCAGGCCTCCAGCAGTCATATGCCTACACACAGTAACCTCTGCCAAAATCATTCCCCCTTTGTTGTAGCGGTGCTCGCAAAAATAGTTCCCCTTTCTCATTGAACGATGCTCGTATCATTCAATGATCGGTACCCAATTCACAATAATGACATAGATACGGTTTAATGCTGAAGCGAGAACGCTACTGAGGCCATCTGGCGATAGCCGGATAATACATCAGCTGATACAACTTTCAAACGATCCAAGGGCCGCGTACTGACCTTTGACCCCATCCGAGGCAAATATCAATTCCGTTGCATGACATGATTTATTAAGCGGGTCTCGGCCAAGTAGCTCTTTTTTAAAGCAAGTGTCACTGATAGCCCCGTGTAACCCACCGTCTGTAAAATGAATGCCATTAGCGTAGGCGCTTAAGTCTGCAGAGAGCGAAATCTGTCAGTGTTTTTGCCTTTTGATAAGCTGGCTATTTTGGTTGAAGGTTTTATCTGTGGCGGATTCAGGTGGGAGGACTAACGAATGTACGCCCCCTAAGCTAAACGAAATGACATTTGGCCTAAATGTTTTCATAGTGTATCTATACTCTGTCGTTTTGCCCCCTCTAACTTCAACTCCTGGTGTCGCCCCTAAAAATACAAATTTACGACGACGATTACCACGCCGAGAACAGATTAAATGTTAATGTAAAATGTGAATGTACATGTTTTAAAACTGTTTTTCTATAGCGATCGTATTATGGCCTCAACCCTGCTAATTTTTCATTGAATTACACGGTTGAATTCGTTCACCACCGCTTCCCGTTAGATTGGGCGTCATATCATTTAAGGCCACCGTGCACGGACCACACTAGCCCGTGATTCAAATATCTTAAATACAGCCACGCTCGGTGTGCGAACCGGCATCCTCACGCACAGAGCCGCCGTGATGTGCGCTTTAACCAATGTAGCTATCTAGGCCATTTCCCTTTCTCGTATCTCCAAATTTCTAAAGCGCTACGTAAAAGCTAAGTCCATAACAGCAGCATACCCACTAGCGCCCCGTCGTCAGATTGCTCAGAGATATCAAGGTCTGGGTGCCTGGAGATCTGCGAAGTGAGAATCCAGGGCGTTACGTGTGTACCTGGCCTCGAGTACGCAGCAGTGTGGGAATGTCGCCCTGTTCAGAGGGTGTGTGAGTTAAAATAGGCCTAAAATTCTACTCCAGACTGTTTTAATTACCAGTAGTCACGAATGCCAACATCATTTTATTACGTTTCCATCACTGTTTACTTGCCACAATGCGGACCGGAAGTCAGAGCCCAATCAACATAACACATCTGGCGGATTAGTGTATGACAATCGCCATTTGCAGAACGCGAAGTGGGATTGGCCAATTTTATTTGAATATTTGATGATTTTAATTGCTGCTAATATTCGTTTGTTTTACAAAATCTTGTATCATATCGTACAAGTTTTCGATATCGTTTTTACCTGTATTGTTGCGAGAATCTGCAATAAAACGTAGTTTTACTTAGTCGATTAATATCGAAGCCAAACCTACAACTATTTCAAACTACAACTGTATGCTATACTAAATAATCGCCATTTGACCTGCGGATTATCGATCACAAACATGATTATACTCAGGGGACGTCACACAATTTTTTATTCTTAATCTCCGAGTCATCTAAAAATCATAATCTCGGCAAGTCTCTGACTCATTGTTCAGGCCTCATTATCCAGCGAACTTCTGAAGTGGGACGTAAGGAGTTGGATGAGCCTCCATTTATGACTCGAGGTTGCAAGTGGTGGAAGAGATTTGCCGGGCAAGAGTCTAACGGCTGGAAAAAATCAGAAAGTGCATACCCCAGTAAGAATGTTCTGAGCCTTAAGGGCAAAGTTTCTGCTGTCCCAAACAAATCGTATCTGATGGAAATTTAATAAATTCTAATGACTTCTGTAACACCATTATCATAATGCACAAGGCATCAATCGAGGCCCAAAATAATCTAGAAGAGTACACGCCAACAACTACCACAGACCTCTTTCGAAAGGCATCACAGGTAACGTAGAGTAACCGAAATTCATATAGCCCAGTCGTAAAGCCTCACCACAGATCTTCAATATCGAAGTCTTTCCTTCAGCAAGGCACCACGCATGCTTAACTAAATGTAAAGTAACCGAAATTTATGTAGCGCCGTCGAAAAGCCCCTCCTGTGATCCTACCAAACGAATCCTAATCTCTTGGCCGTCAGGGCGTCCACCCCAATATTCTTCTTTGTTTCGTCCGTCGTGTACCTCTGGTAGTTGGGCAGCTGAGCCCCAGAGGCGTCAGCCACTAGGTAGCTCGGGCGGATGGGCCCGCGGCCAGGGAAGACCGGGCCCAGGCCGCCTCCAGCCCCCTCGCGAGCCGCCCGGTGGAGTGGGAGGGTCTTACGGCCACGTCGTTCGCTGCTGTCGATGACGGCCTTGGCGTACTCCTGGAACTGGCGTTCTTCGAGTTCCAGGAGTTCACGGTTGCGTTGTTCTTGCTCCAGGTCGCGCTCCTTGTGCTGCTGTTCCAGCCGACGACGCTCCTCCTACAAGAATAACGATGATGATAGCGATGACGATGACTATGATGATGATGACGATGATGACAATGATGGTGATAATGACGATGATGATATTAATACATCATAATCGTGGTATAATAATGATCGTCAGTCAAAGTTTAAAGGCATGGCAGACTAAACTCGGCAATGACGTTTTAAAAATGCGTGCTGCCACCTACTGTCACTGTGGAAGATAATGAAGAGTTATGGAATTCCTACTAAGATAACTGATGCAAGAGCTTTTATGATGGCAGTTGATGTGCTGTGAGAAACGGAGGAGATGTGGGCGAGTCGTTTCAGATTGTTATAACTGGCGAGCATCAGGGATGTTTTGTCACCGATGATTTTTGCCCTGGTTGTGGATTGGGTGATGTCAAGAGTGACGGAAGGCAGTAACACTGGACTAACATGGGTAAACGGTGATAGGTTAAGAGACCTGGACTTCGCAGATGATATCTCCCTGTTGGACAGCACTTGGAAAGGCATGAAAAAACTGACGTCTAAAGCCCAGGAGGAGGCAGCGAAGGAGGGACTCACTATCAATCCCGAAAAGACCAAAATTATGAAGATAGGAAAATGGAATGAAACGGGCCTGCACAGGAAGTACTAAGTATTTACAATTCACATATACCAATTTCTTTTTCACACAAACTTATTGAGTAAATCCACACCTCCGATCAAACTATTTCCTCTCATCAACAACGACGACGACAACAACAACAACAGATAAAAAAAATTATAAAAAACAGTTCTCACTTCCACATAAGTTGTGTACTCATGCAAACATAAGGAAGTACATGTATATACTCAATCAAAACCGAGATCAAGAGATCAAAGAATGTAAGACTGACGTGAATGGCCCTGGAAGCTGTAAGATGGTAAAATCGACCTAAGCTCAGGAGCTCACCGCTTGGTCCAAGTATAACTTGCTGATATGCTTGGCTTCCTCTTGGCGCCTCAACTGCTTTTCCGCTTCATTGGCTGCAAACAATGTGTCGGCCTCTTGGCGCGCCTTCAGTGCTTCCAGATCCTTCTGCCTCTGCTCTTTCTTCTGGCGCCTTGCTAACTCATCCTGCCATCACAAACGATTTACTATTAATTATATCAGGCAGTGTAATGTAATTATGCAGAAGGCATCAATGAGATGCTGTGATGTAATTGTAACTGCAATTTGAAATTTTATTTTTTTTTAGATAATTGATACTTCATCATTAACAGTTGCCTCTATGTGTAAACATCATGTAAAAGCGATTGAATTTGATCTAGCATTGCATGAACATGGTAAAGATGGCCGTTTCGAAGTAAGGTTGCAGTTTAATCCATCTATCTTACTGGGTCCACCTGCCTTAATCTTATTCTTAATCCACCTACCTTGCAGTACCTATCCACATTTGCCTGTCTTCCTTGCGCTAATCCATCTGCCTTACCTGTTCTCGACGATGATCCTTGATCGAGCTGATCATCTTCAGCCTCTTTGTCTCCTTTTCTTCTTCCTCCCTCGCTCTCTGTGCCTCCTTCTCTTCGATCGCTCGCTTGATTCGATCATCCTCATCGTCGACAGTCTGCTTAATCTGAGATGCCAACTTCTCGTGGATTTTTGCCAGCTGATCCTGTTTCTCCCTGGATGGAAATAAACATTTATGTACCACTATTAGTAGCACATAGCAGCAACACCCATTCAAGCAGCACCTTGCATGAGGTAATAAATAATAGGTGCTATTTCAAGTGCCTACATAACTTACTAACTAACTGAAGTTCAAGTAGCATGACCCATCTACATAACATCTTTAAGTAGCACATAGATGGAGCACCAATTTCCTTTGTTCATTCATTCATTCGTTCATTCAGCACATTTATATAGCACCCTGCTAAGATATAGCACCACGCCATGGAGTAGTAGCATCATCGATTGAGCACCTTTAACTAGCACATAGCGGTGGCTCCAATGCACACCACCAATTTGTACAAAATGACTCAAGGGGCCACTCCTGCCACGGCTCCCCACCTGAGTTTAAGGGGCATCGCCAGAGAGTCCTTTTCAATCAACCTGAGCACATCGGCCCCTCGTTTCTTGCATTGGCCTTTCAAATAAAGAATTTAAAGAAATATAACAGCAGCACTTTCTCTCTGCCAACACTTGACCAGATTTAGCCAATCCAGAGATTTTACTTCTCCAGAGCTTTTTTAAGTTCCAAGGGATCACAGGTACCTTGGGCAAAAGTAAAAAACTAAAATAATTAATTAATTAAATACATAACTAGACCAAGATATCACTCACATCATTATTTCCCTTTCTTTTTCCCCTCGCATCCTCATGATTTTCTTCTTGGCTGCTGCAAACACTCGACAGTCCTCGTCCTCTTGCTAACCACAGACAATAACGGAAATAACCACTTCTTAAATACCACTGTAGCTTAGTGTAATTTAATGCAGAGTAGTGGAGTGTAACATGATATTTGATGTAATTTAGTACAGTGTAAAGAGGTACATTGTCATCCTTACATCTTCATCCTCTTGCTATCCACAAATAACAACAGAAATAATCATTTTCTTATGTACCCGTGTAATTCAGTGTAATTTAATGCAGCATATAGGTGGTGAAAAGAGCATGATGTAACTTGGTGTAATGTAGTCTGATACAATGTAATATAAATGTAACTATCATTTGCAAAAATAATGAAGAATATTATCTGCCTCAAATACAAAGAATATAATTTATTTGTTACACTATTATTTATAATATTATGTTTCTATAAAATGACAGTAAGCATCTTCCATGCCTCTTCCTGCATCTTATCGATGTGTCTCATGAACTTCTTATCCTGGATCTGTTGCAAGTTCTCTGCCATCTGATGCTTTGCTTCATGCTGCCGCAACTCATCCAACTTCCGCAGCTCCTCATGATACTGAGCCTTGAGACGTTCAATTTCCTCTGCTTCAATCCTCGCCTCCTCCTTCTCTCGTTCGATCCGGCGCTGGTGGTCTTCGATCCTGTAAGTCAATGCATAGTGTTGTGAATTTGCATGTAATCAAACATAACTGAGTACTACAACTCTGTGGATGATTACGCATAATTAAGCACAGTGACTGCTTACTACAAGACAATTAACTGGCATTTGGGCACATTGGGCACAGTAGTGTCTGTGGTGTCCAGACATTATTTTTAAGAGTTTACCACAGACGGCCACAATAATGTCTAGTTATATGCCAATCAAATGTGCTTTTTTGCCAGACAACTGCTGTCAGTATTCTATCCACATTATTATCTGCTATTTCCAGGCATTACTTTTAACAGTGTAGACTACAGCAATTGAGCTTTACTATCAAACAATTGATGCTTAATCATAATTCTGGCCACACTATTGTCTGCCATTTCCAGACATTACTGTAAGAAATTACTGGGCCCATATAAACATGAAAGTTGATGGAACTCCTTCGATTGCATCCTTACTGAGCCTTCTGGAATTCTGCAGTCATCTTGTTCATCTCGGCATGTTGACGCTTCTCCTCAAGGTCTTTCTGGAAGAACTCGTGGTACTCCTGCTCCACTTTCTCTCGAATGTCCTTCTCTGCTCCATTATTCATTTTCTCCTTCAGCTTCTTCAGTTCCACCTGAGCATCTCGTTCCTTCAGGACCTCGGTCAGCAGTAGAGCGCTCTGGAATGTAAGGAATGGTAAGGTAAGGTAGGTCAAGGCATGGTAAGGTAGTTGCGGTATGATATAGTAAGGTAAACTATGGCATGAAATGGTCAAGCAAAGACATATATGGTAAGGTATGGTAAGGTCAGGCAAGGTATGGTAAGGTAAGGTATGGGTACGGTGAGGCAAGGTGTAAGGTAACAAGACAGGCCTACAGTAAGGTCATGTCAGATAAGGCTAGGTAACAACATAACATAAGGTTAGTAAAGTAAGTTAACAATGTTCGCAATAAGCTGCATATATGCACACATGTGCATTACTTTTAAGGAGAGTGCGCACAATCATTTTATGCTTGCGCAAAAATATTTTTTTGACTGTTCATATTATATAAAAATGTTACAGCTGCTGTTATATTTAGTCAACCGTGTTCAGAAGGCCACAACAATTTAATTTAGGCCCACTTTCCTGTGTAGGTCTAAAATAAAACTGCCCATGGGGTAGGCCTATGTGAGCATGGCGGAAAAAATTAGACAGAACATTGTCAGTTAACATCAGGTAAGGTAAGGCATGAAGATGGTGTTGCTGCTGGTGATGTCTAAAGGTGTTTTAGCCTCATGAGTGCTGAATCTGCTACCAGGAGAAATTAATTCAGAAAGTTTAGTGTGGCAATGTAACAAATGTAATGTAATGTAATGTAACAAACACTTATATAGCGCTCTTCAAGTACCTCTCAAAAGCGCTGATGACACGGCTATCCTACCGATCTAAACAAGTGTGTTTTCAAGTTAACAGAGAATGAACATTGAGTTAAACTAAGTGGAAAAGTACGAATGTTTAAAGGGAGACTGTTCCAGAACGAGGGACCAAACCAGGAGAAGGCACGATGCGGTAACGTGGAATCAGCATATCTCCACGAGCAGCAGAACGCAGCAACTGGCCACCAGGTCGACTGGAAACAGGAATACACAGCTCCCGAATGTAAGCCGGCGAAGTGCCAACCGTAGCAGAATGGACAAGTAGAAGAACCTTGAACCGAATCCGTTCCAAAATAGTACCCTTCGCTGACAAGGAATGTGCCTTGAGCCCAGATAGTCTGTCTTTAGGTGATGACAAAGATGATAACAGTGACGATGACAATGACACTGATGATGACAAGGATGTCAAAGATGATGATGATTATGATGATATATGATGATGATGATGATGATGCTCTTTGTACTGATGACAACGATGACGTAACAGTGTTGATGCTGGTTGATCATACGTGAAAACCCTTGAGTCGATCTGTCTGAAAGTACTGTTGGGTCTTGGCTCGTTCAATCGCTTCCCGGCGTTGTTCTGCCTGGAACTTGGCTTCCTCAATGTCGATCCTCTTGCGTTCCTCTTCCTCCTGTTCCTCTCTCTGGCGCCGAGCCTCCAACTTCTTCTGACGCTGGCCCTGTCACATTTAATTAATCCATTAATTAATTGAACAATTGGTAATTAATTATTTTATAAAAAAGTTAACAATTTTTTAAAATTTTACTATTGTTATTATTTTACCAAGGTAGAAATGATCCCTCATGGTTACTAAAAAGAGATTACTAATAATATGAATAACAAAAATAATAATTATTGTTTTTATTTATCATTATTATATATAATGATATTATATTCATTATTATATCATTAATAATTGTAATAATAAGAACAAAATAATAATAATAATAATAATAACAATAAATATAATAATCAGCAATACTAACATAATAATAATAATTACAGTCATCATCACCATCATCATCATCATCATCTTAATAACAACAAGCTACATTAGCACCGTGATCTCGCTAGTTTCCATGGCAGCAAGCTCACATAGACAGTATTGGTCCAGTTCTTAATCTTCTCCTGTGACATCTCGTGCAGTCGGATGCGTTCCTCTTGCTGTTTCCGCAGTCGTTCCTCCTCTGCTTGGTTCTTGTGCAGATGGTTCTGGATTCGGAGCCAGTCTGCCTGCGTCAGAACCTTAACATCACTCAAGCTCACATTCCCAGCCAGATTGACAGACTTGGAGACACCTTTCGTACTTATGGCCGGTAGCTCTGTGCAGTAATACATGTAAACATAATTGTAATTATATATGTACATGTAACTGCAAATAGGATCATAACTATAATCATGATTGTATATATGTAGGATATACAGGTAACAACTTACAAGACAATCGCTCAACTCAGCCACTGCCTTTAGTCTGGCAGTGCCTGTCCCAAGCCTGGGGGGAGGGCGACGTCAACTGCCTTTGATGCCATAAGATGTCGTTAAACGTTGGAATTACTATTACAATCGCTCAGTAAACCAGTGTAGGGGCCTATATATGTCTGTATTTGTATAGCGTGTTTTCAGGAAATGTAATCCAATGTGTTTACAAACGATTTATTATAAATACCCTAGCACTGATTTATTAATTTCAATATTATAATAGCCGACCTCTTCTGCGGTTTTGCCCCTTCGTATTTTGCTTCGTAACTGGGGCAGACATCGCCATTCTGACGATCTTATGGCTTACAGTTCTAGGATATTTCTACCGATTTATCGCATAATTCTCGTTTATAAAGTATATCTATCTTCGAATACGATATGTTTCTAACGCAGCAAGTAGTCGTTGCTAAGATCAATATGCGTAGCTAATGCGAGTCTCGTTCGGAAACTGGGTCAAAATGTGCCTCGTTCTGAAATTGAGTCAAAACGCTGTCGTGCAAGTTTTCCGCACACTGATTTACGTTATTCTGCGACCATGGCTAAGTCTTACATTACCAGCCGTGAATTTACATGTGACGGTGGGACCATCTCATGGAACCTGCACGCTACAAACTGGTCATACCATTTCTGGTTTATTTGCACTATTTCTAACAGATTATATGTCTTCTGAAAGAACACTTAAAACTCTAGTTATGGTATGTTATGTTACGTTGTTGACATTTTACGTTTTAGAAGTTGACAACCTCTCTGACTTGATGCAGACTTCGTGAATAAGCTGGTGCTCTGCGCTTAACTTTTAAGTAGCGCCTTCTTTTTTGCTTACTGGTAGCTGAAAAATGGCTTTTAGCTGCACCGTGATTATAATCGAAGAAATAGGAGAACGGTGATTATGAGAAATTACTTTACATGAAAGCCTTCAGACTCCATTGCGGCTTAGGCATGAAATGCTCCTAGTAGATTTCGTATCATTGTAATAATCAGGTCTTTAATTTGCGGAAGACATATGCATATATAGGGTCTACTCTTGAAAACGTCACACCATAAATGGACAGCAGCCATTAACGGTTAAGCTGAGTGTAATTTAGTGATAAATTTTGCTTTTCTAAGTACAGATTAAAGGGTTTTGTAACCTATATAGACAAACTTATTCATTGGCAGTAGCTAAAGCAACTTCGGCCAAACAAAATAATATCCTGGTAGTTTCATGTCCGGGGTTCCTGGTTAAGATCCGGGAGAAAGACGTGTTTGGGGTGGGGAGCGTGGGAGTTAATAAGTCACGCTTCAATGGAGACAGATGGAGCGGAAAACAGACCAATGTTCAGATTTTGTACAAGCGTAATTATATAATTACTGCGATAGAGAAAAACTATATACACGTATGAGAATGAAGCTTACTAGTCGAATAAGGTCTATGTAACAACTTATTTTTAAAATAGCAATCAGACAAATCGGCAAATTGACACAGAGCAGAAATTTTCTTAGTATTGCTCAAAGTACTGGACCAAACATACTTAAGTACAAGTAAAAGCAAACTTAATTTTGAGTACTTAAGTAAAAGTAAAAAAGTATTCTTCCAATGATACTTTTAAAGTGAAAGTAAAAGTACCAAGTCTATATATGTAAATGCATGTATGTATGTATGCCTGTATACATGTTTATATATATCAATATACTTGTCAAAATCGCAACTATGCATGATGAGTGTCACCTATGTTATGTTAATTCAAATATTTACTCATATAGAAGATGTTTGTCACCGATGAAGCCCACAGTTTGACAATATACGTTATTACCCAAGCCAGACCCGGAATTTGATCACAGGTCACAGGTGACAGCAGGTGCGTGAACGGTTAGGCCACAAGTCAACTAATTAGGCCTAATCACCTCATCCATCGTGTCTTGCATTTTACAGTTTAGTCAGTAGTTGACCTCATAATTTGGTATCTTTTCCCGTTTTATGTTTCTGTTCCTCTTTCTATCGGACTGTGTTAGGGTCAAAAGGTGAAACCGAACTCTAAATGCTAGAACTAATGCTCACTTATTTCACACACTGATTATAAACAAAGCGTATTAGCCTACAAGTCACTTCGAGGCGCTTAATACACTCGGTGTGCCATAGGTGCTAGACGTATAGGCCTATTGAAAATCTATACGGTTTGGAGTCTATTTAACGTTGACAAAGGCGTCACTCTTGGTGAAATATTATTTCGTTACAAGTAGAAGTACTATACCGTATACTTGAGTAGGGCCTACAGTACAGCGTTACCGTTACTTCGTTACAGAGTCACGCTGAATTTTAATACTTCCTGAAGCGCTTTGACTTAATCAGGCGCCAATATTAAGGGGTTATCGACCTGGGTTTCTGTGCGTCAAAAGAAAGTACTATTTAAATCACGATTAAGCACAAAATATAGAAACTGCTTAAAGTAAATGTATTGGGCAATAATTGTTTCATATCGCTAAAATGACGTCATCGTCTAGTGTTGAATCGCTTCACAATTTATCATCTCTAGTACAAGAGCATAGGAGAAAAGGAGTCAATGGCGTATTTTGGCGATTTTTGACTTTTATTCGTTTTATTTACAGATCTGAGTTTTAGAGGAAGATAAAGAAAGATAACGGAGTTTTAACGGATATTTGTAATCTCTTGGCAGTGTTTCTTGATCTGAAGTCGTGATCGTGATAAGCAAGTGGTCAATTGACGTTTAAATATATGAATGACTGGCGTAAGACTGCAGGTTAAGTAAGTTCTTACTTACAGTAAATCGTTTACTGTAACTAAGGCCATCATCCGTTTCCTCTGAATCGACTGAGGGTGATGGCAAATTCGTCTGTCGATGGGTCATCTTATATGACCGCTGAACCAACAGGTATGAGTAATAAGGACCTGCTTATTATTTGTTATTTATTTGTCAATTTATTTAGTTCTTCATTTTCAAACTATATTTATATAGCTATTTTGATATTACATGTAGGTAATTTTGTGTTTTGCTTCCCAAGCTATTTCTGTATCATTAATGTATATTGTTTTAAGCAGCCCAAATTATGCTAAGTAATTGCTTTCACGCAAGTTGTTTTAAAGAGAAGTGAAACCAGTTGTTAAAATGCGTTTTAAATATCAGTGCAAAATATGATGGCACTTAAGAGTTGATAATTTCTAATGTTTTCACTACAACGGTATTACAATAATTTTTTCTGGTACAAACCACAAATTCCACAAAAATCTTCTGTCTGAAAAAGATTATGGAATATGAATTCATGCTGAATATTCCTAAAGGTGTGTCAAGGGCTGGTGCCAAACTGCCATACCAACTTTTGTAACTTGAATGTCTGGGGTTCGAATCCTGGTCCATCGCATGAAATTGGCAGTTTGTCATCAAGCCATAACACATAACTGTTCTTTTTTTACCGAGGCTGAGCTGTGGATGTTTCTGATTAGGTAGTTTTAAATATAGGCTATATAAATACTCCCAGAGTGAATGAGTGAATGTGCGAGTGGATGGTTGAATTAGCTAGTGACTGATTGAATGAGTGAGTGAATGGGTTGGTGGGTGAGTCAGTGAATGAGTGTGTGAGTTAATCTGTGTATGGGTGAGTGAGCTAGCAAGTGAGAAACAAATGAACAAGTGAACAAATGAAAGAGTAAATGAACAAATGAATGAATAAATGACTGAATGAACAAACGAACGAGTGAATGGAGAAAGATTGTTCCTTGTTGGTAATACAGTAAATTGAATTCGTTGTGGCCTATAGAAGGACATTAATGTGACCTCTTGCAGCAAACTCTTAAATGTATTGTCTGGAAAGAGCAGAAATTAATGTTGTCAGGACACTGATAAACAACTGTTGTCTGGTAATTAATAACAGACACTTAGCTAGTGAATAACCCACTACAATCTGATTTCTGTTTTCCCTGACCTGTCAAATTTTTCCTGGGCTTCTGCGGCAGCTTACAATTTTTTGTGATTTTTCACTTGACACAACCATTTATTGATGCCTTTACATTATGTAATGGCGCTACAGAAGTTTTTAGATTAGTAATGTGGTATTCACACTAAAATGCCTACCAGTAGAGGGCAGTAAATGTGCTTTTGGCAGTTAGATTATCCCAATAATTTAGGTGCTGGACTTGTGGGGGCAATATCTTCCTCAATTGACTCCATTAATGAGTTTGGCTTAATTAACAGCTTACCTTATCTAGTTGCCTACCTGTGTGAAGCCTCAGAGTGGGAGAGCGTGAGAAGTCTTTTCAGGTCTAATGTGGCAAGTATGCTGTTAATAGTAATGTATGGATACAGCAGAACCTAATGTAGCCATAACACACAGGCATCAATATCTAGTAATAAGCAGTCTCATAGGCTTATTGCCAGACATTATTGTGGCCTTTTAAAGCAGTTAAACAAAACTGTTTGGTTGTAGCTATTGGTGAATGTGATTTAACACTGGTCAGGTAGTTTATGTCTAAAGGCATTTTAGTCTCCTATCAGGAGAAATTTATTTAGAAAGTTTATTGTGGCCAGTACCCTTCATGGACAAGGAATGTGCCTTGAACTCAGATAGTCTGTCTTTATGTGACTAGCCTCACTAATGTCTACTCTTAGTAGACATTTCTTTTAGCAGTTTGACCGCATTCAGTGTGTGCTGTTTGAAGGTTTTATTACTTCCGTATACTGTTAGCTTTTTACGTACTGTAATTACCGGAACACTAAACTCGGTCTGTAATCATGTATGCTGTAGACATACATAATATACACACCATCTATTTCTACTTAGTTTGTATATGCTGTCTGTATATATGTGTGTGTGTGTGTGTGAGTGTGTGTGTGTATACATGGATACTTGTACTCAGTTTCTGTATGCTGCATGAATGTATAATATATGTGTATGTATATGTGTTTATTATTATGTTCAGTTATGTAAATGCCTTCTCTGTTTGATTTACAATGCTGTGCATATGTAGATACATTATGTGTGTACATATATTATGTATATACATGTGGAATTATGTATGTATATGTGTGCATGTGTGCTGTATACATGTATGTATGTGTTTGTATATGTATATTTATACATAATTTTGGTATATGTATGTACATCTTCTTCTTTTGGTTCTCTGCCCTCAGGCAGGCTCAAACGTAATGTATATACATATGTATGTGTATATGTATGTTTATGTTTATATAATTATATGTATATTTATGTAACTACATTTGTGCATGCACTAGTCAACAGGCCTCTTCTCATTGGTGATAATAAGTGATCCCACATCCTGCAGGTGTCCTTGAAATGGCTAATAAAGTGTGTATGGCGTGTTTCTGTCTGTGACTGTGTGTGTGTCTATGTGTGTGTGGCTGTTTGCATGGTTGTATGTGTAAATCTGGTATTTGTTTTGTGTCTGCATGTTCTGGTTCTGTTTGGTCTGTCTGTGACTGCCTGTCTGTGTGTCTTTCTGTGTCTGTGTGTGTGTCTATGTGTGTGTGGCTGTTTGCATGCTTGTATGTATAAATCTGGTATTTGTTTTGTGTCTGCATGTTCTGGTTCTGTTTGGTCTGTCTGGTTGACTGCCTGTCTCTGTGTTTAGTTTGTATAAGACTGGTTCTTTTTCTGGGTCTGTTTAAGTGTCCGTGTTTATGTTTTTGGCCTTATTGTTACACAACATACCTATGTGAATGTACAGTACATTATGATTTATGCATATTTGTATTTTAAATTGTCTTTTATATATATATATATATATATATATATATATATATATATACTGTATGTAATCATTTATAGTTTATATATATATACATATATAATGGCAAAATATTTATATAAAGGCATATATTGATAAAAGGTGATAGATGGATCACTTATGTAAATAATCGTACAGTTATTTAGATAAGATTCAGCCAACTTGTGAAGGATCGCTTTGAAAGCCACCTTTCATTGTTTGAGTGTCACTTGTAATTAGTTTTTAACTAATAAATTGATTGAGTTGTTGTGGTGGTCTGGAGCTGAATGAATGAATGAATGAACAAATGATTAAAGGAATAAATAGATGAGTGAATGAATGAACAAACAAACAACTGATTAAAGAATGAAAGAATGAACAAACAGATAGTGATTAAAGGCATGAATAAACAGAAGATTAAAAATATGATTTAATGAATGATTGAATGTATGAATGGGCATGATTAAAGGGTTGTTTAAATGAATGAATAAATGAAACGAACAAAATTAGAGGAATGAATGAACAGATGATTGAATTAATGAGTGAATGAATGATTAAAGGAATGAAAAAACCAGAGAATGTCTGAAGAAAGGAGTGAATAAATGATCAAATCAATAAATGATTGAACATGATTAAAGGAATGAATGAACAACTGAATGAATGAATGTTAAATTTCCTGACAGCAAATGAATGGTGTGGTCAATTTTCTGCTTTGTAGGTCATGGGGTCAGAGAAAAGCCATACGCTATAGAGGTAAGTCGTTTGTGATCAGCCATTTTTGAAAGAAAATCAGTTTGATAAGTGACCTAATTTGGCATTTGTGCATAAAACCGGATGGCTATTACATTTATGCTTGACCCACCAGAAAAGCCATTAGTGCCAAGGATGTGTGGATACTGTTGATAACTATAGCTGATCACTGTCAGTGTGTAGATGAGTAATTGCGTCACCCTACCTAAACTTACCACTCTTTACCATACCTTACCTTACCATACTTTATCGTACCCCTCCTTATCCTACTTCAGCTTACTTTACGCTACCTTGCCATACGTATCATTACCATACCTTACCTTACCTTACCCTGTCTGACATTACTATGCTTTATCTTACTTTACCTTGCCTTACCACACTTTACCTTGCCTTACCATTCCATATCCTAACTTACCTCTTACGATACATAATTTTGCCATACTTTACCTGACCTTACCTTGCCCTGTTCTGTCTTACACCTTACCAAACATTACCTTATCTTATCTTGCCTTACCTTAGCCTTATGTTACCATACCTTACCCTTATTATCTTACCTTACCTTGACTTACCTTACCTAATCATGCAGAATTCTTTTCTAAAGTCATTTGAATGTAAGGTTAGGTAAAGACTGAAAGGCTCTTTTTCATATGCCTCTGTCCGCAGTAATCCTTAGATGTGAGGTGCTTGGTTTAAAGGATCTTTTGGTGAAGTGCAATCGAACAAGTGTCATATACTGGGATTTGAACCCCAGACTATGAGGTTAAAGACAGATGCATCATCAGTCTGCCACAGTAATCCAAGGGTTTAAGCATTTTGTCATAGATTTGAGAATTAGGAGGCCAGATATTGTTTAGTCAGTTGTCACAGGTCATGCTCGGCATGCATTGGTGGTTGTGCTACATTTGCTAATTAATTCATCACAGGATTATTTGGCCCATTACTAGGGTGAGGGTGAGATCGCTGGCACTTCAGGCACTGTTCTTCTGTCTGATGACCTAAATTACTCACCATCGTGCCATATGTGCACTCGTTATTGTAAATATGTTGTCTGGTTGAAGTGGGTGCAAAGTGCATGTGGCCAGAATTTGGAATGTAATGTTTGGTAATAGCAGACACTAGTGTGGCCACAATTTTGAAACTAATATCTGCTCTGCAGGCATCAATGTGGCCAAGGTGTTGGAAATAATGCCTTCTAAGAGCAGACACTAGAAAGTTTAGGAGTTTACTAGAAAAGTCTCCAATTGTGTCTTTATTAGGCCACTAGGCCACAAGGATTCTGTGGTTTTCTACCAGGCAATTGGTGCCTGTGCATGTTCTGGCTGCAAAAGTAGTGTCTGTTGTTTCTAGACATTACTTTTAAGAGTATAGGCCACTTGACTGTGCTTTTTTACTAGACAGCTGATGTCTGTGAGTGTTCTGGCTGTTTAGTGTCTGCTGTTTTCATTTTATTAATGATGACACGCCCTCACATGTTCGCCCCAACACACTTGCACAGCTTAAGTTCAAAGGTTTGTTAATGTGAAGACAGAACGTGCATTTTTATAGCACATTTTTGACACAAAGGAGAAGCAGAATAACTTCAGCGTCTTCATATGCAGTGATCACACAATGTACGCAGTAGATTAGATTAAATTAATCTATACTCTGAGGTATAGTTGGTAGGAGATGCAGCATGGTGGTCTATCTGTAATGTGTTTGGTCAGTGATCATGTGGTCATGTGTTCAACTCCATGTAACAACCCTGGGCAAGTTGTTTGCACACATGTGCCGCTGTCACCAAGCAGTATAATTTGGTACCTATGTAAGCTGGGAAGTAAAAGGTAACTCCTGCAATGCACTGGCCCCATGTCCAGGAATATGGGATTCGTCCATTGCCGGCTCTAGGGCTTGGAAAAGGAGATGAGTGCCTCCCCAACGTCTTACTTGGGAGATGTAGTGGCACACTTATAGTTAGTAGGGTACCTACTGGCTGTTTAAGAGACTGCTGGATTCGATTACATTGCAGTAGATTATACTGTGAGGTCTAGCTTTTTTTATGCTGTCGCATTAGATCAGATTCTGATAGATTACATTGGGATAGTTAACAGTGTGTGGTTGAAGTTGCAGTACCGGTAATTGATTTTCTGAAATTCCTGTTTTACGAACCTGATACAACCACAGTTTGTAAACAGCAGCCTCATGTATCTACCGTCATAAATTATCATGTCTAAAAGTCATGTCTGGTGACAGCTAACATTAGTGTGGACAGAATGCTATTCTGTTTCATTTATTTAATACTATTTCTTTTGACGCTGCTCATTGTACATTTTTCTGCCTGCCTTACACGCATTTGTTTAGGTTAGTTAGATAGTGATGTGTGCAGTGAAGTATTGAAGTACTTTAAAGGTCCTACATTGTGTTTTGATACATACATACATGCATACATACATACATACATGCATACATGCATACATACATACATGCATACATACATACATACATACATACATACATGCATGCATACATGCATACATACATGCATGCATGCATACATACATGCATACATACATACATACATGCATACATACATATATACATACATACATACATACATATATACATGCATACATGCATACATACATGCATGCATACATACATACGTACATACATACATACATGCATACATACATATATACATACATACATACCCCTTCCCCTCTTGGTTATATGCCAGCGCCCCTCAGGCCAGACCTGTGCTTGGTGGACGACCAGAATGTGGTGCCCCTCTAGGAATGCCCTTCCCCCACACAAGCAGTGGATCTGCCACTGATACATACATGCATCCTTATGTTAACTGCACTGTAGAAGTCCTGAGATTTTATTTTATTAGAAAAATAAGAGTTTTCCATTAAGCCAGCTTCTAAAGCCAACCATGGTATGAAGTGCCTTTTAAACTGGTCTGTCAGACAGTTGGCTAAGTAAAGATCTTTCGACGTTGTTGAACATGGCAGACTTTTTAGAACACCCTGAGATGTCGTTTGGTGTCATGGGCCATGTTTTGCACGTTTGCATTCCTTCCTTTCTGCTGGGCACACCCAGGCAGTGATTTTGGTTCTACACTGTCTGACTAGTCCATTGTCTGATGGTCTCCCACAGGGTTCCATCTCAGGGTCTCTACATTATATTGTCTACACTACTGATTTAAGCTTGGTTCCGTCTTCTCAGGGGTTCTGATCATCAGTATGTTGATAATACTCAGGCACTTGTCCATGGCCGAGCTGTATAGGCTGTCTCCGTAGCTTCAGACAGTATGGATATCCTGGCTCAGGCACTTGTCCATGACCGAGCTGTATAGGCTGTCTCTTTAGCTTCAGATGGTATGGATATCCTGGCTCAGACACTTGTCCATGGCCGAGCTGTATAGGCTGTCTCTTTAGCTTCAGACAGTATGGATATCCTGGCTCAGACACTTGTCCATGGCCGAGCTGTATAGGCTGTCTCTTTAGCTTCAGACGGTATGGATATCCTGGCTCAGGCACTTGTCCATGGCCGAGCTGTATAGGCTGTCTCTTTAGCTTCAGACAGTATGGATATCCTGGCTCAGGCACTTGTCCATGGCCGAGCTGTATAGGCTGTCTCTTTAGCTTCAGACAGTATGGATATCCTGGCTCAGGCACTTGTCCTTGGCCGAGCTGTATAGGCTGTCTCTTTAGCTTCAGACTATGGATATCCTGGCTCAGGCACTTGTCCATGGCCGAGCTGTATAGGCTGTCTCCGTAGCTTCAGACAGTATGGATATCCTGGCTCAGGCACTTGTCCATGGCCGAGCTGTATAGGCTGTCTCTTTAGCTTCAGACAGTATGGATATCCTGGCTCAGGCACTTGTCCATGACCGAGCTGTATAGGCTGTCTCTTTAGCTTCAGACTATGGATATCCTGGCTCAGGCACTTGTCCATGGCCGAGCTGTATAGGCTGTCTCTTTAGCTTCAGACAGTATGGATATCCTGGCTCAGGCACGTGTCCAGGGCCGAGCTGTATAGGCTGTCTCTTTAGCTTCAGACGGTATGGATATCCTGGCTCAGGCACGTGTCCAGGGCCGAGCTGTATAGGCTGTCTCTTTAGCTTCAGACAGTATGGATATCCTGGCTCAGGCACGTGTCCAGGGCCGAGCTGTATAGGCTGTCTCTTTAGCTTCAGACAGTATGGATATCCTGGCTCAGGCACGTGTCCAGGGCCGAGCTGTATAGGCTGTCTCTTTAGCTTCAGACAGTATGGATATCCTGGCTCAGGCACGTGTCCAGGGCCGAGCTGTATAGGCTGTCTCTTTAGCTTCAGACAGCATGGATATTCGGGCAGTGCATCTTTTGTCTGCAGTTGACTGCTGGACAGTGAGGCACAGCTTTGCGCATTCATGCAAGAGGAACTGTGCTGATTACTTACGCAAAAACGCATCGAGTTTAAGATCGGAATGTTATCAGCATACCTGTCTTGCAGGCCATGCTGCCTCTTGTCTTAGGGAGCTGTGTCAAGATCTTACCCTTATCTGGCCACAGGCCCTTCGCTGTTCTGCGCAAATCCATCTCCGGGACTAGGTTGCCTAGTAGCCAACGACCATCAGCTCACTGATCTTTCTGTGCCTCTTTAGTAGGCACTTGAAAGCTATTCTGTTTGATCGTGATTCTTCATTGTTGAGTCAAGAGGCTGTTACAAAAGTGTTAGAATGAGGTTTGATTAGATTAAAAGGCAGAGAGCAGTCATGTAAGCTAACCCCAAAAGGCAGCCATGGGGTGTTAAAATGAGATTTGATTAGGTTAGATTAGAGTGAAATGATCTCCTGATTAGGGATGGCCATGGTACAGTTGTTCGAAATTGGGCGTTGTTTGATCAAAGAGCTCTTGAAGGACTGTTTACCGAGCTGAAGCACGTCTTAGAAAGTTAGACGGCTATGTTAAGGGTTTCTTAACAGACTAAGTGCTATCGTCATATGATCGTCATATGATCGTCATATGATCGTGATGTGTGCAGTGAAGTATTGAAGTACTTTAAAGGTGCTACATTAAGTGTTTTGATAGATACATACATACATATATACATATGAAGCACTTCTTAGAAAGTTAGACGGCTATGTTAAGGGTTTCTTAACAGACTAAGTGTTATCGTCATATGATCGTGATGTGTGCAGTGAAGTATTGAAGTACTTTAAAGGTGCTACATTAAGTGTTTTGATACATACATACATACATATATACATATGAAGCACTTCTTAGAAAGTTAGACGGCTATGTTAAGGGTTTCTTAACAGACTAAGTGCTATCGTCATATGATCGTCATATGATCGTGATGTGTGCAGTGAAGTATTGAAGTACTTTAAAGGTGCTACATTAAGTGTTTTGATAGATACATACATACATATATACATATGAAGCACTTCTTAGAAAGTTAGACGGCTATGTTAAGGGTTTCTTAACAGACTAAGTGTTATCGTCATATGATCGTGATGTGTGCAGTGAAGTATTGAAGTACTTTAAAGGTGCTACATTAAGTGTTTTGATACATACATACATACATATATACATATGAAGCACTTCTTAGAAAGTTAGACGGCTATGTTAAGGGTTTCTTAACAGACTAAGTGCTATCGTCATATGATCGTTTATCTTTGTGTTCAGAACTTAAGAGTTGTCTGTTTGCCTGCTTTAGAGAGATATGGTGATAGTGATCTAGATGATTGCAGTTTTGAAGATTATCATGATTATTGACCATTGTGATCAACATCATGATGTTGATGCTTATATAGATTAGTGTGATTACGATTATGTAGACCATGATAATGTGAAAGATACTCATCCTGAGTATGTAAATGATCGTGATCACGATAATAAAATGATCATAATCATGTGGTTTATCTTGATTGTGTAGATTATAATGATCTTAATTATGTAGATTATCATGATAATGATTATGTAGATTATCCTGATCATCACGATCTTAACGTGCATGCTGGTGGAGGTGGTGATGAGAATGAAGATGATGTTTCTAATAATTGTGTTATGTTCATAGAATGATCCAAGTACAACAGGAAGTACGCGAACAGGGACCTCCGTCTCCGAGAACCCATACCAGCATGACCGGACACACAAGATCGGCCACCGGAGGGTCAACGAGGATGGACAGGTCACTTACAAAAAGGTAGGATCAGGAATGGGCACCCGCACATGATGGGGCAGCTTTCCCATCCAGGAATTCACATCAGTGTCAGCGCAACATTTTAGGCCCACATGATGTGTTGCAGTACCCATATTTTGCCCATATCTGTGGGCATCCATGGGGTCAAGGCGAGTTGGTTGCTTTGGTAACGGACAGATGGGCATTGGTTTGCGTTCAATTATGACGGTACTATAAAAAAGTAAGATTAGATTTGATCAGTGATATAATTTTTGGTAAGGGGGTGGAAGTGGTTGTGGTGTTTCATGTAAACGGGTCTTTTTGGACACCCACAAAATTAAATAAGCAGTAAAGTTAATATTAAAAAGATTTGTTATACCTTTCTGTGACTCTAGCATCTCAGTCATTGTCTTATCTCGTAGTTTCTCCTGTTTTCCCACCTAAATGCTATCTTCTTTGGTATCTTACAGTTTCTTACTGATGTCTTATCGTTTTCCTTAATATCTTAGCTGATTAATTTTTCTTATTTGTTTTCTTACCTGATGTGTATATATTTTATTTATTTATTGCATTTATCACATGCATAAGGTCAGTAAATCTGAAACTGAGGCACGAAATAAGTGTGTGCAGAAAACTTGTCTACAGTCGTTACATTAAGTCCACTCCGAAGGTTTTGACCTGATCCAGCATGCTAGCAGAATGTCTTACCTGTTTCCTTAGATGAAGTCTTGATATCTGACTGATGTATCTTACCTGGTATCTTGTGTTGTTCTTTAGAAACCGACATCTGAGCTGATGGCAGCCATTCAGTTGGGAATTGGTCAGAACATCACGAGTCTAGCAACAAAACCAAAACGCGATCTCCTGCTTCAGGATTTCTCCATCGTTGAAAGTGTCTTCTTCCCGAAGTAAGAAGTCGCTGTACAACATTTTACAATATAATACATCCCTTTACTGTATATTACTTTGCAGCATATTACATTTTGTTGGCTTGAAATCCTTTATGGTACAGTATATTATGTGAAATGCATTATACTATTTAACATTATGTTACATGTTAGAATATGTTATATTACATTACAATATATGACTTTACCTTACAGCTTATGACATTACATTGCACATTACATGGGTTTTATCTGATTCAGTAACACATATTATGTTATAATATGCTACATTATTTTACATTACAATATATGTTAGAAAACATTACGTTATACGATGTTATTTGACAATATCCTGCATTATGTTGCAATATATATATATTGCATTACAAGATATTACTTTACCTTACATTACTAAATAATGTTACAGTATGCTGTGTTGCAATGTATTTCATTATACCATGTTACTTTAGATGTTTGTGGTATTTGTGTGGCCAGGGAGGGGAGCAACCAGACACCCGCTCATGACTACAGTGACTTCCGGTTTAAGTCGTATGCACCGATCGCTTTTCGCTATTTCAAAGAGCTCTTCGGAATACATCCACACGCTTTCCTGGTAATCATCTTTCATTATTAGTTATTATTTATTATTTTTTGTTTATTATGTAGTGCTATGCATTCCTGGTGAGCTCATTTGTCTGACAGACTTCCACAGAATAAGAATTTCCAGAGTAGAGGGGATCTAATCTAGTCTAATCTAAGTTGAAGACGTTGGTATAGGACATTTGTCCACTTGAAGTCTTTAGTGTCACTGGTTGTCTGGTGTACTTGGTTGTTGTGTGTTGTACATAGTTGTTGTACTTGGTTGTCAGGTGTCATTGTGCAACAATCCACTGAAGGAGTTATCAAACCCGGGAGCGAGTGGCAGCATCTTCTACATCACAGAAGATGATGAATTCATCATTAAGACGGTTCAACACAAGGAAGCGGAGTTTCTGCAGAAACTTTTGCCAGGATACTACATGGTCAGTCAGTCCATTTCTTGAGGTCCAGTTCTGTCGGTTCAGTTCACTTTCTCTGGTTCAGTTGGTCTTGTTCAGTACTGAGGGGTAACTCAGTTGGACCAACTTATTGGGCCAGTCCAGTAAGTCCAGTTTACTTGGTTGAATTCAGTAGGTCCAGTCTGCTTGAACCTATTCATTGGGTGTGATTCAGTCGGTCCAGTTCACATGGTCCAAGTCACTTTTATCCAAACCAGTTAGGACTTCCAACTTAGTCTGTCCAATTCTGGTGAGAATCTGTCCGTCCAACCACTCGGTCCAATTCGTTCGGTCCAGTTTCCTTGATTCAATTTCCTTAGTCCAATTCAGTTGGTCCAATTCAGTTAGTTCAATTCACTTAATCCAATTCAGATTATGTTGAATGTTATTTGATTATACTTGATTATATTGCTAATAGATTAAGCGTCCAACTCAGGATGTTGGCAGCATAAAGGTAATCTAAAAGATTATGGAAGATGACACGAGATTACATTAGATTATGCTAAATTACGTTGGATTACATCTGATTTTGCAGAATTTGAATCAGAATCCTCGAACGCTCTTGCCAAAGTTCTATGGTCTCTACTGTTATGAGGTGCGTCTGTTGTTCAACTTATCCCTCAAATTTTAATCAGTCAATCATACTTTACTTCCATCTACCTTTACCTTGACCTATTCTAGCATTACCTTACCGTGACTTACCTTACCTCTACCATACCTTATTGTTTTCGTCTTTTGCATGCAATTTGGTGGTAAGAATGTACATTGTTTTTAAAAACTTCATCTTACCTTACATTTATTTACCTTTACTTTTCTTGACTTATCTTACCTTTATGTTATCTTTACTTTACATTTACCTTGACTTACCTTTGCCTTCACCTTGATTTTCCTGATTCTAACCTTGACTTACCTTTACTGTTACTTTTCCTGTACCATTATTTACCTGAACTTATTCTTTCCTTTACCTTACTTATAAATTCACATGGACTTCCCTTTACCTTGACTTACCTTTACATTTATCTTGTTTTACCATTACCTTTGCATTACCATGTTGTTTCATTATTTGCCTCGCAGTGTGGTGGGAAGAACATTCGGTTTGTTGTGATGAACAACCTCTTACCGTCATCAATCAAGCTGCATGAAAAATATGATCTGAAGGGCAGCACATACAAGCGCAAGGCGTCGAAGCAGGAACGCGCCAAGACCTGTCCCACCCTCAAGGACCTCGACTATCGACAGCTCCACTCCGACGGAGTCATGCTCGAAGCAGAAACCTTTTCTGCCCTACTCAAGACGATGGACCGCGACTGCAGGGTACGACTTCTACCCCGAAGTGGTTTTTTCAACCCAAATTGGCCTTTTTACCCTAAGCACCTGTTTTACCACAAAACAGTCTTTTGCCCTAAAATGGCATTTTATGACAAATTGGCTTTTTGCCCCTAAGTTTCTTTTTGGGCTAAAGTGGCCTTTTTTACCACAAAGAGACCCCTTTACATTAAATGAGTGAAATTGGCAATTCATTGTTGAATGATGTATCCATAAGAAAAGGTTGTTTATTTGTTGGATTGCTCTGGTCTGTGCATTTATTGTATGTGTCTGAGTATTTATGTAGAGCCTTTTAAATATCTTTCTAGTATGCCTTATTAAAATCTCTAAAAGACATTGTTGATTCTTTTTGCCCGTTTCCATGCTATTTCTTTACTTTTCTTTCTTCTGTTTCCCACAGGTTGTTGTAGAGGTGCTATATAAATGTTTATTGTTCATACTCCAGGTGCTGCAGAGTTTTCAGATCATGGATTACAGTCTTCTAATGGGAGTACACAATCTGGATCAAGCAGTTCGAGAAAGGGTTCGTGTTTGTCTCCTGCTCTACCTTTTTCCGACTTGGATCATGGCAGTCTTATCTAATTTGGAAACTTCTATAGCACCGTTGTTTGCTCCTTTGTTCTTTTATGATTGCTTATGTAATGAAATAAGATTTCTTATGTAACAAAATAAAATACTTGGATCAGTAATCTAAACTGACCTAATTTAGACCAGAAAATGTAAAAACTAATTTCTTGATGCAATCTTGTTGACTATTTTTTCTCTCATTCTGTCAGAGGTGATTTTTTGATTGATTGATTTATCAGTTACTTGTTTGATTGAATGGGTGAGTGGTTAATTTGATTGATTGTGACATAATATCTTCATGTTTTAGCAAACAAAAAACGCTGCATTAGTCGTCGCTTCAGATCTTCTCCATCCGCCACAAGGTTGTTTTTCACTTTCACTTTATTTAATATGATTGTTTTCATTTACCAGATGTCAGGCTAGAGTGGATCAGCGAGATGAAAAAGAAACGTCTTAAGTTCAGCCTTGAAAGGCATTTGAGAACCGACAAAACACAGAGTGGTGCATTGAGTTTGGAGCTGAGATAGGTTGGCTGACTAAAATGCAATTTGTTGTGAACCTTGAGACAGATTTTAAACGTGCAAATTAATCTGTGATTGCCTAACCTTACAGGTAAGTTAATCTGTCCTTGCCTTCTGTTACAGGTCTGTCCCGTGGACGGTCTGTCCACCAGCGCCTCGCCCAGTTTTCGACCACCATGGAAGCGATCCAGGCAAAATCTGATCCGCTTGAGATTGACGATGAAGAGATTCCGTACGTTCATCACAGTCAATATGAAGTGCTGCTGAAATGTCCAGTAACTTTGCAAATCGATTTTAAATATGTTTCAAACAGTGTTTGTTTGAATCAGTACGTAGTACATCTGATGGGGTGGTCTGCTAATTCCCTTTAATTTGTTCGTTCATTTCGGGTGTGTTTAGCGTGCTGAGCTGTTCAACCAGGAGGTTGGGAGTTCAAGGTCAGGGCAGATAAATTTAGATTTTGGCTCCACCTGTGTCCCATAGTGAGCTTAGCTCGTCTGTAGTGAGTTCAACGACTGTACCCCGTTAGTGGAAAGATCAGACAGTGAGGGAGAGGACTGGCCTCCTACCCTCATATGCTGAGGCTAAGAAAATGAAGTTGCATACACTTCATACGCATGGTTGCCTGTCAGACTAGCTAAGGGACTCTCCTTCATCTTTGTTCATTTGAGTTCGCAATGCCTTAGCATAAGTTTACATAGCTGACATTTTCTGTTAGTGAGTTATCCTTTGTACAGTGTAGTAAGAGAAAAATTACGCCAAGCTGAAACTTAAACTAAGATAATAACTGTGAAAACGATATGAATGAATGAAATGCACTGATTGAAATTAATGAGTGGGTTAGTGGTATTGGGTAGGCAAGTGAGTAAATCAGTTGTGTCTTATAGTATAGTGTAATCATTTTTAGCTTGCTGTGAGCTATCTCAAGCGTGGCATCTTGTGTTATTTACAGACCAGGTGGAATTCCCGCTCGCAATGGCAAGGGAGAGCGACTTCTTCTCTACATTGGAATCATCGACATCCTGCAGAGCTACCGACTCGTTAAGAAACTGGAACACACCGTAAAGTCCATTGTCCACGATGGGGTAATCTAATCTTACCCAATAATCTAATCCATAGTCCAAGCTAATCTAATCCAAACTAATATAATCCAAAACTAAGCTTATGTTAACTAATCTAATCTATTGAAGCTAACAGTCTTGTCTAATCTAATCTGTCCTACCTAAGCTAATCCGGTCTTATCTCATGTTATCTCATCTAAGCTAATCTCGATTAGGTTACATGAGATTAGCTAAGCTAATCGATCTAACCTAGACTTATTTAGTCTAATTATACATAATCGAAGATAAGCCATTCTATTCCTATCTTTGTAGCATAGCCTAATCTAATCTTTTATCCTAAACTATTCCAAGTCTTATCTAATCCAGCCTTGTCTTATCTGGTCAATCTGTTATACTTAGAGGAGCTGTAGAAGTCTCCAGAGTAGATTAGGTTAGATAAGATTTCTTGTCTTACATCACCTTATGTTGCTTAGCTTACCTTCCCTTACCTGACATTGCCCTGTATTCTTACCATGTCTTATCTGACGTTGGGGGGTGTGCGTTAACCTAGCAGATAACTTTCCTGGGATGTCGTCCAAAAAATTGGGTGTTCAGATCCCACCAAGGTAGAAGGCTGTTTAAAGATTTCTGCTTGACTTGCACCCCTAGCATACTTGGCTACAAAATCAGTACACTGATTCGAAACTGTAGGTGGGGAGCTCAGGAGGCGAGGGAAAGGACCGGCCACCTGCCCCATTAGCTGAGGTTAAGTAAATGAAATCATACGTGTGGCTGCCTCAGGTCTGGATTAAGGTATTGCAATTCTTATTATCTGACTTTGTCTAAATAGTGAAGGTAATGTAAGGTATGTGACTGGTTTAGGGTCGTTAATATCGGTTTTTTTGGCAAACCGATTATCGGTTGTAGTGGGTCATTATCACAAATTTTGAATAAACACACCTTTTTATCTGCCGGCCATATTGGATCAAAACAATCGTAAAATCTAAGCAAATCCATGAATTATTTCTTTCTGACATTTCTTATAATTTTCACTACGAAAATGACAAAAAAATTAATTCGATTATCGTTTTGTAAATAAGAAAACCGATAATCGTTTTCGAAACCGATTATCGGATTTCTGATTATCGTTTAGCATCCCGAGACTGGTTATTGTTCTGGTGTTACAGGACACTATTTCTGTTCATCGGCCGGGTTTCTACGCTCAACGTTTCCTCGAGTTTTTCCAGCGACAGGTCTTTCAGAAGATACCATCATGTGAGTCTCTCTAGTTCAGCAATTCCCAAGATTCATTTCAGAGTATTTGTAATTTTAGAACTCCTTGGAGTTATGTTTTTGGAGGCTTTTCTGTCCCAGTCCTGGCAGAAACGAACAGTTTTTTTCTAGCGTTGGTGAAAGGACTTGTAGTGTCTGTGGCCTGAAGGACATCCAGATCCAGAGGGAGGCTGGGTCATGACCCAGTAGTGGGTCATTATCTCAACTGATCCAATCCTATTCTGTTCTGTTCTAGTCTATTTTAGTTTAGCCTAATCTAGTCTAGTGTAGTCTAGCCTATTCCAGTGCAATCCGGTTTAAGCTGGGACAAAGCCTGACTTTCCAGAGATCATTAAATTCAACTCCTACCCTAAGTTGTCATTACTGAATGATTAGAATAGATACAATAGATTAGATTAGAATGCCAATTAGGCCTACAATCTGCAAGCAATCAGTTGATCCTAGAGGTCTTAATTTTAAAAATCTTTTTTGTAATCTAGAATCACATTGCTGTTCTAGAGTTTTTACCAAGGCTTTGCATTTGGACTGTTAATCGTTCCAACCATCAGACAACCAAAAAGTTGTTTCATGCATAGTTTTATAACGAGCTAAAATTTGAGTTCTTCTACACTACATAAATTTTCCACTTTACTACATCACAGCTGAATGCCTTCTACACAGATTTAAAGTAGTTCATTTAGCGTTTTACAGTACCTTTTGGCTGTTACACTGTTGTTACATGTCGTAAATGTTGTTTGCAGTAGACCAACCACAGGTCAAGGGATCACACATGAGATTCAAGAAGCTCGTACAGATTGGTAAATATCTTGCATCATTTTGTAAATTTGTTATCATAAATCTGATAAATTGTAATCTGTGGCAATCATTGTAAATTTGTGTTGGATACAAATATGTTACTCTTCGTCTTGACTTTGTAATAAATAAATTTCTGGATAAATTTGTAATTTGTTTACTGATGAAAAGGTTGGAGCTTTCAAGATATTCTGAGCAGTGTAGTCTTGTCTTCAACCGTCCTTGAGCTGAAGTTTGACCACACCACAGACAATTCTGTACCATCTGCTTAATTCTAATTCTGCTATGTTGTCTGATCCATGGTGCTAATCGAGAGATGAGGTGGTACCGTATATACTCGCGTATAAGTCGAGAAATTTTAGTCTATTTCAGGTTGACGAAAAAGCTCTTCGACTTATACGCGCGACGCTAAATAGACAGATGATTTTCGGACCGATTTTCGGACTGAAATTTAAACAATGCAAAAAGCGGACCTAAAATTACGTTTGTTTCAGTTGTCTGCTTTTTACATCATTTTTCAAGAGAAATGACATTTTATATGCTTTCTGAATAAATATTGGTCAAAACGAAATATACTTCACTTATAATAATGTTATTGTATATATCATGCGTCAAAAGCGAATTCCTTTATTATCGCCTGCTGAGACCTCCGCCCGAAGAAATGAAATATTATCAAGGTATGCATACCTTATTCCTAATTGTTACATCACGATTTCTATAGTGCCAAAAGCCATGAAACCAACTTCAGCACTGGCTTAGTCTCATAATCGGAGTACGGAAACAAATAACCTACCGGGTAACATCAGAGTGCGAAATTCCAGTACAAATCAAAGTATTATGTGGCTAAAATTCGCTCCGTCCTTAGAAGTTGTTCATAACGAACTTTTAAATGAATGCAATGCAGTCTATTGCGTATAGAGCAAACTCGATTTTGAACTCCTTGATAAACAACGTGAATAGTGTGTAATGTCTCGCAACCAATACACAACCATAATCGTCTTCAGTGCCCTAAAAAGCAAAGTCGTTGGAACCAGCGTTTCCAAAAGCGATTAGTAAACATCATAATTGACAGGCTGGTAAGTCAGGCAGATTACGGAACCCCGATGCACATCAAAGTACCGGTATGAGTCGGTCAACAATTATCTTTGTATTTTGCTAATTATTATAATGTATTGTTTTATTAAACTTTGCTATATTGTGAAACAACTCTGCATAGTTATCAACGTATTAGGTTATGATGTCGTTAAATAATTCATTGTGTTCGACGGAGGTCTGTTTCACGGTCTTTGATGTCTTCTTTAAACTGCAACAACAACAACAATTTTTTTATTATTCAGATTAGATTAACCGTTAAATTTTTATCATCGACTTATACGCGGGTCTTGAATTTTGTACTAAATTTTCGGTCTAAAATCCGACTTCGACTTATACGCGGACGGACTAATACGCGGGTATATATGGTAGGTTCCCACGTCTTTCCACCTCACAGTAGGGAAAAGTCTATACCAGATAGGCCTTCCCATTTTCGCAAGTCAGCAGTTGCCGCTATGCTTGTTTCCCATAAGGATGCAGTCTTCTGTCCAACTCATGATGCAAGACTCGCTGCTGCCCTGGCCTTTGCCGCCCCTGTTATCCAACTTTTCACGGTTCCTGTCCACCTTGAGTAGCGCTCTGGGTGGTACTTCTGCCAAAGTCTTCACCACTGATGGCATATCCCCTACTACATTGTTTCACCCTTTCACCACGTTGACATGTGGGTCAACTTGGCGAGAGTTCTGAGCAGTAACTAGTCAATGTTGATTTATGGCTGAACTTTAATTAAATGTAACTAGATATTGTATTTATCTAGTGCCTTTTAAAAGCTTATTAAGGTGATCCCTGCATACCTGAGCAATGCTAGAGTACATGAAGCACGACAGTTTTATTCCTATTAGGTTTAGTGCTTATCATGTGTGGCCTATCTCACGATCTCTGTATCCTCGCAGATCTCGATTGGTTCTGTCTGAAGTATTGTGATTTTGGACTACAGTTTTGATTACAAGCAACCGTAAACCGATACCTTTTGCATCGTAATGATGACACTGTAGATGTTAACCGATTAGATGAGATTTTTCAAGGGATTGTGATTTCAGAAGGTGGTCTTGCTTAGAAGTGCCATCAGTTGATGCTTTCAATAAAATTAGATTAGATTCCATTGTGACCATTTGCCATTCATGAGTTGATGTGTCATTTAACAGTGCAAATTTGTACAAGTAATGGTGAGTTTTTCTCCTTTTGCGGGTTGCGGAAGTTTTCTTTTGAATCAAACTGATGCTTAGACGCTTTCACTGTTCACACAACTGCCTGATTTTGGTGCAAGTTTCTTAGCTTTGGTTAGATGTGGGATTAGATTTGATTAATGGGTTACTGTTTTAATGGTTATTTAGAAGATAATTAATTGGATTTTATTGTCATGCTCTTAATTGATTATATAATTTGAAGTTAATTGTTGACCAAATGCATTTGTCATCATATTCGAATAGTTCGTTAGAAATTGTTAATGAATTGTATTTTATTGACATATTCTTATTCGAATAGTTAATTAGAAATTAATTTTTAATGAGCTTTAAGTGTCTTATTTTTATCTAAATAGATTACTAGACCAGTCAGATTTAATCGTCATTTTTTTCGCTAATTATTTTAGATGCTAATTGTTATGCCATTGGCTTTAAGTGTCACTTTTTTTTATAGAAACTGAGAAATTAATTGGCTTTAATTGTTGTAATATTATTTAAATCATTAATTAGAAGTTAGTAATTTATTAGATTTAAAAATCAATGAATCACCTGTTGGTATTTTCGAAAAAAGATTTATGTGGCTAAATCTTTATGATTAATTTAGTCTTATTGTCGCTCCAACTAACGGAACTGGTGCTTCATTTGGTTTCATGTGCCAACTTGCTTACTTACTAACACACTTGGGTCACTGCAATTCTTGACCTAACTGGAATCTTGTTCTGGAGTAAACGAGGCTAAATTTTCCCATTTTAACTCGATTTTGTACATTGATAATCAATTTAAACTTGTAAAAGTAATCGATTTAAACTTGTAAAAGTAATGTCTGCTAAGAGCAGACACTAGTGCGACTGGAGTTTTATCCTATAGATTTATTACTGTTATTATATGTTTATATGTATGTATTAAACCACATGCAGCCATGGGCCCTTTTGCATTTAGTACAGTTATACAGGACAGTTGGTCTGTGATCCGTTTAGTCCAGGTAGGTGGACAGGGAGGAGGGTAGAGGAAGAAATAAGGAGCAACAGGAAATTTTGTCCATAAAGGGCATTTTGCAGAACCAGATGCGGTGTATAGAATTGATGAGGTGTTGTTTTTACTGCTATTATTCTTATTGTTACTGTTGTTGTATTGTATTGTTTTTGAGACAACGTATATAGCCCTGTAAAGTGAAAAATTGGAGTCAGAAACGACTTAAACCCAAAACCCTTAACCCAGGAACTACACTGTTTGCCCGTGCCCGTTAAGCTTAAGCTGTTGGTGTTTATGCTTATCTCTTTCTGGATTAGGTTGCCTAGCAACCTACAATGCGAGCGTCTTTGCCTTTCTTTGTTTTCAATCAGAGTTTCAAAACCACTGTGTTTGATTGCAGTTTTGTGTTGTCAGGTCAGAACTCCATACGAACAAATGCTACAAAAATGTGTTATTTACAGTTACAATTACCCATAATTTTAGGATAGAGATCTGATTTCCAGTTGTTGTCTGGTAATTTTTTCCGTAGCTCTGAAACATTCCAGTGCGATGGGAGCAAAGACTTCGTCCGAAGATCCAAAGGAAACCGGAAAAGGAGGGTGAGGACGACGAGGAGCCGACGACTAAGAAGTCTGGTAATTCAGTAATTTAGTCAATTTAATTATTTTAAAAATAAACCCAATAAAATGTCATCTGTAAAGAAATAAATAAATATGTAAAGTAAATGAATAAATAAAAAAATTAAACACATAAATAGGCAAAATGAATTAATAAGCAAATGAAAATAAAAAAGCAAATAAATAAATAAGTAAATTTAAGTATAATAAATGAACCAATATAAAAATTGTCATTATTAAGTAATATGATTATTATTAAAGTAACTTCCCATGTATGTATGTATCAAGATGCTTGATATAGTGCCTTTTAAGTATCTGTCGGTGCTGCTGCAAATGTGGCCATCTAACTGCTTTTTAAGGTAAAATTAAATCAATAAAATGAAATAAATTAACCAGATCAATAACTCAGTAAGTGACATAAATCAATAAAGCAACTGAATGAAATATAAATATATTTGATTTATGAATGAATGTTTCTTGTTGACATAGGGACGTCAGAGGAGGGGAGGCCCGACATTCTGTCGGAGACAATGACTTATGTCGACACTCATCATCTGAATGTTATAGATGACTGCGAATCCCGGCAAGTGACTCAGCCATATGCTACGTACCGTAATGTCTTAGTGATTTATTGGTTGGTTGGTTGTGGATCAATTAAATGAGTTGCTTGAGCGAGTGAGCGATTTGTTAATATTTTGATTTAGTGGTATCTTGTTTGACTGTTTTATTTTTTGTGGATATACTGGATAAATGATCAGTTAATTTTCAAAATTAATTGGTTTAGTAATTAATTGGTACATCCAGTAGTTTGACTGATGGATTGATTTAGTTTATTTTTTGATATATTTATGGGATAAATGATTGATGGTTTTGTTGATTTGTTCTTTGGTGGGAAGATTATTTCATAAGTTGATTGATTGATTGAGATTAAAATGTAGCCTGGAGCCAGTCAGTTGATTTTCCGAAAAATCTGTTGATTAATTGGTTGTGATTTGATTGTAGGCATGATGTGGGTTACCTGCCACGTAATACGTGTGGTTCAGAGGAATATCTTTCCCTCAACAGCTACTCCGCTTCGACTCCAACCCACACGGAATGCACTGAAGGCATTCCGAGCTACACTGCCTCCAGCCCTAGCATCTCCAGTGAAGTCCTTGCAGGTACGCTGCCGTCTGTCTGTCTATCAGTATGTCTGTATGTATGTCTGTATGTCTCTCTGTCTGTCTGTCTGTCTGTAGGTATGTTTGTATGTCTGTGTCGGGTTGTTTATCTGTGTGTCTCTATGCTGGTGTGTATTTCTGTCTGTCCATTTGGCTGGGTATCTGTCTGTCTGTGTTTGTATCTGTATGTTGGTGTGGATTCCTATCTGTGTGTCCATTTATCTTTCTGTCTTTGTCTTTGTCTGTCTGTCTGTGTGTTTGTCCATCAGTTTGTCCATCTGTGTGTATGCCTGCAGAATTTGAAAGCTTCACTGGATTTGCTGTATTCTTGTTTTTATTTCTGTTTGTTTGGCTGTCTGTCTGCCAGTTTGCATTTGTCATCTTTGTGTTTTTCAGTTCATTCTTTTTCACTATCTGTCCAAAGTCCTTTAGGTATTGTAATGATGAAAATGAGGTAAAAGGTTGTACATCTTGTAATAATATGTACTAGAATGTCACTTCTCTGACATGAGTTGAAATGCTTGTTATGTTTCTTTGTAAAACGTAATGTTTTAAGTTCCGAAACGGTTCATAACTCATGTGATGTAATTAGATTTGTTACGTTTCTTCTCTTCAGAGTCGACTCCTCAGCATCTCCAAGTTGGTAACTCCCGAAGTCGCGGCATGCATTCCACAGAAGGCAGCTCGGAAGTCCAGCTGACCTTTGACCTGTCTCTTGCAACTCTGCAGGAGGCATCAGGACGACTCTTGTCAGTCAAGGATGACACGTCACATGATTCCGAGCAGTCGGTAACAGATGGTGGTTGCGACGTGCAGGAGGACCTGGATGAAGTTGTAAGTCAAGATTGACACGTTATGACACATGTCGAATGCTACAGTATCACCTATGACTTATGTAAATTGTGTTGGCAGTTGTTGATTTTATGTTGTTGTTTTCTATATAATTGTTTAATATATTTATAACTTAATTATATAATTATCTCATAATTCTATAATTATGTGATAATGTAATTATAGTAAGTATATCATTATTAGGTAATCATATGCTTGTAATTATTATATAATTGTGTGATTATCTTGCACAATGTTTTTTTTCTTTACATTACTGGACAATGCTTTTTATATATAGTATATATATATATTTTCAATTGTTATATATGCAATTGTTATACATATATATATATATATATATATACATATACATATGCTTGTTTGCACACATTTATACCACGTATCTGCGAGTAGTTTGTAGGAATGTTTTCCTATGCCAGCTGTTTAGTTCTGGGGTGTCAGAACCTGTTTTTCAGGGCTTTTGGGGCTTTGGCAGACGTTTGCTGTAATTTGGCTTTGTGTGAATGCACTCGGTCCTCTTTGTGTGATGCTGTAATTCTTATTTATTTATTTACTTAAAGCACTGGTTATGTGCATAAAGTGAGTAAATCTGAATCTGAGGTCCAGATTAATGTTTGCTTGGAGCCAAGAAGGCATAATGTGAAAGCCAGAGAAAAATAATGAGTCTTACCAAGTGCTTTAAATGACGTTAGACCTTTTGCAGTAGACGATTCCAAATATGAGTGGCACAGCAAGTGAAAGTGCTTTCGTGATTGTCCTGAACCTAGGCTCTTTTAAGAGCCAGCAGTAGGCCTATCAGAAGAACACAACAGTATGGGAGGAAGTTTACAATTTATGAAGATATGATGGAAGGCCATTTTAATGGGCTCTAAGGGTCAAGCGTGCAATTTTGAACATAATATGCCATACGACAGGAAGCCAGTGAAGCATTATTGTTATAATTTTATTGTTTTTACTTATGTTCATTTTTTTTACCCAAGGTAGGTAGACAGCTTATTCAGCACCATAAAGAAAAATTTAGAGACTGGAAAATCAGTGTCACATATTGATGCATTTGGACGTCTTTGAGTCCTTCGGTTGCCTTGCAGAGGTTGTGTTAATTCTAGATCCAAATGTCAACCACCGTATATCAGAATTTGCATTATAAAACGATACATGTTTTGAGGGGGCCGTATGCTTCAGCTTTAAGCTATGTTGCACCTTCTTCTTCAAACAGGTTTCTGAAGAACTGTTACATTTGACCACCTGCAGCAATCTTTTTCAAACTATCTTAAAACACACTTGTTTGGATCAGATAGATAGTCGTGCATGCAGCGCCTTTGAGAGGTAAACAAAAGGTGCTATATCAAGTGTCTTGATACATGCGTACAACACAAGAAGGATCTGACACCCCGTTGTGTGGCTTAGTTTGCTTGGTCTTTGAGACTAGATTGTGTGGCATGTCTGATACAGTGGGGCCTCTTATGTGGCAACTTGGTTAAAACCGGTGAGACCTCAGGACAGGTTTTGGGTTTTAGCCCTCACATTTTTAGGCCATGTCCACTGCAAGGGAGTAAATGCTTTGTCTTTAGAACAGATCATGGGCATTGGTTTAGATTTCATAGTTTTGGAACAAAAAGTGAAACAAATTCTGACCTTTGGAAGTAAAAAAATTGGCTATAAGACAGATTATTCTTTTCAAACTGAGGAGTAGTGTTGAAACAAATTCTTAAAAGTTACCATAAAAAATTACCATTTAAACTAATTCTTACCTTTGGCAGGTTAGAAGTGGCAATGAAACAAATTACCATTTAAACTTTCATTAAAACAACTGGCAGTGGACAAATTGCTATTAAACCACATTATTGCTTTTTAGAGCAGACTATTTATTGGCAGTGGAAAAAATTCTTGCTTTAAAATTTTAAAATTATCATTGGCCCTTGAAAGCACTTGACCAATTCACGTTCAAAAAACAATTGCAATTTTTTGACTTAGAGCAAACATTTGGCTATGAAATGAAATTGGAGCCCCCACTGTATTAAGAGCATTGTTCTTTTTTCTTGCAGTTGTAACCAACCAGCTCTGGTGTTCAGCTGTGTTGACCGATACTTCGGGTTTGTGGTCTTCTCAGTTTGACTTCGGTTCTGCTTCGGTTTTACCTGGTTCTTTTATGTTAATAGTGGGTGATAGTCTAGGGTAACTTAAAATTTAGTGTTACCTTACTGCCAGACAATTTTGTCCAACTGTAAGCTAGTCTAATGTGGCTATAACAGTCACTGTGGTAAACTTTTTGTGCGATTACTATAAAAGGCCACATTACATTTTCACTTCTACAATTCATTGTGATTTTCTGTAGCACCTTTAAGAACCTCTGGATGGTATGAATTGTCAAGGAGGAAGCATTCCATTCTCCCTATACAAATTGCACTGTTCTAGTTAATTTTTTTCTTGTCTGTTTAGACACGTTTATGAATAGATATTCATTTTACCCCATTTTTTTAAAATCGTGAAACCCGTTTAGAACATGTAACTACCTATACTGAGTGTTTTTTGCTTTTATAGACCGCTTTACGAATTTTAACCATTTTCATTAATTTAGTTTTTTTGCTTGCCTTTCTAGACCTGTTTGTGAATATTTTACAATTCTGAGTGATTTAGCTTTTTTGCTGGCTTCTCTAGACCTGTGGATGAATATTTAACCATTTTGACTGATTTTGGTTTTTTTGTTTTTGCTCCTCTAGACTCATTTATGAAAGATTTCTGAAGTCGAACCCATTAGATTCAACCGGTTACGACGTAACTGTATTTATATTGTAATCAGCCAGTGTAAATCTCAATGCTCTGCCGACTGACCCAACTTCCAAACCTCACTGTGTTCAAACAGCGTACAATCTTAAAAGTAACATCTGCTCACGGCAGACACTAGTGCGACTAGAACGCTCGTCAACATTTCATGTCTCGTATCAACACACGGTCCCCGTCACCAATTGTGGATACTGGACGCTACGTGGCTTGAATGCTGCCAGACATTTTTCAGATTCTTTGTATTGGACTCGCCTGCTTACGTTGGGCTTTTGTGCTGCTGGCAACTCTTGTGGGCTAGTTTTCTGTTTTAAGATCTGTTGTTTACAACCAGACAAAAAATGAGGCTTTCTGTGGTTGTCAGGCAGAATGGTGGGTTATTCAGTAGGTCGCTGGGCCTGTAATCCAACGATTGCAGGTTCGAGCCTGTTGAGCAGACTCTGTTACGACTCTGGACAAGTTGTTTACGCACACTGGTCTTGTGCCTCAGATGTACTGAGCTTGTACACGTAATAAGTGCAATAGCTTAATAAGAGAGTAAATTATCTAGATGTAGTGAACAAGTGAGCATGGCTTATGTATGAAGTAAAGGTAACCAGTTAGAGTTCTAGCCAAACTTGCTTGCTGTCTTTTTTTCTGCTGGGATTTGAGTAGCTTTGTCATATAAACTTAAACAGTGCTATTCAGTACTGATGTCCTTGATAAGGATAGGTTTCTTTGGATACATTACCTTTGATCATGTCGTTTTACAAACATACGCAATCTGTAGTTTTCTGAAAACACAGGCATACACTGAATGTGCTACTCACTGTAGTAATGATCTGATGCGAGTGCCACAATGCTGTTGAAGTTATTCAGAAGTGCAATTCCACTAGCATCTCAGTGTCTGTATGAAGTGCCAAAGCATCTTAACCAAGGAAAGAATAGATGCCAAGCACTTTTACAAACTAAAGAATAAGTGCCAAGGCACCTATAAAAGTGCGTTACCCTTACTGCGTGACTTTAATTTGTGTAATGTATACTTTCCCTACTTTACCATACTGTAATTTAAACTTAACATCCTATTTTGCCTTTCTTTAATTTGTACTTACCCTACTATACCCTACCATAATTTTTACTTTACTGTACAGTAATAATACTCGCCCTACTTTTTCCTTACCATAATTTTTACTTACCTTACTTTACCTTACTGTAATATTAATTTACCATATCTCGCCTTACTGTAATATGTACTTACCCTACCTTATCTTACTGTAGTTTATGCTGCCTGACCATAGATACAGGTGTCTAACATTTGAAGTGCAGCAATGTTACATTTTGTAATGTTATGGGATGTATTTTTTAGCGCATGTTTATTGTTTGCATGAGTTTACTGTCTTCTGCAACTCTTTTTTTCCTGGGTGCAAATAGTATTAGTTGCAAATAATAATTATTATTGTAAGTAAATAGTAATAAAAACATATAGCTTGTTTTCATCTGTGAAGTGTTGCCATTCAAAAACAGCGTCCTGCTAATTTTGGTAATCGTTTTCATATCAACCCATCAAAGATATTTAATTATAATTAATAATTATAATTTATTTGCCTTAATGGATTTATTATAATTATTTCTTTGATGAGTTGTGACAACGAAATTTATCAGAACTATATGGATTTTTAACATTTTTAAACTAAATTAATCTTTTATGTGTCAAGGTAATAGATGTTGTTTAGAGCCGAGTAACAAAGCGTAATAAGACGTGTAAATGTTTACATTTTTACCGCGTAACGATTTCCGTGATCTGTTGTAAATGTGATGTCATTCCTGTGGTCATGTGTTGTGATAGTTGTGATCTGAGGCAATGTCATTTTCTCTGCATTTTATTATTATTAATATTATTAATTAATTAAGTAATGTAGATATCAGTTGCTTGTGTGAATGTGATGCTGATGTAAACCTTTTAGGCTTACTATGGTGAGAATTTTTTACGGTTGACAGGGCATGAGTGAATTGAAGAAGTAAGTCACACAGTGGGGTTAGTGGTTGGGAAACTCATTGGCATGCCTTAAAAAAATTGAGCAACAGCCAGATTGATCCTTGGATCCTACCTTCACCAGGTGCTTATAACCTTCAGTCAGTACAGCACAGTACAATACGGTACAATGCCAAACAATACAAAATAGGCTGGGCTGTTGGCATATTGTATTGATGATTGTCTTCAGCTGGACGTACGTATGCCTCTGCGATCTGGCCATGCTAGCTGCAAAAGTGTGCAGACTGTATGTAAAAATTACTGCCTGAAAATGCTCGTAAGTGGAAATATGAATTCTCATAAATGTGTGTACAGATTTACTAAATTATCTTTCGTAATCATGTAATAATTGCTCGTCGACCTAATTACATGTGTTTATGGAAAGTGTTTTGTTTTATGAGTTGTGAGGAGTCTAAATAGTTCATTGAGCAACTTGCATACTTACCGAATGATTTTCTTGGTTACTGAATGAGTGACCGATTGATTTATTTACTGAATAAATGAATGACTAAATTATTTAGTTACTGTCTGAATGAATGACTAACTTATTTGCAGAATGGCCCTTGACTTACTGAAGAAATTAGCTGCCTACTGAATAAATGAAAGCCTTACCAACTGAATTACTAACTTACTGAATGAGTGAATGGCAGACTTACTTGATGAGGCTAGGCCTTTGAGTATACCCCTCCGAGACTGGTTAGTGTTAGGGTTCAGGCTGTCCACTAAACTTGGAAAGGAAAGGTCATTAACTGGGGAACTAAGAAAGCGGGTAAAAGATTTTGCCACCTAAACCCTGTCCGAATTATTTCTGTATACGGCCCTGGTGGTGGTGGTGAAGGATTTAACCCGATGAAATCACGGCAATTATAACACGTGCATGACAAACAGTAAACATTAGTTACATTATTTCATTGAAAAATGGACAGGGTCTAGGCCATACTGTCGTTATAGAAAACGGTACATTTACATTTACCTTGCTTGATTAAGACGACCTTACTTACTTGCACAGGTGGTAGTTTATGTGGACCAATCAGAAGACACGATACGGCACCGAAACCACGCCCACAAACCAACACGACAACTTTCGCGTTGCAAACTTCACTCATTTTACGAGTGAACAGTTTCAGCTGTTTATAGTTTTCACTCCAATCGACTTAAAAGTTAATTTTTAAAAATTTTATTGTGCGGTTTTTGTTTCATCTATCGACGGTATGTACCGGATCTTGGCGACGGTTTTAAAACTTGCGATCGCGGTAACGGCGTTGGTGTGTTGTGGGTCGAAAGAGTTTGCCAGTGCTCAGGGAGTGCCACAGGAATGGAATCGGCGCTTCGATTATCAGCTGAGCTTCAAGGGACCCCACCTCGTCCAACCAGATGGATCAATTCCTTTCTGGGATCACTACGGGGGTGAGTCAGAGGTTGGGTTACTTGGAAATTCGGACTGCTTCAGTAAGGAGGGTCGTGGTGGACGTACTGAAGCTCTACTCGTAATCCCGAGATTTCTACAGCGCCCAACGAAAGCCACGTCACGGGCACCAGCTTATTCACAGGCTTATTTTATAGTGGCACTTCTTTGTTTACCGGATTTCTGTTGACATGTCAGAATTTGCATGACTGGGCCAGTCAGAATTGAAGCTTTGTGCCAATTGAAGTGGTGTATATAAGTTTTATTCCATTTGATTACGCTGGATTTGATTGGATTTGATTGAATTTCATAAGGTTAGACTGGATTAGATTAGTTTGCATTCAATTAAATTGGATTTGGTTAGGTCAGATCAGAATTTAGCCTTGACTGCAAAAGTGAATAGCTGTGACCCAGAGATATTGCAGCTGTTAAAGGTGCTATATAAATATTCAAATATACGTGTAATGTAATTAGCCCAAGGTACTGCAGCTATAAAAAGATGTCAGGTAAGTATTCAGTTATACAGTCTTGCCTCAGGCAGCTGCAATAACTGAATTTCTTTGTACAGTGTGCAGTGTCTTAAGCTGAAGTTGCAAGGTGTCCAGAGAGAGACTGAGGCAGGCAGCAGCTGAGACAGACAGAGCAAGACAGACATAGACAGAGACAGATGGGAGACAAATACACAGACAGAGACAGAGAAAGACTGGAGACATATACACAGAAGAGAGAGATAAACATACAGAGACCAAACAAAGAAGACTTAGGCAGAGATACGAACAGAGAGAGACAGAGACACAAAGAGCATGACAGAGGCAGAGATATAAAGAGGAATATGGAGATGGAGAGCCAGAATGACAGAAGAGAAAGACGGAGAGAGTTGAAGACATGGACAGAGAGAGAGACACATACAGTGAGGAAGACAGATGCTAATTAGTTGGGGAAATGTGCCACAAGCCCTACATAAATGCCTGTTTATTGTACATTACCACGGGCGTCGTGCTTTCATTTACAGATGCCATTGCCAGCGATGAATCAGTGCGAATTACACCTTCGTTGAAGAGTAAAAAGGGTAAATTACACATGTTAAAGTGCTTTTCATGATTTATTTTTAAATTGTAGAGTATAAATATTTGTCAGTAGATTGTAATGTAATGTTACTGGGAATTTATAAAATGCCATTAAGAGGATATATGAGCTTACGTGGCTACCTGCCCTACTACTGTACGTGCCTTACCTCGCTTTGCCCCGAATGGAAGGTCCAGGAGGTCACTTCTGCTATGGTCCCAAGTAAGTTTACGGGAGATGGTTGGCCTCCTGGATTTGCCCTTGCACACCTACTCTTTGTTCGTTGCACTGGCTTTCTAAGCTCATACAGGGCATATACTCTTTGGCCACCCTGGACAAATCTTTGCCTTTTGCTACCTTACAGACAAGAAGAGAGACAGACAGACACAGACAGACAGACCTAGGCAGAGACAGAGACAGACAAAGAGATATACATGGAAAGACTTTTACAGGGAAATGGAAACAGACAGACAGAGAGGTGCAGAATGACCTTATGTTATCTTCACCCCTCTTGCCTCTTCTTATAGACTGTATGAACTGACAAGCCCTAGTGGGATACCATTGTAACTGAATTTGTGTTTGTAAGATCCCTGTTACCTCGAGGTTACGTTAGTTCACACTGCTGCACAAAATGTAACAATAGGTGTAACATACTGTATTCTCAAGTACTGTAACATGAACTCTTGTAACGTAACACTGTGAAACTGTTCATTGACAATGCTTTACTTGAATACATCTTATTCTGCAGCGCCACCTGTGGACATATTATTTAATTTTGCATGCATTTTAAATGTTATAAAGCATCGATTTGCAGAAGGCAATTGTTGAACTCGTCCACGTTTACCGCACCACACCTGGTGCTAATTAATTGTCAAGTCCTCATCTCTGTCGATCAGTTATTGATTTGGCAGACGTAGGTTAGTGCAGCTGTCCGTAAATTCATGCGCAAATGATTGCTGCAGAAAGGAGCTTATATAAATGTCTGGATGCGTTGGCCATGTTTGAGTGGCTCTTAAACGGACATTTATATGTTTTTTTATGTTTTGCACAGTCTCTGCATGCTAGTTCAGCAAAACGTCCTTTCTGGGGAAAATCTTCTGTTGCTTCCCTTTTCTTCCTGTCGCTCTCCTGCCCTCTCCCATGACTCTTCCCCTCCGCAATATCTCCTCCCGTCCTCATCTCCCTCCCCAATCTTCCTCCCTTAACCTTCCTTGGCCTCTTCCACTCCCTCTGTTATATTTAAAAAATCCCGTTTGCTTTCTATATTCCACGTGTTCTACTTTCTACCTTAGATTTGCTAGCTTATTTATAGATTGCCTGTTGTTTAAGTAAAAATCAATATTAGAAGAAAGTGGTGTCTTTCGTATGGAACCATAATTGGCCTTTTGTTGTTAATAATAATAATAATAATAATGACATTTGTTAAACCATATTTTGTTGAAATGTTTTTTACTAACACATCTTGAAATAAAAACTTACATTTGTTGGTCACTGAACAAATTGTATCATTTGATTTGCATGCTTTGTCGCTGACTGCCCACACTTGTCTCCAAGACTTTTATACATGCAGTTGTTCATATTTGCTCACCATTTGTGAGGGGTTTATGGCTCTAAACATTTAATTTCTAAATTCTTAGCCTCCCCACTCATCTGTCAACCTGTTATACCATACTGCCTTTACCTTACCTTACCTTACCTTGCTCTATAATGATTCTGTGTTTTCTTACCTCAGCATACCTTATTTTACCTTACCTTATCATACCTTTCATCATAAGTTTACACTAATTTACCTTACCTCAACATACTTAATCTTACCCCTTCCTACCTTACTTAACCTTATTCATCGTACCTTTACCTTATGTTGCCTTACCTTACCATTTCTCTTCTAGGTGCCGTATGGTCAAAGATGGCTAACACGCATGAGAACTGGGAGGTGGAAGTGGTTTTCCGGGTCAACGGAAGAGGAAGAGTCGGAGCAGATGGACTTGTAAGACGACCAAACATAGTGCTATATAAATACCATGACGAAACTCTCAGTGTATATTGTATTATCCTGTGTTTCATTGTATTGCAATTTGAATGACTATATAATTGTATGCGTAGAGTAGTCTGTCAGAAATGCGCTTGGTCAATGATCATGCGGTTGCAGGTTTGACTTCATATAATAACCCTGGGCAAGTTGTTTGCACACATCATGCCTCTGTCACCAAGCAGTATAATTTGGTACCAGCATAAGCTGGGAAGTAAACTTCAAGCCCTGCAATGCACTGGCCCCGTGTCCAGGACCTCGGGATTCATTCATTGCCGGCTTAAAGGTTAAGGAAAGGAAATGAGCACCTTGCCTACGTCTTCATTTGTGGGATATGGGATACTTTACTTTTTACTTTTACTTATTGTATCATATTGTATTTTACGGCATTGTTTTGGATTGTACTGTTGTATTGCATTATACTGTATTGTGTTTTATTTATGCTTTGTCTTGACAAAGCCCCTTTGTAATCCGTTGATGGCTTCATCTCTTGTCTGCTTCTGGTTGGATTGTTTCTTTTCCATAATTTAGTTCTTGACTTTGCTTTGGCGGCACAAGACAGGGTAATGTAGCGGGAAACAATGAAAGAGGGCAATGGATAGACCACAAGGATGACGATGACATAAATGGACGATGACATTAGATCAATAACACTCGAATGGTCAGATTAGTGGAGGAGTGCGATCGCTTCCTATGGGCAGTGAGCCCGTGGACTTGAGGACGATTGTGTTTTTATTCTGTTATGTTGTATTGTATTTAAATTGGATTGGATTGTTGATTGTTGTTGTTGGCTGTCGTAATTGATTGTGTCTGTGTACTGTGTTGTATTGTACTATTTACCTGATTTTTAAATTTTATTGTATTCTGATGTATTTTAATTCATTGTATTGCATGGTTTTGCATTGTTATGTAATGTTATGCATTGTGTTGCATTGCATGTTATGCCGGTTGGTGTTTTGCTAGGCATTGTGGTACACAGCGGACCGAGGTCTTGATGGTCCTGTGTTCGGAAGCGCAGACCAGTGGCAAGGTCTTGGCGTCTTCTTTGATTCCTACGACAATGACGTCCAGAACAACAATCCATACATCATGATCATCCTGAACGATGGAACTAGGATCTACAACCATAATGAGTAATCTTATCTAATCTGTTATCTAATATGATTTTAATCTAGTCTACGTGTGAGCTAATCTAATCTAACCCAATTCAGTCTAATCTGTTATCTAATCTAATCTAACCTGTAGTCTACTCCAAACTAAAGGCTAATCTAAATTAATCTTGGGTAGTAATGACAAGTAAGGTACTTGCACTGACCATTTATGCCCATATACATGTATAACTGATCTAATCTAATCAGTCTAATCAGTTCTTATGTGATCTAATCTAATCTAATCTGCTTTGGTCAGCTTGCCTTCTGTTTGGTGGTGAACTCAGCTGTGTGTAGCCATGTCAGTGATGTGATGCCAAGCTGTTGTCCAGCACCTTCTTCTGTGCTGCATGAAGGCCAAACCTTAGAAGGGTCAGGTGTTTCTCCTCGACTCTAGTCTATGTGGTTCTAGGTTGGTAATCTTCGATCTTTCGGGGGCTTGTTTGTTGCAGTCTGCAGAAAAAAAATCTGCGTTTCTGGACTGTGGCAGAGACTTGTACTTCTGCTGATTGTCCTTCTCATAGCCAAGTAGCTGACATGGTCCATATAGGGATTCTGTTGAACTCTTCTGAGGCACAACATGTCGAAGGTGTGGAGTTTCTTTGGTTAGCTCTTGCCTCTTATACATTTTAATCTAATTTATCTAATCTAATTCTAATCTAATCTACAGTCATGATGAGTAAAGGGGTTTGATTAAGTGCTGGTCAGCTGTGACCTCTAATGTAATCTAATACATTTTTATTATTTCATTGAATTCGGTATTTTTCTAGGGATGGAATAAATCAGATTTCAGGCGGTTGTATGCGAGACTTTCGAAACAAGCCGTACCCGACACGAGCAAAAATTGAATATTACAACAAGGTCTTAACGGTTAGTTTCAAATGTTATAAGATGGCTCTTATATATTTGAAACATACTGTATCAAGATCTTTGTGATTTAACATGTTATAATAAGACGATAACACTATTTGTATAAATACTTTTATGTACAATAATATTAAAAATAAAGGCATTAATCTTATCGCAGGGGAGAGTGGGAAGTGGTTGGCCTGAAACTCTAGCACCTTGACAGAATCTTGCTTTCCAGAGCTGCTTAGGGTGCAGATGTTGCTGCTGAAATACCAGCTGAAAGAAAACTGCCGAGTACATTGCTGTTCTATCTGCATCTGCTTTGTGCCCTTGACCCTTGAAACTCTTGGCCCAATAAACGAAGAAGGCCTGGCTATTGTCGTCAGCCTTCTGTCTGGGATTGTCTGTGACCATCCAGTGCTTTAATGCAATTGCTTTACACAGCATCTTTGCTACCAAGCACGACATCATAGTGCAGCTCCTTTGTAAGGTTCTTAAATGTGCTATATAAGTTTTTGGATACATACATACATACATACATTGTCAACAAAGACTAGCCATCCCAGAAAAATGCTGTCCCTAATATTTGTAATCATGAGGGATTCATATGTACCTCAGGTGCTAAATAATAGAATATAATAACACTGTACTTGTGTGAAAATGGCATTGCACTGGTGAATGATGCAAAAAATGTCCGAGAAGTTGTCCAGTTGTTGAATTGCACGCGTATCAAAATATCCTTCAACCTCAGGACCACTCCTCTGAAGATGACTGTTGATGAAGGCTTGTTGTAACTAATGATTACATTACACACCTTAACAATCTTCTGCTGCACATTCAAACTGCTTTGCCACAGACAGCTGAAGAAACATTTTCAATCTACCTTAATTGCACCTGTTTAGATCAGTTGTGATTCAGCACCTTTTAAAGGTTCTAAAAGGCACATTATAAATGTTAAGATACAAACGTATACCCAGCTTACCTTACATTACCTGTTCAACTTTTTAAGATGCATTACCACAATGGTGTAACGAGTAACAAAGATGACTACGAGATATGCACAAGAGTTGATAATGTTGAGCTGCCAAGGATTGGTTACTTTGGGGTTTCTGCTGCCACTGGTGCCCTGGCTGGTGAGTAAATTTTGGAGTCTAATTTTTTGAGTAAAATGTTTTGAGTCAAATGTTTGAGTCATTTGTTCTTAGTCCATTTTTCTGAGTCAGATGTCTTGATTAAAATGTTTTGAGCCAAATTCTGTTACAGGTCTTTACTCTTAGATTTGGTTTCATTTCATATTTTTATGTAAAATCTGGACAGAGTTTTTTAATTATTCGTGAATTATGATTTTATTCAAGTGCTTTGAGTTAAGAGTTTGCAAGGAATTTTTAAACTATTCTTAAAGTTAGAGTTGGGTAAAATTGTTTCACGGTATTTGAAAGTTATTTCTAATAATTGAAAGGTATTTATTGAGAGTAAGTCAGTTTGTACCTCACAGGACCTTGATCAAGTCATTAGTGCACAATTGCTTAGCACCTTCAATTGATTCTTGGCATTATATCATTATATAAATTAATGTAAAAATATTACAAGATAAAACATGTTTACATATGTATGAATATGCAGATGTGTATGTAACTTGACATGCCAGACGGAACATACGGTGAGTTTGAAAGCGTTGATGTTGTAGTTTACATTGTGTCCCTATTGTTGGTTTGGCATTTGTTATTCTAGTTCCCAGTTTCTAGTTGATTTTAAATTGTTTGCCTTTTTGCCTGTTTTGACCTGCTTCAGAATTCCATTGTTTTAAATTCAATTGCTTATTTGCATTTTTAACAGATTTCCTGTTGCAGTGTTCTAAATTATTTGTATATTTGCGTGTTTTAGCTGGTTCCCTGCCTCAGTGTTTTCAAGTAGTTCACCTGTTTGCATATTTTCATCTGTGTCTATATCCTAGTTTTCATTAACCTTTGTACGCAATATATAATTTCTCTTTTGGTTTATGAATTTTGATTTGCCTGTTGTTTCCTGGTTTATGGTTGGTTTATGCAGTTGTTTCCTCGTTGTTTACAGATCGATTCCTGTTACGCTTTCTCATTTTTTTGTGTTTTAGATTTTTGAATGTTGTTGTATTTGTGCTTCATTTGGTTTCAGTGATCCTTACCTTAGCTTACCTTATGATAGCTTACCTTAATTTTGAGTATCCTACCACATGTTGCAGTACCTTTCTATGCCTTGTGGTGCCTTACCATACCTTTCCTTATTAAACCTTACCATACCTTTCCTTATGTTTCTTACCTTATGGTACCTTACCTTACTTTTGGGTACTGTACTTTAAGATACCTTATCTCACCTTATGGCACCTTAACTTACCTTATGGTACCTTACCTTACCTAATGATTGGGGATTGCTTTTTACTCTGTCGTGATTGGCTGATGCCTTGAGCATTGTCATATTTGTGCTGTAGAAGTCCTGGGATTAGATTAGATTAGGTTCCAATAACAGTCTTGAAATTGTGTGTTTTAGATGATCACGATGTTCTTGCCTTCCTCACTCACAGCTTAACTCCGCCGGCAGATGGGGTAATGATTTATTAATTAGAGCGGCCCTTAAAACTACAAGTTTAAAATCCAACCCTCTCACTCCTGCAATTTGGAACTTGATTCATTGATCAAGGGCACAACATGGGGCAATCAAGTTCAGTGAGCTGAGGTCAGCGTCATCGGCTTCAATTCCATTGAATTTTATTTGCGATGACAAACTCATGGAGGGCTTGACTGTCCAAGGAGCATGCAGATCAGTTTCCACTCCTCATCTGAGTTGTTGGTGTGGAGCAGTTACTTGGAATACCCAAGTTGTCTTCAGGAACTGGGGAATCCCAGGCACCTGCAGTTGTGTGTTGATGAGAAGGAAAGTTCAAGAGATTCTGTTTTGATAAATTATAATTATCAAACATAAGAGAACAACTTTAAATGTACAGGAAAACTGGAGATTGAATTTCTGTTACCAGTCACCCATTGGGTTTTTGTTTTAGACAGATGATCAACCAAGAGAGGTTTCAGACGAGGAAAGGAAGAGATTCGAACAAGAGTACAACGACTATCGAGAGAAACTGGATAAGGCAAAAGAAGAGTGAGTTTTTGTTTGCTCACTACCAGCTAATACATTTATTAAAGTAAGGTCAGGTGAGATAAGGTTATAAGAAAGTAAATTAACATAAGGTTCTGTTGGTAAAGTAATATAAAATAAATTAAGGTAAAAAAGGTAAGGTTAGATGAGGTAAAGTGAGGTTAGTTGGGTAAAAATTAGTGTAAAGTAAAGGAAGGTAATTGTAATTGTAATTTGAGATTTATAAAGCGCCTCTTAGAGGATAAACTCAAAAGAGGTGCTTCCGACTCATAGGAGTAAAATCACTGTTAAACAGTACAGTCTTCAGGCGCCTACGGAACACTGAGAGGGGTAGAGAAAGGAGCTAAAGTGAGGTAAAGTAAGGTAAAGTAAGGTAAATTAAGGTAAGGGGAGTAACATAAAGTAAGTTTAGGTAAAAGAAGGCAAGATAAGATAAGTTAATGGAAGGTAAGTTAAAGTAAGGCATATGAAGGTTAGTTACTTTACCCTACTTTACTTTCCAAGCCTTTCCTTGTTTTATTTTCCTTAGCACACGTAAACGGTTTGTTAAATTATGGTGCTATATAAATGCATGGACCATGGTTTTCTACAACTGTTCTCGTATGTGAACTTACTTGATTTATTTACTTATAAATTTACTAATTCAGATATAAGAAAGAACATCCGGTGAAACCTGGCGATTACGTCGGTGAGGAGGAGAAAATGGTGTGTAAGAAATGTTTATAGTTAAAGTAATGTAAGAAATGTATTTATTTCAACGATTTTGTTTTGTGATAGACTGATGCGAGGACTTTAATATGAATATGCTTGTTACAAAATGAAGATAATTCTGTGTTGGAAGTCCCTGAAATGTGGGAGATAATTTTGAACATGACTTTTTCTCAGCTGAGTTTAATCAAATCAGCACTTTCAGTTTGAACAAGGTGTTTTCTTATTTAAAAATCGCCTGGATCCTGAACTTTGGCAGGAGGTGGACTTCAACACAAATTTTTGTAAATTATTTTTTAGAAATTCACTTACAGAATTTTGAATTTAATTTTTTCTCATGCAAGGTTCTGCTGGATTTATTTAATTGGAAGAACTATGAAAGTTTTCCTATCCATTTTTTCGCAGTATGAAGCCCCAGAACTGCGAGAGATGAAGATGATTCTCGATGGACAAAATGAAATCTACCTTCTGGTCAAGGCTGTTGTCGCAAAACTCGATGAAGTTGTTGGTCGACAGGAGAGGGAATTGTCACTGCTGACGATTATCAATCAACGCCCTGGTCATGATCAACAGGTAATTTAGTGTTTCTCATTCTGAGATGGGGTAGTGTAATGTTGTGTGGAACAGTGAGTTGGTTAGGTAATGTGGAAATTGGTGGAGGGAATAGGGCAGGGTTTCATGGTTGGTTAAAATACGGTGGGTTGGTTAGGGTAATTTAGAATTTGGTAGAGGGAGTAGGGTAGGGTTTTATGGTAGATTAAAATAGGGTGGGTGCGGGTTAGGGTAGTTTAGAATTTGGTAGAGGGGTAGGATAGAGTTTTTATGGTAGGTTAAAATAGGAAGGGCTGAACAAGACTTTTTATGCTAAGGGTAATTTAGAACTTGTTGGAGGGAGTAGGGTAGGGTTTTAATAGTAGATTAAAATAGGATGGGTTGTTTAGGGTATTGTAGAATTTGGTAGAGGGGTAGGGTAGAGTTTTTATGGTAGGTTAAAATAGGATGGGTTGTTTAGGATAATTTAGAATTTGTTAGAGAAGTAGGGTAGAGTTTTATGGTAGGTTAAAATAGGATGGGTTGCACAAGAGGGCTTGAAATACTGTACTCATTGCAGTTGTAGGGGAACCCTGCAGCGTAGTTCCGCTAATGGCCTTTCATTGTTCCACAGTAACAAACTGTATGCTTAGGATTGATAAGTAACACTTCTGTGTAAGCATTTTCAAGCATACTAGATAAATCTTTCACGTTACGTAATACAGTGCTGGTATATCATATCTGACCTAGTCTAACCTGTAAACTTCCGTCACGCTGTTACTATAATGCAGAAGACATCAATCGATGGTTGTGTCTAAGCAAATTACAGTCACAACCTTTTGGACAGAATCAGTCAAAAACCGATTGTAATTGTAATCACAACAATTTATACAGCATTGTCAGTAGCAAGCTACTCCAAGGGTGCTTTACAATGTCAGATGTCAGCGTGAAACTGGAGACTGGGCAGCAGGGTACTAAGGATGAGCATTTGTGGGACCTAGTGGCTGTCGACTGGTTCTGTCCAGAGGACTGTGATTTGGAATGCAGTTTTGTTTAGAAGCAACCACTGATTGATGTGTGTGCATTACAGTAACATCGCTATAGAAGTCGCTATTTACAGATTAGATAAGATAAGATAGATTCTGGCTTGTGATACTTTACAGAAATCAGCTTCTCAGCAGAATCCGATTGAGGGACAAGAGGTCAAGGGGTTATTGTCCGGCCAGCAAGAGGTTGTTGGCCATATACGTGACATCAGGTTTGGAGAAATAAATAAATAAATAACGTAAATAAATAAGGTAGGTGACTGCAAAGAAATAAGTAATTAAAGTAATTTGTAGATAAGTTAATCTTATCCCCTAACCAGTTAACTTCTATATTGCCATTTTGTAATGCAAAAGGCATCACGTGATGGTCACTTCTAAGACCAGTTATAGTAAATAAATATATATTGTAAATAGTTATGGGTAGTAAATAAGTTAACGTAGGTTACATTAAATAAATAATGTAAATAATCAGTAAACAAGTCTAGATGGGTTATAAAAAATAAATTTCCTTTCATCTTTGTCATTTCACTCCACAGGATCTTTACAAGTTCTAGCTGTTTCAGACTTTTTATCTTCCAGAGAATTCGTTAAGTCCTGATGGATCGTTTTTACTCTTGGATAAAACGTTTGGAAATTTTTTATTATTTTATCAGTAATAAATTATTAATAATAAACTTATTAGTTATCAGATCCAAAATGTTTTTCTGTAGGTCTTTGTTGAATGATGTCCAGCTAAGGATGTCCAGTCTTGGACAGGGTGGAGTAGGATCAGACCAGGGTGGCTCTGAGGTCGTCAGGCACCTCGGAGAACTCCGAAGTTACATGAGCACTGTGCATGGTGATGTCAAGTCGCTCATTTCCTCAAAAGAACCGGTTCGCTCATTGTTCTGTGGATTTTTTCAATTTCTATTCCTTTGTCTATTTGAATTTGCTAAATCAGTTAGCACCACCTCCATTTCCCTCAACCTTCACCTCCATTTCCCTCCACTCCCTGCCTCTATCTTACCATACGTTAGCCTACCATACTGTACCCTTCCTTACCATACCCTAATTTACCCTACATTACTAGTAGTTCACAAGGTATATGGAGGACCAGCAGGTATTGCTTTCAAGCAACAGATACTCTGACACTTAACAGTATGCCTCGCACCAGAACAGTCTTGATCTAGTGGGAATTCTCGCCTCTATGGTAGCTGGTCCATCTCTATGGTAGCTGGTCCATCTCTGTGGTAGCTGGTCCATCTCTATGGTAGCTGGTCCATCTCTATGGTAGCTGGTCCATAGCTGCGGAATTCACTGCCCAGTTCTGTGCTTTCTGTTGGTTCCCTCACATCATTCGGAACTTAACTTAAAACTCATCTGTTTCAGCTTACTTACTCACCATAGCTTGGTGTCTGGTTTCTCTGACTTACTGGATTTCGACTGGGCTTCTCCAATGGATTATGATTTTGACTGCAAGTTCACTTGAATCGCCGAGCAATTGATGCTTTTTGTATTATAATAGGTGCTCTGTAACGTGACCTACCCTCCTTTGCTGGACCATGCTTTGCCCTGCTGTTCTTTAACTTACCCTACCAATCCATACTATACTGTCACATAACCTATCATCCCCTACCCTGCCATACTGTAATTTATCGTAGAGTACCTACCCAACAGTATGCTGCCATACTCGTACCTTAACCTGCTTGCCTTGTTTAATTAATTAACTAGTTGGAGTTTGTGGGCTTTACTAATTACTTTCTGTTGTTTTTTAATTGGTTTCAGGCTGAGGGTGGTCCATGTCCTGTCACGAACTGTGTCACTCCCTTGTCCTTGTTTCTCTTCCTCCTGGGTCAACTAGTATGCATTATGGCTTTCCTCATCTGCAGGTATGTGTGTATGTATGTGTGTTTGTGTATTATGTGTGTATTTATGTATGTGTGTGTAGGTATGTATGTACATATGTATGTATGGTGTGTGTGTGTGTAGATGTGTGTGTACTTATGTGTGTTTGTATGTGTGGTGAGTGGGGAAGCAAGTAAAGTTTTCATTTGAGGTCCTAATGTTAAGTCACAATGTTAGTTTTTTAATGTGACTAGTTTAGTATTTGAATTTAAATGTTAAGGTTTTAATGTTAAACGTTTAAATGACGATGATAGTTCAAGGTTTTAAAGTTTTATTGTTTTCATATTTCTAGGGCAAGACGCGAGGCAGCAGCAAAGAAGTTCTACTAACCTGAATCTCACATTTGCAAATTTCCATCTAAAGAGAAGACTTAGTTCGGACAGTTATTGGCGGGTCGTAATCATAAGTGGACATTTATATAGCGCCTAATGAAGAACACTACTCAGAGGTGCTTCCGACCTGAGAACACAAGACCACATTCAAAGAGAATGGTCTTCAACCGCTGGCAAAATAGATGTATGGATGGTAATCGCATGGATGGTGATTTCTGTGAAGGACTGGAGTTTGGCCTGAGCTTACACATAATTGTTTTTCATCTCTCAAGTTCATTTACTTTTAAGTTTAATTTAATAGTTTTATCCATTGATTGTATGTATGTATTCATATGGTTATTTATGAGGCGCTTTTCAGGATGCTTTAAAATAAATATATAAATAATTTTCTATAAATGTTTATTAATTATATATATATCCCTTGATTTCAACTCAAATAGTTTAGTGTTGTGTTGATCGTGTGTATGTATTTATCTGATTATTTATTTAGGACTGTGTGAGAAATTTTTAATGGCGCTATATAAATATTTATTAAACGTGTATATGTGTGCGCGCGCGTGCATTTATATGCATCGATTGTAACGTAAGGGGCCGTTGTGTCTAGATATTTATTAAGGACCGTCAAGGAATCTATTAAAACTGCTGCATAACTATATATTTAGTACTAATTACCATCGATCAGGCCCATGAAGACTAACGTTGCCGGAGGCCCTTAATAAATGACTGATTTATTGTAATTGATTTGTATTCACAGAATTTATAGCATCGGAAACTCCGCATAGCTTATCTTACTTTAATTCTGACCGAAAAAACACAGGCTGATCTGCCTCGAGTAACGGAAAAACCGCCCAATGATGACAGTGTAAAGCCCTAGACTTATTTTCCGAAACTAGGCCATGGTTTAGAGTCCGGAAAACCGCTTTGTTTAACCACGCAGATGCGCATTAATGGGTTTTAATATCGTGTAAGCTCTGCTAGGGACCCACCCAGACTTTAGCGACTGGAATATTGAAAATCGTGATTGGGGCCCATTGTACTTTGCCCATCGGTGACACAGGCGCTGTTTTACGCCGCTTACACCGATGTTAACAGCGCCAGTTACCACGGTTTTCAGATTATCGCCCATTTCCCAAACAGCAACGTTATCTGTTAAAGGTATGCATGGTGAGTTTACGACAATATTCCAGTAAATCTACATTTTCCCATATGGACCAGTATGCACAGTAGGCTTATGTATGTATCAAAAACTTCATGTAGCGCCGTATAATACCCCACAAAGGCGCTACATGCGTTAGCGTAGATGGTGTTAAGTGTCTTTAAGAACAAAAATTCTAGTCCTTTAGCAAACAGTGTTTGGATAACTAGACATGTCGCCAGTAGCAGACTCGCGCGCACTCGCTGTGCCCAACCAACAAGTTTCCATTACAGATGGTAATGGGTTGAGAGTTCGTAAACCGAGTAGCGTCAAAGTCGTAAATGGACTCGGATTATCGACCGCTGTCCCAAGAGCAACTTCATTTATTGAAGGTATACATGATGAGAATATGACAATACACCAATAATGGGCTCCATACATTCTACGTTTTCCCATATGGGCCTATATCTATATGTAGGACATATCACCTTGTCACCTTGTGCCGTCGGTTCTTGGAACCCTAGCGACCGTCATGACCAGACTTCTCCATGCTCTTCTGTCCATTGTCACATCCCTCAGCTGTGCATGTACAGTATTCACACTAGGACCCATATTATGGCAACATTGTCGTATTCTTACCCTATCTTCAACAGATGGCGTTGCTTTTATGTGGTCTATGACTTCACACACCGCTGTCCGATTGGATGCGGGTCACGCCATGTCTGCCTTCGGTCCTCTCGTGGGTTCCCTCCAACCCGAGATGCAGTTACTTGAAAATTCATCCTGAAGGAAAACTTACCAATACACATGTAACTTTTATCTGGTGAGTTTTGCAGACGACCCAGACAAGGTAAGAGCGTTGGCTAAAATATGTTGCAGTAAATAAATAATGTGAATGCAAATGATTATAATCAGTGCATGAGTTAGATAGGTTAGGCCTAAATAAACAGACTTTTACAGCGTTAAACTATTGAATGTTCACCAACTGTCCAGACGGCCTCGTTCGTTGGGCTCAGGTCCCGCACTGTACCACTGGTGGCAACTTGTGGCCAGCTGCAGGCCGTATATGGACCCCGGAAACGTGGCTGTCAGGATGAAATGTCTTGGATTCGTCTGTGACTATCGGACAACATGTAGGCTAGACCTACGCAACTTTAAACCCGGATAGAACCAGGATACAGTGCATGAGCTATATAACCATGCAGCTGTCTTTGTATAGTTGCTTCGGTGAGGCGCTGGTGTGCGCGTAACAAAAAAGGCCAACAGAACTGTTTGTAACCATAAGATACAGGCCTAACTCGTGGATTTGTAGCCTATCAATGGGGCTAAAATAGCGTGATGCGCCACCACCCCAGGGTTCTTATCAGCTGCAAGTCTTAACTAGGACCATTAGGAGTCCTGTCGACGAAAAGAAAGTAAAATGAAACCCCATGTACCCCAGTGGAACATTGGGGATGCGCTCATTTTAGGTCCTTAACCGCCAATGGACGAATCCTAAGGTCCTGGACACGGAGCCAATGCATCAAAGGGTGTACTTTCCAACTTCTCCCGATACCGTGACCTACTGAGTGGCGACAGAGACGGATGTGGGCGAGCAACTTGTCCAAGGTCGTTACACAGGGCAAATAAATACCTTTGTTATCGTAACGTCTCACAACCCTCGAATGTCCCGCCTACTGCTCGTCGGGAAACTGCGTCTTTAACATTTTTCAGAAACAACGCAATGCTACAAGTAGCGGATTTTTCCAATATTGTTATAGACTATAGAGGTTAAAACTAGGGAGGGGGTCTTGGGTAGGCCTATGCGTCGGCTAAAACCACTGTGGCGTCAGTATTATAGGCTAAAAATCAAAATGTGTCGTTTCCAAACGGGTAAACCCGATCACCACTGGAAATTCATGATTACTAATCGTCTGTGTAACGGTGGAAGCTATTAAAGCGGCTTACTTTCGGTAGAGAGCATCAGATTGTTGAGAAAGAGAGACATCCGTAGAGTTGTACGCTAGGGCACAGACAAAGTCAGAAATTCTACGCCGCGTCTGCTTGTTTCGCTGTCTTCAGGTATGTATGTAGGCCTATGCATGCGTGCTTGAATGTATGTATGTATGCATATATGTGTATATGCGTATATATGTATGTCATGACGATCAAAAACAATTAAATGTGCTATGAACACCCACGGCCTTTCCGCCCATGGGTAGCGACGATGATGAAGAATAGGTAGGTTTACCGAAAAATTGTTCATATAAATGCTAACTCTACATGGGTTTTGGAAATCGCTCGCTTTTACGTGGCTTTCTAAATATTCGTCCTCAGAAACGACATTGTCTCCGTTTACATTTTCGGCCTGTGTTCCTTAGGCTTGAAAGATATTTAGACTGACGCGCAGACATGCAATCAGCCATCCAACCCATAATGTACGTTTGAGTTGATCGGGGATCACGCAGTGGAATGCATCAATTTCATTGTAAAGTAAGCTAAGGTGAGATGAGGTGAGGTGAGGTCAGGTGGGGTAAAGTAACGTAAGGTTGGCATAATCGTTAATCGCACACCTTTAAACCGCATCATCAAACCCGCGTTCATGATATTTCGGCTGAAGCAACAGCAATTCGACAACCGGACAACCTTTTCTTATTAATTAGGCGGCTTATTATCAATTTAGCATGACGCTTTGGGATTCGAACCCAGGCCGCAAAAATTGATCAGCCGCTATGACACTCGGTTGATTTGGCTTTACGTGTGTGCCAGATCCCTCCAGTGGTGACTTCTTTGTATGTATGTATCTCTGTATGCATTTGTGGAGCACCTCTAAGAACCTAATAAAGGTCCTGAATATGCATGTATGTATGCATGCGTGTATGGGTGGATGGATGGATGGATGGATGGACGGACGGACGGACGGACGGACGGACGGGATTGGACGGGATTGGACGGGATTGGACGGGATTGGACGGGATTGGACGGGATTGGACGGGATTGGACGGATTGGACGGATTGGACGGATTGGATGGATGGATGGATGGATGGATGGATGGATGATGAATGTGAACGAAATAGTTTCTTTGCAGGCTACATACGGCACAGTCTAGTTGGATGGATGGATGGAATGGATGGATGGATGGATGCATTTTATACATGGATGTGAAAGAAATAGTTTCTTTGCAGGCTACATACGGCACAGTCTAGTTCCTCGTTCCGATGGACTCCTTGAAGAAATGGTGGGTCGGCTACGTGAGGAAGCAGACGATAAAGACGGCCGCTGATCCGTACGCCAGGGTCAAACTAATGGCCGTCGTTGTCGCTCTTCTCCTCATCACTTCCCGGATTCCGAAAGCCGAAGGTGGTTTGATCGCTTGCGGTCCGTGCATCACCTGGGCTGCGACCGCCTGTGGCCATTTGGTTGCGGCCGGCGGGGCATGTGCCGCTGTAGCCGCGTTCCCGCCGCTTCTTTGTGCCTGTTTGGTGGGTGCTGGAGGCTTGGTTTGTGCTGCGGCCGCTGGGACGTGTGTTGTCGCTTGCCTTGCTCCTATTCCGTAAGGTGCATGGATGCAGGTCAAGCCGTGGCTTGCCCAACAGGAATTTTCGACAGATATTGACGAGTAATTCGTAAACAACAAACGATGAATTTCAAACTTATTTCAGGGAACATTCTTTGTTTATTGTTCTTGATGCTTGATCTTGTAAACAAAACAAGAGCGATTTTAGACATATGGCCTTACAGAACAGTCTTCTGTTGACAGGTATAGACTCTGGGCAAAGTTTCGTAAACCATGCACATCATGATTTTTACTGTCTGACGACTATAACACTGGTAATAAAAACTAACGAAAGAAACAGTGACTTGAAAATTATGGTTGAAACAAATGCTTTAAGTATGTCTCTTGTTATCAGGGTTTTCACGAACAAAGATTTCTATGGGCCTGATCAAGGTAAAAATGCCCTACAGTTTTACACGGCTCTATGGAAGCTTCTCAGAAGCGTAGGCTTTCCGGTTGAAGGATATTTGACTGAGACGCAAACATGACCACAGCGATCCAACGACAAAACACCAATTTAAACCTCCGAAATTGCATTTACCGACCAAAAACATGGAGGGGTTATTGTGCACCATGTAACGTGGTATTCTACGGGCGGTCACGCATCCATCCCTTCCCTAAGTTCGGGCTACTAAAACACTGGTGGCGTATTATGCGCATCAACGGTTGGCCATCCACCAAGACCAAGAAATGACGGCTCAGTTGACTTGAAAACATATCTATCTTTGACCTAAGGAGATTATCCCACCCTTCACTTATCCTCGCCGTCCCTCCCTGTCTCTTTCCCTTCCTCTTTCCGTCCTTCGCTCTCTAAGCTACCATCTATCTGCCGTTCTATATCTCTCTGTCTCCCTCTCTCTTCTTTTTCCTCGTTCCCCTCTTCGTGTTTCGTTCTTACTATCTATCAGTCTGACGGACGGATAACTAGAATAATCTTAACCTTTGGTCTCAGCCATTTATCCAGATGACCTATTTAGTACTTTGCCGCAGGGAAACCCACGAGACCTTCTGGACAAAGACCGAGACTGGAAACTTTCCGCCCCGAACAAGAAACAAGGCCGATACCTTGAGTCTCCGATACGAGACCGTGACATTTGGCGTCCGAGATGTCTGGTCTCTGAGATGAGGTCGGACGGACGGAGTCCTAAAAGTCTCTGAAAGTGTGTTTTATTGTCAGCATTCATGTATGTTAGTATGTATTTATCCAAAGGCTTACATAGAGCGTTTTGTGAAGCTCATAAAGTCGCTGCAGCATGACTGTATAACAGTTCTGAAAAGGTGCGATTTAGCCATACTATGCGTTAACAGAACACACGATAAGGCAGAATAGACCTATTAAGTAATCGTAAACATAATCGTAATCGTAAACTCGACATTTCTACAATGCCCAAAGAAAGCTAGGTCGCGGGAACCAGCTTATTCACAGGCGCTCAGTCAAAACAAAATCGATAGGCAAAAAGGGTTAGGTTCCAGGTCAAGATCCAAGAATCAGGCAGGCAGTAAGACGGCTACGGTGGGTGGTGTTTGGAATTGGATCTGCAGGATAGTTAAGGAAGAAGAGGTAGATCTTTTACTGTTTAACATAGGCTTCCATCTGGATGTTACTTACTTTGCACTGTTTTAGACAAATAAACCCGGATCTTCTAAATAACGGGCAGATATAATGCAACAAAGCACAGACTACACTGTTAGTCTACTCGGTCCCTAGCGTTGGAGGGGTTTTTGGCTGAAGCGCAGAAACGACAACATCAGCAATACAACCCATAATGTCCGCTGGGGTTGATCCAGAGGCACCCATGGAACACATCAATTTTATTACTAAGATAAGTAAGGTTATGTGAGGTAAAGTAATGTAATGTAAGATGGGCTGAGGTAAAGTTGATATAATCGCTTATTGTAAACCTGACATAAATCGTCATGGGCGTGTTCGATACATCGGTTGAGGTACAAACACGGCAACAGCTCTCCAACAACCAGAGAACCTTTCCTTACATATTAAATAGCTCGACAACGAGTTGTCAGTTTCACATCACGTTCCAGGATTCGAATGCGGGCACAAGTGGTCAACATCTATGGCACTGCTTTGATGGGGCTCTTCGTGTGTGAAAGAACCCACGAGTCGACTTTGGAGCATTATCTGAGCATTGTTTGCTTACTGCTGAACTCTGTTTTCAATTAACTTCAACACCACTTAGGTTAACGAGCAGCGCTTCAAGAGGCGGTTAAAAGGCGTTATATTAATTGCTTATGTACATACCCCAATGTACAGAAACGCTTACAAGTGTTGGCTTTTGTCACTACGCTTCCGAGAGTTTATATAGAAATGTACGTGTAAACAAGTGTGTTACCTTACTGCTTCTGATGAGTTTCTATTACAACGTGTCAAAACTGCAATACTTTTAGCTTTATTAAACGTACAGAATCTTTGTCTGTCCAAAAACTTGACTGCACAAAAACAGGGAAAATAACTGTTTCAATCACAATTTCAAGTCAGTGAACAAAAGTAGTCATTAATTGACAGATTGCGTGGCTTGTGAAGCTTTCCCAAGTACCTCTGAATACAAGCCTTTCTAAAAAGCATATATTAATTAGCTACTCTGTTGCCTACGAGATCAAGCACAATTAACAGTCAACAAAGCATTCAAGATATTAAGACCAGTTGATTACCCTAAGCTGTTTCGCTTAGTTAGGCCCACCGTATGCGATTATACATAGCCTATGTTAACCTTCGACAATTAGGATTCTGGTAATGTAAATTAGACTACGATTACGCTTATGCAATTATCCTGCCCGGTTAAAGTATGCCAATTACCATGATCGATTATGATTACAACACTGTGATTAATGTGAGTGACTTTCATCATGCTCTTGTGTTGCTTACATCATTCATCTTTAGCAGTCAACTAAAGTCTGTTCCGCAAGCTACACCACAATCGGCGCTCAATTATCTTACGGAATAGGAGCAAAACAAGGAGCCATACAAGTTACAGCGGCTCCAACGCAAGCTAAACCACCAGAAGCTATTATGCAGTTGCAAAGGAGCGGTGGACACCAGGACAGAAGGGCACACGCCCCGCCGGCCGCAACCACCTGGCCACAGAACGTCGCAGCCCAAGTGACACAGGAACCGCAAGCGAGAGGACCGCCTTCGGCTTTCGGGATTCGCGAAGTGATGACGAGAAGAACCAAAACGGTGGCCATTAGTTTGACCCTCGAGTTCGGATCAGCGGCCGTCTTTGCCGTCTGCTTCCTCACGTAGTCCATCCAGCACGTCTTCAAGGAGTTCATCAGAACGAAGAATTAGACTGTGCCCTCGGTAACCTACAAAGAAACTATGTTGTTTATTACTTTCGAGGCATTCATACACCCATGATCCATGGCTCGAGTGTATCCTGTATCGCGGATACTATCGCCCATCGTTATCTACATCCTCAGCGCTGCTTGTTCAAGGAACTCTGAACACAATGTCGTGAGTCAACTCTAGACGACAAACCATTGGTTGGGCTCAGCTGGGCGCGCGCCCTGCAACTGGCGACATTTCTAGTTATCTGCGCATTGCTTGCTAACTGATGAATGTTTTTCTTAATGACATTTACTGTAACATCATTTCGGCTGCGTAGCGAGCGCCTCTGATTAGTTTCTCTTGAAGCGGACATATGTAAGTATTCAGTTATGATTACAATATATATCTTATCTTTTAGGTATCTTATCTTCCGAAGCCAAACTGCGTTGGTCGATAACGTAGAAACTCGGCACGAAAACTTACTCGGTAAGTTTATCTTCCGAAGCCAAATTTATTAACTGCGTTGGTCGATAACGTAGAAACTCGGCACGAAAACTTACTCGGTAAGTTGTGGTGCACGACACATACAGCTGTACGTGTGAGACGGAGTCTTACACAATGATGTGGAGCGAGAGATGTTTGATAATGGGGAGATGCATTGCCCAATAGGGCTGAAAGACGCGGACACTGGTCATAAGTCTCCCAGTCCGAGGAACCAAAACGACGACTGGTGTCAAAGATTATTGGCGGTAGTGGGTCCAGGGTTGCGAGATGTAGAATGGTGGTGAAGTGAAAACCCGTAGTAAAGAAGGTGCACGGAAATGGAACGACTACTGTATGGATGATAAAGAAACCAACCCTGTTCTGAGCAAATGCAAAGGCCATCCTCAGGACGTTGTCCATCCAGCGACCGCGGCTCAGGCAGAGTCGGATCCCGGGACATAGCTTTACAGTGTTGACTCCCTTAAGGAAAAGGTCAAACCTAAATCTTCCTTGGAGAGAACGGACACTATGGGCAGAGATGTTACGTAACGGCCATTTTACATCGAAGTATAAGGGACAGTGAGGCGAGGATCTTAGCGCAGAACTGGGCCGATCAACCCCGCCCCCAACCGAAACGCCAAACATACATGTTCCGGCGATCCGAACTTCCACAGTCTAACACAGAAGCTTTGCCATAGTCGGCCCCTCTTCCAGGAATAGGTTTCCAAGCAAAGTACACGAGCTTCTTGGCCTTTCATGGCATGTTTTCCGTAAGGGATTGAAACCCATTATGTTCAATCGTGGTTTCATGTTGTCAGATCAGGAGCGCCTAGGAGGAGTTTCTCTTGAAGCGACGCTACATACAGTACGTACATATTATAATTACAATTAAACTACATACATACCTGAAGACAGGTAGATGGTGAATGGCGAAGTAGAATTTTAGTTATCGTCAATGTTCTGACGTTCACCTTCACGGATGTCTCTCATTCCACGTCTTCTTGTGTTCTCTGCCGCAAGCCGAGTGTTTAATTAGGTTTTCCATCAGGTTTCGCAATTAATCATCTAGTTTCACCCAATTGAAAACGACATATTCCCCGCCTCCATTTTCATTATTACCCGGGGTTATACCGTATAATGCCGACGATCCAGGTGTTTATAGCAGACGCATGAAGCGACCCTCTCCCAAGCTTATAGCCACTTCGGAAAAATACGCCATTTGGAAAACTGCGTTGTTTCTGGAAAGTGTTTCGCGACTTTCACGGAGTTTTCCGACAAATCAGTAAATACAGCATGAGAGGGTTATGAAATTTTCCAATAAGAAAGTCTATACTCCCATAGTCGAGACCTGCAGCTGACAAGCGTGTATTGATTTTAAACGCCTATACATGTTTACGTCTATAGATGTGACACCTGTCTTTATGTAAACCTAAGCTCCCTACACGCACTCAAACCACGAGTTGCTTGTCCCGTAAAACGACACAAGTACTTCCACTGGATCATCCTTCTGGAACAATCTCCCATTAAGAATACGTACTGTTCCGCAAAATATAGCTCTAAAGACAACTTCAACCAATCTTACGTTGCACCCGTTAGATCAGTTGTACAGCCATGTTTCAGCGCCTTTGAAATGTTCTTGAAAGGCGATGGATAAATGATCTGAATCATACATACATCATCCGCAGTGTACCTCTGTCTGAAGCTTAACCGTTACCACAACACGTTGCCAGCCACTTCTATTCTATGCTCGTCTCTAGTGTCTGTGTAGTTCGATATTAAGCTGGCGCATCGGGACACCACGGTTCGTGTCCGTGAGTGGTGAAGGGCGTCCAGCTGGTCTCTTCCAACCTCTTCAGGAACATACAGAGCTCTTGCATGGTCCTGTTCGCCGTATAAAGCCCGGTGTGTCCAAACAGCCAAAGCCCTCTTGTTTGGATGCATGCATGCATGCATGCATACATACATATGTACATACATACATACATACATACATACGTACAGACAGACATACATACATACATACGTACATGCATACATACATACATACATAGATACATACTTACGTACATGCATACATACATACATACATACATACAGACAGACAGACATAATCCACATATAGATATACATACGTAAGTACATACATTAAATATATTATCAGTGTCACAACTAAACTTAGAGCCTGGATTTGAACCACAGACGCAGACGATAAAAGAATCAGCAGTGTACCGACAAATTTGAATTTTATATAGTTAGTAGTAGTAGTTCCTCAGTTTAACGACATCTTATGGCATCAAAGGCCCTCCTCCTTTATCCAGGCTTGGGACTGGCACTATCCCGAAACAAGGCAGTGGCGGAGTTTTTATTTCGTTTGCCATTTCTACCCTATCTTATAGCCACTTCAGAAAAATCCACCATTTGAAAAACTGCGTTGTTTCTGGAAAGTGCTTCTCGACTTTCACGAGGTTTCCCAATAAATGAATAAGCGCAACATGACAGGATATTAAATATTTAAATAAGTAAGGTCTTAGTTCTGTTGACGAACAGCAGCCTATGCTCCCCTAGTCGAGGCCTGCATTTGACAAGCGTGTATTTATTTCAAAAGCCCAGACAATCTTCATTTTTGTTGGCGGAGCACCTGTCTTTATCTACACCTGAAGACAGGCAGACGGTGAATGGCGAAGTAGTTCAATTAACGTCGATGTTCTGACGTTCACCTTCATGTATATGTAATCCCTCTTATGCCCCTCGAGGCTAAGAAAGAGTGAAGCCTCTAATGCTTCATACCTACGGCTGCCTCTCATGAAGTTCACTAAAGAAACGGCTCTTTTAGTCTACACTAATCTAATCTAATCTAATAACTTCTATAGGGCCGCTGTAATAATACCAAGGCATCAATCGATGGTCGTTTCGAGTGAAGTCGTAATCAAAGTCTTAAACCGCTGGAACAGCCAGGCTGAATTCCGATAGGTGAGAGAAACCAGAAGGAGGCTACGGTGGGTAAGCAAGTTGTAAGAGACGAATCTTATGCTAAGACCTAAATGACATCACAGAACGAACAGAACTGGGCGGCTAAATTTCAAAGCTTTTGGACCAGCTACTGAGAACACTGGAGAACCCAACATCTTCCTGGTACGAGGCACAACAAGAATCTCACCACTGTCCATTGATCAAGTGCAATATTTGTTGGTATGAGGGATGAGCATACAACAGAGATAGGACGCCTCACTGTCTTCAGTAAGGTAAAAATTTACTTAGCAATGACAATTTTATTTTCCGAAATCGGTCATGGTACAGAGTCCGTAAAACCACTTCATCGATAGAACATAATCACACTGCGTGTTTAGGCCCACATTGTGCGGGCCTATTTTAGCCAAGAAAGGAAAAGATGTTTACTAACAGTGGTCTCAACTATTTAGCCTGCCTGGCGACTGTCTGTGAGACGGACGGACGGACGCACAAACAGAACAGCAGGTACATCTAAGCAAGCAAGCAAGCAAGTTAAGAAGCAACCAAGCAAGTAAGTAAGTAAGTAAGTGCAGGACGGGCTGTACAGCTGATAGCCCAGTTAGGATGTTTTTCATTACTTGCTTTTATTATTTTATTTATTGAGTTTATTACGCGCACAAGGTCAATAAATCTTTATCTGAGGCCCGAGCCGAGCGAACGGTTCCCATAGGGTTGTTACACGAATTCTGCTCAGCAGGCTCGAACTAGGATTATTGACTGCAGCGAAATGTAGGGAATGCTTTTCGCGGAAGATATTGTGCGTCAGTGGAGGTAGTTTCCCCATTTCAAACTGCGACATCGTTGAACGATAACAAGGGGTGATTTCTGATTGGAAGTCGAAGCTGGAAAACTTAGAGGCTGAAGCGAAATGTGTCATCAGTGGGCGAGTTTTCTGAAACCAGTAGAAATAATGTTAACGTGATTTTTTGCTGATGATGTGGGGTTTTTTGGGGTGGGATGTTTGTATAGGAATGTTGGCATGTTGACGATTGAACTATCTTGATTTAAATATACTACAATAAAATCGAATAACTCTTTTCTCGAGATAGCGTTATGCTACAAATTGGGTGAGTCCACAGTTTGAAGCCCGAACGATTGACAAGTTCGGAAGTTCGCCGACAAATATTTTACCTACTTCCCCCAAAAATCGCACCCTCGTTACACATTGAGGAGCATTCGGCTTGCAGCTCTCCCAGGAGTGGCTAGTCAGATGATCGTACCATTCGACTGAATCTAGTTGAGGTTCTTAAGTCCTTTGATGGTTCCGTAAGATTTCAGGTGGTAGACGAGATATTCTATGAGGGACATGCCACCTGGATCGAGGTAGTTGAAGGATATGGCGTAATCGCTCAAAGCATCCCATCCCTGTGTAATGAACAAAAATTAAGATAGAGCTATGGACGAAAGGACAAACGGATTTATACAAAAGATGCAATCTAATCCAGTTGGTCAACTTCTTCAGTGATATTGCGCCGTTGTCATAGTGCATTATTACGCTACCTGTGCATATAAATACGTTTTATAAGAAGACACTTGTATAGCACTTTAGAAAGCATGTATTGACGTAAAAGGTGCGGTTGTATACCGAAACCACTATGAAGCACGAGTCGATGACCTGCCTCAAAGTGAATCAGTCAAGGTAATATGTTGCAGTAAATAAATAATCTGAATGCAAATGATCATAATCAGTGCATGAGTTAGATAGGTTAGGCCTAAATAAACAGACTTTTGCAGCGTTAAACTATTGATGAATGTTCACCAACTGTCCAGACGGCCTCGTTCGTTGGGCTCAGGTCCCGCACTGTACCACTGGTGGCAACTTGTGGCCAGCTGCAGGCCGTATATGGACCCCGGAAACGTGGCTGCCGGGGTGAAATGTCTTGGATTCGTCAGTGATTATCGGACAACCTGTAGGCCAGACCTACGCAACTTTAAACCCGGATAGAACCAGGATACAGTGCATGAGCTATATAACCATGCAGCTGTCTTTGTATAGTTGCTTCGGTGAGGCGCTGGTGTGCGTGTAACAAAAAAGGCCAACAGAACTGTTGTAACAATAAGATACAGGCCTAACTCGTGGATTTGTAGCCCATCAATGGGGCTAAAATAGCGTGGTTCGCCACCACCGCAGGGTTCTTATCAGCTGCAAGTCTTAACTAGGACCATTAGGAGTCCTGTCGACGAAAAGAAAGTAAAATGAAACCCCATGTACCTCAGTGGAACATTGGGGATGCGCTCATTTTCGGTACTTAGCCGCCAATGGACGAATCCTAAGGTCTTGGACACGGAGCCAATGCATCAACGGGTGTACTTCCCAGCTTCTGCCGATACCGTGACCTACTGAGTGGCGACAGAGACAGATGTGGGCGAACAACTTGTCCAAGGTCGTTACACAGGGCAAATAAATACCTTTGTTATTGTAACGTCTCACAACCCTCGAATGTCCCGCCTACTGCTCGTCGGGAAACTGCGTCTTTAACATTTTTCAGAAACAACGCAATGCTACAAGTAGCGGATTTTTCCAAAATTGTTATAGACTATAGAGGTTAAAACTAGGGAGGGGGTCTTGGGTAGGCCTATGCGTCGGCTAAAACCACTGTGGCGTCAGTATTATAGGCTAAAAATGAAAATGTAAAAGGAAAATATGTCGTTTCCAAACGGGTAAACCCGATCATCACTGGAAATTCATGATTACTAATCGTCTGTGTAGCGGTGGAAACTATTTAAGCGGCTTACTTTGGGCAGAGAGCATCAGAGAGAGCATCAGAGAGAGCATCAGACTGTTGGGAAACAGAGACATCCGTAAAGCTGAACACAAGGGCACAGACAAAGTCTGAAATTCTACGCCGCATCTGCCTGTTTCGCTGTCTTCAGGTACGCATGTATGCTTGCTTGCATGAATGTATATATGTGTGCATAATGTTACTTATGTATATGTGTGTATATATGTATGTCATGACGATCAAACAACAATAATATTAAATGTGCTGTGAACACCCACGGTCTTTCAGCCCATGGGCAGCGACGATGATGAAGATGAGGTATGTTTACCGACAGATAATTAATTCAGATAACTGCTACATTCTACATGGGTTTTTAGAAATCGCTCGTTTTTACGTAGCTTACTAAAGATTCCTCCTCAGATATATGTTCCTTAAGTTTGAAATATATATTGACTGAAGCGCAAATACGACATCAGCAATCAAACCCACAATATCCGTTTGAGCTGATCGAGGATCACGCAGTGAAATACATTAATTTCATTGTTAATTAGGGTGAAGTAAGCTAAGGTGAGGTCAGGTAAAGTAAGGTAATGTTAGGTTGGGTGAAGTAATATAAAGTTGGTATAATCGTTTACAGCACTCTTCTAACCGCATCATCAAAGGCGTGTTCTGATATTTCGACTGAAGCAACAGCACTCCGACAACTGGACAACCTTTCCTTATTAATTAGGCGGCTCGACGACGAATTTAGCCTGAAGCTTCGGGATTCGAACCCAGGTCGCAAAACGCTTTACATGGGCCTATGTGCAAAATCCACCAGTGGTGACTTCTTTGTATGTACGTGTCTGTGCATGCAATTGTGTAGCGCCTTTCAAGAACCAAATAAAGGTGTTGATTCTGCATGTATGTATCTGTTCATGCATGTATGTGTATATGTATGTATGGATGGATGGATGCATGGATGTACGTCTGTGTGTCTGTCTGTATGTATGCTTGCATCTAATGCATGGAAGTAAACGAAACAGTTTCTTTGCAGGCTACATACGGCACAGTCTAGTTCTTCGTTCCGATGGACTCCTTGAAGAAATGCTGGGTCGATTACGTGCGGAAGCAGACGATAAAGACGGCCGCTGATCCAAACGCCAGGGTCAAACTGATGGCCGTCGTTATTGCTCTTCTCGTCATCACTTCCCGGATCCCGAAAGCCGAAGGTGGTTTGATCGCTTGCGCTCCCTGCATCACCTGGGCTGCGACGTTCTGCGCCCCTGTGGTTGCGGCCGGTGGTGCTTGTGCCGCTGTAGCTGCGTTCCCGCCGCTCCTTTGTGCGTGTTTGCTGACTGCTGGAGGTCTGACTTGTGCTGCGGCTGCTGGGACGTGTGTTGTCGCTTGCATTGCTCCTACCCCGTAAGATGCACGGATGCAGGTCAAGCCTTCACGTTCCGGACAGGCTTTTTCGAATGATTGATTTCGTTAACAGCAAATGTGCAAACTCAAATGCATTTCAGATAACAGCCTTTGTTCATATTCTTGATGCTTGATCTTGTAAACAACACAAGAGCCATTTTAGACGTCTGGCTTTATTGAACTGGCTTCTGTTGACAGGTTTAGACTATGGGCTAAGTCTCCTAAACCATGCATATGTTTTCTTACTGTCTGACGCCTGTAAAACTGTTAAATTGTTAATAAAACTAAAAAACGACTTAATTAAAAAATTATGATTGAAACGAATGTTTTCCGTATGTTTCGTGCTATTAGGTTTTCACGAACAAAGATTTGTATAGGTAAAAAGCAATACCTTTTCACACGGCTCTGTGGAAGCTTCTCAGAATCGTAGGCCTTCGGGTTGAAGGATATTTGGCTGAGGCGTAAAGACGCCCTCAGCGATCCAACGACAAGATACCATTTTAAACCTCCCAAATTGCATTTAATCGACCAAGAAGCCTGGAGGGGTTATTGGGGACCATGTAACGTGTTCTACGGGCGGTCACGCATCCATCCCTTCCTAAGTTCCGACTACTAAAACACTGGTGGCGTGTTATATCAACAGCAACGGTTGGCCATGCATCCACCAAGGCCAAGAAATGATGGTTCAGTTGACTTGAAAACATACCTGTATCTTTGACCTAAGGAGATTATCCCACCTTTCACTTTTCCTCTCGGTCCCTCTCTGTCTCTTTCGCTTCTTTCCGTCCGTCGCCCTATGTGCGTCTATCTATCTGCCTTTCTGTGTCTCTATATCTCCCTCTCTTCTTTTTCCTGGTTCACCTCTTCGTGTTTCGTTCATACTGTCTATCAGTCTGTTTTGTTTTGTCCGTTCGTCCGAGTCAGACTGACGGATAAATAGAACAATCTTAACCTTTGGTCTCAGCCATTTATCCAGATTGCCTATATAGTACTTTGTCTCAGGGATAGTCACGAGACCTTCGGGACCAAGATCGAGACTGGAAACTTTCCGCCCCGAACAAGAAACAAGGCCGATACCGAACAAGAAACAAAACCGATACCTTGAGTCATATCGAAATCGATACGAGACCGAGACATTTGGCTTCCGAGGTGTCTGAGACGAGGCCGGACGGACCGAGTCCTAAAAGTCTCCGAGTGCGTTTTATTGTCAGCATTCATGTATGTGTATATGTATGTTATCCAAAAGCTTACATAGAGCGTTTTATGAACCTTATAAATAAGCTGCAGCATGACTGTGTAGCAGTTCTTAAAAAGGTGCGATTTAGCCATACCGTGCGTTAATAGAACACACGGTACGGCATAACAGACCTACTAAACTTAAAACTTACCCGTTTCAAATTGCTTATCAACCATAGGCTGCCTCTCTCTCGTGCGGACTGACCTTCTGGATGTTGACCTGATTGTGGCTTGGCTTTGGTATGCCGTCGGTTGATGCCTTGTGCATTAGACACCGGCGCATTAGAAGTTGCTAATTATTAATATTAATTATTATTATAATTATTAAATAATCGTAAACATAATCGTATTCGTAAAGTCGACATGTCTACAGTGCCCAACGAAAGCTAAGTCGCGGGAACCAGCTTATTCACAGGCGCTCAGTCAAAACAAAATCGATAGGCAAAAGGGTTCGGTTCCAGGTCAAGATCCAAGAATCAGGCAGGCAGTAAGACGGCTACGGTGGGTGATGTTTGGTAGTGGATCTACAGGATAGATAAGGGAAGAAGAGGTAGGTTTTACTGTTTAACATAGGCGTCCATCTGAATGTTACTTACTGTGCACTGTTTTACACAAATAAACCCGGATCTTCTATCTAACGGGCAGATGTAATGTAACAAATCACAGACTACACTGTTGGTCTACTCGGTCCCTAGCGTTGGAGGGGTTTTTGGCTGAAGCGCAGAAACGACAACATCAGCAATTCAGACAATAATGTTAGCTGGGGTTGATCCAGAGGCACCCATGAAACACACCAATTTTATTACTAAGATAAGTAAGGTAATGTAAAGTAATGTAAGATAGGATGAGGTAAAGATGATGTAATCGCTTATTGCACACGTGACACAAATCGTCATAGGCGTGTTCGATACATCGGCTGAAGTGCAAACACGGCAACAGCTATCCAACAGCCGGACAACTTTTCGTTACGTATTACATAGCTCGACAACGAGTTGTTAGTTTCACATCACGTTCCAGGATTCGAATCCGGGCACGTGGTCAACATCTATGGCACTCCTTTGATGGGACTTCACGCGTTTGAAAGAACCCACAAGTGGCGACTTCAGAGCATTATCTGAGCATTGTTTGCTTATTGCTGAACTCTGTGCATTCGGGTATGTACCTAAGCAATTAATATAACGCCTTTTAATCGCCTCTCGAAGCGCTGTTCGTTAACTTAAGTGGTGTTAAAGTTAATTGAAAACAGAGACGCATACAAATGTGACCTTTGTCACTGCGCTTCTGAGAGTTTAAACAGAAACGTACGTGTAAATAAATGTTACCTTACTGCTTCTGATGAGTTTCTATTACGTGTCAAAAGTGCAATACTTTTAGCTTTATTAAACGTACAGAATCTTTGTCCGTCCAAAAACTTGACGGCACAAAAACAAGGAAAACAACTGTTTCAATCACAATTTCGAGTCAGTGAACAGAAGTAGTCATTAACTGACAGATTGCGTGGCTTGTGAAGCTTTCCCAAGTATCTGTCTACACCAGCCTTTCTTTTAAAAAGCATAATATTATATTAATTACCTCCTCTGTTGCCTAAGAGATCAAGCACAATTAATAGTCAACAAAGCATTTAAGATATTAAGACCAGTCGATTACTCTAAGCTGTTTCGCTTAGTTAGGCCTACCCTATGCGATTATACTTATGTTAACCTTCGACAATTAGGATTCTCGTAATGTAAATTAGGCTATGATTACGCTTACGCTTATGTAATTACCATGCCCGGTTACAGTATGCCAATTACCATGATCGATTATGATTACAACTTTGTGATTAATGTGAGTGACTTTGATCATGCGCCTGTTGTTGTTTACATCATTCATCTTTAGCAGTCAACTAAAGTCTGTTCCGCAAGCAACAGCTTGATCGGCGCTCAATTATCTTACGGAGTAGCAGCAAGACAAGGAGCCATACAAATTACAGCGGCTCCAACACACGCTACACCGCCAAGAGCTATTAAACAGTTGCAAAAAAGCGGTGGCCACCCGGACAGAACGGTACACATACTGCCGGCGCTCGCAACCGACGCGCCACAGAACGTCTTAGCCCACGTGACACAGGCACTGCAAGCGAGAGGACCACCTTCGGCTTTCGGGATTCCGGAAGTGATGACGAGAAGAGCTACAACGACGGCCATTAGTTTGACCCTTGAGCTCGGATCAGCGGTCGTCTTTGCCGCCTGATTCCTCACGTAGTCCATCCAGGACGTCTTCAAGGAGTTCATCAGAACGAAGAATTAGACTGTGCCGTCGGTAACCTACAAAGAAACTATGTTGTTTATTACTTTCGGGGGCATACATACACCCATGACCCATGGCTCGAGTGTATCCTGTATCGCGGATACTATCGCCCATCGTTATCTACATCCTCAGCGCTGCTTGTTCAAGGAACCATGAACATGATGTTGCGAGTCAACTCTAGATGACAATCCATTGGTTGGGCTCAGCTGTGCGCGCGCCCTGCAACTGGCGACATTTCTAATTATCTGCGCATTGCTTGCTACCTGATGAACGTTTTGTTCTTAATGACATTTACTGTAACATCATTTCGGCTGCGTAGCGAGCGCCTCTGATTAGTTTCTCTTGAAGCGGACATATGTAAGTATTCAGTTATAATTACAATGTATATCTTATCTTATAGGTATCTTATCTTCCGAAGCCAAATTTATTAACTGCGTTGGTCGATAACGTAGAAACTCGGCACGAAAACTTACTCGGTAAGTTGTGGTGCACGACACATACAGCTGTACGTGTGAGGCGGAGTCTTACACAATGATGTGGAGCGAGAGATGTTTGATAATGGGGAGATGCATTGCCCAATAGGGCTGAAAGACGCGGACACTGGTCATAAGTCTCCCAGTCCGAGGAACCAAAACAACGACTGGTGTCAAAGATTATTGGCGGTAGTGGGTCCAGGGTTGCGAGATGTAGAATGGTGGTGAAGAGAAAACCCGTAGTAAAGAAGGTACACGGAAATGGAACGACTACTGTATGGATGATAAAGAAACCAACCCTGTTCTGAGCAAATGCAAAGGCCATCCTCAGGACGTTGCCCATCCAGCGACCGCGGCTCAGGCAGTGTCGGATCCCTGGACAGAGCTTTACAGTGTTGACTCCCTTAAGGAAAAGGTCAAACCTAAATCTTCCTTGGAGAGTACGGACACTATGGGCAGAGATGTTACGTAACGGCCATTTTACATCGAAGTATAAGGGACAGTGAGGCGGGGATCTTAGCGCAGAACTGGGCCGATCAACCCCGCCCCGAACCGAAACGCCAAACACACATGTTCCGGCGATCCGAACTTCCCACAGTCTAACACAGAAGCTTTGCCATAGTCGGCCCCTCTTCCAGGAATAGGTTGCCAGGCAAAGTACATGAGCTTCTTGGCCTTTCATGGCATGTTTTCCGTAAGGAATTGCAACCCATTATGTTCAATCGTGGTTTTATGTTGTCAGATCAGGAGCGCCTAGGAGGAGTTTCTCTTGAAGTGACGCTACATACAGTACGTACATATTATAATTACAATTAAACTACATACATACCTGAAGACAGGTAGATGGTGAATGGCGAAGTAGAATTTAGGTATCGTCAATGTTCTGACTTTCACCTTTACGGATGTCTCTCATTCCACGTCTTCTTGTGTTCTCTGCCGCAAGCCGAGTGTTTAATTAGGTTTTCCATCAGGTTTCGCAATTAATCATCTAGTTTCAGCCAATTGAAAACGACATATTCCCCGCCTCCATTTTCATTATTACCCGGGGTTATACCGTATAATGCCGACGATCCAGGTGTTTATAGCAGACGCATGAAGCGACCCTCTCCCAAGCTTATAGCCACTTCGGAAAAATACGCCATTTGGAAAACTGCGTTGTTTCTGGAAAGTTTTTCGCGACTTTCACGGAGTTTTCCGACAAATCAGTAAATACAGCATGAGAGGGTTATGAAATTTTCCAATAAGAAAGTCTATACTCCCATAGTCGAGACCTGCAGCTGACAAGCGTGTATTGATTTTAAACGCCTATACATGTTTATGTCTATAGATGTATTACCTGTCTTTATGTAAACCTACGCCCCCTAAACGCACTCAAACCACATGTACACACGCACGTTGATCATTGAGTTCTGCAGCCGGCGGGGAGTTGCTTGTCCCGTAAAATGACACCAGTACTTCCACTGGATCATCCTTCTGGAACAATCTCCCATTAAGAATACGTACTGTTCCGCAAAATATAGCTCTAAAGACAATTTCAACCAATCTTACATTGCACCCGTTAGATCAGTTGTACAGCCATGTTTCAGCGCCTTTGAAATGTTCTTGAAAGGCGCTGGATAAATGATCGGAATCATACATACATCATCTGCAGTGTACCTCTGTCTGAAGCTTAACCGTTACCACAACACGTTGCCAGCCACTTCTATTCTATGCTCGTCTCTAGTGTCTGTGTAGTTCGAAATTAAGCTGGTGCATCGGGACACCACGGTTCGTGTCCGTGAATGGTGAAGGGCGTCCGCTGGTCTCTTCCAACCTCTTCAGGAACATACAGAGCTCTTGCACGGTCCTGCTCGCCGTATAAAGCGCGGTCTGTCCAAACAGCCAAAGACCCCTTGTTTGGATGCATGCATGCATGCATACATACATATGTACATACATACATATACACATACATACATGCATGCATGCATGCATACATACAGACAGACAGACATACATACATACATACATACATGCATACATACAGACAGACATAACCCACTTATAGATATACATACGTAAGTACATACATTAAATATATTATCAGTGTCACAACTAAACTTAGAGCCTGGATTTGAACCCCAGACGCAGCGATAACTAAAAGAATCAGCAGTGTGCCGACAAATTTGAATTTTGTATAGTTAGTAGTAGTAATTCCTCAGTTTAACGACATCTTATGGCATCAAAGGCCCTCCTCCTTTATCCAGGCTTGGGACTGGCACTATCCCGAAACAAGGCAGTGGCGGAGTTTTTATTTAGTTTGCCATTTCTACCCAATCTTATAGCCACTTCCGAAAAATCCACCATTTGAAGAACTGCGTTGTTTCTGGAAAGTGCTTCTCGACTTTCACGAGGTTTCCCAATAAATCAATAAGCGCAACATGACAGGATATTAAATATTTAAATAAGTAAGGTCTTTGTTCTGTTGCCGAATATCAATCGATGGTCGTTTCAAGTGAAGTCGTAATCAAAGTCTTAAACCGCTGGAACAGCCAGGCTGAATTCCGATAGGAGAGAGAAACCAGAAGCAGGCTACGGTGGGTAAGCAAGTTTTAAGAGATGAATCTTATGCTAAGACCTAAATGACATCACAGAACGAACAGAACTGGGCGGCGAAATTTCAAAGCTTTTGGACCAGCTACTGAGAACACTGGAGAACCCAACATCTTCTTGGTACGAGGCACAATAAGAATCTCACCACTGTCCACTGGTCGAGTGCAGTATTTGTTGACATGAGGGATGAGCATAGGACAGAGATAGGACGGCTCACTGTCTTCAGTAAGGTAAAAATTTACTTAGCAATGACATATTTATTTTCCGAAATTGGTCATGGTACACAGTCCGTAAAACCACTTCATCGATAGAACATAATCACACTGCGTGTTTAGGCCCACATTGTGCGGGCCTATTTTAGCCAAGAAAGGAAAAGATGTTTACTAACAGTGGTCTCAACTATTTAGCCTGCCTGGCGACTGTCTGTGAGACGGACGGACGGACGCACAAACAGAACAGCAGGTACATCTAAGCAAGCAAGCAAGTAAGTTAAGAAGCAACCAAGCAAGTAAGTAAGTAAGTAAGTGCAGGACGGGCTGTACAGCTGATAGCCCAGTTAGGATGTTTTTCATTACTTGCTTTTATTATTTTATTTATTGAGTTTATTACGCGCACAAGGTCAATAAATCTTTATCTGAGGCCCGAGTTCCCATAGGGTTGTTACACGAATTCTGCTCAGCAAGCTCGAACTAGGATTAACTATTGACTGCAGCGAAATGTAGGGAATGTTCTTCGCAGGAAGATATTGTGCGTCAGTGGAGGTAGTTTCCCCATTTCAAACTGCAACATCGTTGCACGATAACAAGGGGTGATTTCTGATTGGAAGTCGAAGCTGGAAAACTTAGGGGCTGAAGCGAAATGTGTCATCAGTGGGCGAGTTTTCTGAAACCAGTAGAAATAATGTTAACGTGATTTTTTGCTGATGATGCGTTTTTTTGGGGGGGCATGTTTGTATAGGAATGTTGGCATGTTGGCGATTGAACTATCTTGATTTAAATATACTACAATAAAATCGAATAACTCGTTTCTCGAGATAGCGCTATGCTACAAATTGGGTGAGTCCACAGTTTGAAGCCCGAACGATTGTTAACATCGGAAGATCGCCGACAAATATTTTACCTCCTTCCCCCAAAATCGCACCCTCATTGAGAAGCATTCGGCTTGCACCTCTCCCAGGAGTGGCTAGTCAGATGATCGTACCATTCGACTGAATCTAGTTGAGGTTCTTAAGTCCTTTGATGGTTCCGTAAGATTTCAGGTGGTAGACGAGATATTCTATGAGGTACATGTCACCTGGATCGACGTAGTGAAGGATATGGCGTAATCGCTCAAAGCATCCCATTCCTGTGTAATGAACAAAAATTAAGATAGAGCTATGGACGAAAGGACAAACGGATATGTACAAAAGATGCAATCTAATCCAGTTGGTCAACTTCTACAGTGATATCGCGCCTTTGTCATATGATGTCATTATTACGCTACCTGTGCATATAAATACGTTTTATAAGAAGACACTTGTATAGCACTTTAGAAAGCATGTATTGATGTAAAAGGTGCGGTTGTATAGCGAAACTACTATGAAGCACGAGTCGATGACCTGCCTCAAAGTGAATCCAATGATCTTAGCTCACAGACTGTTAGAGCTCATATCCGTTACATAACGTAACCCAACGTAGTGTAATGAAGACGGTTTTTAGAGCACACTTATCCTCAGTAGCAGGCTACTCTCAGGGTTCTTCTTAGCTAGCCTACTAGCTGGCTGTAACTACACGTGCGCAATTCTCAGGATATGTGCTGGCTTTTGCTGTAAGTAAAATATCCAGTTGGCTTAATCATAAGTTTCAGCCAGTCGAATCGAGAAACAATTAATTACACTTTTAATTGATGTCTGGCAAAAGCAGACACCAAAGTGGCTGGAACACTGATACACATAATCTGGAGTCAAAGCAATACTGTGTTGCCTACTTCTTCGGATTACGATTTTTGACTCCGGTTTCACTTGAAGCAACCATCGACTAATGCTTGCCTGCTATTTGCAGACATTGCTTTAGAAATGTGGATGAAATCAAACATCACCTGAGGATCGAAGAATTGACCCAATAGGCCTATGCATATGTACAATAGGGAACCTGAATGGATTCATAGCTGAGAGTGTTTAAAAATTTAAACAGATATCGGAGTGTTCAACCGAGCATCACTTTAATAGCAAACGCACATGGCTTGTATTTTTCGTCACGGTCCAATCGTTCAAAACTTCCCAGAGAGAGAGAGACAGACAGACAGACATACATACAGACAGACAGACAGAGTTTGAATGCCCGATAGCCACTTAAGGTGCCCGTGTACGGACCGTGTTAACTCGAGATCTAAATTTCTGAAATACAGCCACTATAGCAGACAACAAAAGTTTTGTTTCCTGAACACTTTTGGGTGTATCTTTTGGATTTAGGGCTGTGATCACGAAAATCACCTTCAGATTTTCCTATCACGTACCGTGTTTTTGGAATCATCTATTTTTGTGATTTTCTCTCAATTTTTAACCTACTAATATGTTGTCCACAAAGTAAGCTGTTTTGTTTAGTCCAGGCATACCTGGGCATGCATTCAGTGCAGGTTGCACAACGTGCAATGGATATGCTAATGCCTACGGTATGCCTGGGCATGCTTATTCACGATGGATGCTGGCGGGACTGGCTATAGAAGCATCTCGCATACACAGATGCCATGGATTATGTTGATTTCAGTTTACACGTAGACCTATGTTGATGCATAATTGCACACTTCCGACTATTGTTGGACACTGAAATGAGAAGCATCTGATGTTAACTACGAGCGATAATCAGCAGCTAAACACTCTTAGTTCAGTTGAACTAATGCAACATGTCAGCATCTTTGTGCGACTGAGCACGCTAAACTCACCAAATGTTAGTGAACACACTAAATTCACAAATGTTAGTGAACACACTAAATTCACCAAATGTTAGTGAACACACTAAATTCACCAAATGTTAGTGAACACACTAAATTCATCAAATGTTAGTGAATACAGTAAATTCACCAAATGTTAGTGAACACACTAAATTCACAAATGTTAGTGAACACACTAAATTCACAAATGTTAGTGAACACACTAAACTCACCAAATGTTAGTGAACACACTAAATTCACAAATGTTAGTGAACACACTAAATTCACCAAATGTTAGTGAACACACTAAATTCACTAAATGTTAGTGAATACAGTAAATTCACCAAATGTTAGTGAACACACTAAATTCACCAAATGTTAGTGAACACACGAAATTCACCAAATGTTAGTGAACACACTAAATTCACCAAATGTTAGTGAACACACTAAATTCACCAAATGTTAGTGAACACACTAAATTCACCAAATGTTAGTGAACACACTAAATTCATCAAATGTTAGTGAACACACTAAATTCACTAGTGTAGCTATCGATATGCGAACCGGCATCCTCACGCACTGAGGTGCCATGTCGTAGGTCTACGCTTTAAACAATGTAGCTAACCGAAGATCCAAAACATAAGCACAAATCTGCAACTTTCGTTATATATTTGCTCAAATAATATCTTTTCACTAATGCAAATTTTACAATGCATACACATAAAAGCTATTCATATTTGTTTCAACAACACATTTCGACAAGTTTCACCGTTTCAGACAAAGGGGGAAGAATTATAAGCTATGCGGTCGCAATAGTAAAGCGTCGTGTTTGTCCACACAATAGCGTAAGTGTTAATTAACATCGCGTATAATTTGAAACTAGAATGTCCGTAAAATTCAATAGATCTCAGCTTTCTTCGCAGTAATTCGTTTGTTAAAATTCTAAATGTGTGTCGTGAACTTAAAAATGGAGGTATTAGGCCTATATTTCAAGTGTTCTTTTACATAGGCCTATGGCGATCCTTTCTGAGTTTTACAGAGCATACGTTTTGCGTTGCGTTCATGCGATATCGTCCGCCTGAGAATTGATAAATTTTACCAGGTTATAAACAATAGGCCTACTCATCTTATAAATTAGAAATTCTCAAAACAGAAGGTCTAATTTTGTCGTACAATCGCCATAGTAGACTGCATCGTCAAAATTAACACGAGAGTATTATAATATAACACAGAACTTCAAAGATCTTTGATTACAGTACGAGTTTGATATCGGATTTAAGGGAACCACATGAAAGTATGCCTCTAAATCCGACGGATTAGCAAGCAGGCTAATATATGGTCAGAAGCAGCTGAGAAGCAGTCATCACTTCGCGCCCCTCAACTTTAAATCCTGCCTCTGCCTCTGGAATTGAAACCCATAGACAACGATTACGTAAGAAACGACTGCCAAAACGAATGCAGACAGAGGTCGGCTCCGACAGGCATCATTTACAAGAGTCGTTGTTTCTACACTGTGTCCGGAAAAATTCCAAGGCTCTAAAATATGAATGAAAAAACTATAGTAGATAATAATCAATTAAAAAATTTAAAAACCTTTTTGATCCGTACATAATTACCAACAAAATTCTTTGTAATTTATTAACGGCCCCCGTTTAAAATTACGTCACAGTGACGTATTTGAATTTTATATTCTGTTAATGCTTGGGATGAACTTGATCAACTGGTCGTCGATGCTGCTGTTAGTCAGTGGCGTGTACGTTTCGAAGCTTGCGTTGAAGCCAATGGCGAACATTTTGAACATAAATTATAGTTCAATAATATTTCAGGATTAAACTGTTTTTGGAATTTTAAAAATCGATTAATGTTTACTAATTATTTTCATATTTACCGTAAAGCCTTGGAATTTTTCCGGACACAGTGTATAACGCAAAAAAAACAACCAACAAAACAACACACGATGAGTCTGAATGAAATGTTAGTCTCCGACTGCACGACAGCCACGACTATCGTAAGGGGTTTTCACAATGTTTTATTCTAACTAATCGTAACCCCAGTTGGACCGTGTTGGCCTCTATAGGCCAGTCTGTTCGTTTAGGGTCGTCCAATTAAGGATGTCGGCAGAGGAGGTAGGGAATGGTTACCCAAATTTGAACAAATGCGGACAAGGGGAAGGGGTTTATGCCCAATGCGGACGTCCGAATCTGCATTTGAAACTGCCGCGTTTAGCAAAGGGACTCTTAACAGGGGACTCGCTAGAAGTGTGTTTTTCTTAAAATGACACTTATAAATTTGCGAAAACCAATAACTTCATTACCAAGACAAGTTTATTTCTGTTCTGAACGTAATAATACGTTGCTTAGTCAGAAAGTTTTAAGGGCACGTTTGTATATAAAATTCTATGAGTCGTCGGGTTATTGAATTGTTAATGCATGCCCGGAGCACATGCTTACGTGCTGACTGGCACGCGAAGAATAGGCCTACTTGTGGAGGTGATGTGATTGACTGAAGGCGCCATGGTTGCAGGCGAGCTGACATCAGCAGTGATTCTCCACGATGCGCATTTTATCATGTCAAAGGTGGTGCGGGAAAGTGTCAAGAATACGTTGTGGAGATAGCGGGTCTTTAAAAAACCCACGACTTCGGGAGGCCGGTCTAACTTAGTCTGAACTGGTCTGACGTCGTGGCAAGAAAGATCCCTTAAAACGAAGTTACAGATGCACTGTGGAGAGCGCGCAAAGATTTTGCAATATTTTGTGGCAATGGTCTTTCGTGTGCTAAGTTGAAAGGTTAAACTTCAAATGTCATTGATAAGTTCCTTTAAAACCTGGTTATCTAAGTAAGACTGAACGATTATGGGCAGCAAAACGGGTGAAATTAAATAAACTAGGCACAGAGCAGCTTCTGTAGGCCTTACTTAAGTATGGGCGAAAGACTGAGCAGATAAATGAATGGAGTCGAGAGGTTTTGTTAGACGCACCAGTAAGACTGGCATAAGGGGAAGCAGAGGAAGCTGGTGCCGAGGCTAAATCAGAGATGGAGCTATGGAGAAAACTCCTTCTCCGATAAGGATCGAAGCAATGCCTCAGATATTGAAGATAGAAAGGAAAGAAAGACCAGAACAAGCCAAGACAGAAAGGACAGAGACAGAGCAAATATCGAAAGGCAACAAATGGAAATCCAAAGGCAACAGATGTAGCTAGAGGGATAAGAAAGAACGGACGCTTACCACAGAAGACAAGAACAGATAGAGACAGAGAGAACAGACGGAAATAGCAGAGTTTATAAGAATAAAAACATATATTGGAAAAATACTAATGTAAAAAAGGAAGATCTGAACGAATGAGGACAAAGTGAGTTTGTAAGACTGGAAGTAAAAAGAGAATCACGTGAATAGAAGGATGCAAATGAACATTTACAAAGTGATACAGGCATCAATTGTTGCCTTGTGTTATGCTAACGGCGCTTTGAAAGACATCATATTGAATTACATTGGAATGTATCTCAACGGTTACTGTATTTAGTGACTCGGGATTGAATTTTTCAGACTCCTGTGTCTTTGACAAATCTCACTAATCCGTCGATGACCATTTTTTTTCAACTCTAAGACTGCCCTTTGAATTCTTATCATAACTTATAGAATGTTTAATATTACTTACCAAAAATGCTTTATTTAAAAATCAATGACAATTTGTCACTGATTACTGAGTAAAGAATTTCCAATCATTGACAATGTAAATAAACAATTCAGTATGAACGACCCCCCCTTAGTAAATGATCAGATCTTGATTCAGTCCAAAATATTTAATTCTTTTCCTTGAAGCTCTTGCCAAGCTTATGAGAATAAATTCAAACTATACAAAACAACATGTAGATCAACAGATCATTCAGTCTTGAGATAAAAAGCTTGAACGAGCAGATCTTTGCATAACAGATTCATTAATTCACAACACACTCTAGAAGAAGGATCAAAAGTAGTCTAGTCTGCAAGATACATTAATAAAAACGATAGAAAAAATCAAAAGAAAACTAAAACCGAATTCCGGTTCCGTCGTTGTAGCCGTGTTTATCCACGGACTGTAACCCCATGGCATGTAAATGTAATCTCTAGGATGTTCGCAAGTTTCTGCGACGCTTGTGTAAATAAAGAATCCGCTGGATGAGCTATCAATGACGATTTTTGCACCTGTATCAGCAAAATAGTTGAATTTAACATTACAATAATGTAAATATTTTACATTTCCAAGCTGTTTAAGATTACACAGCTTATTATGATTAAACAGCATGTGCACATATTACAGATTCCTTTAAGGCATTAGGTTCCCAGTAGAACAAAAAGACGTTATCACATTTTTCACTTATTGAAGTCATTAGAAAACAAAAGATTGGTAAAAAGACAAAGAATTATTAGGAACACAAAGTGCTTAATAAAATAAAGGAAATTCCGATCACGAACAAAAAGCAGAGTCGTGCAGAATGGGACTGACCTCTGGTGATGCTTTCTTCAACCGCCCCTGTAACATTTCTTCTGAGAATCAGTGGATACTTTGAAGACACGGAAGCAGCCTCGATGGTTGTTTTACCAACTTCAATGGTGAAGGTCAGGTTGGCCTGGAGGTACTGAAAGCCGTAAAGGATGAGTTTTGTAGACCCCGGAGGAGGCATCGGATTAAAGACCTCAAGTCTGTCCGGCCGGATACGAAATCCGCCAAATCCATACATGATGGACTGAAGAAAGGCACCCATTCCTGGAAGATAGTTAACGTTTCCCACTTCCTGATCAGACATGCTACGCTCGTTGTACTCTGTCCATATCTGCCAACGAAAATTACAAAATAATATAACAACAGGCTACAAGCCTAGCTCTAGATATGAGATGGCACGATGGTCGAATGCCAGGTCGACCACGTAAAATCGACACAGACGCTGTTGAACTGCACGTAATCTTTTGTCATCATCTTGGATACGACAGCCTACTAAAATCCCATACACCCGGCTCTCTATGTTGGTGCATGGTAAGACATTCGTGGTCAGCATGCTGGACTGTCAACCCAGAGATCAGGGGTTTGATCACTGCCAGACCTGAAGGATATTTCAAGATTTCTGTTTCGATCGTGTAACCCAGTAAACTCAACTGTATAACGAGTACATCAACTGCACACTAACAGTTGGAAGGTCAGATGCAATTCTTAACCATGGGCGATCGAGTAACCCAGGGTAAAATTTTGCAAGTTGGCAACTGTAGGGATATTGCAGCCGTGGCTTTATTCATAACAAGATACCAGAAAACAGCCTAAAATCCTCATTTGATTTGACCTGATTTGCCTTGAACTACATCTTGTCGACTGTAGTCTCAGCTATGCCAAGTAAAACTAGTTAGCAGTCATTTGCTACCACTTGCAAATATCAGTGTGTAAAGAATAGTTCAATGTTAGTGCATACTTTTAAGTTGCCATTCCCTATTTTCATCATATTACGATGACGACAACAATGATAACGATGAAGACGATGATGATGATGATGGCAACTATGATTATAACATTCATAATAACAAATGCCCTTCAATGCAATAGCTTTTCATGACAAATTCATAAGGAGAACAAGTCTATAACTTAGGTGCATTTTTTCCACATATTTTCACATTACCCTTTTGATAATTAATATTAATATTAATAATATTACTATTAATATTATAATTATTATTACTATTATTATGACAATGATTATGATGATGATAATGATAATGATGATGATTAGTCACTGAGCACTTCAATGCAGTTGCCCTTCAAGGAACATTTACAGAGCCAGATTACAGCAAGGATTAAAAAATTATAAAAACAAGAACAATAAAAACAGCAAAAATAAATAATAACGATAATGAACTGCAGCCAAAGTGATATTACTTAATTCAGATTTGAAATAATTGCAATTAATTTTAATTAATTTCACATTGCCATTTCCCTGAATATTCTACGTTTAGAAAACATCTGCAAGTGATCACTAAAACTGCATTACAGCATAATCAAAAAGGCAGCAGCATGTAAGTAATAAACGAGCAATTTCCATACTGAACCCTGCTACCATGAAGTAATCTCTGTTCGTTCTAATTCAAATGGTGAAACTTACAGCAAAGTAAGAAAGCTACCAATCATTCATGCACAGAAGCTTTTTCAAAATGCACATATACGAAAGTAGATAACACATTTAGAAAAAGAATAATTTAAAAGATCCACAATAACATTTACTTTGCAGGGCTAAAAGAGAGAGTCCTGATAAATTTTCAGAATGCAGAATTACGCAGAAAATTAGTCCAAAATGCCCAAATATCAAAGTAGGTAGCAATTTTTTAAAACGAGTAATTTAAGAGCTGCACAATCACATTTACCTTGAAGGGCTGAATGAGATAGTCCTGGTAACTTTTCAGGAAGTAGGATCTCATCTTGCTCTGTTCGTTTGTCCATTTCCATCCAATTGTGAACCAACTCCACGTCATGGCTGGTGTTTTCGTATCCGTTAGAGTCTCGTAGAATTGCAGATCGTTCCGCATGATGTCAGCACTGTAGTTCCAGTTCAGTGGATAGTTCAGCATAATGGTATCGGCCTGCTTGATTGGCCGGTCCTTCTCTGTATGCAAAAACGTGTGGAAATAACAACCCAAAACAACACTTTCTAAACAAAGATCTGTTATTAGAGCAATCTCTCTGTTTCTCACTCCTGTCCGTCAGGGCTGAGAAATTCTTACGTGACAAGGCGTATTAATTAATAATAAAAAATTAATTTTAGATTAACTGCACGATGAGCGTGATTTAACAGATAGCCTCGATTCAAATCTGAAAAGACAACATAGATGCAGCAATGTATAAAATTTGAAGAAACACCTGGCTCACAAATTAGTAACTTATTACTTACCTGAATCAAAGCCTTCAAACTGAAAGTGAAGTCGCTTCACGTTATCGTATGGAAGGTTGAGGTACATGGCCTTCTGGAGATACTCGTCGGGAACTTCTTCACGTTCATTACGTTGACAGAGACAAGAGAAATAGCGAGCCCAGTGTATCGCTAGGCTAGCAGCGCAAAGCGTAAAAGCGTTATTGTTTTTGTTTGGATGCGAATCATCTGGTCCCGTTATGCCTGATTCAAGCACAAAATTGAATCAATCAATTAAGACATTTGCTCTGTCAATACTGCTGCATTTCATCGCTTCTAAATCTTTATGGCATAGAATCCACTATCATTATGATTACAGTGCATAAATTCTAATGCAAATACAAATATAATGCAATATGTCTTTGCAGTTTTGAAAGTTTCATTGAATAGAAGCGCACTACCAGGTATATATAACACTGAACAAGTTCGAAACACACAACTGCTTACTACCATGGACTGATGCTTTTCATTAGATATTGGTGCTATGTAAAGATGATAAATAAAATAAGTATCTCATATGAACGTCAGTTCTGATACAAAGTCTCCAGATCGATTGCCTCTTTCCAGTTTATCAACAAGTGTAATTAAGCCTGGTCCGAAAGACTTAGAAAGACTGCCTTGTCTGCAATTTCTAAAACGAACTGAAAACATTTAAGTTAAGAAGATCATAAAACATATTTTAAAGCTAGTTACGACTCTGGCAATTAAAAATTACTTGCAAAATCTTACCAATCATATCATATCGAGCGTTTCTTGGGTTGTAGACAGCTTGTTGTGCCAGGAACTTGGCAATGTCTCGCGACAAGTCGCACCCCTTATAGACAGGGTTAATCATGAAGTCTCGATCCCTAGTCATGGAGTAGTACTGTCGGAGCGCCCAGCTGACACCTGCCGTCACATAGATCTTGCGCCAGTTGCACTTGGGATCAGTCTTGACGCAAGTGTCTGGAGATACCTCTATTCCACTGAATGCGCTCTCATAGGGAAAGTGAACGCCCACACCACCAAATAGGGCAGCATTGTCTGTCGCTGATTTCATCATCGCACTCCTGATATAAAAGAACATGAAATGGAGCCCATATTATGTAACAATGTATCTGAATATATGACACTTTTAAGAGGCTCTTAAAAATGCCTTGCAAATGTTTGCAAATATTTGCGTAATGTCTTTTAAAACTTCTTGCAGGCACTATACACTCATAATGGCTTTGCATTATTCTTGTTGAGAACCATATTAACCATCTTAATTATTAATATTAATAGTTAAGATTAGAAATCTTAATTATTATCACAGTCATACCTCCTTATAATGCTACCCTGAAACCCATGTCAAGCACCACCCCAGAGAGGGTTAGTGCTATAATGAGGTTATGCATCAAAGGCTGAAAAATGTTCATCAAATACAAAAATAGCAACTAAATCTTAGAAATCCAACAGATATCATACTGTAAAAGAAATCTGAAAACAATTACCGGTATCGCAGTTGATTCTTCGCCATATCAGGATGAAACGGCAAAATTGCAGGCATGATGTAAAACTCATTATCCCACATAACGTGTCCCTGATAGTCCTTCTTCAGCGATCCTTTACCAATGCTTGTTCGACCACAACCATAGAAGACCTCGCTATAAATAGGAGGCAGCGCTGGGCTCTCAGCTGGCAGCGAGTTGAGAATGTAGAACTGAGAAAAACGGACGGCCTTCGTCAGCTGGGCGTCGGCTCCCTGGATCTCAATTCTTCCTCTGGCCCAGGTCTTCCTCCATTCAGCCACGTGTAGCATAAAGAGGTCGTAGTTGCCTTTGGCAGGAGGGGCTGCCTGAATGATCGTCTGGGCAGCATCAAATTCAGACCTAGCATGGACATGCAGAAGCTCAGTATTCAAAAAGGTAACTTGTTGATGCATCTGTGGTTATGCCTCAACCAAACGTTCCTTTGAACCCCTGGACTGTTGTTCTGAGGAGTTTCTATACAACCACATAAACAAGTTGGTGGTGCAGCCGCAGACTCCAAATGCAGTCTGCCACTGCATCAAAACACTTGCTTAACGTGGGTGACAATCTGATACCGTTATCCTAAAACCTTCACTATATCTGGCTAGCTGAATTCTCATATCCGGCTAGCTGAATTCTCAAAGTAAAAATCACTGCTAAATTTGGACTGATGTCACTCAGTAGTAACACTGATAACCTCGAAACGAACATAAATATGCTGCATCATTAACTGTTTGCTTAAGTAACTATGCCACTGCCTTTAGTTGGGTAGTGCCAGTTCCAAGCCTGGATAAAAGAGGAGGGCGACGTCAACGGCCTTTGATGCCATAAGAAGTCGTTAAACATGGGAACTACTACTGTTCGCATACGTAAACTGGGAATTAATATAAGAAAACGAAAGCTGCTGGTAACACACATCACACTATTTCCTTTCAGCAACTATTAATCAATAAGCAAGTTATATAGCACTGGCGTTTAATGCACAATATTTGAACCGATGGAGCAACAAAACCAAGCCGTTTCTCGATGTCAGTATAACTGTACCTTGCATTGGCTTCTTGTCTGTCAATAGCCATGATCATTGTATAATTGGCTTCACGGTTGCTTCCGCTGATGGAGATTTGTGGTAGTGGTAGCATGTAGAATACATGGACGACTTGTTTCGATCCCCCCTTTTCAAAAGATTTTGTTTCACCTTTAACCTGCCTGTCAGCAGAATAAAACACGAAATTCACACAAGAAAGTTTGGCTGAAAATTACAAAGGTATGACTATTTCACCATAATAGCATTTAGGCTCTTCTTGAGGCTGTTATAAGGTTGGTATATCATATATGCTTCAAATACATAGCAGTCAGCAAAAATATTTCAATTGATTTCACCTAATCCGGTCTCATCAGAAAACTTCTAATACATTGTTATTATAACACACTAGGCATCATTAGTAAAAGAAAGACTCAATTCCATAATCATAAACCTTCGGACCGACCCAGTTGAGATCCAAAAGTTCATGCCAAGACTTGACACACCATCTCACATAAGATAGGAAAATTTATCCGGAAATCCTTGATTGCTAGCGACATCAATCCATCCCAAGAACTGGGTTACAACCACGAGTATCTTCTCTGAAATGCCTATCCATCCCATACTAATCATCATCCCTGAAGATTCATCTGAAGTGAAGCAATTCTTTTCAAGTGTAAGCTTCAATCTTTGTACACGATTCATATAATTGTTTCGTAATTTAATCTAATTGTAAAAATTGTCAAAAGAAAAACAAAGTTTTCATTTTTCATGTATACCAGTTGCCACGGTAATTTTGCGGATTATTGAAAACAAGATCGTCAGTGGAATTCCACGATGGATAGTACATAGTAATTGTTCCTCCTCCTAGGGTTGCGGGGTTCATCTTCACATAGATGTCAACAACAAAAAGACGAATAAACTTCTGATGGAGGTAGATTTTGTGCTCAATGTCCGCAAATTCACATTTGATTGACTCCATAAAATAACCTAAAATAAAACAGAAAACTCACTTGAAAGAAGTTATTAGAACACAGTAAAATTGGAATGGCAGAAAACTTTCAAATAAGTATAAAAATTAACCTGTGATATTCATGACTCACTCACTAATTTTGAAAATATAAAATAAAAACTTAATCATGGCAAGACCAAAAAACTGTGCTCAAGAATTCTACATCCTGCATATTATTATTGTTATAGTAATTATCTGTACTGGAAGCATAATCAACACTGATAACAATATATGTATTGCAATTTTTTTCCTATGGGTTAAGTAATTACTAGCCCAACAATAGCAAGCTCCTCAACATCATCAATCAATACAGTACTTCCCCAACAATATAAATCGCGGTAGTACTTAGTACTTACCATCTTGGGCATTGAGTGTAAACTTTCTGGTTGCTCGTCGCTCAAAATCTGGAGTGGTGAGATTTACTCGAGTCATGAGTACTGCTGGAATAACTGCTCGGTGTGACTCAGCTAAAATGCACAGTTTACCAGTAATTATATTTTACTGCTGAACTGTACTATAGCAAGCTTTAGAATTTTCGTTATTTGTTTCATTTCTTTTAAATTATAATTAAAAAGCTATACATTATTGTTTATATCCAACGAAAAAATTACTCTAGCCAAACCCTTATGCCTAAAATCACATGCTGGACTGTTTTTAATGTTAAAGTTGTGTTTCATTAGACAGTCACATAAACATATGATAATTTGATTAGGTTCCTCAAACTGCGTTAAATATATATGACATTTACTATCTTGCATTTTGAGAAGACTGGCTCACCTCCTTCTCCATTGTATAAACCATTGAGATAGATGGCGTCACTGTAGACTGTCGTTCCAATGTAACCATTACCAAGAGTCGGCATGTACCTTGTGTTTATTGTCCGCTTGTCAGGCATCATTGGTATACTTTCAAATATAAAAATGGATCAAAACACCATTTAAGAACACAGCTGATTTAAAAGTAAAAAATAATATGTATGAATACTGACAACCATGTCTGTTATGCCACTGTCTGGTCTACAGCCGGCAACAGTTGCCACTACTGGCACAACTGTACCATTTATATAAATGGGCCCAATATATGCTGCTGTCTGAATAATAACTATCATTAGAGAATGAACAAACAAACTTTAATTCCAAACTGATGTTAAAACTAGATGGCAGACTACACACTAACTCTAAGGAGCAGTCAACTGTAAAGTAAAATCATAAACCCAAGCCAAAGATATGAAACTTGTGGCTTCCTTTCCGTAGTCTCGGTAAAAACCCCAAAAACCACTCTGTCGTGTCTGCCGCTCACACAGTCCTCTGATTTCAAAAGAGTTGTATATTTTGCCTAATATGCCTAAGCTTACCTTACTTTCCTTCTCTTGCCTTGCCTTATAAACCTTATCTCGCTTCACCGTGCTTTGCCTTACCTATCTTACCTTATCTTTCCTTACCTATCTTACCTTATCTTTCCTTACCTATCTAACCTTATCTTTCCTTACCTACTTCACCTTATCCTAGCTGTAGCTGTATATTCGTGTTTGAAGCTTTCTTAAACTCGTGATTTCAAATGGGTTGTTTATTGCCTTATCTTGCATTACCTTATATAATCTTAAGCTAATGTCAAAAATTGCTAGACTGTGAATCTTTATACAGCTCACCTTGAGCTCCTGATTTCAAAAGGGTTGGAGCTTTCGTCACCAATGTCTGTCGACTGTCTTTTCATCCTCTGCGATTTCACAGGATTCGATTTTGCATCAGATTTCTTGGATCCCGACATGATTTGCCCCAACCGATCGAATACATCGGCTAAGTTCTGCAGTGAAGGAAATTCGATGGCCAAGGAGTCACCAGCAAATAGGAGAAAGCAGCAAAGCAGCAGGTGACCAACATTAGGTTTCAGCAACATTTTGAGATCTAAAACATACGTAATCATTTTACATAATATTTCCAAAGTCATATAATATGAGATAACAGTGAAAATCGTCCTATGGTACAGTATATGCCCCAGTGAGTGGTTTCACAAGATGCTACAGAAATGCTCACATACATACATTGGACTAGAACTGTTCTGTGTAAAACAGCTTTTTCAGTTGCTGGACCTAAATTATGAAACTCCCTCCTTGTGTCTGTTCGTTCTGCTCAGTCGCTTCTGTCATTTCGTTCTCACCTTAAAACTTACCTCTTTCAAACTGCTTATCCACCGTAGGCTGCCTCTCTGTCTTGTGGACTGACCTTCTGGATATTGATCTGATTGTGGCTTGGCTTTGGTGCACCATCGGTTGATGCCATTAGACACAAGGTGCATTAGGAGTTACTAATTATCGTCATCATCATCATCATCATCATCATCATCATCATCATCATCATCATCATCATCATCATCATCATCATCATCACTAATATTGTTGTTACAGACACATTCAATACATTCCATACACACACGAATACGCACACATACAGACATATACAAATACATACATGCACATATACATACTTTTTTCTTCTTTGTTTTCGCATGTTTCGTTTGGCAAACAAAAGATTGGCATAATGCTTATTAAACTTTTAACAAGCTATCAATTTAAGTTTTCCATGGTTGCCCTACGTACGTCTTGAGTTCGAGATGTTGAGACTGAGATTACATCGCTATTCATAAGTAAGTAATTTTATTAATCTAAGGCAAATGCTCGCATTCACACACTACTGCACATTCATTTATTCCTATTCAGATCCCCGCATTCATATAGCGCCTCTTTTGGTCATTTATCAATATAAATTATAAATGCACATTCGTGGTGAGCCAGTAATCAGTGTTTGTACACTGCTATCATTCACAATGCAAAATTACTATGTGATTACAAATTAATCCTACCCGGCAAAGGTGTGAATCGCATAAGAGTTGACAATATTTGACATCAATGAGTTATAAAAAACTTGAAAAAAATTCGGCGCCACTCAGGAGAACCAAAGTCGGTGCTTAACGCCGCTTGATAGTTCATCTCATCTTGAAAAGCGATCTATTTATCACAAACGGCTTACCAGTCAGCTGGAGTAGGATAGCCAATCCGTATCTCGCTGGTTTCGTTATCTGCTTTGAAAGCGACCGATTTATCTCCTATCTATCGTATCATCGTTATCTACAGGTATGGACTAATCGCACGCGTTTAACTCCTGTATCTATGGCTGTACAGGTAGCAGGCCTTTGAATGACCTAATACGCATGCGCAGTACGCCAAAACAACTCAGACTTGAGCGTGTTCCTATTGGTCGGTGGTTTAAACAAACAGGGTTTGGCACGTTCTTTCGCCTGAGAATGAGTAGGCCTATTGAGCGACTAAAATATCACAGGGCTCGGTCAATAAATCGTTAACGTTGATCTTTCTCCTACATATGTATAATCATGGAAGCCGCACGTTCCTGTAAATACCTAAGAACTCAAACAAAACAACAAACGTCCAACGAACCTAAGATCATTTTGATAATACCATATTACAACACCACATTCTAGTGCATCACTCACCCAGTTATAAACAGCGCTTAAGTCAGCAGAGGCGCGATACGCAGTATGTACGAGTTGCAAGAACAGTTCCCAAGTCCAACCTCTGAGAGTATGCCATGAGTGTGAAGTGTTCACGAGTGTGCGACTTCATTTTCTTAGCCTCAGCATCAAGAGCTGGTGGCCAAACTTCTCTCTCACCACCTGAGCTTGCCAACTGAGTACGGCGGATGCGCTCATGCCATAGCAGAGTTGGCTAGGGAGCGAGTGTGGGACAGAAATATGTCTATCTTTCTGTAGTTAGGAGGATTTTAACACCCGACCTCAAAGGTTTTGACAGGGGTTAATCACTGGACTATCGCTCTTGCTTCATAACAATGGAAAGAGTTTCAACAAATTAGGGAACAAAGACAAAAAACAGGTTGCCTTAGTCCATGCAAAACTAGACTGCTGCAATTCACTGTTTGTTAACATAGACACCACTCAAATAAACTGCTTTCAAGCTATCCAAAATGCTCTTGCACGTGCTGTCACCAAAACTCCCAAATTACAGCACATAACTCCTGGTCTCAAATCACTTCACTGCCTTAAAATACCTCAACGAATAGAGTACATGTATGATGCACAAAGTCCTACGATTACGATTACGATTACTAACGATTGCATAACATTACATTATAGCTCGGTCGTTGGGTGCGCTTTGTGTTTTTGGTCAGTTTGGGTTTGTTCATTTGTTAGATTGTATGAGGGTCGAGGCCATTTTCATCGACTTTTGACACTGGTTTTAATATGTGGAAAGGGTAGCTAATTATGTATATTGGTGCATCACATCGGCATAGTGGGGTACAATTTGCCGACTGCAATGGAAGACTTTGTATTAATTCAATCGCCAGGTGACGCTGATAAATCGCGCGAAGGCTCTACGATATATATGTCAGAGCCATGTTTTATGTTCGTTTATAGCGACATCTTGCGGATGTTTTGTTGAACGCTGTGGAGCGTTTCCCGTTTTTTATTTTGTTTTCTATACAGTATTCTAACAATAATGAAGGAATCATTTACTGGCGTACACAGTCCGGCAATTTTCTTCTGAGTTCTTCGTTGTTCTTATTTGTAAGTATGATAACGATGAAATTTAGGATTTGCTCCGAAACGTGGAAATGTTGAGAGTGCGCGATTGAAACACCACTAGACCCCCCCCCCCCAAGACACTCCCATAACCATAGAAAACCCTAGACACAGTCCAGCAATAACATTAATTTTGCAGTTATTTAAATCTATTTTCAGTCTATACAACAAAAATAGCGTACCAAATTAGAAGCGGTGTGCAAGGCCTGCAGCAGTTCAGCAATTACACTGCTTATTACGGGCAAAAGTATCGAATCCCAATTCTTGACATTGCAGTGCTGCAGTCGAAAGCAAGGCATTGCACTTCAGCCTGGTTTACTGAGGCATCTTGGACAGTACGTCTTCGCATCATTGTTTGTATCCTCTAGTCCACTCGCTTCGTCATTTTTTTTATCACACGTCGCTACCAAGATTAGTCACTATCTGAATCACTTTCAAGAACTGCATGTAAGACATCATCGGCAGTAAGTTAACACTTTGCCATTTTTTTCTTGCTATTGACCCTTGCTGTTGCTTAGCTACCAGACTGGAAGTTGCTCATAAAAACTTATGCAGCCCAAATTAGGCTACAATGTACTAAGTCTGTAGTATGTTCCAAATGCTACACTGCATGAAATATTCCACGCAAGGACCATGCCTGAGTCAGTGTGTTTATGCCGAATTATTCCGCCACGTTGGGCACTGGATATATCAGTCATGCAGTGGTTGTGCAGTTAAAGCACTTCATAGCAAAATTAGTGCTATAATTGTAAGGCTGTTAATTTATTATTATTTGTATTTAAAGCACTTTGGAACAGAATCAGTGCTACATATGTTTGGATACTGGATTAGATTATATCCGTGTCTAAATTCAGTTTCAGGGGTCATCTGCAGAAATTGCACATGTTCCTAGCAGCCATGGCTCTTGACTTATGTTTTACCCCTTTGAGCATGTTTGCTTTCCTAGGTTAGATTGTCTTATGGGACTGGTCATCTGGTTGAGCATGTTTGTTTTCCTAGCTTAGATTGTTTTATGGAACTGATCATCTGGAATCAATCAAATAATGGATACATACCAGCTGATGCCTTTGTGCATTGCTATGAATTTATGAGTTCATAAAACTTGATTGTTGTCGACTTGATTGTTGATTGATACCTCTTTGTTGTAGTTCAACATCTGTAGTGCAAATCGTTTAACGTGAAATGCAGGGACTAGTGTGAACAATTTGTTTTAACCGAATTTGATCTTAACCTTTCATTCCAGTATTAAAATTTTTAATATAAGCAGGTTGTATACAATACACAATGATCGTTGGGTATAACACTTGTAATGGAGTACATGCAGTCACAAAAACTACACTAGACTACACAAATTCATTCTTCTCTACGTGATCATTAATTTAAAAGATATAAAAAGATGAACTTGTTAAAATTTAATGTTACTACTTAAAAGGTCAAAATTAATAAATATTCAAAAGCTATTATGAAACTAATATTACATGCTTCAAAAGATGAATCATAACAAATAGTAAGATTATCTTGGAGCTCATGTTCGGTTGACATTGGCCACAGTCGGTGGGAAATATCTAGTGTATAAGTCAAAAATGCTACATCTTATATTTTGTTCTTTGTTAAAAGTATTTTTGAGGATACTGTGAGCTGAGAAGGTTATAAGTGGCATAGGCCAAACTGTCACAGCACTATAATGAATATCTCAGCTGCCAAAAGTGCGAAATTGCAATTTCGAACCAAACACCTAGGAAAAAGTGCACCCAGGTGTTGAAAATAAATGTTTTATGTTATCCAAGGTTTTGTAATGCATTTACTTCTGCTGGACCTCCATATTTTTTGTGTTAGGCAATATTTTCATTTTATCAGTTTCATGGTAAAGGAACTAATTTACATTAAAAACGGACTAAGCATCATATTCGTGTTAACCAATACTTTACCTTAAACTTTTTGTGTTAGGATCTCTGCGCTTTCTCCGGCCGCCGTAGTTAGTATATGACTTTCGGCTGCCCTCTGACCTGTGTTCTGGCCTTTGTCCTGGCTTGGACCTGACCCAATTTTAGTCTCATTATTGAGTTTGATTTATTGTAATAATACACCATACAGTTATGCAGTAACACAAAGACCATATATGTCACTAGTCCATTCCAAAGTCTTGGAGGATATGTGAGTGTTCTTGGGTTGTAGTTTTAATCTGTATTACTACAAGCTACAAGATAATCCAAGGTGTTAACTCCACTGATAAGGGCTGCTCTGACGTCAGCTACATAGATTATTTATGAACTAGAGTTATCCTATTATAAACTGCACATCTAATATACGTAAATGTGCATGTTTTGCTATAGTGACCATATGGCCTTGACCCTGCTTATTTTTCAATGAATTTGTTCGGCAAGATCCAGTGTACAGAACTAGGATGAACACTGACCCACACCATTAAAAATCTTAAAATACATACTAACAAACAGTGACAATGCTAAACACGATGAAAAATACTAAACCACTGAAAATAGTGAAACAATGAAAATACTGACACAATGAAATACAAAGAACCAGTGAGATACAAAGAAATATAAAACATTTGTTTAGCTAATGTACGCATTATGAGACAGAAATGCAAAAGATATCATATCATACAAATGTACACTGCTGGCTGTTAACTGTCAGTGCTTAAGTGCAGATATCTGTCAATAATGGTTCACTAATTCCTGTCTTGAATTGACCCAGTGATGGAGCTTCCACCATAGATGGAGGGATTCCACATATTAACAATTAGGCAAGAGAAGAAATATTTACGTGAAGGCAGTGTGAAGGCATGGCATGAATCCCTAGGTGCTGAGAGTACATGAGCATCTCGGTGCTGTCAGCCTCCTGAGCACCGCGAGTAATTTTGTAGCACGTGATAAGATCAAGTTTTAGGTGGCTTGCCTTCAGAGACTCAAGTTCAAGAAACAGTGAGGGGTGGGCATAGGTCAGAACTGAGTGGGGTAGTGTAAAGGATAAACAGTAGAGGTCCAAGGACGGAGTCTTGTGGACTCCACAAGTAAGAGGGCATGATTGGGATGAGGCTTCCGATGTTTCAGCGGAGGACGAGGGATAAGAGAAATAAGACTGTGTCCATAGGAGAGCAGTGTCAGTAAAACCAAACCCGGTTGAAAGTCTTTGGAGTAGGCCTAAACAAGAAACCCGTTGAGGAGAGGTGGCAGAAACAAGCCCATTGTAAAGGGAAGTGAGTAGGGTTTCAGCTGAATGCTTTTTATAAAACCAGGCAAGTGTGAGTAAAGGAGTGAGTTGGTAGTCAGATATTCCTTAATCTCAGATAATTTGGAGATGAAAGACAGGTTAGAAAGAGTTTGAAAGAGTTTGTTCAGTTAATTTGGAGATGAAAGACAGATGAGAGAGTTTGAAAGTTCAAAATGATTTCTTTATCAACTGATGGTTTGTTGAGAAGAGGGGTAATCAGAAAGTTTGATGGGGGGGGGGGGGGGGGGATATTATTACCAGTAGAGAAGAAGATGTTGATTATTTTGGTAGTGATGGGAAAAACCAAAGATGCAGGAAGGAGGTACGTGTACGGTCAGTTCGCCCTATTTGTTTGGAAGAGATTTTACAGATGTTATATTTTAGTCTCTGATGTTGGTTAGAAGAGAGATAATGGGGATCGAGATGGGGAAGGTGGACAGTCATGAGTGGGAGAGGGAGCAATAGCAGGTGGATTGTTTGGTGGTTTTGGAAAGTAGAGATTGAAGAGAAAGACGGAGGGTACTACTTTTGTCGGAATGGAAAGAACACAATGAGTCAGCTATTGAAGAAGACGGAAGAGAATTTGGAAGTGGGCTGGTGGAGTTCCAGCGGATGAGTTGCTTTATGGTTTTCCAGCGAAGGCGAGGGCTAGAGGATGGGAGTGAACGAGTGAGGAGCAAAATCCATTTATAGCCATAGCGAAAAGGTTAGTGTTTATTTGTGGCAGAATTAACGCCCGAGAGAAATTGAGGATTACGGTGCGTATGTAAGTGCGTTCAAGGCGTCGACGGAAAGATTTGAAGGCCTGGATATAGGAATTGTACCAAGGATTGAAAGAGTGGGAGCAGGATTTGGTAATAGTAGGAGCATGTGTGACGACCCGAGCTACTTCTTTAAGGCTAGTGCGGGGTTCGACTCTGGTGGTCTACCTAGAGCTTTTCTCAAAGAAGAGGAAGAAGAAGAAGTCGACACCAGTGTTGTAACTTTCTAACTTTTATTCCAACCAAACACTTAACTATAGTGTTAACGAGAGTAATCCAAGTGAACAAGAACTTGACGACTAAGTAATTCCAACGACGACCGGCAACCGCTCTCTACGACAGACCGACTTCTTCTTGACTTCCGAATGCGTCCTCATATTCGTTCCCGTTACCAAGGGAACAGCTTCCCGCCGGGAACCGTTGCTATGGAGACGGCTCTCGGCTCCCGTTGCTAAGGAGACGGCTCTTGTTGCTATGGAGACGGCTCTCGGCTCCCGTTGCTAAGGAGACGGCTCTCGTTGCTATGGAGACGGCTCGGCTCAGGAGACGGCTCAGCTCCCGTTGCTAAGGAGACGGCTCTCGTTGCTATGGAGAGGGCTCTCGGCTCCCGTTGCTAAGGAGACGGCTTTCATTGCTATGAAGACGGCTCCCGTTGCTAAGGAGACGGCTCTCGTTGCAATGGAAACGGCTCTTGGCTCCCGTTGCTAAGGAGACGGCTCTCGTTGCAATGGAAACGGCTCTTGGCTCCCGTTGCTAAGGAGACGGCTCTCGGCTCCCGTTGTTAAGGAGACGGCTCTCGTTGCTATGGAGACGGCTCTCGGCTCACGTTGCTAAGGAGACGGCTCTCGGCTCCCGTTGCTAAGGAGACGGCTCCCGTTGCTAAGGAGACGGCTCTCGTTGCTATGGAGACGGCTCTCGGCTCCCGTTGCTAAAAAGACGGCTCCCGTTGCTAAGGAGACGGATCTCGTTGCTATGGAGACGGCTCTCGTTGCTATGGAGACGGCTCTCGGCTCCCGTTGCTAAGGAGAGGGCTCCCGTTGCTAAGAAGACGGCTCTCGTTGCTATGGAGACGGCTCTCGGCTCCCGTTGCTAAGGAGAGGGCTCCCGTTGCTAAGAAGACGGCTCTCGTTGCTATGGAGACGGCTCTCGGCTCCCGTTGCTAAGGAGACGGCTCCCGTTGCTAAGGAGACGGCTCTCGTTGCCATGGAGACGGCTCTCGGCTCCCGTTGCTACGGAGACGGCTCTCGTTACTCTGGTGACGGCTCTCGGCTCGCCACACATGTTTGTCAAGGATAGTGGAAGGAGTGGTTTTGTAGGAAGAGAGGTCATGAGGGGAGAGTGGTATTGTAGGAAGAGAGGTGATGAGGGGAAGACAGGAGATTTAAAACAAGATATGAACAGGATATATTTTGAATGAAGACTTCAATTCTTTTTGAACTCTTGTGGCAAAAAAATGGAAGATGGGATTAGGACATGGAATAGGTAGGATGTTAAGGCGTGTGAAGATGGGGTAATGATCGGATGGTGTATCAAAAGATAAGAGGTATCAGGTGATAGCCTGGCGATGTGGTAATGAGGTTGAGTGTTTAACTGTGAATATGGGTGGGGAATTTGACATGCTGGACCAGTTTAGTTGATGAAAACAGGTTGAGGAATTCTGAAACAAATGTGTCATTTACAGACTCTAGCAAGTTAGAACAAGTCAGATGCCTGGACAGCCAACTATGCTGGTGTTTTATGATTAGCCTATGCTGAAATAGGTGGTCAGTAATATTGTGGTTGATTTTTCCATGAATTTGCAGCAAGTTCTGGTAAAAAAGATAGGTCAATAGTTGTTGGGGTCACATGTTGCATCTTGTTTGAATACAGGGTTGACTAGTACTGTGCAACTTTTGCTAATCTACTGATATCTAATCTAATCTTTGACGACTAGGTAGTCTTTGACTGTGCTATAGGTAAATAATATTTACTTATACAGCACCTTCTAAGTGTTTGTTTTATCGAATCTAATGAAATATAGACATTACAGAGGCAACTAGACATTTATACAGTACCTGCTAAGCACCTTTGTGTGCATTTTTCTACCCTGTTGGTCGCTCTTTTGGTTTTGTCAGTCACCTCAGTAGAGAGTTTAATGAATAATTGCTTTATGCTCAGATTTTTACTGTGGCCGCGTTAGTGTTTTGGAGTTATCTTTCATTTTCGTCTTGGAGTTTTTGTGTTTTTGCACGGTTCTCTGTCACACGTCACCGAAGCATCACTACTATTGCACCGGTCCACTTATTCAGAGGGTGACTGGCTCTGAGCTGGACAGTCGAGCCTCAGACCTAATCGTAATCGTAATTCCGAGATTTCTACAGCGCCCAACGAAAGCCGCGCCGCGGGGACCAGCTTATTCACAGGCGCTCAGTCAAAAAAAATCGATAGGCAGAAGGGTCCGGTTCCAGGTCAATATCCAAAAGTCAGACGGAGAGACAGCGTGGCAGCTACGGGGGGGGGGGGGGGTTGGTGTTGGAGAGGCCTATGTAACTGGAAATTTTGAATTCAGTGACGGAAAGGTGAGAGAGTCTTTGGATGGAGACGACCGTCCACAGAGAGGTTCTTCGACCAATCGGTCGGCTGGTGATTAATGCTGGACGGTGAGGCTACCGTGTGCTGCGGTCTTCATCACACGTCGGCTGGCACAGGCAGCACTTTGTGATGTAGGGCTTACTTAGAAGGCAGTATAGTGTTTAAACATTTGACTAACTAACTACGCTAATCTAATCAAAGCTAATCTAATCTAGACATTACACATTTACACAGCACCTTCTGATCTGATCTGATCTGATCAAATATAATCTAATCTGGACATTATGCAGGGACAGACAGACAGAGGGTGTCGTCTAAGTACGTCTTTGATCGGATCAAATCTAATTAAAGTGGAAAATTCTATATCGAGGCATCAATCGATGGTCATTTCTAAGCAAAACCACATTTCGAATCCTTTGAACCGAACGACAGGGCAAGCGTTTGTAATCAACTGTATACACAGCGACTGGTCCGGTTTGAGACGGTCCCTCGGGCCACCGAGTAGGCGGGGCCAGAACCGTAGACCTTTCCGCCGTCGGATCGCGATGAGTTGTTGCAGCCCGACAGACAGACTCTATTGGGCGTGTGGTGTTTGTTGTGTGGTAGTGCACGTCTTTGTGGCTGGCACAGTTGCATATATCCATCTTTTCATACCCGGTAAGAACCGAGGTATCGGGCGGACTGCAAGCGGCTTCGTCTCAAATCCAGGACCCAGTGACTGCCGAAACCGTACTGGATTAAGCTAAGACTAAAGTCTAAGGGTCTTAAGAAGCTCCGACAACATCGGAAACTTGCGCGCGGGCAGACTGTAGTTTAAAAATAATCTTTGGGGCACAGAACCTAAGCACAAGTGATTACTGTTATGGAGTAACTAGCTTCGATAATCTAATCGGTTTTGGCTATCCATGGAATTTTCTGTAAGCAAGGTCTTTACTACGTGACGGTAAGATACGTTTTTATGTTCAGATCGTTAAAGCTGTAGCTTTGGTCATTGATTATGTTTTTATATCCTAGCATCGTTCTAGTTTAACTAAGTTTTAAGCTAGTAAATGTTTCTGTGTTTAAGTCCATCGTTACGTATTGTAACCTAACTTCATTCATGTCTAGCTCAAAAGGGTTTTAAGGCATCATGATTTTCAGAGTACATAATAGTCTAGTGGTGAGTATGGCCTACTGTCAGCGTAGATGTTGGGGTTCGAAATAACCTGAAAGGTTGGGCTTGCAAATCCCCTACAGGACAGAGAGGCATTTCAGGGTAATTTTTCATTTATTACTTGCATCTTTTAGTCCTCGGGGACCAGAAGATTTCGGTCACTCTAACGCGTCCTAACAAATTCACTTGTAAAATTAGTGCACTAACAGTACACAGACGGCAGAGGTGAGGACCGGCCTTTGGTTCTCATATGCCAAGGCTAAAAAAGTCAGTCTCCCGTGACTGCCTCTGGGGCTAAATTAAGGGGCTGCATAAACATGTAATTTATCAAATTGGAGAACCTTGATTGAGCCAAAATTAAAGATTAACTGATTATGGTGAATGCAGGTGAGTTGTTCGTGAATGATTGTGATTGATCATCATTATGTGATGACTTATTGACAGAGTTGAATTATTGTCAACAAATGCAGATGTAAATGTTTGGGAAGTAAAGACAAATTAATTGTAAATGAAAAATGTACTGGTACATTATGATTTATTTTACCCTACCTCTTGGAACAGTCTTTCTTTGCTTGTATGTACTGTTTCGCTTAACTCCACTGAACAAATGTTTTCAAACAACCATAAAATGCTCTTTATCAGACAGGTTAGATAGTCATGCATGCAGCACTTTTGAGAGATACTTAAAGGTGCTATATAAAGTGTGTAAGTGAAGCAGATGTACGGCATGCATTTGTGTAGGGCCTTTAGAAACCTCAGAAAGATGCAGAAGTTCAGGAACATGGTTCATATTTGATGATGAACTTCTAGCCTCTAAACAGCAGTGCAGTACATTAACTGCCAGACTTACCTCTGTGTGTTGATTCGTAAAGGTTATTTCCAAGCCAGCCTATAATCAAGCCATATCCACCTCGCGGTTATCAAGCTGGGTTGCTAACACAGCCATGCTCCAGGTGGAACGGAAACTTCTCCAGGTAATCAACAGAAGAAAGGCCGACTGTGTTATGCAACTGGAAGGATGATGGGAGATGAAAACCAATTGAAAGATTGCAAAGTCCAAAGGCACATTGCTTTGTGAACCACAGGCTTAGATCTGCCAGTAAATGTTTTCCACATGCGTTTAACCTGGAACAACTTTATCTGGGTCAAGGTCAGAGCGCTGTTGCAATGTTTAAAAGGAAAGAGAATGCTGTTGCAATGTTTAAAAGGAAAGAGAACGCTGTTGCGATGTTTGAAAGGAAAGAGAACGCTGTTGCAATGTTTAAAAAGAAAGAGAACGCTGTTGCAATGTTTAAAAGGAAAGAGAATGCTGTTGCAAAGTTCAAAAAGGAAAGAGAACGCTGTTGCAATGTTTAAAAGGAAAGAGAAGCAAAGTCCTGGTCTTGTTAGGTGTAAGTTGTACATTTGAAATGCAGAATTGTGTCTGTACCAATGTCTGTGACTGCAAAAGGCCTAGATCAGACTTTATCCAAGTCAAAGTCTGATTGCAAAAGCGTGCTACTGCCAGACTAAATATAGTGCATGACCAATAAAATTGGAAGCTGGGTTACATGTCCTGGTTATGCTTGGAATGTGGGAAAAGCTGAAATACCCTGCATGGTGTATCAACAACCTCACTTAGTATAACAGCATGACAAATGAAATTTGGAAAGTAGGTTACTTACATGTCCCTGTTATGCTTGGAATGTGGAGAAAGATGAAATGGGTTTCAGGCTTAAGTAAACTTCAGAAAGACTAATTCATGCAGCTATGGTGTGAGTTTGTGTTTACCTGCGTTTTACCGCATGTATATACATTTATATATATATATATATATATGTATACATATATATTGACTGACATGTTTCAATATAATTATGTGTGTATATTTAGCTTTTATTTGCCTGGCTTATAAATTTTTATGTAAGACACATACTTGTCTAGTTTTCGTAGTTTAAAACCGTATCTGGGTATGTAGAGCTATAGATGTAGCTATACAAACATTAAATACAGCCACAGCCTATATGTCTTTAGCTCTCTACAGAAAGCCATTTGTTTGGGTGCTAAGCCTTGCGATTTTCGTGCAGACACTTTTCGCATTTATCATCGTTTATGATATATGAACTCGAAACAGGCATTCACGGGCGACTTTGCTAACTCAATAAGCACTTTGTTGGCCAGGCACAAAGGGCTCCCTTTATTATCTTTCTCTCTCTCTGCCTCGGTAGGGAGCAGAGCACCCCGCTCGACAACTCGCCTCCAACCCCCATCTATTTTCTGTGAGTTTATGGGTTTGAAACATTCGACTGTGTAGACGTAGGTTCGAAGAAGTAGCCAAGTGTAATTGTGGACGTCGTGAAAGGCCCTGAATGAAAGCGAGTGAAGCGGGGTGTAAGTGTGTCGATTGAGGCGTGTTGCAGGTGTAATTTTTTCCCCGTCATAAATATTTTAATTTAAAAAGAGCCATCGATCATTCGTCCGGGGCAGTATGATTACAGGTTCCGCCTTCGGTCTGCAAGAGACTGACTGTCGTGGAGGTAGGTGAAATACGGACTAGATTTGTGAAAATCTGAGAAACGGGTCGTGCTGTGAATCCAGTATTCTCTTTGTTGATCCTGGGCTTTTTGTTTGTTTACCTTCCGACAATGACAACGAAAAACGTGCAGTGTCTTTTGATAATGTCAGTGCCACTATTAATTAGTTAATCAAGAAATTAAATTGTTGAGTTGCAATAAAAAACGTCAGTGCCACATGATTAGGTGTTTGACAACAAATGACAACCTGAATATGAAGCAGTTCTTGATAATATTTGGGTTCCAAAGGCTGCACTGGAAAAAGATGATTTTAATTTATTTCTTCAATTCATTTAATTTTCTTTTGTCTTTATTCGTAAATTTACCGGCACTGCTGTTGTCTTATGCTTTATTTTCTTTCTTAGGTTTTCTGTTTGCCTTTTTGGCTTCAGTTTGCGTCTGGTTTACATTTACTTTACCATTGTTGTTCCTTACCGTGTTTTGCTGTGCTGCTGGTTTTCTTGCCAAATTGTGTTCAGTACAAATCTTTATTCATGTCGTGATATAATTTTTTGTTTCCAAGACGTGTTCGCTATCGAGATGTTCCTAGTGTAATGTAAACGGTGAAAACAAATATTGGTTGTAGAGTTAAGAAGCAGCCTTCCGTACTGAAATTGAGAGTTGCGAGTGCCTTGCTGACTGTCGTCGACACCTGTTGTCTTGTCTTTCCTTAGGCTGTTGGCGCTGGCACCTGTTCTTCCTGTTAATTAGACACAGGATCAGGCCGCGGACAGACCTCCTTGCCGCGGACTATCAGGAGATTTATTTCAGGGGCTCCGGCAGTAGGACAATTGGGGTGGGTGATTGGAGCTAACTGGACCTTAAATGATTAAGTGTAGTGGCCCGTGTGACGGGGAGTGCGATAATTAGGGCGTTTGCTTGGACTCCCCTTGCGGCTCCAGGGACTAGATCGTTGGCTGGGTTACTGATGAAGTACAACGTACCCTTTACAGGTAAATATGCATTTATGTGGCGCATTTAGAGGACATTTATAAAGCGCCTATTTGACATGTGTAACCGCATGGCATGGTAGCCGATTGGTTTATACTCTTCAGGTCTTTTGTGAGGTACCGAAAAAGGCGCTGTATAAAGTAGTTCCAATGTTTAACGACAGCTTATGGCATCAAAGGCCGTTGCCGTCGCCCTCCTCCTTTATCCAGGCTTGGGACTGGCACTACCCCCAAACAAGGCAGTGGCAGAGTTGTGCTGTATAAAGTGTCTTGATACACACATGCTATGCACGGCAAGGCTTTAATTTATGGTTTGGCAGAAGTGATTGAATATATGTATGAGAAAAATTTCTTAAATGTGAGATACCCTAAATCGGAGGGGGAAGTTTTCCTTCTTCCTCACCATCCATGAAAAATTGCCTTTGTTTACAGCTTTCAAAAGACGTTGATGAGTTAGCTAGATTGGGGCATATCCTTCTCTCCTTCCGTCTTTTTAAACTTAGAATAGCTATACTGCTATTACATTTGTCCTGCTTTTTCATACTAATAAAGTATTACTATATGGCATTTCACTTAATTAATAAATTAAGTGTTCAGTCAATTAAGTAAGTGAAGCACTTACTGATTTATGAAAAATGGAAAAAATGTTGGAGGAGATGTAACACTGATCCTAAGCTTTTGGGTGGATATGTCCTCTCTGTCTCACAGGGATCCACCCCTTTGCAGTTTTCTATTTATAGCATCCCTTTGTGGTATCCAAGTTCCACTGCAAACCAAACATTTCAAGATTAGGTTGGTTAGACTACATAAACAGGATGTCAGGAAGTTGGAAGCTGCTTTGGAGTGGCTGTGAACATGTTGAACAAGCGGGTTTCCAGCTCTCTTCCTAACATGACCGATTCCTTTAGGATTCAGATTGGCCCATGAGAACTTTTGTTAAATAAATAAACATTCCCCTGATATTGTAGAAGGATGTTTGTCGTGTATAGCTTTGCCGCTGAACCTCTGGGTACTGGTTGTCCAGTTGGCACAGTCAAAAAAATTGCCAGACATTAGAATAATGCTTTTGTGGGGAAACGTAGAATTATAAATTACCAAAGATTTATTTAAATGTGTGAACACTCTTACAAGCAGTGTATGTCGAGAGCTGACGCTAGTGTGGCTATGCTCACGTGCATTCATTCAGAGCACATTTAATGCATGGTCAGATGGCTTCTTTAGTGCCGTGATGTTAATGCACAAGGCAATCAGTCAATAGTCGATTTTAATAAACCTTAGTCAAAAGTCTTAATCCACTGGAGAACCCCACAGATGAAGGATAAAACTGTGCACATTGTACCAGTCTGCATAATGCCCAAGATTTCTCTCTTATTTATTATTTAATAATAATAAAATATAATATTAATATTATTGTTGTTATCATGATTAACATATTTATGGTATATCATAACATCTTGTGAGATTTACCAGCATTACCAGGATGTCAGGCAAAGATCTGTTTAAACTGTACACATCTCAACAGAAATAAAACAATAAGAAACCGACTGCCATTGTGTGTGCACAGCGTGAGACGGAAGCTTGAAAAGAAATGAATTGATCCTTCTGTGTGAAGCATTCTTGCCTGTGGGACATCTTCCTCCTTGTTTTCCTGCTTGGCCCTCAAACAACATTTGATGGATGTCCGTATAATTTACATCATTAGCCGAACGACTTGCTGGCCTTGACAGTTCTGGCGGAGAATTATCGGTCTGTTTCAGCTGTCTGTACCCACACAATTTATCAGTTTATCTTGAAAAATGTAAGTGGTCTATGGAGCTTACAAGTTTGGCATGAAGAGATACCCATACTGAAGCCATTTAGACAACACACCAGCCAAAACAACTTTTAGATTTGAGGCTGAACAGATAAATTATCTGTTCATTAGGATTCATCATTCGTGATCCTCAGTACAACACTGACCAGGAACTCATGTGAACACCGTGTCAACTTTCAGCGATGGATGAGATTCTGGTGGTTGAGTTGTTCTACGTGTATGCGAAAGTCCACCAGCGGTGACATTTCCAGCTATTGAAGCATTCTTCTCATTCTCCCCTCCTTCAGGGTTTCTTTTCAGCACCATAGTTTATTCAGCATTTGTCATCTCATTTAGGGATTTAAATACCTAAGAAGGCGTCTTAATCTTGATAAAAATAGTCTTGCCAAAGCAAGCAGGCAGGCAGGCAGGGAGGCAGGCAGGCAGGCAGGCAGGGAGGCAGGCAGGGAGGCAGGCAGGCAGGCAGGCAGGCAGGCAGGCAATAGCCTGTACAGTTTATCAATACTGCCGGAATATTGTCCAGCTACCCTTTACAGGTCTGTATGCCATTCGGATCTAGAACAGAATAATCTGTTCACATAATGTTTGTCACTCAGCTTTCGTCTGTTGAGGACTCTGCGCTCAAAGAGTGGTTCTCGTTGTCTTCCATCTTGTTCCTAGCCCTTTCCGTGGGGGTTAGGAACCGATGCTGCTCGTCCGATCCTGGACTGCCCGCCAGCCTGCGGCTCCTACCACCCATTGAGTGGAGGAATTTGGCTCTCATTCCATTGTCCAGGGACTTGGCGATAAGCCTGCTTTAATTTCTCACACAATATACCGGAATTATCGAAAAATCCATTCAAGTGGACCGTGTGTATATCGAGGAGTTGTGAGCAAATATTTGCCTTCTCGATGCGACTATTGTAAGCCTTCGAGCCTCAAGTAACAGATTTGCCCGGCCGTTCTGTCGCTAGAAAATTGAATGTGTTTATTGACTCTGGCCGCTTGACGCCGTAGGCAGAAGTCACGACGGCTGTATTCCTGTTAAGAAGGAATAACCTCTGAAATTGTGTTAGGTCCCGGCATTTGTTGTGTTGTTGGCTATCCCAGTCTCTGATTGAGGCTTGAATACCTATATATAGGATCTAGGCATTGGTAAGCACTACTGAAAGGGACCTGATTAGCCGCAGGACTGGTAGTGTTCCGTAAAGCAAGGCCAATGTTTGCTATGACCTAGTAATTACTGAAGCCGCCAGACCTAATTGGGTATTAATTTGCCAGAGAGAGAGAGAGAGAGAGAGAGAGAGAGAGAGAGAGAGACAGAGAGAGAGACAGAGACAGAGACAGAGAGAGATTCCTGAGTAGTTTTTAGATTTTCAGAGGAATTTTCTTATTCCAAATCATTCCAAGAAGCAGGCCGAAATTTCTTATATTTGGTAATGACTGGCTACATTTCACGAATGCCCTAGTTTTCTGGGTTGGATTTGTCGGATGGTGAAGTGGTTGAAAGGTTTGGAAGAGTTTTACCATCTCTAGACAAGTTACCCTCCTGGTATATCCAAGCATTATAATGAGTATTATGTTGTACTTGTTAGTTTACTAACAGTTTACTTGTTTTACAATTTCCTGAATCTGTCAAAATCTAAACAAACTTAACCCTTCATGAAGTTGGGTACCAAATTCTTAGATTTTGGTGAGCCAACAAGTTTCTAGGTGAGTTATGAGTGCCATGTTCCAGTACACATGTCTGACGCATTTGTTCTTTTTCCACGTGTGGCACATTAAAAACTTGTGCACCGCAGGAGTTTTACTACACCGAGATGCAGCACACATGCAGAGCACATAGGGGAAACATTGTCCCGCAGATCTGAGCAGTTCTCTGATTTACAAACCGCACCTGGTAACAATATTTCTGAACATCTATGGTAAACGAGTATACATAGGCCACTGCTTCTGCAGGATAAGTAAACCTGGCAGTGGGTTTTGGGTTTGGCCGTTCCAGCACAGTTGCCGAAAGGTACGCTAATCGTACGTAGGCCTACTGCAGTTCCTTACATTAAAAAGGTGTCCTATCTTGTTGAAGGGCTGTGGTCTTTTCTGTGCTGTAGCCAAAAGTTCCTTTGACTGCAAGATGCTCTGTGGGTTTCTGTAGAGGCATGTAAATGCATGTGTTATCTTTACCACTAACTTCGTTTTTACTTAGATTTATTGTCAGCACGAAACAAGTTTTTCACTATGGTTTACATGGTGCCATGTGTATTACATCGCAGACATTTGTCGTAATCGTAATTCAAAATTCCACGCTTCTTTCTAGATCACTAAGTGGATTTATTCCATAAGGAGAACCGTATAGGTCTAAATTGACTGTTACAATACAATTAAGAGAGCCAGGCATGTGTCGCGTTGTCGGATGTTGCACTTATTGTCTTACGCTGTATTGTGTGGCATGGGCTCTCTTTCATGTATCTGTTTCAGTTTTGATGAGGTCTGATTACGGACCGAAATTAACGAGTCCATGTGGCCTGTGCCAAAATACAGGAAGTGCGCGTATTTATTGACTATTGAAGGACGGCTGGCTAGGACCGCTTCTTCCTGTGGGCTGGCACCAGATTGTACATATCAATTAGACTGCCTCCTTGCCTCGAATAACTCCCGACGCATAGCGGCTGACTGACTGACAAAATAAAGTTAGATAAACGGCTGAGCCAGCGTACCGTTCCGGCCGCTATCGCAATCTGCCTTTTATGTCCACGCGAGCCAATCATATGGCTGCCTGTTAATATAGCTGAAATACTGCAAGTACTACTGTGCCTGCCTTTATGAGGTGGCAGTAGGTTAAACGTCAAGGTTGCCTCTGTTTTTTATGGGTTTCCGAGTATGAAACTGCCGACCGGGAACAAAGACGTTCCTTATCTTGACGTCATAAAAACCTGTCCTGTTATCGCAAAGAAACCTTTATAAAACTTATCTTGCCACTTTTTCCCGTTTTCTCTGACCTTTCCCGTGGAGCAGTCGACGTTTTCTGGAACCTTTGTGATGAAATGGCCTTTGTAACATGAAACACTGAATACGAGAAAGCCAAGAAGAAATCGGAACCCATAGAGTGCCCCAAGGCTCTGCTGCATACTGTGAGAGCTTTATCGTCGGCTGAATTCCGCCATAGTACTTGTTTTCTATACTGGAAGTAGAAGAAGAATCTGGGAGGCTTGCTGCAAACATGAAATGAGTTTGCTCTAGGCTTGCCACAATATCTCGTCCTTTGCCTATAATATGATGTTCCCACCAGAACGTTGCTTTTTCGGGTTTCAGAAACTCGGAAACTGTGATTGCTATCTTGCATAGAAACAGTTCTTGGTCCGGGGCCATGAATTCCAACGGTCTCGTGCAGCTGAAACTGTTTTCCGCAGGCTTTCAGGGTTCTTTTGTCTGAACACTATGCTTCAAAGCACTCGAGACGCATCAGAAATGCTTTTGATCATTGAGCCCTGTGTCTGTGATGTCTATAGGCAATGGAGGCTTGTAATAAATATGCAATAGCCTGGCTTATCTTGCCATTCCTTAACTTACCTTACTGTGCCTTACATTACCATGCCTTACTGTAACCTCCCTTGCCTTTCCAAGCATTTTTAGCATGTATTTTCAGAATCTGGTTAGATCTGTTAAATAACCTTGTTTTAGCATCTTTGAAAGGTAACAAAAGTGCCGTGTAAATGTCTAAATACACGTGCATACATAAATACAGTACATACCGGTACATACATGCATGCATACTTACATACATGCATGCATATGGCATTCTTAGAGACTCTTAAAAGGCACTGTATAAGTAGATTGATAATACACACATACATACGCATGCATACATCTCTTGCTTTACTTTACCTTACCTGCTTTTCCCTGCATAGCCAGTTTTGCTCTGCAGTGGCTTTGCAAAATGCATAGCTTATCTTTGATTGTCTAACTGCTACTTATAACTGCTTTGGTCTTTTAACTGCTTTGGTGTTATAGCTGCTTTCGTCATATAGCTGCTACTTTTTTATCTCCTCATTAAGGTACATGTGCTTTCTTTCTGGTTTTTGACATAACAGTCTGGTCAGCTTCTGGTAATGGATATCACCTGCCTATCTGTGTTTCAGATCTTCCGATTCCAGCCCGCAGTGTACTTGGTGAACTCGGCCGTATATCTGTTTGCTTTGGAATGCTACTCGCCGTAATCTGTACGGTGTTTTAGTTTCTGTGTGCAATAATAAATTATGTTGAATGATTTTTAAGAATTAAATTGATGAGCTTGGCCGATATCTGTGTTACGTGTGAACTCAATTCATGTTGGTTTGATGCATTAGGACTAGAAATAACAGATTTTATTCCGGTTTGTTTGGAATCGCCTACGATTCATCGCTCAGCCGATGGACATATGGCGTGTTAACAAATGACTTACTTACTTAGTCAAAGTCAGAGTTATACCTGTTTTTCAATAGCACTGCTTACGTCTTTACGATTTTAAAGAATTAAATTGATAAGGTTGGCCGATATCTAAGTTAGTTCGTGTTGGCTTGGTGCACTGGGACTAGAAATAACAGACTTTATTCGAGTTGGTATGGTAGTCAAAGTCAGTTAACCCGTTTTTCAATAGCAATACTTGCGTCTTGTAACGACCAGGACCAGCTTTACAGTGGGAGCAGAAATAGTTTAACGCTGGAGCCAAGCGCTGCCTTGACCGTTTGGTGATTAACGAGACCCAAACATCAGCTACTATGAACACATTTTTTTCCAACCTCCTTGCAGCTGCACAGGGACCTTTGATCGGCTGCCGAAGTTGGTGCCAGTTCTACTTGTTGGCGACAGCCGTCTGTGCAGGAACAATTTGCTAAAGTTCGTTATGCAGGGTCCGTTAGCAGGCACGAACTCAGAATCGTTAGCTGACAAGGCAAGGGTATAAGTATTGTTATGTGATCGGTTTAACATAAAATACCTGATATTAAGTTACCCAATTTTGTCTGATTGTAACGTAATAGGTCAGATGGTAACGTAATAGGTCAGTATGTAATGTAGTAGGTCATTTATACTGCTACTTTTAGATACTTCTTAAACATGAGAGCCATGTTTCTATACGGATGGCTAGAGTGAATGTGTATATCATTTCTGAAGAGTAGACATCAAGGAGTTTGCAGCAACTAGCTTGCAAACTGTCTTTCAGGAAGGTCTGGTTCGTGCCACTTGCAAATCATCGGTCACTTAGAGATCAGGGTAACCTCTGTGCACAGATTTGTAATGTTTCAAAAACCCCAGATGCAAGATACGACAGATCTATAGATAGTGGTGTTGAAAGGCTCCTGGTGAAAGACCCACGTACAGCCCGGTGAAAGACCGAAAGACCGTTGCGTTTCTGCCCAAAAGATGTCTGGCTCGAAAAAGGACAAAGAGCGGATAGTTCTAAGCTAATCTGATATCAAAAGACGGATGCAGTTAACTGATTTAGGAGATGAGGCATAAAGAAACTGCGGACTCTGATCCAGTCCGGGATTCTGCCTGTGTTGCTGTGGAACCCCAAAGCCCTCAGTTGCACTACGGACACTGCCGTATTACCATCAGCCCGATAACACTGAAACCTCGTCTACTCATTAGGATTGAATTTCGTGGGTTAAATTGGGGTGATCCTTTTTACCTCTGCTGCATTGCAGGCCCTGGCACTTGGGTTGCAAGTTGTAGGGTTGTGAACCCATCCTAGTTCAGCAGGTGCTTGATTAAAAGGGGCTATGTATCCATGTTTTATTATAGCATGGTGAGCAAATGAAACCCTTGGAGTAGATTGAATACACAGGAACCTCCATATAACCTGCTTTTCAGTCATTAGTCAGAAAGTTGAGATTGATTCCCTGTGTATTATGATCATGATGCTATAGAAGTTTCCAGATTAGATGTTGTCAGATTAGATTAGGAAGACAATATTATAGTAGGTTTGCTTGGGTTCAGTATTAGATTATGTTAGATTTGGTTAGATTTGATTAAGGTAGATTTGATTAGTTCTGTTGTTGGATCATTGTGGTTGTATTTGCACCTCACCCAAATGATCCTTCAAAGTCAGGATCATGCTTATAAGAGGTGTTTACAGAGCCCTGTAGACATTAGACAAGTGTGTTATCTTTGTGTTTTAGTGTTTATAAAGGAAATTCTGATATAAGGCAGTCACAGAGGCATGGATTCCGAATTTAATTCATCTTGGGGGGGGGGGGTGAAATCTGTTTGTAGCATTATAATTATTACGAGACCTAATTATTACATTGGATTTCTTAAGATAGCGTTATAAGGATGTTCCACTGTACATGTATATTTGTTGTGCATGCATGTAACTGAATCCTAATGCATGTGTAACATATCTTTTGAAATTTAAGACAAACCTAATGACTTGTCAACGGACATCACATAACACTTGGTTGAATTGCAAAGAAGCCATATAATGATTTCGTTTATCTTACATTTTGATGAAGATGTGTGAACCGGTACTTCATTAAAATGATCGTCTTATTTTACAATTGAAAATTGTATCCTCCTTCAGCATACTCCTCCTGTGGTTGAAGTATGCTGAAGGCTAAAATACAAGCCATCGACTTATGCCTGTCTTCTATTTACGCAACTGAATATTTCCTTCTTTGATGTTACATGTTCTACATATGGTTCATTTTGAGCAATTACTAAGCTGACCAACTGATCTCTGCCACAGTTGTGCCTGTTTGCTCTTAACTACAGAGGGTCCCGGCCGCTAACTCTTAACTTCTGCTGGAACTTGGGGCCGGCTGGCCTCGGTTTGGTTCCCGAGTCATGCGTTGTCAGTACTTCGCCAACTGGAAGATGGAATTGGATCAGCAATGAATCTGCAAGTCTAATGAGAAGCAGACGGCGGAAGCCAGCTTCTGGACAAGGGTTGATGTAATTATTGGGCTGCTTTCAGTCCACCATCTCTGCCTCTCATCCGCCTTTTCATTGGCTCATCATCTGTAATGCGCAGATTGCAGCCAAACATTTGCTTCTGCCTGGAGAACAGAGAGCTCCCGGGTCTCAGGCAGGCCTTTGACACGCTGTTGTTTTTCTGGGGAGAAAACAGTATAGCGGGTTTTATGCTCCCTTTGTGTTTTTATTTGGGAGAGAGTTATTTCTCTTTTTTGAAACGATGCAGGAGCTTTGACTACGAGATAAAATCTTTCTCTGATGACAGGTAAACAAGTCTTGCTATCCTAACCTCGAGAAAGCAAAAGATCAAAGACTGCTGCCAGACCAAGGCGAGTTGTTAGCAGAGATGCAAGTTGTTAGCAGAGATGCAATTGCCGGTGTCTAATGTCCATATTTAGTCGGAGTTTCCAATGTTTTGGTCTGGTGGAATTAATGCCAGTTGTCCAAATCCACCACAAGGCACTACATGCAGGATTTGTTGGAAAGAAAAGCAAATGAAGACCATGGCTACTGGAAAGACAGTAAAAATGACTGGGTAGACAGAATAATTGTCAAGGCAGACTGTGTATACATCTGAAAAAACAGAATATGTGAAGATTTTAACTGGATTGTTTTGGTAAAATCAAGTGCACACCACTACTGCCAAACCCCTAAGTGCCACTGTCTCTGTGCATATTGTTACTGCAACTCTCTCCTTCTCTTCTGTTGACGAACAGCTACTTAATGTCTTTGACTATGCCAATACCTTTATGCATGAACACTATATCTTCTCTGCCCTCAAATAGATACTTCAACTTGCTGAAACAGTGATCTGAAATAATGCAGTTGTTCAACAGAGTTAAATGGTCATATTTAGTGATCTAAAATGACTTTTTACTGGTAAAAAATTCGCTTTATATTATTTTTACTGCCAACTAGCTGAAGGTTGCTTTTCTTCTTGGGGTGTCTGACCTTTTTGGACGAAGGGCTGCATGACCAGTTTTCTTGGGATTTGGGGTTGAAAACAGTTTTGTTATTATTAAGATCATTATCAAAATTAATGTACACATACAAAACTGATATAGTAATTCTTAGTACTTACAATATTAACAAATTTGCGTACCTTAGAATAAATTATTTCGGCTGCATATTCTAATTTTCACTGGATATTGCAGTTGGTAATTAGATATTGGCATTGAAACGTTTTAGAGCATCATTGGATCCGGTGTAAATGGATCTCCAAAAAACAGCTTCATATCATTGTTGTGTTCTTTGGAGTGCGTAAATCTCAGAGTAAATTCAGCCGAGAGGTTTGCAAGTACTTGAGAGTACTTGCCATAATGCACCTTTTCAGCAGGCCTGGTAGAAAGTGTTGGGAAATACAAAACTTTTGTAGACTTATGTTTCTTAATATTTTGCAACGTTTGTGTAAGTCGAACTGTTAGTTTTTGCTTATTTCCCCTACATTTTGCTAACAACATCCTTTGCTTGAAGTTTGATATTCAAAAGGGCTAGATATTTAGCTATGTCACTGAAAGCTGCCAAGTTGTGTAACCATTGGGGCTGTTAGTAAAACTTGATTTAAAAACTAAGTTTAGAAAGGCTAGGCTGGTCGAATGAACACAGTCGGCGGGCCGGTTTACGGCCCGCGGCCGTGTGTCAGACAAGCCTGCTGTAGGCTATCCCCTTCTCAAGAAGCCATCTTGTTATGTTACAGTTAGAATGTGGTTTTGCTTAAAAGCGACTATCGGCTGATGCCTCCTGCGTTGTGATAAATGCACAGTAGCAGTATAAGATATTTAATATTCAGTAGAACAATATTCGCTCACCAGATCAGTGTCTGCTTCATTCACTAAATTAATCTGTCACCTAGTTTACTAAGTTATCCATTTCAGTTTGCTGACTCTTCTTTATTTAGGTCTCATCCCATATTCAGCTGATTGGGTCAACAGAGACAAACTGACTGTGGCTGGATCAGATTGATGACAGTCAGTAGTTTATGGCCGCTCACTTTATATAAGGGCAATAAAATGCTTTATATAGTAGTTCACTGCAGTTATAAGCATAGTAAATTAATCGTTAACAACTATCAGTGCCACTGTATAAAAGCTTTCTTGTTAAAATTTTTCTTAAGAAATTTTTTAACGAAAACTGGCTAACTGATCTTAAAATGGTTCAGTAGTTCCACTAGTGCATTTTCAGTCACTGGCCTAATTTTGCCAATTTAAATGGATTTTGCACCGTTTTATTTAAAATAACTGTTTGTTCAGTCTAATGCGATGCACTTACCGGTATTTCATTGTTTAAGTCCACATGTGAGCTTAGTGAATCGCTTAGCATAAAAATTCCTTGCAATTTTTGACATCTGGAAGAACATAGACTTTGTAATTAGAATTTATTATGTGAAAACAAGCTCTGGTTAGCAGTTCAATACTAGGGCAGTGCTACTGTTCGTGTGAGTGTTTTACTGTAACTTGTAAATGCTAAACAGATGTGTAGGATGTAACCAACGGATTACATCACATGATTCATTTTTTTATCATATTTTTGATATTTTGACTGGCAAAAGACCGAATTTCTTACCACAAAAATATTTAGTTATTTTATGGGTAAATTTATAGCGCTAATCATGTCAGTCATTTAGCTGGTGTATACTGAAACCATAGTGTGAGGAGCAGGCAAATTCTGTTGTTTGGGTGACGTCATCAGCCATCAATTCTCCATTTCCCAACGTCATCCGCCAGCTCCTCGTCGAAATCCTCTCATGTTGAGCTCTTGGTTACAATCGACGTCGGTAGAGCTCTTTTCTTGAAGAAGATGCATTTCTGGGAATTCCTTTCCACCGTTATGTCATTGATCCTTTCACTCCAATCACTGTATGCTGCTCCGGGTGGAATGGTGACATGTTTACATTATGTTGAATGAGGACACGGTCTCCTGTCATCATCATCATCAGCAGCGTCATCATCACTATCACCATCATCTGTGGCTTGCTCCTCTATGGAATGCTGCCATTCTACAACACGTTGCCAGCCGTCTCTATTCTGGGCACGTCTCGATGCCGTGTTAGTCCGAAATTTAGCGAGCTCAGGTCAGACATCACCGCTCGTGTCCAGATGGTGCAGGGGCGTCCAGCTTGTTTCCTCCAACCTCTTGGGGCCGGATACTATGGCTCATAGAGTTCTGGCATGGCCCTGTTTGCTGTCGCAACGCGCATTGCCCAAACAGCCGGAGTCTCATTGTTTGGATCATATCCGACACAGGTATCGTGCGTCGATAGACTTCCGCGTTGTTGACGTGAGCTACAGTGTATAGGGAATGCACAGGATTCTCATAAGGCACCAATGATGAAAGGTATTGAGCTTCACCTTACCTGCCGACCTTCGATGGGAGCTTCTCTCTCCCTTTCCCGCTCGTTCTTCCGCAAGCGCTTGAAGACCGTATTATTCCCCAGTTCTGGGATGGGCCGGGAGCGCCTTTGATGAGGCTACCTTGAAGCGGCGCTTTACAAATTTACGATTATGATTACGATTCACCTCCAGTCCCTAGTCCTTGGCAAGCATCCAAGTCTTTGGCTCCATACACGCTAGATTATTAACTCGTGCCCTCCTTTGATGATCAGCGTAGCGTTGTATTCGACTTATCGTCTCTTGGTCCTTTTGTCTGAGATTAAATTTATTCTCTACCGTTGCTTGCAAGGAGCCTCGTTCAAAATAGGATTAAAAGCAACAGATCCGCAGGTGCTTTCTGAAGCGTTGAGTGAGGTGTGGCGTGATAATTTCTTAGGAATTTCTGCAATTTGCATTTCCAATCAAGCCCCGTGGTATAAGCTATGCATATTGTTTTGCCAATGTTCTTCATAAAACGTTCACAATCCCATTTGCTTGTTGATGATAAGGCGTTATTCGTCTGTAGTGGAATCCCATGTGCAAAAATTCTTTTAATGCACAGCTTTGTGATCTGTCGTCAGTTTTCAGCAACTCACAAATTCCGAATGTAGAATGACTTTCTCAAAGACTGGTGTATCACATTCTACAGAGACATTCTTGACAAACTCGGCTGTCTGTGAAGAACTTGACTATCTTTGTGTAATCATCAGTAATGACTAGCAACTCTAATATCAACATTATACAGTATGTAGGACATGTGCAGCCCATATGAGAATTCTCCCATCTGGGCTTTGTGTCTTAAATATTCACAGTATGGTAGAACATATTATTATTATTATTATTATTATTATTATTATTGTTATTATTTTATTACACACGCAAAGTCAGTAAATCTGAATCTGAGGCATGGAGCATTTGTGAGTGAAGGACTTGCCAAGGTCCATACACGGTAACCGACTAAGGAGATGCTTGAACCCTCCGTGTTACAAGGTGGGCGCTCTATTCAATTGGTTACAGTGCCCCACAGTCTAAAGCCTATATGGAAATATTGTTATAGGAGCTTCATATGTCCTACGTATGACGTTGCTGTTGAGTAAGGGTCTGTAAAAATCTGATAGTTCACACCAGACTCTCGATAGCATGGTTGGACATCTTGCTTGCATGTTTCCGAACATTTACTGTCTGTAAACAGTCCAAGAAGATGCACAATTACCAACTTGTCTTTCCACAAGTGTGTCAGAATCTGAAAACTGGACTTTCGTTCTTAACAATGCTTTTGCAATTCTGTGATGGCCTTCATGTGCTGTTTGCATAGCTTTTTTGTCAAAAAGTTGTCTGCAGAACAATTCTTGATCCCCTAGTATCATATGGTGTCTAATATTGTGTTACTTGGAGCTAACGACAACTCATTTCTCAGAATATAGAATGGTTGAATATCGTCATTTACCGTATTTCATTTCCTGCTGGCCATTTGCCACTGCTTAAATGTCTAATCACGTTAGTCAGTATTTCGTCTGTTTTCATTTCTATTTGGATTTTGTCTCTCATCATCGGTTTAGGCGAAGTCATGGTGATCATCAGATTGATTTGTGCATCTAACTCTGCTTCTGTTTTTGAACAACAGTTTTCGTTAGGTTGTCAAGATAAACAGTCGTCTAGATTGTCTGTTGTTGAGATAGATTCAACCTGAAAACTTCATGGAAGAAAATGTGTACCGGTACTCCATCTTTCTAACTGAATTGGCAGTTTTGATTTTGGATATCTCAGAATCTTTTCCAGCAGTTTATTACCAGCAATCAGCCTAAACGGTGCTCCATGAAGGTAGATATAGCTATGTTCACATCCATAGACAACTCCAAGCATTTCTTTCTCAACCTGCGAATATCTCTTCTCAGTTTCTGTCAAAACTCTACTTGCAAAAGCAGTTATTCTTCTCATGTTGTGAGAAGGTTGTGTGAAAACTGCTGCAAGACTGTGTGGCCCAGCATCCGTAATTAATTCTGTCTGAAGCTGAGGATCAAAATAAGCCCTCGTTATGCTTTATGTTATCAGACGTCTAACGTTTTCCAACTGTTGTTGCTCACCTGACTAGCTCCATTCAGCATCCAGATGCAGCAGCTTTTGAAGAGGTGCTAGAACGAACACGTGAAATGTTCTTTACTTAGCAAACACAGTAATTTACTATACTAAGGAAACTTCTTAATTCTGATATATTTGTCAGTTGCTTCATCTGTTGAACGACCTTCACCCTTGACGGATCTACGGGCACACTCTGCTTTGATTAAACATTGCTAACGAAACCAATTTTCTCCTAGTTAAACTCACATTGTGATGCATTTAAAGTTAAACCATAAATATTTATGGTGTATGTCATCATGTGGTGTCCACCATACGGCCTGCGGGCCCCAACCCACCCTGCAGGCTGTGTTCATCCAGCCTTGCTTAACTGAGAGTTTTTTAATCATGCTTACTAGCAATTCCAATGGTTACATGACTTATTAGTTTGGGTTGACGTAAGCAAATATCTGCCTCACTTGAATATCAAACTTCAAGGACAGGAACGGTTTGTTGATAAAGTGTTCCTCAGATGAGAAAACTAGCATCTGCATTTGCTCAGAAGTTGCAAGTTATAGACATGCATTGAATCTGAAAAAGTTTGTGCATTTCCCAGCACTTGCTGTCAGGCCTGCTGAAACCCACTCGGCAATACTTCTAAACCTCTTGGCTGAATTTACACACAGATTTACATATTTCTAAGAGTTACATATAGATTTGTTTAAAAGAACACAGCAATGATATAAAGCTGTCTGGGAATCCATGTGGAATGCTTTGAATAGTCATACATCAACGGTTGAACCAGAAGTAAATTACTTTTGTAAGCAGAAACAATGCCAGGTACCTCATTAGTGCTTGTTCAGTTCACGGAAGATGTGAGTAGGTAATATTTCATACTGAGGTAGGCACGTCATTAGTAGTATGCATATTAATAATATATTATCATTTTAGCATATCTTAGCTTTAATTTTCAATAACAACCTTAATAATCATGAAATATCTTTGACCACTGAATCCCTGGGAAAAATGATGATGTGCCCCATTTTCAGAAAGTATTGGATACCCCTGGCATGCATGATGGGTGTGGCCCAGAAAGCATCCCAGGGTTGTGTTGTTGTCTTGAACCAGATGAGACGGCGATCACGGTTTGTTCCAGCTCATGCGGATGTTGTATATTTCAGTCTAATCTGATAACTTTTGTAGTACCACTGTACTATTGCTCAAAGCATTGATCCATGGTCACCTCAAAACAGAATTGGTGTGCATGCCAAAATCCACGGTGACTCAAATCGATAGTCAAGATGGAAAGGGAAGTGGGATAGCCCTGTTCTAGTGCCTATGAGGGGTCTTCAAAAGGCGCTATATAAACAGGGCTTCTGATACTTACATTGTGTTAATAGCATATAAATTTTTAATGTTACCGTTTGGGTGTGATAGCAAAGATCTGTGTCATAATGAGTTGGAATGTAATGAATCAAGTGCCATCTGTTAACTCACACATGATTGGCACTGAAGTATGTATTTAGTTAGACAGCTGGACCAGAAAGATATGGTGGTCAGATAATTGATGCGTGTGAAAATGATTACCATACCAGTAAGGTTAGAAGCAGGAAATGCATAAACATTAATTACTGTAGTCATAGAATGTGTTTCTCAGTAGCATGTGCTCAATTAGGGTAAGTGTTAGATCAGTCACTGTTGTCTATGTATTGTTTTGTGGTAATATATGTATGAAGACGCTTAATATAGCGCCTTTTAGGTACCTCACAAAAGTGCTGCACCCATATCTATCTGACAGATATAAACTAGTGCATTTTAAGGCAGCTTGAAAACTTGTGCTACACAGATTCGCATGACCGGTCTGACTGGAGACCGGAACACAAAGCTCCCTGACACATTAATATTCTGGTGCAGTAAGTGAATCCAGTATTTGGGAGGTTCTTAAAAGGTGCTATATAAATGTTCAGCTCAGCGTCGTTCTTTGTCTTTGGTGCGGTCCGAATTTAAGGACTCTGAATATGCACCAACTGTCAACCCTGGAAAGAACTTCTTTGATCAGTCTGTGCTTCTCTGCAAGAGAGTACCAGCTGAAATCTTCTCCAGCTAAACGAGTATCATTTGTACACAGAGAAACTGGTCATTTTGTTAAAACTATAACATCAGTAAAGCTAGTATCAGGCTCTGATATGCTCGGATACAAACATGCATGAATACATATATGTATTATATGTATGCATACACGTTTACTTGCATACATACATACCCATACATGCACGAGTATGCACACGCACATACATAAATACATCTAGACATATACATACTTTGTGTGTTTTTCAGCTGCAGAGAAAACTTGCAGCTGCTGCTGTAGCCGGAAGTTGCCAGAAGGAGGAGGAGGATGCTGCAAGGCTCGTCAAACCACAAGGCCTCCCAGGACTCGCCACGGTCCGGAAAGGTTGATGTTAAGAAGCTGGCACCAGCCACTGGCAGTGGAGAATGGAAAAAGGTCAACAAGAAAGAAGCGGAAAGCGACTTCCGGCAAAAGAGAGGTAGGCCATTTACTTGTTAAAATAACTTCTGGCACAAGAATATGTCATTTATTTGTTTAAAATGACTTCCGGCATAAGAGGTATGTCATTAATTGCTAAAGTGGCTTCTGGCACAAAGGTGTGCCATTACCAGTGAACATGGCTTCTGGCACAAGAATGTGTCATTTATTTGTTTAAAATGACTTCTGGCATAAGAGGTATGTTATTAATTGTTAAAGTGTCCTCTGGCACAAGAGTGTGTCATTTATTTGTTTAAAATGACTTCTGGCATAAGAGGTATGTCATTAATTGCTAAAGTGGCTTCTGGCACAAAGGTGTGCCATTACCAGTGAACATGGCTTCTGGCACAAGAATGTGTCATTTATTTGTTTAAAATGACTTCTGGCATAAGAGGTATGTTATTAATTGTTAAAGTGTCCTCTGGCACAAGAGTGTGTCATTTATTTGTTTAAAATGACTTCTGGCATAAGAGGTATGTCATTAATTGTTAAAGTGGCTTCTGGCACAAGGGTGTGTGTCATTACCTGTGAGCATGGCTTCTAGTGCAAGCGTGTCATTACCTGCTAAAATGGCTTCTGGCATCAGAGTATGTTATGTATCTGTTTAAGAAGACTTCTGCATAAGAGCTGCTTTGCCTGTTAAAATGGTGGATCCAGAAGTTTACAGAAAGGTGAAAGTGTAAGCAAGCAAGTCCCTACTTAACTTTGCTGATGTTACTTTGCTGACATTTATTTATTTATTTATTTAAAGCACTTATAACGTGCGCAACAGACCTGAATCTGAGGTGCAGTACACCTGAATCTGAGGCACAGAGTACAGATGTTGCAGATTTTAGTAAACAAATATTTTCCTTTTATGATCTCTTAATTTCCCTAATTTTGGATGACCTTTTTCTAGTTCCACAGATTTTTGAAGACCTCTTTCTTCAGTTTGACAGTTTTTAAAATTTTTTACTTTCCCAGTATTATCCAAATTTAGTAGGCAACCCTAACCCTAACCAGTTTTGGGGCTGATCTAGTGCCCCCCAACTCAGATTGGGGACCATGGCCAAATTATCCCCTTTGGATCCACCTTTGACTTGCTACATTGCCCAAAGTTCTATTGAATACACAATGCATGTATGTGTTTATGTATATAAGTAAGCAAACAAATAGGTAAGCACTCTATATTAGCACAGACAAAGGCCAACACATTACAAACAATGATGCATATGAGAGTAAAAAGGAAATCACACACTGACTACTACAGAGATTGATCAGATGATCCAATACGACACAACAGAACTTTAAAAATCGAAGTTTCAGGTAAAATTTGAAAGAAAATTAATGACATTAATAGTAGAGCAGTGATGGGAGCTAGTGTGTTGAACAATTTATGTAGCGCCTCTTTGGGTGCATGATCGTGAAGTTGTTAACAAACTAACAAACTGAACCCCTTGACTTTTGGTCAGCCAAAGGTCAAGGGGTTCAAATTTCAGCCAGGGCAGAGACATTTCCAGGTTTCTGCTCCACTTGCGCCCCCAAGCGAACTCGGCTAGAAAATGAGTACATGGATTGTACACTGTCGGTGGGAAGACCAGGTGGCGAGTGAAAGGTCTGGCCATTGACCACCCACCCTCATGTGCCGAGGCAAAGAAAGTAAAGTCGCTGCCTCTTAAGATTGGCTTAAGGGAGTGCTCCTCCTCCTCTTCCTCCACCTCCGTCGTCTTTTCTTCCTCCTCCTCTTCCTCCTTCTCCTTTTCCTCCTCGTCGTCGTCTCCTCTTCCTCCCCTCCTTCTCCTCCTTCTCTTCCTTCTCCTCCTCCTTGTCTTATTCTTTCTTCCTCCTCCTTCTCCTCTTCTCCTCTTCCTTCTCCTCCTCCTCCTCCCCTTCTCCTCCCTTCTCCTCTTCCTTCTCCTCGTCTTACTCTCTCCTCCTCCCCTCCTTCTCCCCTCCTTCTCCCCTCCTCCTCTTCCTCCTCCTCCTTCTCCTCCCCTTCTTGTACAGCGCCCTTTTAAGAGCCTCACAAAGCCGCTAATAGCGAAGCTGCTGTATAATAGCCAATCAGCCGAGCGTCTGTGACCAAAGCGAAACGTAAACACAACGTCACTCATATCGGAAATATTTCCGCCAAATTTCAATCTCAGATTCGACGTCGAGCCGAGCGGCACTCGTGAGTAATTATTACCCTAAAACACGGGTCATATTTTACTACCCTGCTTCAAGTTACTTCTCCCCATCCCCTCTAAACCCACCCCGCGGGCTTAATGTCTTTGTTCCCTTGGAAGCCCATGCTAAGCTAAAATCCTGAAGCCATGGAGTCGAAGCTTTTAAATTCATTGGTGTACTGCTATCACCGAACTGGCTTCCTACTGAAGACAGGCGCCGAGTTTAACATTGATCGAATTTCTCAGATGATATAAGATTACATTAGACCAGATTAGATCAGGTCAGGTTGGATTTATTAGATTTGAATATGCGATGGATAACGATTATGGGCTCAGGTTTCGCTTTGAAGTAGCTACTGATAATTGCCTTCTGTTTCTGGATAGCAGTGCTGTAAGAAGTCCTCCGATTGATTTCGATTCTTTTCAAACCGAACACATTTTGCCTGTCGGTTTTGTTTTGACTGAGCGCCTGTGAATAAGCTGGTCCCCGTGAAGTGGCTTTTGTTGGGCGCTGTAGAAATCTTGGGATTACGATTAGATATTAAGATCAGATTAGCATAAATTTGTGTAGTGTCCCAGTAGGACCTCAAGTATTAACAGAAAATAATAGATTAGATTAGATTAGATAAGTGTAATAAGGGATATGTGTGGTGCCTCAGTAGGGCGTGTAACGGTAACAAGCAACGGATAGTCGGGGGTCAGACTGTGTGGCTGCAGGTCACGACTACAGAGGGTCGGTCGATAACAGCTCTTCTTACCCCGGTTGGTACTGGGTCAGGGTGTAGGCAAACATGGGGGGGCTGTAAGAAGACGAGAAAAAGATGCGCCGTCTCTCCCAGAAAATTGATGGCTATGCGCGTAAAGTTGATGTCTTGAAACGGCAGACACTAATGTAGTGAGAGCGCTCCTGTGTAGACATCAGTTATCTGGTAACGGTTGCTGTGTACACATGGTGGCCTTTCGTTGTAAAATCCTTAAAGTTATGTCTGGAAGCGGCAGACACTACAGTGGCCAGAATGCTAGTGAATATAATTGTATGGTAATGAATCAAAGTCATGTGTCCTTTAGCTAGACAGTTAATTGGGTTTTTACAGCTATTATACAACATTGTCTGTCAGTACTTGACACTAGATGTATTGTGACATCATACAGTTTCCATCTAGGAGTGTTCCAGCCACACTAATGTCTCTTATTACAAAGATTATCTCTAAGAGTGGATACACTGGCAGTCTGGCACGTGTCTTAACTAAACATTACTTCTAAGAGTGGCCACATTAGAGTGTGACATTGCTTCTAAGAGTGGCCACACCAGTGTAGCCTTTTACCAGACATTACTTTTAAGTATGACCACACAAGTATCTATTGTTAAAAAGCATCATCATCATCATCATTATTATTATTATTCTGCATATTAAGCACCACTATCTAACGACTAAGCATCAATCGATGGCGCTGAGCAACTGTGAGTGAAGGACTTGCTCAAAGTCCCTACACAGTAACTGTCTAATTGGAGGCTTGAACCGTACTGATCCAGTTACAGGCCGAGTGCTATAGCCAATCGGCTACCGTGCTCCACGTGTGCATTAATTCTAACAGCAGCCACACTAGTGTCTCCTGCTACCAGACGTTACTTATAAGAGTCGCCACACTAAGTCTGTCGCTGCCAGATACTATACTTTTCAGCGTGATAGTAATAATCATATCGGGCTCTCCGACTCACTGCGTGACCCTTCGGTTCAGCTCTGACGGGTGCTTTCAGAGCCGTGTCTCGCCCGAAAGAGGGATAATATTTTACCGGCCGCGACGGACGGACGGACGGGAATGCTTCTTCTGCTTAGGAGAGAAACGGTCGTTAGCGGGGGAGGAAGGCACGGAAGGCTGCTGGCCTCACGGCGTCGGGCCGCCAGACGAGGTCACGGCCCAGCTGGGAGCCGTAGCCCGGCCAAATCGTAAAACATCGGGCAACGAGGGAAGGGCGGGAGTGAAGGAAGGGAGTGAAGAGGGGATGGAGGGGAAGATAGATAGATGGATAGATAGATAGGTAGATGGATGGATGGATGGGTGGGTGGATGGATGGCTGGATGGATAGATAGATAGATAGTGTGAAGAAAGAGAAATAAATAGAAAGATATAGATAGAGTCAAGGATAGATTGAGACAAATTCATTTATTTTATTTCTTTATTTCTGTAAAGCACTTATTAAGCGCACAGTGTCAGTAAAGTAAATCTGAATCTGAGGCGGGGATGTGTGTTCGCTAGGGGCCAAGATGGGGTCATGCGAGAGCCAGAGTAAAATATTGACTCTTAACAACTGATTTAAAAGATGATAGGGTAGTCGTTTTTTCTGGTAGACGATTCCAAATACGGGGAACGCAGCGGCTAAAGTCACGTGATCCTATAGCTGTCCTGAACCAAACCAGTGTTAGAAGAACGCAATATTTAGTCTAGAAGGGTGATGTAGAGTTAGCCATGTATTAAGATATGGCCGGTGTTCTGGGCCTTAAAGATCAAACATGAACTTAGGACACCATTCAGCAGGAAGCCAGTGAAGTTCGAGAAGGTGGTCTAACGATATGGTGAAGAAGAAGAACATGTCACAACCCTAGAAAGGGAGTTGAACCATCTAGAGCTTTTTAGCATAAAAGAGCATATGCCATATAACACTGCATGTGCATGGTATTATGGAGAACCAACAAGTGCACAAGCAACTGTTCTAGCGATGTCCTGATTCAGCGAATGCTTGATGTGACGAAATGCCCTCGTGTTGTATAAACAGAACCCGCAAATAGAAAATACATGTGAAATCATGGTGAGCGAGTTATCAGTGGTGACACAAAGAGTTTTACTTTTGTCAGATAATGGGATTTTGGTTCCTGCAAGTGTCAACAGTAGAGTGTGAAGAGAAAGACCGCATAAATGCTGATGGATTGTAAAAATAATTGTCTCTGACTTTTCTGGGTTGATTGCAGTCATTAAAAGCAGAACCAACTGTGAAGAGAGCACAAGCAGAGTTTGAGGTCAGTTTTAGCTGGGAAACTTTTAGTAGAGAGAGCAACGTACAGTGGAGTATCATCAACATATTTCTGGACCATTGTACTGTATTATGTATGTGTGCAATTTTAACAAATAGGCGAAATAGAGATTGAAAAAGAAGAGGCCTTAGGACCGAACCCTGAGGCACATCTGACCAACAGGCAGCAGGATCAAAGAGAGATGAGTTTATTGCAACTTGTTGAGAGCTATCATTAAGATAAGATGATACCCAGAGAAGAGCAGAACCTCAAACGCCACATGATGTACAGAGCCCAAACAACAAAATACGATGATCTAGAGTATCAAATGCAGCACTCAAATCAAGAGATATAAGAAGAGGTGCTCTGCCAGAATCCATTGAATGAAATATGTTCAGTCTGTCAGTGAGACAGACATTCGCAGAGAAAGGGATAGATAGAAAGACTTGCTCAGACAGGCTGACACAGGGAGTGCCAGGGACAAGCAGACAGACATAAGAAGAGACAGAGAACTTGTGTTTAGCATGAGGGTCTTGAGGAAAGGAGAGGGGACGGGAGCGTAGGGGGGAGATGGTTTTGAGCCACATGTGGAAGGGAGGGGAAGTGAAGGGGAGTGCGGCGGTGATGGTACTGAGCATTGAGGTGAGATGTGGACTGAGGGAAAACAGAGGTTGAGGTTAATGGGTGGCTGAAAGAAGAGGAGGAGAGGAGGGGAAGATGTTGGTAGGATGATGATGACGACGACGATGATGATGATGACGATGATGAAGCTGAAGATGAAAATGAAGAAGGAGGAGGATGACAAGACTGATACAGTCGGATTATGAGATTAGCATGTGTCTGTGTATGTCAGTCTTTGTGCATATGATGTTTTTGGGTGTCTGTTCATGTCTGTGTCTATATATGTGTATGTGCCTGTGTGTGTATGCGTGTGAGTGTGGGATTCTTTGATGGCGTTGACCAGATGGTGTTGCATTTCCTATTTCATTTCCTGATCTGTGCTAAGATGGCGCTATTGTGATAATTGGTCGTCATGCTGTATTCCATTGTGTCAAATGCTCTGATTATTCAACTACTGAATATTCAGATATTATGAATATTCAAATAACATAAATATTCATATTAGCAAGCTACTAAATCTTTTCCTTGAACAGATGTCATGCTGGATTATATCATTTTAGTTTAGATCCTTTGGTCCTTTATGTTTTCAAAACTGAATTAACGTAACAATAACATACCAAACTTAATTAACAATAACATAACATCAACATTGCGAATAACGTAACAGTAACAGCAATAACATCACTTATGTCTCAAGTTTGCTCAGGAGACTTCATTATAATTATTCTAATTTTTATTTTTACAACCAAAGGGCGTACCTAATAACAGAGCAGTAATATAACAATAGCATGAAAATAACAACCATAACATCTCTTGGATTTCAGGTATGTTCAGGAGACTTCTTAATTATTGTTTTTATTATAGCATTATTGTTGTTGTTGTTGTTGTTATTATTATTATTATTATTATTATTTTGGTTAGACTCAAAGGATTATATCCCAAGGGTAATATGAGAAAAATTATACGTCACAGATTTTTTAATAATAGTAGTAGTAGTGGTAGTAGTAGTAGCCATAATGATAACAATAATAATAATAACAGTAACAGTATGTTATTATTATTATTACAATTACTATTGTTATTATTAACTGGCTTTAATATCGTCATAGATCGTCTGATTGCTCGTACATCCTGGCACATCACATAGGAACACCGAAATGGAGCTTCAGTGAAGCCCTGGAGGAAAGTAATTTATTATTATTATTAGGAAAAATTCATTATCCGTTGAAGATCACAGAACACAAATCTTACGTTGCGTAATTAGGGCCCCACAGCCTGCCAACTAGCTGAGCTGGCCGTGAGTTGATCTCGCTCGAAGGAGTGCTCCTGGATTGACCTAGTGGCGGACATCTAAATATTAGATCTGCCTGACCTAGACAGGACTCCTCACCTGGGGGGAGGGTGAGCTAGGGCGTCCAGATCTAAGTAGGGCTGAGATTGGCACCCGTTCTTGTTTCCAGCGGAGGAGCGGAAATAATTGATGTTAATGGCAATTTGATGCGCTCTTAATTGCTGCCGCAGCCTTCTCGGGTCCATTTAGCATCGAGTGCTGGAGGCGATGAATCACACTGGCCTCTCGGGGAGCGTCTAAGGATGGAAGGAGGAGAAATGGGAAGGATGGAAGAATGGGAAGGATGAGGAATGGGCAGGAGGGTGAATGGAAAGAGGGAGGAAAGGGAAAGAGAGAGGAATGGGTAAGAGGGAGGAATAGGGAGGACGGGGCAATGGGAAGAGGAGGAATGGGAAGGAGAGAGGAAAGGGAAAGAGGGCGGGAGGAAAAGTGTAAGGAAAGGGAAACAGGAGATGCTACTATACTCATTTCTCTACATTCCTCTCCGCCTCTTCCTACATGCAACACCCAGCTTCCTTCTCTTCCTTTCTGTTCTTCTTACTCCTGTTTCCTCCTTCTCGTTCCCCTCTTCCTGTTCTTCGTCCTCTTCCTTCTGCTACTTCCCGTCCTCCTACGTCCTCGTCCTCGTCCTCGTCCTTCCCCTCCTCCCCATCCCTCTTCGCCCTGCTTCATTCTGCTTCGTCCTCCTCCCCATCCTTCTCCGCCGTGTGCTCGCCCGTCTGCCGTCGTGTTCTTAACCTGAGACTAGGGGCCGCGGTGGAGCTGAGCGCCGTATTTATGATACAGTGCGTCGTTGATAAGCCCCGGATAGTCTTACTTGTTGTGGGCTGGAAACTTGAGATGCCATATTTCTACGGCCAGGCCAAACTGCCTGCCTTCTCTGCCTGTCTGCTTGCCTGCTGCATTCTTTTCCTGCCTTCTGCCTGTCTGCCTTACTGGCTGTTTCTTTGTCTGTGTGTATGTCCACTTGTCCATCTGTCTGCCTGTGTGTCTTCCTACGTGCCTGTCTGTCTGTCTGGATGTATGCTTGTCTGTGTGCCTTTCTGATTGCTCCCTTCTCTCTGTCTCTTTGTCTCTGTCTGTCTCTCCGTCTCTCTATTTCTCTCTGTCTCTTTCTCTCTATCTGTCTCTGTCTCTTTCTCTCTATCTGTCTCTGTCTCTGTCTGTCTCTGTCTCTTTCTCTGTCTCTCTCAGTCTCTGTCTTTCTCTCTGTCTCTCGGCCTGTTTTCTATTTTCCGGTCTGTCGGTCCAGTTTGCTTACCTGTTTGCCTGTCTGTCAGTCTCTTTGTCCATTTGTCTGCCAGCGTTCAGTATGTATGCACGCGTGTGAGTGGGTGTGTCCCTGTATGTGTAGGGCCCCCTTACGAGAAGGGAGTTGCCCGCTGAAATGTACTTGCATCGGCATAGGTTGCTGTCACTCATCGATGTATCGGTCTGTGTGTATGTCAGTTTGTCTGTATGTCTGTCTCTGCTTGTATTCGTGTGCTCTCTGTCCAGTTTGTCTGGTTGTCAGACGGAATGTGTGCCTTTTTAGCTGTTTGACTTTCAGTCTGTCTGCTTGTTAGTCTCTTTCCGTTGGTCCGTTTTTAAGTACAGGTATTTGTCATTCAGTTTAATAGTTTTTCTGTTTTATTCAGAGATCAGCCAGTGGCAGTAGGCTCCCAGAGAGAAGACAAATAGAGAAATAGAGACTGACAGAGACAAAGACAGGCGACGGACAAACAGGAGGGACAGACAGACACACAAACGTAAACATAGAGAAGAGAGACAGACAGAGAACAAAAAAGACAGACAGTGAGAAAGAGAAACAGCCCAACACACACACACAGTGACAAAGATGCAGCCAGAGATAAAGACACAGATTAAGACAGAGCAAGAGAGAATGAGGCAGACAGAGAGAAAGAGAATAAAGATGGAAAGAAATAGGGACAGAAAGAGACAAAAACATGACGAGACAGACAGAGACGTACATGCGTGCAGACAGAGAGACAGAGCCAGAGAGGGCTTGCGTGTTTTCGGCCTGATGTAATGGCTTGCACGTTGCCAGCCTTCGTCGTTCACTGGCCCGGTCGCATCATCATCAGCATCATCATCACCATCATCAGCAGCAGCAGCTTTAGCATCCTGCGTGGCATCTCTCTGCGGCAGCAACACACTGCGCTACAGAACATGTTGATATCAAGTTATCTATTCCATTCGTCTGTTGGCCCCTGCCCCAACTGCTGATGCTGATGCCCGGGTTGCTGCAGCAGGCTTAGTTTATTTATTCAATCAGTTTTTGAAAGGGTGAATCCGGTCTGTGCAAGAGCAAATCAGTTTTATATAAGCACAGGCTCAAGACCGGGTTAGTTAGTCTCCGTTTTCTCGTAGTAATGATGATGATGATTATGATGATTATGATGATGATGTTTATGATGATGATGATGGTGGTGGTGGTGGTGATGATGATGATGATGATAGTGGTGGTGGTGGTGATGATGGTGATGATCATGATCATGATCACGATCATGATGAGACTGTGAAATTCTTTTGGTCTTGGTGGAGAGTTGATTCTGTGACTTTAGAGTTGACAGTCTGGCGCATAACCGCTAAGGACTGTCTCGCTTGCCATGTGATGCCGAGAGCAGATGTTACTGAACAACAGTAGAGGGTCAATGATGCCCGAGGGTATAAAAATAAGATGTCAAGACTGTTTAAAATCATTCATTCTGCACCTGTGGGCAGGGCAGTCGGTTGTATGTGTCTTCTGAAAGGCTTAGCTTGAGGGTACACTCTTAAGAGTAGGGCTTGATATCCATGGGGTATACTGGGGAAATTTCGCCCTCTAGTTCAGATCGTCCTTAATACTTAGATATGTTTACCCCAGTCAGTACTGTCCAGCTTATAAGATTGTCATTCTCTTTAGATTGTATGTTTGCATGTAAATATATGTATGTGTGTATGGATGTATGTATACTGTATTGATTGTGTGTATGTATATAAGTGTATGTGTATATGTATGTATGTATGTATGTATGTGTATAAGTGTATGTGTATATGTATGTATGTATGTATGTATGTATGTATGTATATGTATGTATGTATGTATGTATGTGTGCTGTACATGTATGTTTGTGTGTATGCATATGTGTGTATGTGTGTTTATGTATGTATGTATGTAGTATGTATTTGTAACTGGTAATTTATATAGCACCTTTTAAGAACCTCTCAAGGGCATTGGAACATGGCTATCTAAGCAAATCTAAAAAGGTGCGACTTAAGATATAGCCTGCAAATGTTTCTTGTGCATCAGCCGTTCTATTGGGGCCACAGCAGTTGCTTTCAATGCAATTGCTGTCTGCAAGTGCTTTTAAGAGTTTGTTTAAGGAATGCAATGCTCTGCCTGTCTCGGGTTCTATTCAGAATGTTTTGTTTTGACTGTGGCTGGTCTTTCGTTTGGCATTGAGTGATTTCTCGTCTTTTAGACGCCAGCACCGCCGAAAAGTCACTGGGTTGAATTCGATTTGTCTGTCAGGTCGGGCTTAAGCTTCGTGGTATGCCAGCGACGCCAAGCTTTGAGAGTCTTGTGTTTGATTCCTGGGCAACTACAGTAATCCTGCTTCAGAAATGACCAGATATTGTTGTTGTTTTGTTGTTGTTGCTGCTGGTGCTGCTACTACTACTACTACTACTACTACTAATAATAATAATACTAGTGACGTAGCTGGCTGGGGAGAGTCTGTTCCCGCCCGCTCCCGATCGATGACTCGACTTTACTCTGTTTATGGATGAGAGTATCATACAGTAACAGGTTTTTTCTGGCTGATTTAATGTATTCAATTCCTGGTTTGTTTTTCTGCTAAATGGGTTTACTTCAGGGCTGCACCCTCGACCCTGATGGCGAAGCTTACAACACTCCTCAGACCTCCTCTTCATTAGGTCTTTGGCGGTTGCTGTCTCAGACACCATCAAGTTTCATCCAGGTCCTGGACCTCTGGCGAAAAAAGTAGCACAAACGTGTATCCCGAGTGTGCTCAGTTTCATACTAAAATGCTTGAACATGTGGTGACTTACTGGGCTCTGCGCCCAGACCCCTCTGGGGAATTTTACGACGTGCCCCAAGACTCTCTGGTGGTTACAACGGGCTTCAGCGCTTGCTATCCCAGAACCTTCAGTTTTGATCCAAGGATTGGACCCTCTGGCTAACAACGTTGCGTATGCCACGCATTAGTACTATTACTACTACTACTACGCGATGATGGTTGCATGCTTCTCTAGCGTGTCTTTTTGATCAATTAGTCGGTCACATGGGGGTTTTGCTCAATTTTCGTTCGTTTGTTCACACATCTAATGTGACCCAGTATGCCTTCTTGCAGTGATTTCTCTTTCGCCTTCGTTTTACGAGTGTTTCACACGGTGTTCGAATGTGTTTATTATTGAAGTTTGGTGGGCCTCCAGTGGTCTCTCTCACGGTGGACTCGTCTGCTGTGATGGGTTTAAGATTACTAGCTGAACAGTGTCGAGCTTCAGTTTGAAAGGCTATGAGAGTCATTGGAATGGTGTCGACCGCTGTCCTACGGAAACGCGCTTTGACCAACTGGCTGGTTGTTGAAGAATGTTGTCATCCATAAACCTGGTGGCTTGAGGTATGTCCGGACGCAGCATCTTCCACCATCTGCAAGGAACTACTTGACGCTAGGATCCGTGTGTTGCGGGCCTCGTTGTCTGTGGCCGCGCCTCTTCTTCAGTGCTATGATACTACTTTGTCCAGGAGCTCTGAACACGATATCTACTATCAGCCTTGGATGGAAATCCGTCGGTTGGCCTCTGTGTGTCTGTGGGGCTTGCCAGTGGTGACTGTTAATAGTTATCTCAGCACTCTACGCTTATTGATTAACTTTTTGTGCTTAATGTCTTTAACGTCACAGATGTTGGCACGGGCATTGCTTTTATGAGGTACTTAAAAGGTGCTATAGTAAGTTTCTAGATACATATGTATATACATACATACATACTCCGTTAACGAGCTTGACACATCTGATTGTATAACTCATCCTGTCTTTGCTTTGTGCGTGTATGCTTGTAAGATAAATGCTGAAAATTACTTACTATTACTATTATTATTACTGTATTTATTATTTTGTTGTTATTAAAAACGTGCCTCTGCTCTCGATCCTCCGTTACGTTACGTTACATTGCATGGATACAGTATTTTATGACATGGGCTAACAGCATAAAGACTTTGCTACCCGCCCGAAGAGTCCCGGGCAGCGTTGGTGTGTCTAAGGAGGAGTTAATGGGACCATGATTAAAACCACAAATTTTAAGATCACGGTCTTGCCACCTGCATTGCGTGCGGCACGAACGTTAACAAGGGACGCATATACTGAGGCACCCATTAAGACACTGTTTGCCGAGATATACCGAAGCACTAACTAATGAAGCCCGGATAACGTTGCCATTGTTACGATAAGCCCCGAAAACATCGTAAAAGTTTCTTAAGCTCTGCCTACCCGGCTCGACGTATCTCATTGAAACTTTATTATCACGGGGCTAGTCATTCGGCGGCTTTCGTGAAAATCAGATATGGGATCGGACACAAAAGGTTGGCTTTGCGCTGGTACCGAGCTTCAATTAGCACTGACTCGATAGGAGACTGGTAATAGCGACCGCGGAGCCGCGCGGGCCCTTAACCGATATTAAATTATTAATGTAGGACTCCGTGGCCGAATTGAAAGGGGGAGATTTAAGGGTAAGGCATTTCTCCCCGCAGTAACGTCATATGTAGGACTACATCAAAGCCCAAATGGCAGTATTCCCATATGGGCTTCATATGTCCCACAGATGGAATCATGTGGGCCAATATGTAGGGCATATGAGGCCCATATAGGCTTCATATGTTCTGCGTATGACTTGCTGAGGGGGTTGTATAAACGGCTTCGGAGAAGCGTGATCCTGAGGTCGAAGGATCGTTTTGCTGAGACATAGACACGACCGAAGAAAGCCAGGGACAGGACACGTTTTCTGACCTCACAAATTGCTTTGGTACTCGTTTAGTGGACACCAGGTGGCGTGGTATTCCACCTATCCCACTACCGGTACTAACCAGGCACAATTTATGGTAACTTCACCGACCTGCCAGCCTTGCAACAACGAAACCTAGCGGGGAGCCGTTGAGCGCTTCTCTGAACTGACGCAGGCATCCCGTGGAGTTAAGCGTCGTGGGGCGGAGTTTGTCACCGAGGTGCTAAGTGGAGAAACATTCAGGGATTATAAGCAGCTGTCGATGGGTTTCGAGACTGGTGACACACGGCGGAACTTAAGCAACATCATCACCAATGTGCTAAACGGTTCGGCTGTCCGAAATCTGACGCCTGTGCTTGAAGTATCGATCGAGCCTTGTATTCAAGTATTGAAAAAAGACGTGTCGTGTAAACAAGTTTGTTACCTTTTTCTGTTGCTTTGATGGAGACGGGCCTGTGTTTATGTACGAAAACAGTCCAGGATATGCTTCATAGAGTGCCAACGGTGACATGTAAACAGTTGTGTTACCTTTTACCTTTACACTGCTTAGGAAATAATAACAACCAAAACAGCAATAATAACGATAAAATAATAATAATAAAATAATAATAATATTAATAATAATTATTATTAATAATAATTACTACCACTACTAATAATAATAACAACAATCATTTCAAAATAATTGCAAAATGAATCAGCTCGCTTTTCAGTATCTGCATCTTTGAGAGCCATCCTTTCTCTGTTATCATCCTCTGTTTATTGTCAGCCAGTGGCCAAATTGGAAATATCTGTTGCGGAAGCTGGTTGCATTGACAGGAGAAAGATGGGATGGTGTTCAATTAATGTAAACCAGTAAACGAGCTGTTTAAAGGTGTTTATTTACCACGATGGTGCAGTGGAGGAGAGGAGGTTGGCGTTCGAAGGAAGAGCAGATTCCTTGTTGTTTTTATCAGCAGCGTCAGGATTTCTGCTCCACCTGCGCCCCCTAGCGAACTGCACTATAAAACGAGTACACCGACCGTACGCTGGCGTGGAAAGATCAGGCGGCGAGGGAGAGGACTGGCCACCCGTCCTTGCATGCTGAGGCTAAGCAAAATTAAGTCGCTAACAATTCATACCGTTTTCTGACCCATCATAAAAAATTCATTGATGCTCCACCGCTTGCAATTTCTGCATCGGCCTTTCACTCAAAACTGAAAACATTCATCTTTCACAGATCATATCCTTACACCCCTTCTACCTCTTATCTCTCTCTCCTCTCCAACCCCAAACACCACTCCCATAGCTGCCACGCTGCCTCTCCGTTTGGCTTTTGGATCTTGACCTGGAGCCGAACCCTTTTGGCTGTCGATTTTGTTTTGACTGAGCGCCTGTGAATAAGCGGTCCCCGCGACGTGGCTTTCGTTGGGCGTTGTAGAAATCTCGGAATTACGATTACGATACCAATGGCTGCCTTTTGGGTTAGATAAAGGACTTCTTTTTTTAGCAGTGCGGAGTGGTTGGACTCCTGCAAGTTATCAGGCCTGTATCTTTGGTTCGTATATAATTCAGTGAGCGTTTAGGATTATTGGGGTGATTAGGGTGAAATTGGGATTACTTATGGGTGTGCAGTGGTCTAGAGATTAGTGTGTTGAACTGTGGACCCAGATATCGGGAATTAAAATCCAAGCCAGGACAGATATTGGAGATTTCCGTTTCACTTGTGCTTGTAGCAATTCCAGCTAGCTCGGCTTTAAAACAAGAACACGTACTGTAGCTATCTGTGGGAAGTTGAGGGGGTTAGGAGGGGACAGACCACCTTCCTGGCCGCATAGATCCCTTCGTTCTGCTGCGCAAGGTCACCTGGTTGTCCTCTGAAGCGGCGCTATAAAATGTAATTACATTACAATGTAAAATGTGATTACAGCTACAATTACAATTCATACCCGTGGCAATATTTTAAGGTCTGCTGTTCTAGGATTACGGAGTCTGGCATGGACGAAGAATTATGGGGACTTCGGGCGAACCTAATGAACTGGGAAAGATGAAAGGCTCACCAGTGATTAGCTGGGCACACCTGATTGCATCACTCATCCTGTCCAACTGTCTGCGTGTCTGTGTGTCTGTCTGTGTATCTGGTGGCATTTTTCAGGTACACCTGAACCCACCTCACCTACACACAGGCACACACAGAGACTTAATGGCATGTTTATTTGAAAAGAACTTCTTGCAGTTATCCAATATCTGCAAAAATTTACATAATTTACATAATATACATAAGAACATAATGCAAATGTACAAAATACACATATATGTGTATTATCAAATTCTTGACCTTTGTATATAATGTATATAATTTTATATATAAATTCCTGTGTATATATACCCAAGATTAATGTAGATATTTATATTGCCTACATATGTATTCCTTGTATATAAAATTTATATAGGTATGTATGTATTTATACACTAGCCTATCCTGCACAGAGATTCTGTGCATTATTTTGGGAAAATGCCCCTTATGGCAAAAATTATCTGTGCTGCTTTTGTTTTCATATTATTGGCGAGATGGCGCTTGCGGCGTTATGTTACGTTTTCTAAATGTGCTAAAAGGACCACGAACTCAGTCACGCGTTTAAGGCTATTATTATACAGACTGTTGATGGATCCAGTTTACAAGGGGGTGAGCAAGTGGGGCAAGCCGTTGTTGAGGGGTTTATTAAACAGAAACTTTCATCAGTTTTGGATGACCCTTTGTCTTGTATTTCAGTCATGCCTTGGACATTATCTGATACCTTATGGCATATTAATATTAATAATAATATAATATTAATTAATAATAATATTATTATATATATACATATTGGAAGAGAATGTGTTGTGTATATAATATTTATATATGTAGGTATGTATATAAATATCAAGACACTTAATATAGCACCTTTTAATTGTCTTTCAAGTGCTGAGAGGCACTTAAATATGTATACTAAACATGTATTTGCCAAGTTCATAGCTATGCTTATACTGATGCTTGATATTTATATTAGAAAATATATATTAATATATGGTGTGTAAAATGTGTATGTAGCTAATGTGTTGGCATAGTTCTTGTGCGTCTGTCTCGGAATGCCATCGTCAGTTGTTGTCCATATCAAACGATGGCCGACTTTTCCCTCCTTTCTTCTTAAGGGAGACGTAACTCTTCCATCCATCGGGAAGGAAGAGTTAAGGGAAGCGCCGAGCACCAAGATCTCTGGCTCATTAGCAAAGGCTGATCACCTGTCCAGGTCACTCGTAGAAGTCCTATCTTGTAAGAGCAGACACTAAAATAGCCTTGAATTATGAATTCATTACGAGCATAATAGATTGTCTGGTCATAGAGCACAGTTGCTAGGCATTGTTGTAACGTTTTTAAGGGAAGGGCATTCCTAAAAGTAATGTCTGATGACAACAGGCACTAATGTAAAGCGAAGGATTCCAGATAGAGATCGTAATCGTAATCGTAATCGTAATCTCGAAATTTCTACAGCGCTCAACGAAAGCTAAGTCGCGGGAACCAGCTTATTCACAGGCGCTCAGTCAAAACAAAATCGATAGGCAAAAGGGTCAAGATCCAGGAGTCAGGCACTCAGACAGTCGGACGGCTACGGTGGATGCTGTTTGAAACTGAAGCGAGAAGAGAGACAAGAGGAAGAGGAAGAATCAGGATAAGATTTCTGGAAAAGAAGTGTTTTCAGTTTTGAGTGAAAGACCTGCGCAGAAACTGAAAGAGGTGAAGTGTTGGTGAGTTCGTATGATTGACCAGACAACTGTCGCAATTCTGGCGGGAGTTTATTCCAAAGGGGTGGGGCAGCTATGGCTATGGAGCGATTTCCAAATTTTAAGGATGAGGTGACGGGAGGGCGAAGAAGTGTTAGGACAGATGAGGAGCGGGTTGAACGGAGTGGTTGGATAGTAAATAATTGACGAAGATAGGAGGGTTGGGAGGATTGAAGTGTGTTGTAGGTGAGGGATAAGACTTTGTACTCTATTCGTTCTGGTATTTTAAGCCAGTGCAGTGATTTGAGAACAGGGGTGATGTGATGGTATTTGGGGGTTTTGGTGACAGCACGTGCGAGAGCATTCTGGATAGCTTGTAGGCGATTTATCTGGGTTGTGTCAATATTGAGGAAAAGTGAATTGCAGTAGTCAAGTTTTGCATGGACTATGGATGTGGCAATGATAGATGCGGTTTTGAAGTCAAGCATAGGACGGATTCTGCGAAGGTCGCGGATATGCATAAAGCAAGAGCGGGAAAGATGGCTGATATGATCAGAAAAAGTAAGGTTCTGGTCGAAAATAACACCTAAATTACGGACAGAGGAGTTAGTATTAAAGGTGTGGGTGGAGGCAGAGTCTAGGCTGAGGGAGATAGAGGGGTCAGGAATTTTCTTCAGCTGGTCACGTAGGCCTATAAGTATGAATTCAGTTTTAGATGGGTTCAGGCATAAGAGATTAGATGTCATCCAAGAGGAGATTTGTTTAACCACACAAAGAAGATGATCTGTAGATTCATTGAAACAATTTGGAGAGAAAGAGATGAATAGTTGGGTGTCATCAGCATAGAGGTGATGGTCAACGGAGGATGCTTTAATGAGTGAACTGAGTGGGGTAGTGTAGAGGATAAACAGAAGAGGTCCAAGAACGGAGCCTTGTGGAACTCCGCAAGTAAGAGGGCATGACTTAGAAGAGGCTTCCGAAGTTTTAACAGAGAAAGAGCGGGAGGAGAGATAAGACTGTATCCATAGGAGAGCAGTGTCAGCAAAACCAAACCAGGTTGAAAGTCGGTGGAGTAAGATATTGTGATCTATGGTGTCGAAGGCTGCAGAGATATCGAGGAGACAGAGGCAAGAAACCTGTTGATGAGAAATGGCAGAAACAAGCTTGTTGTAGAGAGATGTCAGCAGAGTTTCGGTTGAGTGGCGTTTAGTAAAACCAGACTGGTGTGGGTTAATGAGTGAGTTAGAAGCTAAATAGTTATTGATTCGAGAGAGGACAATCCGTTCAGTTAATTTGGAGATGAAAGTCAGGTTAGAAACAGGCCGGTAGTTAGAAAGGATTTCCTTGTCGAGAGATGATTTCTTGAGAAGAGGGGTAACAAGAGAGTGTTTAAAAAGAAGGGGAAAATTTCCAGTAGAGAGGGAGAGGTTAACTATTTTGGTAATAATTGGAACAAGGACAGATGCACAGTCTTTCAATAAGGAGGTAGGTATAGGGTCAAGTTCACATTGTTTGTTTGGGAGAGATTTTAGCAGATTTAGTATTTCGGTCTCTGATGTAGGTTGAAAAGCAGAAAATGAGGATCGAGGTGGGGAAGGTGGACTGTCATAGGTGGAAGAGGGAGCATCAGCAGCTGGATTGTTGGAGGTTTTGGAAAGTAGAGATTGAAGAGAGAGACGGAGGGTACTAATTTTGTTCGAAAAGAAAGAACAGAACGAGTCGGCTATTGAAGAAGACGGAAGAGAATTTGGAAGTGGACTAGATGAGTTCCGATGGAGGAGCTGGTTAATAGTTTTCCAGAGAAGGCGAGGGCTAGAGGATCGAGAACGAACTAGTGAGGAGTAAAATCTTTGTTTAGTTGCAGTAAGAAGGCGATGGTATTTATTTGTGGCAGATTTAAGGGCAGAGAGAAGTTGAGGATCCCTGGTGCGTTTATAGGCACGCTCAAGGCGTCGCCGGAAAGATTTGAAGGCCTGGAGATAGGAATTGAACCAAGGATTGTTAGAGTGAGAACGGGATTTGGTAATAATAGGAGCATGCTTGTCAAGGATAGTGGAAAGAGTGGTGTTATATGAAGAGAGAAGGTCATTCAGGGAGGAGGGTGGATTTAACACGAGATCAGAACAGGAAATATCTTGTGTGAAGGCTTCAATATTTATTGAACTGATGCGACGAAAAGAATAGACAGATCAACTGTCTCGTAATAAAGCATAATCAATGTGGCCTCAGCAGATACTAGTATAGTCTGGCTACATTAGAAATTACTTTGTGGAGTGTGGTGGACTTGGGAAAGGATGGTTCTGAGAAAGTGCTGAGCTGGGAAACCTGTGTTTTTGGGATTCCATTTAGGAGGCCTGTGCCCCTCCTGTCTCTTTTGGCATTCCGGTCATTCGTGAGGAGCTGAGAAGGAGCTCGCCCTCCACAGAGAGTGGGGGGTTGAGGGGTGTGGGTGGTCCACTTCCTTGTCCAGTTTGGATTTGGTTGGGGTAGTGGTCGCCTTTGTGATTAAGTACGGTTTGTTTGGTTTAAGTGCCAAACAGGCAGACAGTTGATAGAGGGATGGGGATCTGACGGCAAGGGAGGTGACTGGCCGCCCACCCTTGTATGATGAGGCAAAGAAAATGGCTTCATACTCATTGCTGCTAACTTGTAGGCCTAATCTAAATTTTCATTTCCTGAGGAATCAGTTTTACCTTTACCTCTGGTAAAAGATAAATAAAAATTGAAGAAATGAAAATGAATAATAAGTAAGAAATAGTATCTGGTAAATAAAAGTACCAATGACAGAGACTAGCAATTCAGAGTATTACCACTCCCAATTTTTATACTCCTTATGTATTTTGTTTAAAGAAATAAATAAACAATCTCTCTCTTCTTCTGGCTGGAATTAATCCCTCCTGGGTGAGGGGTCAGCCACACGAATCCTTCTTTTTCATGTGTTTCTATCTCCAGTATCTTCTTTCTTCAGTCTGAGGAGCTTTAGGTCTTGCTGAATCATGTCTCCCCTTCTCTTCTTTTGTCATCTCCAAGATGATATAAATAAACAATAAATACATAATATTTTTTGCAGAACCCGAACGAATGGGAGAGGTCATCCGAGAGGCAGAAGGTCATCGTCGTGACGACAAGGCAAAGCGCTCGGACAAATCAAGGGACATGGAGACGATCGACCGAGGTGTCGGACCCACACCAGCGCCTTCTGTGGATCAGCGGGTGCCACCATATTTCGGGTTTGCTCCCTACATGGCAGACCGAAGAACCGCCATGATGGAGTCAGGTAAGAATTCGTGTAGACCGTTACCCACTTTTTCATGCGCATGCCCAGGAAGTTTCATAAATTTTCTGTTAATTCCGCAGATTAATTTCGGCTTATATGTGCAAAGGTGTTTCAGGGCGTCAGCTTGTTTGCTGGACTACAAATTGACATGTCCTAAGAATGTTTGATTTAAAATTGACTGGTCTAAAAAGCCTGCCAAGCATATCCGTACAAAGACCGTTAAACTGCGTATGGGACGTGTTAAATGTGTTTGTATTGAGGATGGTTATTTATGATGTTTTGCAAGCACTGAATACAATGCGCCTATTGTGTCATTGTTTGCTATGCGTAAGTCGTTTTTAAGAGGAACAATACTGTGTGCTTTCATATGTTCGTGATGTTCTGATACTTTGTGCACTGTGTGCTGGAAGTTGTATATTCTCTTAACTATTAGATTGGATAATGTATCTTCTCTTACCTTTTGTAACTGTATGCTGGATACTGTATCCTCTGTGTTTTTAAAAGCAGAATACTGTATCCTGCTTCATGCTGTGTCTACAGGGTATCCGTTCCTCTATCCGCACATGCCATATCCTTTCAATCATCCACTACCCGTGAACTCCAACACTAATGAAGGGCGCTACCACTGGCCACCGTTTCACCCTCCTTCTGGGTAAGTCAATTTTGGTTAACTTTGCGATCATAGCTGAGGAAATTGTGCAGTATATGCAAATTTTGGTAAAGTAAAGTAAATCTCCTATCTCCTATGGTGGATGTTAGGGAAGTCGCTCATTTCCTGCTCTCCAGCCCGTGAGCCGGCAATGAAAGAATCCCAGGGTCCTGGACTTGGGTCCAGTGCATCGTAGGACTTGCCGTTTAATTCCCAGCCCATGCTGGCACCCAATTCTACTCACTGACAGAGACAAGTGCATAGGGTCGTTACACGGAGTTCGCTTGGCAGGCTCGAACATGCGCTCCTTGGATTACAAACCTACCATGGTAATGAATAGACCACCGTGAAAGAACTGTTTGAAGTTATGCTTTCATCATATCATCTTCATATCATCATCATCGTCGTGGTCATCATCATCAACATCATCATCAGTTCCTGACGCCAACCAGTGGATGCAAATCATGAATGATCTCCATTATTTTCAGTCATTTTTCAAGTCCGGTGCTTTTCTCATGTTTTGTCCAAATCTCGCTATGTATTTGCTTAGCAGATGACACGCATTCTGATCAAGTTTAGTATATAAAGTTTAGTTATATACTAAACTTTGTTTTGCATGTAACACAAATTTTGATATAATAATAATAAAAATTATAAGAACAACATTAATTAGATGATTTATATAATTCTGTAGGACGGCAAAATAGTACGAGTTGAAAAATTGACAACAGTCATATGATTTTTAAAAAGATAGGTCTTGAGTCGTGACTTGAATGTGTGCAGAGATGAGGCATTCTTCACATGGTCAGGAAGACTGTTATGCATTGGATCAGGTGACAGAGAAGGAACCTTCTCTGTACCTCGTGGAATAACGTGGGACATGCAGTTGATTCCTTGATGATGACTGCAGCCAATATTTTCTGTGCCGATATGTTCATGTTCTGTGCTCATACGTTGGAGTTCTCATGAGAGCTGGCATTGTGTAGAACTCAGTTGAATAATCAGTGTTTTTGAGACAGGCTCTAATCAACCTATCTGTGCTACAGCCTGCTTCGTGCAATCAACGTCTTTCATCAGTATTACGGCAGCAAAATTGAAAATTGTAAATTGCGCGCTTTACATATTAAAATACGAGTCCCAATTTGGCCGTTCAGTTAACGATGGTAATACACCTTCGCGGGTCACCGATATACTTGACACTTTTAAGTCGTGCATCCGCCGGTCCATCGCAACAAAGCGTTCAGCCTTTCAATAGAGCACGGGTCACCGATTCAGCCACCCGAAACGCCTTGTCGATCGGCTGCTTCATTGATCGCCCCGACGCCACGCAACTCGGTGACGGACAGGCTCTTACAGACGCCTCACTCGAAGACGCCTGCCCGCTCCGCCGTCGATTTCCAAAGCCCTCCGGGGGCGGCTCGCCAATGGAGCAGGTCAGCTAATGACGGGGGTTACGTGATAGAAAGGAAACGGGTTATTTATGAAAGATATATCCATCCGTCTCTACCCTGTAATTACCGTTGCAGCCGGCGTCCCGGTAAAATTAAGATCATTTAACTGCTAAACATATCATCGTCGTTACTGACAGCTTTGTCGGGCCGCCCGATACCTGTGTCGTCGGTGATTATCGGTGGTGTAGTCGTCGAGGTGGTATCGTTCCCTTGAGGCCCAAAAAGATCGACCCTTTGCGATCAGTTACATAGATTTATAATGGGCTTCTGCAAGGGCCTACATCGTCATTCTTCTGTTACTGAGTTTTCTCTCATCATCATCATCATCATCTTGTCCATAGGCTGAAAGCCCATAGATGTCCACTGCACATTTAATTGTTTTTTACGGGCCTCTTTTTATCTGGGCAGCTTTTTTGTGGTTGCCATGTGGCTTGGATATATGTCGTATTTTTAAGGGCAAAGCGTCTGCATCCATTCGTCCAACCCTCCTTTTTCAGGTTTATGAGTGGATTTGGTATCCCAAGGGTAGTCAGTTGCTAGCATTGGCCAACTGGGGTTCCCGCTGAGCCCGTCCACCTCACGTAACGCCCTTCAGCAGGCATATCTCTCACTCAGTTTTTCGTTCCTTTACCATGATGAGGTGTTAGTCGATCTTTATTATGTTCAAGTCAAAATTAAATCTCAAACACTTCATACATATGGCTGCCCCTTGGGATTAGCATAGCGTATTGTATTGTTCTTCATGTATTGTATTGTTCTTCATGTATTGTATTGTTCTTCATGTATTGTATTGTTCTTCATGTATTGTATTGTTCTTCATGTATTGTATTGTTCTTCATGTATTGTATTGTTCTTCATGTATTGTATTGTTCTTCATGTATTGTATTGTTCTTCATGTATTGTATTGTTCTTCATGTATTGTATTGTTCTTCATGTATTGTATTGTTCTTCATGTATTGTATTGTTCTTCATGTATTGTATTGTTCTTCATGTATTGTATTGTTCTTCATGTATTGTATTGTTCTTCATGTATTGTATTGTTCTTCATGTATTGTATTGTTCTTCATGTATTGTATTGTTCTTCATGTATTGTATTGTTCTTCATGTATTGTATTGTTCTTCATGTATTGTATTGTTCTTCATGTATTGTATTGTTCTTCATGTATTGTATTGTTCTTCATGTATTGTATTGTTCTTCATGTATTGTATTGTTCTTCATGTATTGTATTGTTCTTCATGTATTGTATTGTTCTTCATGTATTGTATTGTTCTTCATGTATTGTATTGTTCTTCATGTATTGTATTGTTCTTCATGTATTGTATTGTTCTTCATGTATTGTATTGTTCTTCATGTATTGTATTGTTCTTCATGTATTGTATTGTTCTTCATGTATTGTATTGTTCTTCATGTATTGTATTGTTCTTCATGTATTGTATTGTTCTTCATGTATTGTATTGTTCTTCATGTATTGTATTGTTCTTCATGTATTGTATTGTTCTTCATGTATTGTATTGTTCTTCATGTATTGTATTGTTCTTCATGTATTGTATTGTTCTTCATGTATTGTATTGTTCTTCATGTATTGTATTGTTCTTCATGTATTGTATTGTTCTTCATGCACACGTTCCGTGAACGCTATACCGCCACAGCTTAAAAGTTCATATTTATTTACGGTTTACAGTTTAGCGGTTCCCAAACTTTTGGCCAGCCCTTCTTTAGTGGCAGTAGTAGGAATGCCACACATCATCATTTTATGGGCTCAGCTACCATCTCCCATCTCTTCAATGCTGTAGGAATTTTGCTTGACGGGCGGCCCCGTTGAGACTGGGTGTGGTGGCCTGCAGTGGTTTTAAGCCGGCAATAAAAAGGTGTCCAGACAGCGGTGAGAGCTGGACTCATTATGGCCTAGTTCTAAATCTATTCTTGATCTTTTTTGTTGTGGGCGTATTCTGACATCAAATTGTGCTGCTTTCTATACTTCTGTTGATGATTCTTTTTTGCTGCACTGTTCCATGAAAGTTGCATTCATTCTAACTGCAAGTGTCCTCACTGTATTTGACTTCAGTTCATGTCTTTATTCTAGCTACAAATATCATTTTTCAATTCTGAATGCAAGTTTATTTTCTGTATCCTTGCTATATTCTAACTGCCTGTGTGCTTTCCATATTCCTAATGGAAGCATCCTATCTGTATTCTAACTGAATAGCCTTTCTGTGCTTTAACTGTGAGTAACCTTTCTGTATTCTGAATGCAAGCATCCTATCTGTATTCTAACCGAATAGCCTTTCTGTGCTTTAACTGTGAGTAACCTTTCTGTATTCTGAATGGAAGCATCCTATCTGTATTCTAACTGAATAGCCTTTCTGTGCTTTAACTGTGAGTAACCTTTCTGTATTCTGAATGCAAGCATCCTATCTGTATTCTAACCGAATAGCCTTTCTGTGCTTTAACTGTGAGTAACCTTTCAGTATTCTGCATTTGTCCAGTATTGCATTTAGACGCTGGGGCATTTCAAGTCGTGTGTCGTGCATTTCCTGTTCTGAATTAGACAGAAGTTCAGGCCAGTGCACCACCGTCTTGGACATGTGTAAAAGATTTGTTAGCTGCTTGTAATGAATTGCTAGTTAGGCCTAGAACCGAATATTTTAGCTGACGGAATTTGGCCGTTGTTCCAGTTCCATTGCAGATTTAAACTCATTCCAGCTCTGCTTCTACTTGAATTTTGATTGTAATTGATTTAAATTATATTATTGTGATTAAAGAGCCTCAAGATACCATTAACTTTAACATGCATGCATTGCTTCATTGCATATATGGTTCATTGAGTGGTACAATATAAAAGTAGTACACAACTGCTAATCTTCAGGTTCAAGCAGTCCTCTGGACTCATAACTGCATAAGAATCTTAGACATCTGGCTATTATGTGCAACTGATTGATGCCTTATGCATTAGATATTAGCGCTATATAAATAAGGTATAACAGAATATTATCCTTTTTAGCACTCATCTGTAAGGCACATCTACTCGTTAGTCAGCTGCCTTTTGTCTGCACGTTGTAAAATTCTTGGAATCGCGCTTTACTGCTTTTTGCAGTTTTTTTTAAACAATATCCAAAGCGGACTCGATGTTGCTTTGTTTCTGCCGTTTTATTGTCAATAGATTCGTTTATAGCTCGTAAAGAACAGAGTTTAATGCTATGGATGTGGGTATATGTAAGCAACGTGATGAGGTGCTGTGGCTCCATGATAACAAGAAATAGCGAAATGTGCAATATCTCCACCAAAAATGAATATGTCTCACAGATGTTTACTGTAGCCCGGTACATTTTTCAAGAGAAAATTAGATTAGTCTTCAGTGTATCAAAGCGTTTATATAGTGCCTTTTGAGAGTCTCTCAAAGGCATGCAATTCTGTACACCAGAACTAATACCAATACCTTGGGTATTAGTAAGGGTAATGCATAGGTGTAGCGCACACGCACACACACACACACATGCAATGTATGTATATCTGGCACTGATAATGTTAAATGCTACTCTTATCAGTATTGCTTCAAATGAGTTACTTACATATACATTATGTATGAGTATGCATATGTATGCATGTATATGTATGCTTGTGTTCTTGTATGCGTGTACATATGAACATGCTACAAAGTCTGTGCTTCTACGTTGTCGGCTCAGAAGTGCCGTTTGGGAAGTTTCTCTTGAAGGGGCTCAGTACCGGCTGTAGTAGCCTTCCTTACATCTAATAATTTTTTTGGTGGGGGGCTGGTATGCAACTGACTGATTTCTAAGTGCCCCCTTTGGACGTTTTTGGAACCCTTGACGGTGACGCAAACCCCTAGAAACGACCCAGCATCTGAGTGTTATCAGGAGTCAACAAGAAACGGATTTTCAGACAAACCCCAGCTCCAACGAAGAAAGGACGTCTCGCAGGCTGCCGGAAACTGTTGAAATAAATCTTGTTAGCAGAGCGATTGATTGAGTAGTCGACAGGTTCCAACGCGTTTAATCCAAGGGGTTAGTTATGAGTATACTGGCCTAAGAGTTTAAGTGTGGTTCAGCAGTTCACTTGTTTCCCAAGGTAAGTTCACTTGTTTCCCAAGGTAGGGGTTTAGAAAATTTCCGGAGTTTAGGAACTACTACATTAGGAACGACAGTAACATCTGGTTACTGTTGTTTATATTTAATCTAATCAGTATGCACTTCTGTAGCGCCGTTGTGTAATGCCGTTGTGTAATGTGCAAAGCATCAATCAATGGTCGCCTAATTAGCTAATGAAAGTTAGTAGTTTTGTGTGGTGTAAGAGTATATTTTTATTTCTTTCTTAGGTGTAATCACTTAATCAAAAGAGTTAATTATCATTTGGGTCGTTTGAAATAGTTTGCAATTATTTAGTTTAATTTGTTAATACATTAAGGTAGTCATCTTTTAAAAACTGCTTAAGTTATATTATTTAATCTACGATTTTGTTAATTTGTGTTCGTCACCAAAACCTATTGTAATCAAGTTGTAGACAGAGTGGCTAAAATGTCAATGGTTTATTGAAGGATTATTATCACTAGACGAACTCGTCTGCGTTAACCTACTTACAACTTAATCTACACACAAAACACTTAGTGAGCAAATTTAGGACTAATTGTATTCGAATTTCAACTGTTTGTTAAAAGATGAACACTTCAAACTTTTAACAGATATTTGATGGGTTGGTTATGAGCCTTAGATCTCTGTTGTTAACCCCCTCCTCACGTTATTTGCATGCAGTCATGCAGACAGGAATGTATAATAAAAATCCTGCTGCTAAAGCAGTGAAATCTATGGGGTTAGAAGCAACTCAAGCCATTTCCCATTGGTCACCAAAACTGGCCAACAGGCATCAAGTAACAGGTCTATATATATATATATATATATATAAATATATATATATATATATGTATATGTATGTATATGTATGTATATATATATGTATATGTATGTATGTTTGCATGTATATGGATGTATTTGTGTATATGCATGTATTAGAAAGTGACATGGTAACAGTTACCATGGTAATCCTGCAGGAATAAGGAAGAATTCTTAAAGAAATGGCAGCAATGGTACGGTAATGGGCAAGCGCTGGATGGTAATATCATGGTAAAGACCTATTTGTATTGTCATGCTTTTGTTGTCTACCTGCTGTGACCCAACCATGCCTATGATTCCTCCCTCAGCTGACGAACATAGGGTGTGTTAAGGAACGCATTACTTAGTAATACTTACTTAGCTTAGGGAAAGGAAAGGTGTGGTAATACTGTGGTAATGGTAACAAGGTTCATAAATTTATCTATTTAACTAAATACATGTAAGTATTAATTAATAAAATAATTTATTTTAGCATTCCATGAAATCTGTTTTACTCACTAACTGTCGTGGTGTAGGGACATGACCCCTCTGCCCCTCTGCAGTACGTAGTTTTTGCTGACTCGTCCTTGCCTTGCAAGATTATTGTCGAAAATAGGAAAGTGCAGCGCTTACTAGTAAAATGTCAAAGGATTATGTAGCAAATACAGGGTTTAATTCATGTTTGGCCATATTTTTTAAACATTGAAATCAGTGAAGAATTTTGCCGGCATGCCAGATTTACAGCATAATGCGGATTCCTCAAATGGAAATCTGGAGGTGAGAGCATTGAATTGAAGGCACATTAAGAACAGTGGAGGTCAAAGTATATCCAGCATGCCTGGCTGTTCTGCTCTGGATGAGAAGCAAAATTTCTGATCAAAGACGTGTGTGTTGAGCTGTGTGCCACACATCTCCGGTGAGTAATGTTTATAATTTTCTTAAATAGAAATTTGACCGACTTAAGCCTCTTTGATCTTAGGCTAAAATTAAAACCTGAAATTTCCTGCTGTATTAATCATTTAAATATATTAATTTCAGTGATGTGTGTTTTGTTCATTAATTGACTCATTATCACACATGTTTAATAAAAATCGTAATCTATTAAAAAATTTTAAATAGGTTTCTAGTGGTCTCTACTTATCCATGGGTACTGTATGACCTCACTGCCTGCGTTATAGGCCCTTTAACCCTGCTTTAGAAGTGTCTTGATTACAAAGTGTTTACACATTGTAAAATAATTACATTACAGAGAACTGGCAGCTGAACATCTGAGCAATGAGGCACAAAATGAATTTAGTCAACTCTGAAGAACAGCCTGACAATACCGTTGCATACATTGCGCCTCCTTTGAAAAAGCCAAGAAAGAAATGGGTTTCTTCTTATGAGACTTGTTCACCTCAAACACTGGTCCTGACACAGACAATGGGCTTGGTGCTTACATATCCAGTTCCGAATCGTCCGACCTCGTGAAATCAGAAAAGGACTGTGGTCAAAGCTACCTTTGGATGTCCTCACCATCCCGGCATTTCTGACAACAGATACACCAGAATTGATATTTTCTGTGAGGGGGGAACAGTTGAAGGTCCATGAATGCAACTAAATTTTTTGTAAGAAATCAGACCTGTGCCAGACATATATCAGTTATCTGCTTTCTCCAAGGATTATGCAAATGACTGGCTAAGGAACAGCATTTTAGTGTTTGAATTTTGAAAAAAAATTTTTAAAATGTGCTTCCATTGATGTTGTTATGTGTTGATTTTTTCCCCTTAAAGATGAGGGGATGAAAATCCATCATGCGGGGATGGTGAGGGGATGGGTCAAAGGGTGGGAGATGGTGAGGGGATGGGAAGGGATGGGTTTAGAACTAAATATGCTGGGTGGAAATGGGGACACATTTCTGTCCTCCCTCACTCTCTAGTATGTATGCATGTGGGTACATATGTATGTATCTACGTATTTACGTATTTATCAATGTATGCACATACATACTTGGAATTTATATAGCGCTGTCTAAAACCTGTTGAAGCCAGTGCTTACCAGATGACATACATACATACATACAAGCAGACATACATATGTACATACCCTTACATAGGGGACTTACATATATACATACATTCGTGTAGGACCTTTTATTGAACATATTAAAGGGGCTATACAAATGTTTGGATACACGTATGCAGAAAAGTGATACATATACAGAACTTTTTGTATTATATGCTTATATAATATATAAATTCAAATATATATGAATATGGCAGTGGTTTTGTAGTTAAGGTGATTTATGCATACAAGACAGATTGTAAGATATATAGCCTTTGTATGATACACAGTAGAGATCAAACAAAGAAACTGTATATATATATATATATATATATATATATATATATATATATATATATATATATATATATATATATATATATATATATATATATATATATATATATATATATATAGTAATCTACATATGGTAACATGTGTCTACATATATGTATATCTGCATGTGTGTGTATGCATGTTATGCATAGATCTCGTGTGTGTGTGTGTGCGTGCGTGTGTGTGTGTGCGTGTGTGTGTGTGTGTGTGTGTGTGTTATACATATTGCATATAGAGGCAAGTATGAGTGTATACATGTTAGACAGTGGTGTGTTAACAAAGAACAGATCCCGACAGACGCGTCTTAATCTTGCTACAGGGGGCAAGATTGCCCAAGTGAGTGACCCGCCCCTGCAGGGTGCGGGACGAGAAGGGATTGGGACAGTTCCCATGACCCGGGTGATGATAGGTCGCCAGGGCCCCAACCCCTGCAAGGCTGAGGGCGAAATTCCTTATAAACGGGCTCTGGCAGATTGGGGTTGTGGTAAGTGGAGTAGTGGATGTACACGAGGAACATACATAATATAAATTGCGTGTATATATATATATGCGGATATGTTTATCATACATATCAAATGCGGTATGCGTATGTTAAATATATACACGTATACCTATATCTGAGTGAGGCATGGAGTATGCCTAAAGATGGCTTTGATTAATTCCCTGTCTTGTTACTCCATGCTTAACATGACTGACTGACAGAAAAACTTACTGTGACACACATACAAGTCCGTATGTCCCAAATATATTATATATATATATATGTCATGTTTATTACTTATATATGTGCGTGTGTTTAAAATATATATCATGACGGACATACGTACATACATATATAAGACATTTGTGCATGTACATGTATGCATATATATATATATACATGTATGAGAAGTATATATGTATATATACGTGAGATGGATATATATACTTGCTTAACTGTCAGTGTTTTATATATGTATAAGTGGGATGTCATTATATTTATCAAATTTATGTATATTTGAGACAAGGAGTATGAGGATAGAGGGGTTGACACACAGGGTGATGGATAGAATGCAAGTGCTGAACAGGAGCAAGGCAGAGAAACAGGCATGGAGGCAGGCAGACAGGAAGGAAAGAAGGCAGACAGGCAATGAAACAGGTACAGGAAGGAAAGAAGGCAGACAGGCAATGAAACAGGTACAGGAAGGAAAGAAGGCAGACAGGCAATGAAACAGGTACAGGAAGGAAAGAAGGCAGGCAGGCAGGCAGTCAAACAGTTTGACAGACAGACAGATGTATACTGTCGTATATGGCATAGATAGAGTGGCACACACACACGCACACACATAGGCATAAGTACAGAGGGACACACGGAGACACAGACACGGTTACAGGCACCGGTATACACAGACGCGCAGAACAGAGATGCTGAGCAGATGTTTACCTAGAGAGAGTGTGATACCCGAAACCAGCAAGCAACTGAAAAATTCATCATCCGATCCCAATGACTGACACCTGCCTGTCATATATAATGTCGCCCATCTAGACCCTGTTTTCCTGATTCTACCCATGGTAACTGATACTTATCCTGCGTCTGTCAAATTGCAAAACACCCTGTTCAAGCGTCTTTGATACATCCTAAACTGCCTTAAGTATCCAGGGATGTCTGCTTCATCTATCTGTGGCCCTCTGGCGGCTGAGCTCTGCTGAAAGGGACTCGATCTCCGTAATTGGGTACCGCTTGCACACTAATTTGGGACCAGCAGTAAAGGGGATGGTCTACTGGTTAGCGTTCTGGACTGTCAACGCAAAGGTCGAGGTTCAAGAAGTGCTTTTGCGAGGTACCTAAAAGGCGCTTCAGATATGCCATCGTATATGTGTACGTGTGTACTTATGTGCGTAGGAGCTACATTGGTTGCACATGTGAAGACGCATTGAGTTTAACATCCTTGTGCTGATGTGGGGCTGCCTGGCCAGTTGTGCTTTTTGTCTCACGGAGATATGTGTATTTCAGTGTCATCTGACAAATGAGCGAAAGGAGTGGAGGCCATTTATTCACACCCATCGCCGACAAAGGCTAGGGTTAGGAACTGATGATGATGACGATGACGACAACGACGACGATGATGATGGTGGTGGTGATGGTGGTGCTGATTGATAACGACGACGATGATATACTAAGCTGCAGATCTCTTCACTCTGCAATACAGGATGATGTGATTGTTCCCCCAACCCGTTCTTCCAGAATGCAACATCATAGCTTCGCTGTGATTGGCCCCTCATTCTGGAACAAACTGCCATGCAACCAGCAACTTGAGCTTCTTGTCATTTCCTTTATTTCGCCAGCAGGTGAAGACCATTCTCTTTGGTCACCACTGGTCGTGTCAGGTGATGAGTTCTCTTGAAGGGGCGCTATATAAATGAGCACTTATAATTATGAATACATACATGCACACATACGTGAATACACTTGTACGTACATACTCACATTCATACATACATACATGCATACATACATACCTTCATACGTACATTCATATATACATACATACATGCATGCATTCATACATACATATATACATACATATATATACATACATGCATACATACATACATGCATACATGCATGCATACATTCATGCATACATACATACATTCATACATACATACACATGCATACATACATACATACATACGTACATACATGAAGCTATGATGAAATCACGAAACAGTGGTTGTTTTAATACTAATGGAATAAAAGCAAGAGTCCTTTGCCACAGATTAGGCCTGCAGTATATCATCGACAACTTATAAGTTACCCACGTTCTGCGTGCCGGCAACGGGCAAGACTCCCGGTGCCGTATGCAGAATGCCGATAAGATTCAGGCGGACTTATCACATACACGCGACGTACGGCCGTATATTACGAGGCTGGCTCTTGTCAAGTTTAACCCGGTGGCCATTCGTTTATATTCATCGCCTGGTTTTAAAATTCACCACACAATCTCCGCCTTTAGTTTCTAGTTCGGAGTCTTTGTCAAGATTTCCTACCGTATTATTCGTCTTTCGCGTCCTTAGCGCATTCTCGTATTTCACCGCGTGCGACTTTCATCTTACTCACCAATTTGTAGCCTGCAGCCCCCTCCCAAATCGTTCAAGGTGCCTTCAAAGACTCAAACACCTTAATTTTTAACAGCTTGGCAGGCTGCCGATATACTGAAGACCAGGTTTCTTTTACGGCCCGTAAAGTTTTGACGGTTTGTGGACAGACTACAATAATAAAAGCCAGCGGATCTGAACTAATTCGAGCGTGGTAGCAGTTGACAATGAGACTCTCGAGCAGGGTTCTCGCACGTCTCAGGTTCTCAACCCGCAAGAGGCCGCTGCGGGAGGCAGCTTTGTAATGCTAATTTAATTCTCTTTGGCCCGTAGCCTCGTCCGATCTATTTGAATCTGTTGTATCAAAACGCCTATCTAGTTTGGGGGACCGTCTCGGAAACTTGCTTGTCATGATGTACCGCCATCTGTTTTTGAGAGGCTTTCGTCCCCTTTTCAACCACACTCCGAAAGACAAGTAGTTTATGTTTAACGACCCTGTGTTCTAAAGGAGATGATTAGCGTCGCCTTTATCCAGGCTTGGGACGGAGTTACTTAAATACCATGGAGAATTACGGCACTTGATACCCCACCACTGAAGTATCAGAGGGTGTGATATCCTTAAACCTGTCAGAAAGTGTTAGGGGACATTAGTTGTTAATACAACCCTTCCTTGTCCTTAAGTTTGGTTCAGAATTTTTACTTAGAACACACCAAGTTGCATCATATTACACTGGTTACACTACAATATATCTGACTAGATTACATTAGAATACATTACAATATAAAAGGGACTACAGAAATGTTCATGTGCTTGTAACTGACATTTTCTAATTGTTAGCATCGTTCTCTTTCTGAGCTGGAGTGCCTCTGAGTGGATACAGTCAAGGAGCACCATATAAATGCTCTGAATGGATGAATGACTGAATGATAGTGTCACATTTAAGTGAGCTTATGATAAATGACCGGTAACTTCTCGCATGACTGGTCTTTGACGTAACAATGATGACAGTTTGCAAGGTATTTAATGTGGATTTGATTTGTCGTGTTTAATAATGAATCCACACCGAAACGAATTAAAAATTCATGACGGTAATTGATATAGTCGCCCAGTGTGGTTGTATTGGAGCCTCTTGCATTTGACTTCCGGCTCTTGATTCCCACCTTGTAACATGGAACCAGCTCTCGGCTCTTCATTGTCGTTATGAAGCTTATCATCTACAACCTGTCTCTTTGTCGCCTTTGAATTTAGCTGGTCAGGTTTTGTGATTATGCAGTGCGGTTTTATTACGAAGTGACAGTCAATTGAGTCCTTATGTGTTACGATGACAGTGCTGTCGAAGTTTTTAGATTAGATTGGATTAGATTAGATTACCACACATTGCTTTAGTCGAGTGAGAGACACAGTTAACGACTAGTCAGGATTGTGATTATGGAATGCAATTTTATTTAGAAGTGACATTCAATTGATGCATTTTGTATTCCAATAACTGCACTCTAGAATTTTCCAGAGTGAGTTAGATTATGATAGATTAGATTAGCCTTGGTGCAGTAATCAAGTGATTGGGATTATGGTCACAGTGCAGTTTTACTTAGCAACCATTGATTGATGCCTTTTATATTATAATGATGCACATTTGCATGGTGCCGTATTGTTCCTTACAATGGCGCTATATAAATTCCCTTGGCCCAGTTTATTTGGAAACTTGTTGGTGAAATGCCTTGAACTACATTAGCAGAAGTGGAGTATAAACCTTTTGGTTAAATAAAAATTGTTTTAAGTGTATTAATACTGTTGCTAATGAATAATATTAATAAATAATAATAATATTATGATTATTATCTGACCTTTCAGAGGGAAATCATTTTCTACTCCTAACCTAAAGTTTTCATTCCTGACCATTTCTACCTTAAGTAAAACATATAAAATTTTTTTAAAAAATAATAATGGTAATGGTGAATTGTAATAATGGTATTAATATTATTTTCATACCTTGAATTTCAGAACAGGAAGCAGTCCGACGTTTCCAGAGTTGTCGCCAAGGAGTCCTTTCGGTGGAGAAGCAGTTTCCGGACTCACATCAAGACTGCAATGGGAGCAGTACCAGAAGGTTCTGCAATGCAGTCCCTTCCCCTTCTACCACAACCGTTTCAGCCCTACTTCGCTAGCGGGTTAGTGATGACATTTTCTGTACTTGTATTATCTTCTGTACCTTTATTATCGTTATTGCTTTTCTTATCCGTGTTACCTTCATTAACTGTATCACCTCTGTTACCTGTATTACTTGTGTTACAAGTTTATAATTGTTACCATTGATGGAATGTACTTGTACATTTGTCTGTACCTGTATCACCTTTGTTACCTGTATCACGTTTCCTTTAGAACCCTTTGGTTGGGAGTGTGTGTGTGAGCATGCCAGTGGCGACTTTCCAGTTATCTGGGATTAATTGCTTACAGACAGACTTATTGTTCTTTATGAACTTTAACACCACTTCACTTAGGCTAGCATAGGCAGCACCTTTGTGAGGTACTAAAAGGCACTCTATTAAGTGTCTAGATACATACATACATACATACATACATGAATACGTGTACCACAAGGTCCCTGGTACCAGGAGATCACTTGCCTGCGGATTATGCAAGTTGTAGTAACTACCAATGCTGCACTTTTAAAAGTAATGTCTGATAAGAGCAGGCATTAGTGTGGCCAGACAGAGATTGTCAAATATCAACGTGCATTCATTACATTGTTTGTAAGGAACACGGTATCCACTGATTGAGCTCCAGCAGAGAGATCCTTCAACTCCAGAACCTCATCTCTGAAGAATAATGTTGATAGAAGCGTGTGTTAAACGAGAAGTATTAACTTACATTACATTACGTAAATAGCACTGCTGGATAACATTGTGTAGCATTACATTACATGAGCAGTTGCCTGATGTGGTTGGTGGTGCCGTGTTTCAGCCGCTGGGTACCATCGCGATGGTTATCTGACTCCAGGAGAGCCGTTCATCCCGCCACTCACCTCACTCAGCCACCGCAGCATGTTCAGCGAGCATCCAGCATCCCTTGGAAGTGGAAGCATCACCATTCCAGGATCTCTGGATGGTAGGTGTAGACTAGGAATCGGGGCATTCATGTAGCACCTTTTTTGAAGCATCTCAAAAGTGCTTAGTGCATGGCTTTCTCTAACTGTTCAATACAGGTGAGACTTAATGTTATTGTAGGTGAGTCTAAACATGGGACTCGTCTGTTTCAGCTTGAATTCTGGTTTCCCTGACCTATCAGCTTCGACCAGACTTCTCCAGCAGATTACTTTAGTTTTACTGTGGTTTCATTTGCAGTGACCACTGACTGATGCCTTGCGCATTATGATGATGGCGCTATAGAAGCCATTCAGTTAAGTTAGGGTAGAAGGCATGCCTTTATAGATAATTCTCAGACAATGGACCTATTGTCAAAGGCTCATTTGACTGAGGCACAAACATGACCAAACATGTCCAGTGACAGGACATCTTAACCCTTCTCCCTAACATTGGTACTCATTTACCCCCATCCTCCCAAAGGATGGGGTCGAATGAGTTGGAGAGGTGTCCAGCGACAATCACCCTATCTGAGTACTAACTGGCCTGATGCTCCTGAACTCAGCGTATGTACCAGACTCGTATCTACAGTTTGTTGTTTTCCTGTATTTTATTTCATTTTTCGGTGTCTAGTCTCGGACTTTGGAATTATTTTCCAGTGCAGCTGCCTTCCCTCTGCAGAGTCTGCGTTGGGCCTTAGATCAGATGACTGCTGGAAACTTCGCTTTTTTTCTTTTCTGTTTTCTGATAGGATGTTTCCACTAGGCATGGTTTGGTTTTCAAAAGAGATTGAGCGTGGATTTTGGTTTGAGAGAGATTAAGAGATATCGTTCCCTGTGGCTCTGTGTCTTTTTATGTCTCTCTTAGTCTGTCTCTGTCTGTCTCTTGAGCAAGAGAGAGACGTACACACAGATACAGAGGTAATCAGAGACTGACTCATTCAGTCACTTGATGATTCGTTGCAAAGAGGAGCAAGAGAGACAGAGATGGAGAATGACAGAGAGAAAGACACACACACACAGACGTACAGACAGATACAGTCTTGAAACAGCCTTACCTCGTCTTCCACTAGGTTCGAGACTGGCGAGTCCTCGGCCGTCCGTCGTGTGCAAGAACAGTCGCAAGAGAGCGCTCTCTCACTCTCCGATCGAGTTTGGTCTGGACATCGAGAGTCTGACGCGCAGTTCCGAAGGATCGCTCCACCTTCCAGCCTTTGGACCGGGCTCACGAGCCTCGAGCAATGCCAGCGGATCCTATGGACATCTGTCGGCAGGTTGGTTTCAGTTCTAGCTCACTGTTTTAATACTGAGGGTGCACGAGAGATACAGTTGCTTTAGAAAATGCATAGATGCATACATAGATATATAGGCAAATACACATGCACACATAATACATACTTACATACAGGTACAGAATACATTCACACATAATTACATGCACATACATAATACATAGACTTACTTACACACTCTGATTCCTGTATACCCATAAATACACTTACATATCCATACTTACATATCTAGACATATCATCGCATTTGCGGTGTATTTGGTTATATTAACTTGCACTTTATAAATCTTCTTATAATAATAACAATAAACAATATAGCACCTTTTTAAAGTACCGCACAAAAGTGCTGCCTATTCTAGTTCTTGAAGGGGGTGTTAAAGTTTATGAAGAACAAAGTTCATCAGTAAGCAAATGATACTCAGATAACTGGAATAGTCCCCAATTGTGGGCTCCAGCACACACATAGAGCCCGATCATGCATAAGTATTGAATAAGTTTCACTATTTTGATACAGTAATTTATGATTATATTGCACTTAATTCTCTTCTGCTGCACTTAATTCTCTTCCAGCATCGCTTACAGCGCTTGCGAATGCAGCCAGCCCCCTGACCTATCCGTTCTTTCGTCACGGTGCCATGCCAGTGTCGCCCTTCTACCCAATGTTGCATCCAGGGATGTTTCCATGGCCACCAGTTCCAGGTGCAGCCACTTCCGGTTTGGCTCCAGCATCAACAGAAATTTCGTCAACAGCAGCTGCGGCTCCAAAGGTTGAAAGCCAGGTGAACGTCTTAACATTTGTAATAGGAAAAGTTGTGTTAGTCATACCAGCAAATATTACATTCGATCTGTGTATAATCCGATTCTTGTTGTCTCTTGTACCAGAACCGTGTTGGGTTCTAGAGCATTCATAAGAGTAAAAATTGTAATATTGAAGGTCATATTGTAAATTAAAATAGTTCTGACAGTGAAAGTTGTATTAGTAAAAGTTGTAATAGTTAAAGCCATATTAACATATGTTGCAATTGTTAAAGGCGTAAAAGTTAAAGCTGTGATGGTTGAAGTTATCGCAGAGTCAGTATGATAGCTGATTGATTAGAGCTCTCAGCTTGTAATGCCGAGGGTACAGGTTCAAGCCTCCTCCCCAAGTGCAGTTACTATGTAGGAGCCAGTTACTGTGTAGGGACCTTGAGCAAGTCCTCATTCACAACTGCTCAGCCCCATCGATTGATGCTTAGTCACTAGATAGTGGCTGTTAATAAATGCAGTAATTATAATAAATAGTAGCAGAAGTTGTAGCAGAAGATAATGGTATAGAGCAAGAGTTAGTAGCCTACCTAAAGGCAGACACTGTGCCAAACCTGACCGGTTTCTGTTATTCTGTAGAGTCATCTTCCTTCAACATCTAAAGACCCAGGTAGCAGCATTGTCTCAAGCACCGTCCATCACAGCGAGATTGGTAAGATCAAGATGAAGAAAGAAGAGTACAGTCCTGTCTCTGGTAAGCCACCATGTTTGAATGAGTCTCCATTGGTTGGGTTCCACATGTGTGCAAGAGCCCACCAATAGTGACTTTTCCATCTAGTTGAGCTTCACTTGCTTGTAGATGAACCTGGTGTTCATAATGAACTCTAGCATCATTTATGCTGTTGAGAAGCACTTTCGAGAATGCTTAGTAACTACGGCCACCGTGATTATTCTGCAGCGATTTTTATGATGAAATTATCAGGGCAATTAAACAAAGAATCTGGATGGGTATCTGCTAGAGGAAAACTGTTGTTCTTTCTGTTTCACCCTTTGGCATCTATCCATCAGTGTCACTTTTGTTTCACCCTTTGACATCTATCCATCAATGTCACTTTGGTGTGATGTGCTTTTATGGGGATAGAGAAAGTACTTGAAACTAAAACTGGACTTTCAGAAAGTGCAGTCTGATAAATTGTTCGTGGGACTTAGTGACCTTTTTGGTAGCATGTTTGATGCGTGATCCATTTTAGAGCGGAGTCCATGTGACAATTCCAGGCAAGTTGTTTGGGTACACTTTTCTACATGACCAAGCAGGGAACAAGCATCAGCGGGAAGTAAACAGCAAGCCTGCAATGCACTGGCCCCATGTGAGGGCTTTAGGATTTGTCCATTGCCACGCTGATGTCCCACTGTGGGAAATGGGAGCTTTGCTTTACTCTAAAACTGTTTACTTATACTTGTTGTCAGAGGAGATGAAACGAAGTCCGGAGAGCCACCACGATCCGAGTCAACTTCCGCAGGAGGGAGAACCAGATTTCTACGAGACCCACTGCCACTGGAAAGGATGCAGCCTGGAATTCGACACCCAGGATGAGCTCGTCAAGGTAAGTCGCTTGTAAAGGTAACGATAAAGATAAACACATCTGTTTATAGAAACTCGTCAGAAGCGTGGTTCAGAGGTCGATGGATCATACGGCTGAGGTGCAAACATGACCACAGCAATCCAACAACAGGACACAGTTTTTCACATCAGAACTTAACTTGGTAACAAGAGGATGGAGGGCTGAGTGGGCATCAGATGGCATGATATTCATGGATGTTGCCCCCATTCAAGTGAAAACCCAACTTGTTATTGCTTTCACTGCAACTGCAAGTGTTCTATCAACAACTCCCAGCTTTCTTCAGGTAGAGAGTTCCAGAAATTCGAAAGCATTAACTGCTTTAGCAATTTTTATAGGTTGTAATAGGTGCTAATAAAATGACCACTTGCATACGTACAATGTTAAGTTGTGGTATTTGAAACAGGATCACATTGATTTTATCAATATAGTGAGCACTAGATTTATAACAGTACTTTGTTGATATAGCGGATGTGAGATAGCACACTGGTTAGCATGCTGGACTGTCAGCCCAGATTTTGGCAGTTAAAATCCCCACAAAGACAGAAAGATGTTTCAAGATTTCTGTTTCACTTGAGCCTCTAGCAAACTTAGTGACAAAATGAGCACATTGACAATACACTGTCAGAGGGAAGATCAGACAGTTAGAGAGCTGACTGGCCACCTGCTGTCATATACCAAGGCTAAGAAAATGAAATCGCCAGCACCTCCTACCAGTGGCTGCCTCTTTGGATTAGGTTTAGGGACGGATCATCTTACACAGTGCATTACTCTGTGACGTTACGATGGTTTATGATGTTGTGTTGCAGCATTTGAACCAGGACCACATAACGACGAACAAGAAACTGTATATCTGCCAGTGGAATGGCTGTGAACGACGGGAGAAGCCGTTCAAAGCGCAGTACATGTTGGTCGTACACATGCGAAGGCACACTGGAGAAAAGCCGCACAAGTGCACCGTTAGTAGAGATTCAGTCTCCTGTACTCCTCACCTATCGTCATGTCTTATAGATCGGCTTTATACGTTTCTTTCTATTCTATGTATATGTGCGTATGTGTGCCTGTATGTATGTAGGTACGTAACGATATGTATTAGGACACTTAATATAGCACTTAGAGTACTGCTCAGAGTGCTGCACATGTCAAATTTGTTTGTCATTTTTGTTGTCTTACCTTACCTTACTTGATCTTACATTCTCTTACCAATCCTACCTTACCCTATCCATTGTCTTACTCTTCCTTGCCCCCGTTTACAGAGCCTTACTTTACCTAACTTATGCAGCCATACCATACCTATCAGTGTCATGTGTAACCACTGTATACCATACTATACCACAGTTGGAAATTGGTTGTAAGTAATTAGGCAAACCATTTAGCCATGAATCTGAGAACGAGATTTTGTGGTACCAGTTGAAATGGAAATTCAGTAACACACACGGTAGAAACGAGTAAGGTACTCTGGGGTAAATAATTTAAATAGTACTTCTGCTTTATTTCTACCTGTGCGCAAGAGCTTGCCATTGGAGACTTTTTCGAGTGGTTTGACCATCAATTGCCTGTGTATGAACTTACCATTTTTGACGAACTCTAACCTCATTTAGGCTGGAGGGGAGTGCCTTTGAGACATGCTTAGGAGGGGCTACCATGTATAATGTCTAAATTCATTACATGATATTACATTACATGGTGCCTCTAGTGCATTATTGCATTTGTGTTTTTGTTTGTTGTGCTGCTGGCGTTTACTAAGGAAACACGCTCAGGTAAGCTGTGCAAAAACATTGCCAGTGGCCTGTTCAGAAATTTCTGAAGGGCAAGTCTGCGATAGTAGGGGGTCGTGAAAAAGGGGTTTCCATTGATATCCTTGTGCAATCTTTTTGAAACTCAGATATTCATGTCTGTTAACTAACAAAGTAGTTTTGTAGGAGGTTGCATTGCATTGATGTGCATGAAAGTGGTGGAAACTGTAATCTAATCTAACGAGCACCGTTATCATAATGCACAAGGCGTCCATCAATAGTTCCTTCAAGTGAAAGCGTAGTCGAAAAGCATGATCTGGTTTAGAGGCCTGGTTGAAATCCGACAGATCAGGGGAACAAAAAGGCAGACTTTGGTGGGTAACCGAGTGAATGCACAGAATTGAGCCGTGAATTCCAAAGTTTCAGACCAGCCGTTGAGAAAACCCAAGAGCCCTTCAGTGGAATAGGAGATAAGGTAGAATATTGAAAGAAAAAATTCAATCTTGGGCTAGCGGTTGATGTCAGAATGGCCATGCCCCAAATACGCCACTGGTATCTGCAAATCACTTAATTCTTTAGCAGATTGTGCAGAATAACGGCCAGTCATGTTTGCGGAATCCTACTGTTTTTGTTGTTATTTTCTTACCTCTTGATCGTCTTCATTCTTCTTTCTCTTGTTTCTCTTCTGTCCGTGTTTGCATTTCTTTCTCCTTCTTTTCGTTCTTTGTTCTGCTTTTTATTGCATTGCTGCGTGCTTAATCATTGTTTTTTATCTTTCAAATGACTTACTTTGTCCTATGTATGTAGGAGTGCCTTCTCTTTGTGGCGTGTTTTCACTTTTTTATCTCTCAGAATTGTTCTACCATCTTGTCATGCATCTTGCTTTTGACTGCATTTGCTATTTCTGTCTCCTGATGTTCTTCCAGTCTGGATATGTGCTATGTTGTAGGCATGCGTTAACTTTGAGACTTCTTTCATTTCTTCAGAGTGTGTCTGTCTTTTCTCACTCTATACATCGGTAGCACTGTGATAGATTTGTACAAGTTTTCACTGCATTTCGAGGTTGAATTCTTGAGTTAAACTCTTTTTAAACTTTTGGTGTTAGACATCTGCAATTAAAATCATGGAGTGAAAATCCGGAAGTTATGCTGCTGGTACAACTCTCATTAAGTTCAAATGCATCTTTGTTTTTACAGACTATGGTAATACCTTTGAGCATTTATGTACTTTTGGACTCTTCTTGGAGTTTGATAGCTGTTACAAAGCATACAGGGAAAATATGTTGAGTGAGGTTTTGTGTACCGGTTGCTTTTGTTTTCCTCTCTCAGTTTGAGGCATGCAGAGATTTGATGCTGTTGCTATTAGCTTGTGGTGTACGAGTGGATTACCTTTCCCTACTTTACATTAAATTACATTTCCCTACTTTATATTAACTTGCCTTACCTTAACCTAACTTATTTTAACTTTCAGTGAGAGTATGTCCCATTTTTACTTTGAGTTTAAGGGCTGCTACATTGCATACTGTTCCTCTGCTTTCCAATGTAGTGCTGAAATGTAGTCAAGTGTAGTAAGAAATGTTTAATGAAGAATTTATTACCTACCTTACTCTGCCTTACCTTACCATATCTTTCAGATGTGATGTGCTGATAGAAGTATGTAATGAACGAATTCATTACCTTACCGTAACTTACCTTACTTTAACGTTCGATGAGAATACGTGCATTTTTCTCTTTCAGTTTGAGGGCTGTCACAAGGCATACTCACGTCTCGAGAACCTCAAGACCCATCTGCGATCACATACTGGTGAAAAGCCGTATATGTGTGAGTACCAGGGCTGCACGAAGGCGTTCAGCAACGCTTCCGATCGTGCTAAACACCAGAACCGAACCCATTCGAATGCTGTGAGTATCCAAATGCTTCTAAAAGACAGAACCATTCCTACATCCATTAAGCGGGATGATAACGACAACGACAAGGATGATGATAGTGACGATGATTATGATGACGATGTTGATGATTGTGATGACAGCTATGCAGGAGATAACAATGACTATGATGATGGTGATGGGGTAATGAGGACGATGATGATGCTTGATGATTATGACGACGATGATGAGGAATAGGATGAGTGATGGTAAGAAGAGCCATTACAATGATGGTTGAAGTGATGATACAAGTTGATGACACCTGGTGATGTTATCATCTGTAGAAGCCGTATACCTGCAAAGCACCTGGATGTACGAAATGCTACACAGACCCAAGTTCATTGCGGAAGCATGTCAAAACGGTCCATGGTGCCGATTTCTATGCCAACAAGAAGCACAAAGGGGACTCATGCTATGGCAATGAGGATGGAAATGGTTACCATGGCCACCACAGAGGAACATCTGTGAACAGCGGCGATGCTGGGGTAAGTCATCTGTATCGTTTTGCAATGTATTAGTGTGTTAACTAGTGTGTTAATTTGATTAATTAATGTATTGTATTAATTAAACTAAATAACATTTTGTAGTAGCTTGTTGTGAACTTCCTTGAATCTGAATTGTAATTTAATGTGTTAATTTATTGACCAATATATTAATTAAATTAATTTATTCTCTTGCCTCACCTTGTCTTACCGCATCTTAACTTACCTTACTTTGTCTTTCTTCACCTTGCCATAATTTACCTTATGTTGCCTTACCATACTATAACTAACCTTGCATTTCCTTATCGTACCTTACTTTGCCTAGCATTTCCTGACCTAAGCTGTTGTGGATTACTTTCAGGATGATCGGAAGCCTGATCTGGTCAACTCCAATAGCAACAGTAGCAGCAGCAGCAGCAGCAAAGTAGAAGACGCAGTGCCAGCGCTATCCATCCATCATGCCAGCCCATCTACCACCGATCGCAACCCGATTACGGTTAGCACATAATGTAGTGTTGTGACCATATGCAGCTTACCGTAACTCCATTACTTAATTTCTTATTACATCACTTGAGTAGATAAATCTTCCCTCTGAAACCTGATAATTTTATATGATTGAAAGTTTAATGTCATCTTTTTTGGATGTATGTAGGTACGTACGTATGTAACACGAAAGTTAGAGCAGCACTTTTTAAGTACCTTCCAAAGTGCTGCACACATGAATGTCTAACTGATCTTCTAGTGTCTTGTATGTTATGGAGAGTATGAGTTTGGACATTGTGACAAGTATACCTGGGTAATGATGAAGGGGTTGTCAACCGCTGCGTTTGAGCATTATGATAAAGGAGCTATAGAAAGTATCTGATTAGATTAGATTACATTATATTAGATTAGATGGAAGGTAATATGTATACTATGTTACAAAAGCCAGCAAACTTCTGAACAAGTTTTTAACGTTTTTTCTTGTGTTTATCAGTATGTCACCTGTGTTTATCAGGATTCTGAGGCAAGCTTGGCATCTCCGCACAGCCTCAGCAGTCAGTCTGTTCAGAGCCCACCTGACGACCGTCTCCGTGGAAACGGCCTGTGTTGCCAGGGAACTGGCATGACGACCGACTTTCCAGGCAATTCCTACCGGAACACACACAGCAGTTCAGAACATTTGCAGACAGATGGAGATGAAGAATTGGGCAGCGAGTTTGTGGTAAGTATCAGGTCCTCTGTCTATATGGTAAAGTAAGGTAAGTAAGGTAATGATGGTAAGGTAGGGTAAGGCAAGGTAGGGAGAGTAATCAGGTAACTTAAGGTAAGGTAAGGTAAGGTAAGGAGGGTAAGGTATGGTGAGAGTAAGGATGGTAAATAGAGTAAGGGAAGGTAAAGTTAGGAGGGCAAGGTAGGGTAAGATAAGGGGGTATAAAGTAGTTTAAGGTAAGATAAGCTAGGGTAAGTTAAGGTAAGATAAGGTTAAGAAGGTAAGCCAGGGGAGGTAAATTAATGCAAGTTAAGGTTCACACTTCTTACCTATGGCTGCCTTTCTGGGTTAGCTTTTAAGGGATGGTTCTTCTATGAAATTCAAATCCTAGCCACAAAGAAGAAAGCAATTGCCACAACAGGCACCAGTGTATTTGAGTTCTTCTCTGTTTGGCTGCAGCATCCTGTTTCAACTGTGGCCTTTCCGCATGACAACACAGTTCAGCTGGCAGCCGGAGTGCTTCGGAGGCAGACAAAGGCAAAGCATCGGTCTCGAATCAAGTGCGGAAGCAACATACCAACTTTACCTCCTCTGGGTAAGTTCCAATATTTTGAAATATATTCTTTTCTGACCTGTATGGGCTAATGACTCTTCTTCATGTTGAGCCCATCATCAGGTCTAAACTTAAGACACATCTCTTCCATCTTGCTTACCCGCTGGTACCTGGCTTCTGGTTTCTCTGACCTATCTCGAACAGTTTATGATTTTTGACTGCGATTTTGACTTGAAGCAGCCATTGACTGATGCCTTGACCATTATGATAACGGCACTACAGAAGTCTTTAGATAAGATTAGATTAATGAAAATTCTGACAAATGTTTCTACCTATGTATTATGAAGACACTTTGCATAGCACCATTGAGGATACTCTGTAAGGTGCTGCATGCATGGCTGTCTTACTGATCGTAGCAGTCACGGTTAGAAGTAGGATGCAAATGCTTGCTGTGCAATCAAACGAAATAGTATGTATATCGAGAGGAAGTCTGTTCCAACACAGAAGATAGCATATATGTGCATATGCGTAGCACCTACTTAGCGCATAATGAATTTTTATAATTTGGATTCTCAGTGTAGAATTCTAAGTCCTTGTTGTGTATAGACTTGTTATAACAGGGTTCTTGATCTGGATCCCAAAGGTAGCATTACGGGAAGAATCAACTATACGCTTATGTTTTGAAACTGTTGTTGCAGGTAACACTCGCAGAATTAATGCCAATGACGTCAATCTGAAATTAACAGAAATCCGACCGAGAGGTAAGAAGGACTTGGTTCTTCTTCTGTGCACGCAGCAATTTCCTGTGTCATTGAACCTTTTCTTGTAAAGCTCAGTTTTAAATCGAATATTTTCATGCAATCAGTAGCAGTTAACTGTGAAGAAAAATGTCCAGTTTAACATTTTTCTTCATTTGCTTATGAAGTTGAAGGTTCTCTAGATACTACAATTTCCAAAACTAATTTTGGGTAAGAAGTTCAGTCCTTCTGGTTTCAATTATTAACTTGTATCTTAAAGCTTCTTCAGAAATTTTATGGCAACTCTTCAAAATTCTGAACATCGGGTACCGTCTTTTTGCATAGATTTTCCAAGGTTTGACTGGAAAGATTTTAAAGAGTCTCAGGCATTTTAACACATCATAGTAGTTTCAACTGATTTTCAGAAGTCTGTCTTAGAACTGTTTCAGTGTCATAGTAATTTTTGGCTTGTACTTGGATGCTTTTATGCACAAAATTTTGAGCTGTGCTAAAGTTTCAACTGGTTTTCACAAGTCTCAGTTTCTTACCTGAAGTTTCAACTGCTTATTAAAAGTCTCAGTGATTATAACATGTCTTGGTAATTTCAGCCTTTTTCTAAAAGTCTAAGACTTCTTTGTACATATTTTTTTAATTGGCCATGAATGATTTACAGCAACAAAAGACTCGAACCTGCGCACCAACCAGCGGGACATGAGCACTCCGAGCTCCTATACAAGCAGCATTCGCTCTGACGCCAGCCCCTGCTCTTTCTCGCGGACCGACCGCCGTCTCAGCGAGACCTCCACCAACTCAGCCTCCCAGCGAAGCATCCCTCGCTCGCCCTACGAATACGACATTGCCAGCAGTGCCTCCGACTACCACCATCGTTCGGCAGACTCAGCGAACATCGGGGCCCTGGCTTCGCACATGGAGCGCACAAAGCTAGACGGCAGCATGGCCAGCGACCCGTGTCGCTTCAGTCGTGGTAGCATCACGCGATTCCTCGCTGCCCAACGTGAGTCCAACGACAGCGGAATTCGCACCAACACGTCAACGACAACCCCTTGCCAAACACCTGTTCCTCTGACAGAGATCCCGCCACATGACGTGCGCCGTGCAAGCGACCCTGCACGCTGGGGCATTGACGAGGTTGCTCCTTTGTCGACGCGACCCTTCCAACGCTGCCACAGCCTCAATGCTGTCCGTCCGCTGCCAATTCCTCCAAGAGCACGTGCCGTCGCGAGGAGGTCTCCAGCCGGGATCAGTCTCATGTCATCCCACAGTAGCATTGCAACAAACTACAGCAATCAGTCAGTCGACACAGACTTCGAATCTGGCGTTTTCAAGACAGAGAACAAGGCAAACTTTGACTGCAGCGCAGAAAACCCCGCAACGACGTATCCACCAGCTTTTGAGTGTGACGACTTTCTGATCCCTGACGAGATGCAGGATTTCCTCGACAAGACCATGTCATCTGCTGCAGTTGGAGCTGGACCGAATGCCACTGCAGACAGCACCATCCCAGACTTTAATTTCCCAACTGCCGAACCCAGCCTCGAAATTCACCCTGTTGAGGCCAAGAGCGGTTATGAACCGGAGCCACGTAGCTCTTGCATGTATGAGAAAAGCGGTTCCTCAGCACAGTCGGGTGGAAACGCCATGGCTTGGAACGGCAGTCAGGAAGCCAGTGTAAAATTTTCGAAAGGTGCAAATGAGACTCCTGCCAAATCGTACAGCTGTGGGAACTCTATGACTGCAGAATTTGATGTGGCACAGACTGGAAACCAGGCTTTCCACGGGTTGCCGTCCAACGAGGATTTCGCCAGACCTGCACGATATCAGCCGACCGGGGCGCGGGCTGCTAACCGTGCGTACGGTTTTTCAAACAGCTCGGTTGGAGCCAGCCTCCGCCAGTCGGTGGAAGGACCGAGGTTGAGTAACCAGTGGTATCGTACACAGCCTCATTCGGGTCGCATGGGTGTCACCCCGGGTGAACCATTCGCAGGTTACGGTCGCATCCAGTTCTCTGGACCAATGACAGGACGCAACCATGCCGCGTCCGTCGTCCAGTTTGGCAACAGCTGTCCAAGCCCCCATGTCCAGGTCCCACAAATCAGCCAATCTCAGATGTCACCCCGATCGAAGGCCCCCAACAGCCGCACAAACCCACACGCAGCAGCAGCTGCTGCTGCAGCAGGACAAATGTGCGTAGTCCCAACACCACCGTCCAATTCCTCCATGTATCCTTCTGAATGCTATCCATGGCCGGTTGCTTCACACCAGGGCAACAGGCACTCATACATACGAACCCCAGCGCAGTCCGCAAACTGGTCTCTTGTGCCGTCGCAGAATAGTGCTGCGTATAATCAGGCCGTAGGAAATCATCCTCATCCCCGTCACCTGCAGGTAAGCAACCAGCGCCAGGTGGGAAGCATGTCGAGTGTCGGTTCAGTGAACCATGGTGGGTTTGGTGCTAGAACGATGCCAGTCACACCGGGCAGCTACTCTCAGACTTCACCAAATTGCAACCAGGTATGTTCAGGTTAACAGTTTCATCTTTGTCCATGTTTGTAAATTTCCATAATATTAATATTAATAGTAACTTATCTCTGCATTTATGCATGAGTTATCGAGTATTTTGTAAGATTTCTGCCTTCTATACATTGCCCAGTTAATCAACTAGCACTGTTTCTGTATTTGAATGATACTAATGACTTCTGTAGCGTGTCCTCGTAATACATAATCAGTGACCACAACTCTGAGGAGTAAAATTCTTCTTGAATAAACAGAATAAGTAATAGGACCTTGTAATAGGGTCTTTCTGTTAAAATTTACACGGATTTATTTGGTGTTGTGACAACTGGCACAAACGTTTTGCTTGGAAGCAACCATCAATTGATGGATGCCTTGTGCACTACTATAATGGAGCTATTGGAATTTCAGATTAGATTAGAAAACCGTTGCTGTATTAATGGTCAGATCATGCATTCCTATATACAATTGTTTCACGTTGACAGGTAACCAGTACGACGGACTTGGCACCGTGCTTTGAAGGTGACGACCAACTTGGCCTCGCCCTCAACTCCATCGATTCCACTAGCTTCATGGACAACTTGAGTTCAATATCCATCGAGAACATGCCCCCGTCAAGTCCTGCTCCGCCCGTGGGCCTGCCACCCGTGAACGAGAACCGGGCGATCACCACGGGTGGCCCGGCCGGTTACGATGAGCGTGGTGTCCTACCAACATCATATCTCAACTCGTACAACATGGTCGTCAACGACATGAGTTCAGTGCTGACGCAGCTTGTTGAGGAAAATAAATACCTGGGCATCCAGGGCTAAGGCGAGTAGCAGGGATTGGACAGCAGTTACAGATTTAAATAAGTGCCTGGGCATCCAGGGATACAGGAAGTACCTGGGCTCCCAGGACCTGAGGGAGAGTACCTTTGGCTTACAGTGATCGAGGAGTACCTAGGCTTCCCTTCCAGGGATAGAGTACCTGGGTTTCTAGAGATAGAGTAACTGGATTTCTAGGGATGGATTGAGTACCTGGGCTTCCAGGGATAGAGGTGGTGCCTGCTGCCCAGATACTGGAGGTCCCTTGGCTTCCAGAGATTGGGCAGCAGTTTGAATTTAAATGAATGCCTAGAAATCCAGGCATTGGGCAATTTTGCAATGAAAGTGCCTATAAAAATATGTGCCTGGAAATCTAGGGAGAGAAGTACCCTGGGCATTCAGGAATGGAACTGCTCATATGAAAATAAGTAACTTGGCATCTAGTAATTTCAGAATTTTCTGTACAGGTTGTATGACTGAGACCATCGGTGTGAGATGCTCATTAGTTCTACGAAGAGTAATTGCAAAAAGTGAACAGTTATGGTTGACCTGTCCTAGAGACGATATTTGGGTCAACTCAGATTATTGCACCCTTAAGTCAATTCCCAAAATAGGTCAAAGCTTGTGGGTCATCCTGCAAGAAATAGATGGGTTTAAGACCCCAATCCCCTTGAGGCCTTACTGCAGACTGAAGCTGATAAAGGCTTTGGATCAAAGCAATAATTCAGGGAAAAACAAAGTTTTGAAAAAGCAAAACTCAAGACTCTCTATCAAATAAGCTGCAGCACTAACAGTCCAACTTCATTTTCAGCTGAGGTTATATAATCTGAAGATCTGGAGTCGTTGATAAATAGTTGTATCTATTCGTTGCCGAAGTTTGATCATTTTCAAAGCACCTTTTCAAAGCTGTTGTTGACTTTTGCAACTGTAAATACCGTTTTTCATTTACTCGCATGTAAAACCAGTTTGTCATAATCGTTGTTAGTTAACTTTCTTTAAATGCACTGCCTTAGGCATGTTGTGGAATCCATGAGTGTGTTTTGTGCCTTGTCTTTTATTTCTCTGCAGCCCAGTCTGGCACCTTTGTTTATAATCCAGTTCATTTTGACTGGTCCAGAAATCCTAGGACACCATTCTTCAATGTACCGTGCATAGTTTGTGGTCGTTCTCTGTAGTGTATCATATCTCCAGAACTGTATTAATAAGGAGTGAGTTGCCTCCAGGTTAAATTGAATTTGAAAGTTTTGTTCCCCTTACTGAAGCATAGCTTGTTGCTTTTATTGTTTTTTACCATTTGAATTGCTTTTGTCTTGTTATTACACTGGAAAATCCATGTAGCACCCATCCTTATAACACAGATTCTGTTACGATGCAGTCAGGGTCCCGAATTTAATTCAGCTGTAGAATTTAAACTCGTTATTAATGCAGTCTGTTGTAAACCAGTACTGTGGCTGGCAAAGATAGTACCATTTTGAGGTAGCATTGTATTCTACTTAGGTAACCAGACATTTATCATGCAGCTGAAGAAATCTCTTGAAGCAAAGCAGTTCTGTGTATAGCATTCTTTGAGTCACTTAGTTATTTTTATTAATGTTATTTTTGTTATTACCTTCACATCATATCAATTTTTTATTTATTTTTTCAGTTATAAATACAATCAATTTCAATTATTATAACTTATTATTATTTTATCACATAATTTCATCTATAATCTGTACAGTCGTTAGTAATTCTTAGTTGGTATCGGAACTATTGCAGCTTTAGTTACGATTTTCAATCACAGTGATAATCTTAATTGTTACGAAAAATTGTCTGTTAAAAAATAATTTTTAAAATTTTAAAATAATAAGTTTGCTCATGTCTGTTATTCCATTTATGTGGGGTTCTCAAAGGAGATAGCAAATCAATATTTCAAAACAGTACCATTAATTAATTTGTAAAATTTGAAACTCACTGTCATGAATTAAATTGTAAAATGTTTGTAGAATGTTGGTCGAAAACATAAGACTTGTTACAAGTATGAATTAATCAATTCCACCTGATAGCTTTTCTATTTGCCAAAGCAGAACTTGGGGAGTGCTTTTGAATTGATGTCTTGTAGAGGTGCTATATAAATTTACTCAGTGAATGAATACGTAAGTAAAAAGATGGGGACTAGAACAAGAGTTGCATGTACTGATCATAACAATTAGAGCTATTTATAATAATGATTGTAACTTTGATTTGAATACACAGGGACCTCCCTATAACACGTCATTATGATGTGAATTCTGATTTTGTGTAGTTGTGGACGTGGATCTGAAATTCTTCTCGGCTGTTGAAAACGACCTGGTTATAACGCAAAATATAGGTCGTTGATGTGATGTGATATGGGGTTGCCAGTATTCCGCTATCACTAAATAGCTAGAGGCCTTCAACTGTTTATTTTGTTTTGATTGGTGACTTAAATGTTTTTTCTTTCTACTGATCATAATTCTGATGATGACGAAGTATTTGCATATGCTTCTGCATATTCTCTCACATTTCAGCTATTAACGGCAGAATAATCGGAATTTGTTTGAGGCTTTGTTTAGTGCACTGTGACATGGAATTTATGTTAATTAGGAAATATAGTTTAATGCATATTAATGCTTTATGTTAACTTCAGATTTCACTTTTGTTAATTAGGTGATTTTAGCGTGCTTTAATTAGCGGCATGTATTTTCATGCATATGTAATTATATATAATTATTTTATATATAAACAGGTATGTATGCTGTTGTGCAAGGCGCATGTGACTATATATACTTTGTTGAAAACTTAATGATTTTGTTTCTTCCGGAAGAGATTAACGATTTGTAAATAAATTTAGCTGTCAAGTGTTGCTGCTTTTGCAAAGAAATTTTCATAAAGTTCTACTTAAGTGCTATGTATCTGTTGTAAAGTTTACTGACGGTGTCTGTATCCCAGTGTTGTTCAAAGTACCGGACCAGAGTTTCTAAGAAAAAGTAAAAGTAATGCTGACTTTAAGTACTTAAGTACTCGTCAACGATTTTACGTAAGTACGACTAAAATAGTATTCTCCCGAATCATACTCAAAGTAAAAGTAAAAAGTACCGAGTCTTGTGGTAATACGCTTCGGTTAAATAGGATTAATTATTTTCCCATAGAAGTAGGCCTATTTTGATTCTGTAGTTTGGTAGAGAAGCAGACCGCTACTTTGAACAACGTTGTATTTACTTACATCTAATATATGATGGTCGCCGAGTTATCACATAATTTGGCAATACGACCTAAGGTTATTGAACTCGGTGTACCCGTAGTCAGGTTACAGAAGCGAAAAGCAGATGTGGTAACTGTTCAGCCGCCCTGACAACTCACTCGTCACCGTTTTCCCTTATATATATATATATATATATATATATATATATATATATATATATATATATATATATATATATATATATATATATATATATATATATATATATATATATATATATATATATATATATATATATATATATATATATATATATATATATATATATATATATATATATATATATATATATATATATATATATATATATATATATATATATATATATATATATATATATATATATATATAGTAGCATGCCTCAATATATGGAGATCTAAATAATTAGATTAGCAAGGCCTCAACCAGTTTCTCATCCTCCTCGTGTCATGTTTCCGTTCCTTTCCGGTCAGCTGTTGCTCTCTAATAAGCTAGGTTAAAAGGTGAAACTGAACTTCAAAAACTAATGCTGGGATATATATATATATATGTATATTATGTATATATATCTGCTTTGATTGTGATTGATTTTGATTATGTACCGAGTATATACAACTAGTTCATACTAGAGGGGCTTATAAATACATTCAACACGTGTTTACTCAGTGCATAGCCTACTCGAAGTGGACGTGGAACATACACTCCTAACTTACTCCCTCTCTGCGTCTGATGACAGACTGCTACTCGTCCAGTCAGCGCGGTAATTATTAGTGAATGTCGTGCTGCTTTTAACTTCTTCCCCCGGGATTTTTTCCTGCTTCGTGTGCTGCCTTTTGATCTTGCAGCAACGAAAATAACGATTACTGTACGTCTGCACCTGGCTCGTAAAAGTAACGATAACGAAGTCATGATCATGAAAATGGATTGAAATATCACCTCGTTTCAAGTAAAAGTATTTCCCTTTTTTCGTACTTCGTTAAAAGTAGAATTACTGTTTTTACTTAGGTACAGTAACGCGTGCTCTTACTGCGCTATTAATCAACATTGCCAGTGTATTATGCGAAATTGTCAGTTCTGTATCGAGATGTCACCAGTAAAGTTGTATGTCTCCCACGGCAATGGTCATTGTTATATAAACAGATATGCGTAACGCCAAGAGCGTCAGCGCGGTATTGATAGTTGGGGAGGACGCAGTGGCATATCTAGACGTTTTGAAATGGGGCCTAGCAAGAAAGATTGTACTTTTCGAAAGAAAATTTTGACGACCATTGTCCGTTGACGCCGTTTTGACGACTTTTGTCCGGATGTTGGATTGCTGCTGTTACGTTTGCGCTTAAGCCGAAATCGCCTTCAACCCTCGCGACCGATCATGCTTTTGAGATTGCTGTTCGTTGAGGCGTGTGATAACAAGTCAAGTACTAGTTAGCACTTTCGACATCTGATACTTTACGAATGTAGTAGGGCGTTATAAAATGGGGTTGTGTTATAATGCAAGTGCTTGCATTCTGAAACTATGTTACACATGCATCCGTGTTCGCGGACACGTTGTAGCAGAACTTGCATCGTAACGGTGCGCGTTACAAGGGGCTCCTATTTTAGAGAAATCACTTTGGTAACTGGGGACCGCAGATTGTAAAAAATAAGCCATTTATTGGTCGAAACCATTAATATGACGAATGGCTAAACTTAATACGGGGAAAACGACAGATGGTGAAAATTCAGTGCAATACATTTACTGTCGTAAAAACTATTTGGAACCAGAGGCCGGGAACCATGGCGCCGAAAGTGCCGGTGCTCACACAAGTTTAAGCTCTGTGACGCCGAGGCAGGAGCATGCTCACACAACATTTTTGGCCAACGGAGATAGCTACCTATTCTTATAGATTATATCGGATATAGTGTATAATTTTATCCACTGTAGTACTGTACTGTACTGAGGTTGGCTCACACAACTTTCAAAAACTTCCCGGGCCTTTGTTTGGAACTGGTCTGAAGTAGAAAATCCTTATTATAATAGATTACATTACAAGGTTGCAGGTAGGAATTTAAATTTCCACCGATTTCTCCGTGCCAAATCACTTTCCTTTAAAGCAGTACAAGACGACTTATTCAAACAGTATAATATTACTATGTAAAACGATTCCAATCAAATAATAAAATTAAACGATTACGCCCGCTTTTACAAATAAGTGCACGCGGTAATGTTAAAGGTACTCAAACTGAATTAATATTCACAGGAATAACAAATCGTTAACTTACATAAGATCTGTACAAACACAATACAAGTGTACATTAGTACAATAACAGCTGTAGTGCGGTCACTTCGCACATAAAGTACCATAAACAACTATACAAACAAAATGCATAGCCTACTGATGGTGAGTATAGTAGAAAAGCATGCAGTCAGATTTTCTAAATATAGATAATATTCCAACATTTTTCTCGACATACTTTCAGAAATTTTCTCAACAAACTTTGGATATTTTTCTGTGTCTGAAAAGTTTTTGGCAAGCTTCGCGTAGTTTCCTTGGGAATCTGTGGAAATTTTCTGGTTGTACTGTAAATGCTATGGCCAACATCCGAAACATTTCGATTAGTTTGGCTTTTATAGCCAACTTAGATATTTTCAAGCCAAACATTTCAGATTTTTACAGTCTTCGTAGTGTTTTGACAAACTTTGATTGTTTTTTATGGAAAACTTTGGATACTTTTCTGACTAATTGTTGAACAAACTTTTGACGTTTTATTAGATTTTTACATAGGGGATTTTTTAAATGCAGAAAATGTATTTTGATTTGTGCACCATGATCTGCTGTTATCTATGACAAACTAGTGTCACTGAGCACAGTGGTCATATTACTCTGAAGGGTAAAATCTGCAAAATCTCGGACGGCATGTTCAAGCCTATGTAGCACCAAATAAAATTACAGTTACATGCATGTATACAAAGTAAAAACAAAACTAAAGTTTTATATACTGTTTCCTAAAAATGTATAGCAACTATAAACGTCTCAGATAAGTTTTACACAACTCATCATAACAATAACATTTATCTAGCGTCTGCGATTGTTTCTTTGAAGGCGATATATAATTTTACAGGTACGTACGTATGTAAATACAAAAGACTGGAAGCGTGTACTAATAGACAAGTCGACTTCGGGAGCATGTCTGCGCAAACACAGATGGAAGACTTGGAAAATTCGAGGCACTTTCTAAATATGTGATGATTCGTTGTTCTGTCCCTCTGTTCAGCTGCCTGTTCGTCTCTGTTTATCTGTGACTGTCTGCCTGACAAGTTGTGTTTCTCTATGTCTCTTTGTATATCTGTGTATATCGTTTTACCCGGTTGTCTCTATGTGTGTCTCTATCTTTCTATAGCCTACTCTTTGTATGTCTGCGAGTCTGTGCGTTTGTTAGCGTGAGTCTTTCTCTCTTTCGCTCGACCCTCTGGAAGACTCGTTCTTTAAAAATTGCACAAAAATTTTCTAGTTCGGTATGTTGAGTTGAAGTCGGTAGAATTTTTCACCCAAGTAACCTCGCGTTAGGCTACTTGTCGTGGGTCAGGCTACTCTAATCGCTAAAGCACACAGACACACACACACGTATAAGCAGGGATCCTAAGTAGGTACAGCAATATAATCAAAATATAAGTAAGTAAAGTAAAGTATCCCATATCCCACAGGTAAGATGTAGGGGAGACTCTCATTTCGCTTTAGACCTTGAGCTGGCAATGGACGAATCCCAAGGTCCTGGACACGGGCCCAGTGCATCGCAGGACTTACCGTTTACTTCCCAGATTACTCCGGTACCAAATTATACTGCTTAGTGACAGAGGCACGTGTGCGCAAACAATTTGCCCAGGGTCGTTACACGGAGTCGAACCCGCGAACGCATGATCAATGATCAAACGCGTTACCAACGTTTATGTAGAGACAGGTTATCTAAGATGATAGGATGAGTGATCACGGAGTCTGCATGTGTGTATAACCGTATGCATAATTGTGGTTATATAAGTTCTTAAATAAAAGTTGAAATAAATGGCGCAACAGCAATGTCATATGTTGAAGATGTGGTGAAAATAAGACGGTATTCCCGTCTGGGCTCCATATATTAAGTCAAGGCCCTAACAGTCATTTTCTCAACATATATGATCGACGTTGCTGTTGAGCTGTAGGGCCTATAAAATAAATCTAGAAGTAAATGTAAAAAATGTAGAAATAAACAAATTCCAGATGATTTCTTTATATTCTTCTGATTTTTTTAAAATCCTGATATATCTATCATCTGTACTTCGGGGAAAAAAGTAAGTAAATAAATAATCAACCTGTAGCTCTTGGCTTCCTCTGCCTTCAACACCGGAGGCTTTTCAGTTCTAAAACCTTTCATTTCCAAACGCGAGTTCTAAAAAAACAGCCACATTGACGAACATTATTTATAATCCCCTAAACGCCGAAAGCTTACGGACGCCTAACGGATTTCGCCTCAAGAAACGTCCTCAAGCAAGGATCATTTTCTTGGCTCAAAATTGTTCAGAACTATAAATTTCACGATATTCAGAAAGCATATTGTGACAAAGGAACAAAAGCTAAAATCAGGCACAATTTCGCTTTTATCTCAGCAAATTACCGCAAAAACTGGCTAACCAGAATTAAAATTTCTTCAACGCGCCTCATATTACCATGGAAACTGGGATGAGAAAAGTCGTATAATTATCTCCACTCCAGGTCAATCAAATGGCGGGATGTCTGCGAAACTGTCATGCCTACCACGTCCCAAGTAAGCTGCCCATAAAAATTATGTTTGCAGTTCGATTTTTTCGTAAAAAATTAACGAAAGTTTTTTTAAAGCCGAATTTTTTTGCAAAAATCGCTTTAAAACAGCATATTATTTTTAAAGATGGAAAGCTTTACACGAATCAGACACAAATAGACATTTATGAAGCGCCTTCTCGACTACATTTAATGAGATAACTGTAACTGCCTACAGCCTACAGCTTTACAGTATTCTCGATTACGACAGTAATTGACCAATTCTGGGCTAGTTAGCTACATTGGTTAAAGCGTACGTCAAGACGGCTCTGTGTGTGAGGATGTCGGTTCGCATACCGACAGTGACTCTATTTAAGAGATTTAAATCTCGGGCTAGCACGGTCCCTACACAGGGACCTTAAATGGCGTGGCGCCCACTCAAACGGGCAGCGGTGGTGAAGGATCTCACCCGATAAATTCATTGCAAAATGAGCAGGGTCGAGGCCATACCTTGGCTATAGAAACCCGTGTACATTTGCATTTACCTTTCCTTCTTCGAGGGCCTTGGCGGCGTCTTCCTTGTGACGTCGATGTTCCTCTGGTAGCAGATGGTCAAGCCAGTAGAGCTCTCCCTGGGTGAAGACGAAGTCAAGGCACTTGCGGGCAACCATGAGGACGATGAGCTGCACAGACGTAACAAGCGCAACACATCGATCATCAAATATACATGCATAGCTACAGCGTATCTAATTCGACCCCGGTTACCCTCCTCCCTCGCATGCGAACCGCTGCGGCCCAGTCAAGAATCTTTGCCTACGTTGGTCCCACTTGCTGGAATCGTCTCCCTCGAGAATTGCGACTTGAGCTCCTTTCTCTCCCCCTCTCAGTATTCCGCAGGCGCCTGAAGACTGTACTGTTTAACAGTGATTTTACTTTTTCGGGTCGGAAGCACCTCTGTTCAGTTTATTCTCTAAGAGGCGCTTTATAAATCTCAAATTACAATTACAACAACTGTGGGGAGGATCGCGCCCAAAGCTGAAAAAGAGGGGACCTGCCCAGAGTCTGAGAAACTACGAATATGCTTTTGAATAATTTGCGGGAAGACCGAAGTTTGAACTTCTGCAGCTATCACTACAATTATCTGGATAGTAGTCTAATTAACGCCATCACAACTACTGCGAGGCAAGGTGGTCTATTCGGTAGCGCGCTGGGCCTATAATCCAACGATTACGAGTTCGCGTCTGCTGAGCGGATTCTGTGTAATGAACTTGGACAAGTTGTTCGCACGCACTTATCTTACGCCTCAGGTCCAGATTGACTAACAATGTGTGCTCCCAATAAGTGCATTAAATAAATAAAGCCTAATTATAATATTTTCATTGATCTTCTTATTGACTAATATCCAATTAGCAAATTCCTAAACATATCCTAATTAACACTATTCTAGTGATCTTGTGTAAGAACTAGGGCGAACCCATCGGGGCCATTCCGGTCGTGCTTCCTCCTCTAAACTGCGATGGGAGGGACCGTAGCAGTTGGATCGGCAAGTGCATAGGGAGAGTATTACCATAATTGGAAAAGCGATGGACGTCATTTTGATCTGCTTGACGACCCACATTCCGATGAAGCAGATCAGCTGAACGGCGGTGAACAGGTGGACACGCATTGTCTTCACGTGTCGCAGGTAGATGAGGTCCGGCTGATACTTGACCGGCATCAACATAATCCCGATTCGCTGGATGAACTAGAACAGACCAACAGCTACATCTGTCTATGTATGTATGTATGCATGTATGTATGTATGTATGTATGTACACATGGATGGATGTATGTACGTATGGATGGATGTATATATGTATGCACTGTATGTGCTGTGTATGTATGTATGTGTGCATGTATGTATGTATGGGTCTATATGTAAGTAGGTATGTATGTACGAACGTATGTATGTATGTATGTATGTATGAATGAATGAATGTACGTACGGATGGATGGATAGATGGATGGATGTATGTATGCATGTATGTATGTATGTATGTACGTACGTATGTATGTATGTATGTATGTATGTATATATGCATGTATGTAGGCCTATGTATCAAATTGTTAGTTACTTATTAAGAGCCTTTAAGGTGCCTCTCAAAGGCAGGCAGTCAGACATACAGGAAAGTGAAATAACAGAGACAGACAGACAGACAGACAGACAGACAGACGGAAGAAGGCACAGAAGCAGAACGGGAGAGCGATTCGAATCCTACCTGTACTCCACCCAAAGAGGTGATTCCCATGTAGAGAAAGACACCGTATAGAACCGGCATCGGTATCAGCTGAAACAAAAAACCGCAGATTACGACTATTATCTCATTCAGGAATAAAGGACATTAAAAATAACAGCATTATGAACATTATGTGCCGCCCTGTGATCTATTAATTGTGTACACGCCGTAACTCGCTGTACCTGTAATCGAACAATTGTTACTGGTCCATTTTGTTGGATTGCTGTTGTCTTCTATGCGCCTCAGTCGAAAGACCCTACAAGTCTAATACCACCCTTCTGCTATTGACAGATGTCTGTTATGAATGCTTGGTATGATGTGCGAAAGAGCGGCACCTGCATATTTCCCTGGGGGGGGGGGACCGGAACGATCACCGACCCAGTCGACTTGAGCCCTCCAAATTAGCCATACTTTACAACATTATCTTACCCTGGGGTACCTTGCATCTTAAATCAGAAAAGAGACTAAATTTTACCCGTAAAATTGAAGTCAAAAGCGTCGAAAAGCCAATCAACAGATGTATGCAAATTCCCGTCACTCGCTGTTCCCTGAAAATAATCGATCCAAACAATCAACCAGATTAATAATAAATACTTTTTTCTAGATCGAATGGTCGGTCGGTCTTAAAGTACATAACACTAAAATGAAGAAGAAAAGAATGACACTAGTTCGGAAAAATATTCGTATCAAACAATGAAAACTAATATTAGCAACAACAATAAATAATAAGACTAAAATAAAAGCAATAATAACATGCACTGAAAATGAATTATATTTCTAACATACCTAACTCCAACAATCTGTGGTCGTTCTCCCGGAACCGAGACCTCGGATTCGCGTATGAGACTGCGAACGTGAGTTATGGCTCGGACTGTGGCGGCGACGAACCACGGCAGACCCACGAAGGAGCAGATGAGGATGAGGAAGGACAGAACGAAGAGATCCAGGTGGTAACCGTGTCCCTTCTACAACAGTCACAGATCCATTCGTTCAGCTACTGTTCTAATCCATCATGATCTTGTATGATCTGAATTGATCTACTCAAATCTGCTCTGCTCTGCTCTACTCTACTCTATTTTATTCCATTATATTTTAATCTATTCTAATCTAGCCTAATCTAATCTAGTCTAGTCTAATCTAGTCTAATCTAACTTAATCTAATCTAATAATTTCAGCATAATTCTACTGCTTCGTGAGAGAGATTTGATTTGATAGTAAATATAATGCTAGATTGTTCCAAAGAGATCTGATTTGAAACAGAGATCTGATTTAATCTGATCCAATCCAATTTAATCTAATATGATCTAGGCCAATCTGGTCTGATAAGATCTGGTTTGATCCGATGTGATCTCATCTAATCTAATCAGCGTGATTTGATCCTATTTCATTCAATCCAATCTTATCTAGTAAGATTTCATCTGATCTGGTCTGATTTGAATTGATTTCATAGCCTGTCATCTAATCCATTGTAATCTAATCGACTGTAATCTAATCCATTGTAATCTAATCCACTGTAATCTAATCCATTGTAATCTAATCCATTGTAATCTAATCCATTGTAATCTAATCCATTGTAATCTAATCCAATGTAATCTAATTTAGGATAAAAAACAAACTACGAGTTACTGACCTTGAGTTTGTGTTCCTTTCGGTTGATGATAACGGAAGTGATCTGCTGATCGAGGAACACAAGTATGGTCGCCAGTATGGCGGGTACTATGGCGAGAAGTATCAGCCACCAGTATGTCACATTGAGTGGGTTTACAAGCCAACCCCTAAATAAACAGCAATAAGCGCTTTTTGAGACGTTCATAAAAGGCGCCAAACAAATGTTCAAATGCGCCAGCATCATCAAAACGACACAGTGGTACATTCGTTAGCACGCTTGGTCAGTAATCCAACGATTGCGGGTTAGAGCCTGCGGAACGTGCTCCGAGTAACAACACCGTACATTTGTCTCTGTCATCAAGCAGCAGAATCTGGCATCGGCGTAGGCTGCAGTGGATGTGGGAAGTAAATGGTAAGTTCTGTGATGCACTGATCCCGTCCCCAGGAAATTGAGATTCATCTGCCGCCGACTCAAAGGCCGATTAGCAGGAAATGAGCGACTGCCTTACGTTCCACTGTTGGTCATGGGGGTTTACTTTTCCTTTAGTCACTCAACTGTGATAGTCCTTCGTTCAGTCATTCTTTCGTTCTTCTGTACATCCGTCGCTTACCTGTCACGACGGGTTGTCACGAATTCCTCAGGAACGTTGAGCTTCGGAGTGTCGACGCCGAATGCGTAGTCAATCAGCGTGAAAGTCACAACGGACAGAAAGACCGCAAAATCTGCCACCGTCGAACGAACCTGGTAGAATGGAATAGAGCAAAATAAAATGAAACAATATAGAATAGAACAGGGTAGAACAATACAGAATCTAATGCTGATTAAACTAGACTCGACTATGTGCCTACTAGACTCGATTAGATGAGATTACAGTAGGTTACATTAGACAAGTTAGCATCATATCAGATTAGACTAAATTAGATAGAATCAGATCAGTTAAGATCAGATTAGAACAGACGAGATTAGATTACAATAGATTTGATTACAGAAGATTTTATGAGTTTCAAATACAACGGATTACATTTTATTATTATACTATTATATTAAAATATAATTTATTATAATTTATTATTTAATATTTTATTATTTATCATTATTATTTATTATTTATTATTAGATTAGACAAGACTAGACTGGTCAACTGACTTTTGAAGGGAAGTATCGCATGCTGCGGAAGACGCGGAAGAAGTATGCCAATGCGAATGTTCCGAGGAAGAGGATGATGGAGAGGAAGAATACGTCAGCCACCGACTGCGTCACTCCCGGTACTCCACATGCGGGACCCGTCAGGTCCCAGCCGTGCTTGGTGCACTCCTTCTCCGAGATGCACCTGGTGTTCACCTCGATGCGCCTCTGTAGGGTTGTGCATTCCTCCGGGTAACGCGACGTCCAGTGAAGCCTATCCGACAGGTAGACACAGGTAGATTGATATGAGTAGGTGCAGGTGAGTCGCTCGTTTACTTATTAGATGGACTGGTAATGGATGGATGAATGGTGGATGGGTGGATGGACGGACGGATGGATGGATGCAGGCAAGAAGGGAGATAAGGGATGGAATATGTATGCATATGTATGCTGGTGTCTGTATGTGTTCGTTTAGATGTATGTTTTAAGGTCAAATTGACATTTGAAGAATTAAGAAGTCAACGATAGCATATTAATAGATAACAACAATAGTAATAAATAAAATTAGCATTAACTTTAGCAATAACTTATTGCTGTTAAATACTCACTCGGGCTCAGTGTTATTGACTCCTGTTGAATTAAATACTGCAAATAGAAAATAAAAATCCAGAAAATACAAGACAATTCAAGATCACGTATAAAGAGGCAAGAAAATTTTTAAAACTTTTAAAAACTTATAAATACAATAAGGAATATCTACAATGCAAGGAAAACTTGGAAAATATTGTAATATAGTAAGGTAAGGTAATTTGGAGCAACAATTAATCAAACCATGGAAACAATTAAAACATAAAAGCAGACAAATTCAAAATTGATTTCTTTTCCTTCAGGCAGAGAATAAGGCCTGCTCAAAGATTCCTAAGATCAACAACTAAACGCTTTCTTTACATTAAAACGGAATAAAACCTCCATAAAACTTTACCCAAAACTAACTGCCCTATTTCACCAAAACCTCCCCAATATTGACACAAAACCTAATGCTTTATTCCCACCAAAACCTCTTCAAAATCAAACCAAACCGACAGCATCTTCCCATCAGAAACAGCAGCACAAAGATTCCTTACACGCATCAGCGATGACGCTCGTGTTGCCCCATCCACTCGTATCATTCGAGAACGGATCCCCAACGAAATCAGCCGGGATGCAGAGGCAGGTGAAACCCTCTCCCTCGCGAACGACCCCAGTGTGGACCGGTGTGTGTTGGTAGATCTCGGCGACCTTCGTGAAGGCTTCGTAGATGAAGATAACGGAGATGAGGATCGCGAAGCTCTCCTCCGTGAAACGGGTGATGTACTGGACCAGCGCCGACAGGTCGAAGGCGACGATCAGGAGGAGTGCCACCATCACCCAGGCGCCAATCCAGAACCGAAACGACATGAAGTCCAGCTCGTTCTCCCTGCACGAAACCAGCAAGCAGATCAATTCTACCATTCACTGCCAGTGACGAGGTCAGGCAAGCCGAACCAGGCAATCTGAGTATTTCCATGGCATCTTTGAGAGACGCCTTGAAGGAGCTATATAAATAACTAGATACGTACATACATAAAGTCAGATCAGGTAATGTAACGCTAGGTAAGGTAAGAGAAGATCTGGTAGGGTCAGGTAAATATGCATAAAATAAACACAATAATACAAATACAATACAATGCAATACAAATACAATAAAATGCAATACAATACAAATACAATAAAATACAATGCAATACAAATACAATACGATAAGACGGCGATGGAGGCGGCCTTACTTGCACAGATAGTAGAGGATGGACTCAAAGATCAGGAGTGGCCCAGTGGCGCCGACTATCGTCAGAGGCTGACCAGCGAAGGCGGCGTAGAGAAAGCCGCACACAGCTCCAGACATCAGCGTCTCCATCGTACCCTAGACATCAGCAGCAGCATCAGCAGCATCAATACACTGGCGGTGTTTGGTGATGATGATGATGATGAGGAGGAGGAGCAGGAGGAATAGGAGGAGGAAAATGAGGAAAAGGAGAAGAAGGAAGAAGAAGAGTTCGAGGATGATAAACAACGATCATAATGACGAGAAGGAGGAGAACGAGGAAGAGGATCATAACTCAGGAGGATGAGGATGATAATTTTGATCAGAAGGAGGAAGAGGAGGAGGAAGAGGAGGAAGTGTGATGAGAAGCAAGAGGATCATAAATGAGAGTGAAGAGGATGATGACGACGACTATGCTATTTAGGAGAATGGAAGGATTGGATGGATGGATGGATGGATCGATAGACAGACAGACATACAGACATACTACAGACAGAAAGACAGACAGACAGATAGACAGACAGATAGACAGACAGACAGATAGACAGATAGACAGACAGATAGATAGATAGATAGATATAGATAGATGGATGGACGGATGGATGGATAGATGGATACATAGACACATTGCAGAGGCTGACCATATATCCATCTGTTTTCTGTCCCATCAGTCCGCCGAAAGTGACGATGGGAGTGATGCAGGCGAAGAAGAGGAAGACGGTGGATGCAACGCACTGAATGTGAAGACCGTCCTTGAAGTCGCTCAGGTAGTAGCTGTAGCGATGCTTGACGTCCTGTATCAGGCCACCGAATATCCTACGACAAAAGAGGTCAGCAATAACATTCCAGATTAAGGTAAATGTTAGGTAAGGTAAAGGTGCAGTGAACGTAAGGCAGGTACATGTCAGGAAAGGTGAAGATAAAGGTAAAGTGACGGTCAAGTAAGGTAAAGCTACAAGAATGGTGGGTAAAAACGTCAGATAATGCTACGTAAAATGTCAGGTAAGGTTAAGGTAAAGGTGTTGATTAAGGTATATACCAGGAATGGTAGATGTCAGGTAAATCGAACGAATGTCTGATACAGTAAGACAGGTAGTTGTCAGATAATGCTGATAAAATGTCAGGTAATATTGTATGTAAGTTTCAGGCAAATGTCAGGTCAACCCATCAATTGGACAACCTATCACATCTCGATGCACCGGGATTCGAACCCCTGATGCAGAAGCCAAACATACTAGCACAGGACGATCACGCACCTTCCCGTTCTCTTGAGGGAAAGGTCGTCACTGGCTCCTTCTTCTTGCGGCGGGGCTGAGGGTCCAGCCCCTCGTCTCTTCGTCTCGTCAAAGCGAAGCATGATTTTGTCCTGTAGGAAAAAACCGTTATTATTTATTTCATCTATCTGTCTATCTTCCGATTTACCTATCAATGTAATTAATTAATTAATTTGTTTGATTGTTTGTATGATTTGTTTATTTAGCGCCATTATGTGTAAGGCATCGATCACTGGTGCTAAGCACTTGTGTGTAAAGGATTTGTTCATGCTAGCCATTGAGAACCGTCGTTACTACAAATCGGCATCATTATCATGATCATCATCGTCGTCATCATCGCCATCGTTATTGTAGTTATCATCATCGCCATGATCATCACCATCACCATCATCATCATCATCATCACCATCATCGTTACCATCATCATCATCATCATCATCATCATCACCATCATCGTTACCATCGTCATCATCAACAACAACAACAACAGCAACAACAGTAACATTATTATCCTCTTCCTTATTAAATGCAACATGTAACACCAAAGAAATAATATAGTAATAGGCAAATAAGAGGTTAGTAATAATATTGAGTTAAAACCAACCAACCATAGATCTGGTCTGCTTCGGAGGTTCAAGGCGCATCGATGGATCCCAGATGCTCGGAGGAAGGACAGTTAGGTCGTCGATGAACTCATCAATTCCAGCGACGAGGTCCTGCGTCGTCTTCGCTTTGTAGGCCACTTCGCAGAAGACCTGCAGACAGAACAGAACAACGGCTGCCCTCAAGCACTGTGTACAAGTGACACTCCTACGTAAACAATGAGCTACAGAAATTCTAAATGAATATGGAAGCAGATAAGTTAAAAAATGGCACACGATTGATATGTAACAAATATGGTTACACAAATAATTGAACTACACCTAACACCTAAGTAAGTAAGTAAGTAAGCAAGCAAGTAAGTAAGTACGACATTTGTTAACACGCCGTGTCTCGATCGGCTGAGCGAGGAATCGTAGGCGTCTACACCTAATCGTAATCGTAATCGTAATTCCAAGATTTCTACAGCGCCCAACGAAAGCCGCGCCGCGGGGACCAGCTTATTCACAGGCGCTCAGTCAAAACAAAATCGATAGGCAAAAGGGTTCGGTTCCAGGTCAAGATCCAAGAGTCAGGCAGAGAGACAGCGTGGCAGCTACGGTGGGTGATGTTTGAGGTTGGAGAGGAGAGACAGGTAAGAGAAAGAAGGGGTGTCAGGATAGGATCTGTGAAAGATGAATGTTTTCAGTTTTGAGTGAAAGGCCGAAGACACCTGTAGACACAATCACAGCATCTTCCAGGGTACAAGTCATGCGGCTGAGTAAACCATTACCTTAGACTCCTTTAAACTAAGTATACAAGTATATAAAGAAGTATGCAAACATGTGACAATTAGTCAAACAAATAAGTGATATAAATAGATAAACAAATAAGGGAACGAATGACAAACAAACATAAGCAAAATGCAGTGAGGCACCCTCTGGAATAAACTTCCGCCAGAATTAGGACAATTATCGGACCCATCATACGAACTCACCAACACTTCTCCCTTGCAATTTCTCCACAGGTCTTTCACTCAAAACCGAAAACACTGCTCTTCCAGAAATCCTATCCTGATTCCTCCTCATCTCCTTGTCTATCTTGCCGTAGCCGTCTGACAGTCTGCCAGACCGATTCATGGATCTTGACCTGGAACCGAATCCTTCCTGCCTATCGATTTTATTTTGACTGAGCGCCTACAAATAAGCTGGTTCCGGCGACTTAGCTTTCGTTGGGCGCTGTAGAAATCTTCAGCTTACGATTACGATTCTTGAGTAAACATATCAGCAAAAAACAACAAAGTACAAAAACGAGTAAATAGATGAGTAACTGTCTCTGGTAACATACCTTATCGTTGAGCAGGGCAGCCATGGCGCGCCCCATTTCCTGGAACTCCCAGATGTTGGTTTCATGGGTCGGCCCCAGTATGAGCAACAGGAACCTCAGAGGAACATCGACTTCCGTCAGGTCGGCCATGAATGACGACTCATTGAGCCGAATGAAGGCCATGACTGGTTCGCGTAGGTAGTCTACCTGACCGACGAGCATATTGGCTGATTCGCACCCCTTCGGAAGCTTCTTCGACAGGCGCTTGTTCGGCTGGAAAGATCGGGAAAATTGGAACAAAATACTGCATGGAACAGATGGGAAAATATTCAGCTTTAGAATAATCATCGCACAGGAAATATGGAAAACTTAGCAACTCGTGAAGATGGAGAAATATTGCATCGAACAGATAGAAAATAGCGCTCGGCGGGAGAATAAGGAGTACTACATAGAACAGATGGAGAAAATGACAATATGACTTGTTATCACTGCTTATACCAACACCACTACTACCAGCATTAATACCACCGATGCTGACACCAGTACTACCAATATCACCATAACTAATACCACCACCATGATTATCACCACTACCACGACCCAGGGACTCTGAATATGGTATCAACTGTCAACTCTGGATGATAAGCTGCTGGCTGGTCTCTACGTGTCTGCGGGAGGCAATGGCTACTTCTAATTATCTGAGCATTGTTCTCTTATGGAAGGACTTTTCGTTCTTAAGGAACTTTAACAACATTTAGGCTAATATTGCCAGCGTTTTTGTGGGGTACTTAAAAGGCGCCATATTAATTGACTAGATAAGTAATTAACTAACTAACTAACTAACTAACTAACTAGCTAATCACCGTCATCATATATTCCAGGTGAGACCTACCTTATATGGCGCCAAGTTGTCTGGTTTTGTGCCCTGGGGGTAGTTGTGGTAGACGGCTGCAATGTTCTGTCCATCACCACTTCGTCGCCTTAGAAACTTCTTCTTCTTCTTCTCTCCATCTTCGTTGCTATTGACAACCCTCGGCTCGTCTTCTAAATGAAAGTGCAACCATAGAAACCATGTCAAATAACCATGTTAAGTAACCACGTTAAGTGACCATGTAAAGTAACCAAATCAAGTAAACATGTTCAGTACCAATGTTAAATAACCACAGAAACTAAGTTACATGAAGACGTGACAAAATATTTTACACATATCGTATTGTATATATACTGTGTGTATATTGTATATATATATGTATATATACTGCTTTGTGTTGCATTGTATTGTATTGTATTGTATTGCAATGCGATTCAGCACATAACACGTCACATCATAATGCAGCCGGTTACACAGTGGGTAAAAGATTCTGTACCATCTTCGGACGATAGAGTGGCGTCCGTCATTGACTTGGGTATTTCTCCATTCTCAGACGTATGCTTGGAGCTCCCCTTGCTTCGATGCTTGTGCTTGTGCGGCTGCAAAAGTGTGGCGCGGATTTTTTGGCACAGGCTGTCGCTCAGATGACTTTCCTGCTTCAGCGTTTCGATCAGCGCATCTTTGAAAGTAACAATCAGCAAGTAAGTAAGTCAATAGTTAAATATACTGAGTGGTAAATAAGTAAACAAGTATATGTTCAAATAGGCAAGTACACTCGGTTGGGCTCAACGTGTGTTCGGGAGCCCGTCACTTGCGACTTTCACTAGTTCGTTAAAATCTCCGTTAGGTTGAGGTATATTTTGCCAACTACTACTATTCCTAGTAGCAGTAGTAGTAGTCCGAGGTGTGGTGGTGGTGGTGGTAGCGGTGGTGGTGGTGGTAGTAGTGGTAGTAATAATACTAGTAGTAGTTGTAGCAGGAGCAGCAGCAGGAGTAGCTGTATGCGTATATGAAGATGCTTAATATACCGCCTAAAGAACTTTTTAAAATTACATTACAATATATTAAAATTATAGGAGAAAATCGCTGGTCGACTGCTTACCCGCGACCCGATACTGTCCTTCGTGAGAGGGTTTGACCCCAAGCCCTGTGGCACAGCGACCTTCAGCGAAGGCCTTGCGCATCTCGTTCAGGGCGTGCATTTGTGCGGTGGGAACGTGGGGCTTGGACCACCTGTCACCCACCTCCACTGTCTCCTCGTACTTGAGCCACCTGCAGAAACAAGATCATCGCAACATTTACATTATATGGGCGGGCTCGGTGGTCTATTCGGTAGTGCGCTAGGTCTGTAATCCAACAGTTGCGGGTTCGAGCCTGCTGGGGGGGGGCTTCGTGTAAGGATCGTGTACAAGTTGCTCGCTCAAAAAAATAATTACATACTGGATCTGACTAAATTGTTTTGAATTGCTATCTGGGCATAAAGATCATTTGAATATGCTTCTTTAGATCATATTTCATTTGATTTGATTATTGATTAGGCAGAAACAATAGACTACAATAGAATAGAACTGATTGGACAGACAGAATAGAATAAGATTATAATAGATTAGAACAGAAGAGAACAGGAGCAGACTAGAATAGACTAGATCAGATCAGATCAGATTAGAATAAGATTAGATCAGATCAGATCAGATCAGAATAAGATCAGATCAGATTAGAATAAGATTAGAATAAGATTAGATCACATCAGATCAGATTAGAATAAGATCAGATCAGATTAGAATAAGACTAAAATAAGATTAGAATAGTTGAGAATAAGATGAGGTTAGACCTGGCCATTTCCTTCCATCCTTTCTTTCCGTCTTCGAAGTGAACGAGGACGTCGAGCTGTGTGAAGAGACTGTGAGGATTCAGTATGACATTTCCTCCCACTTCCGGGTGTTCACCGTCAGTGACGGACAGAAGGTGACGCACCTGCAACGCACGCAGCACTTGGCTAAGACTTAGAAGATACACATAGCTATGGCTGAATGGATGAACGAATAGGATGATAGGATGAGACGAAGCATCTCTCTGGATGGAATAGGATGGGAAGGAATGGGATGGGATGGAATGAGATGGAATTGGATGAAATGGGATGAAATGGGATGAAATGGGATGGAATGGAATTGGATGAGATGGAATTGGATGAGATGGAATGGGATGGAATGGAACATAATGGGATGAAATAGATGGAATAGAACAGAATAATTGAAGTGAGATGAGTGGCACGATATATAATAATTATACGTTTTAGAGTAATAGTTCTAAAACATATAATTGATAGGCTGTTTGTCTGCCTATCTGTATGTCTAGATGTCCTCTCTTATCCTACTCTATCCTTTCCTACCTTGCTCTATCCTATCTTATCTATACACTACCCTAGCCTACCCTAACATGCTCTACCAAACCCAAAATACATAACTATACTCTAATCCAACCTACCATACCCAACCTACTCGAACTTACATTACCGTATGCCCTACCCTATCCTTTCCTTATGTCCTCCCTCTGCTGCTGCCACCTAGCATCATCCGCTAAAACTGGAAGCCAACAGCAATGTCTGAAAACTGTGGCGTAATCAAACATCGGAAGGTCACGCGGGGTCACCTGCGCTTCCGGACACGATATCATTTTTGCCACGAACGGCACACTAGCATTCTGGACGTCTATGTGACAAACAATTGAACCCGAAACTCTGATCGTTGGCTGTGTTCGAATGCCATGGCGTAACGAACTGACTTCTGTATTTATTACAGTTATTGTTGTTGCTATTGTTTATTAATGTTTAAAGTAAGAAACAGCAGAACAGCATTGAATAGAGTAGAGTAGAATAGAACAGAACAGAACAGAATAGCATAGAATAGAATAGAACGGAATTGAACGGAACAGAATACAGTCAGAACACAAACGCAACAGAATAGACAGAAAGATGAGTTGAGATGAGTCAAATTAATTTTTAATACTAATAGCAACATTAATCACAATATCAATTGTTCTTTTAGACGCAATTAGACGCGAAAATTGGGATGCACCTCTTTTGTCTCTACGTCTTTACGGGCGTAAACTCTTTACAGATCGGTATGTCAGTAACATTTGATTACAAACATTGGAATATTTCCAACTGGTTTTTTAAAAGTCTTTATTTCAATTCTTTGTTTTATAACTGATTATGAAATAGATAAATTGGTAGCATTCCAAATGGGTTGCATATTCGGTTTCTCGTCCATATACATTTGAAACGGAAGTCCGTGCGGCCTAATCGATTCAGAATCGGAAATTCGATACACGCTTTGAATCGGCTGAAGTACCCGCATCAAACCATCTCGTACTCCGTCCAATTAATTTTTGCATTGCGATTATCTCATCGGGTAGAATGACTTTATGAGTCAGATGTATTATTATTATTATTATTATTATTATTATTATTATTATTCAGACAATTTATATCGCGCTGTTAATTGAAAACTCCTGACAAGAGCGTCTTACAAACAAATGCCCTCTACTGGGGTAGATGCTTTGTGTGGTAAGCTTCAGAGGCTGTGGGAGGTCCAGACCAGGGTGCATGGTGTGGCTGACAGCAGTTAGGGAAGAAGTGAAGGCGGAAGGACCCATGACCCTAAAGTAAAATAAGGTAAGGCAAGGTAAGTCAAGCAAGGCAAGGGTACACAAGGCGAGGTAAAGCAAACATAATCACGAGCCTCTATCGACATTTTGCAACTTACCCTATTTCATAGGCCTACCTCTATCACTTGCCTCTTCGCCATACTAACCAGCTCCCCCCCCCCTTAAAGCGGCGTTGCGTATCCCACACGCGATCGAAACACGAACGTTTGCCTTAACAAAATTATAATAGAGGATCTTACTCGACCCGGTGCGGTTTTCATTTGCCCGCCAAGCCGAGGCGATACATGACGCGATCTTACCTTTGCCGCCGGCGTCTCAGGTGCTTTATATTCATTGTTGTTCTTGGCGGAAGTCGTCTCCTTTTCCATCGTGAGACAAGCCTTCTCCTGGTTCTCTGAAACGATCCATATCCGAACAGTTATGTAGCGCATTTCAATAGAAATATAGATGACAATTATCTACTACAACAGATCTGTCATTATTTGACAATCGTCTACAGTATATCCTAACTTGTAATTAATTAATTCATTCATTCATTCAGTTATTAATTCATTCATTCATTGTTTCTTTCTTTCGTTCGTTCATTGCTTCATTCATCCATGTATTCACTTACTCATTCATTCACATCCATCCATCCATCCACCCCATCCATCCATCCATTTATCCATCCACCCACCAACCCACCCACCCATCCATCCATCCATTCATGCATAACGTCCCTTAAAAATTTTCTACTCAAAATCGTTCCCAGCCCCCGGCGAAAAAGACAACAGTGTTGGTGAAAGGTAATGTAATGGAATGTAATTAAATATATATATCCCACACATTAGTATCAAGCCTTAAAGGGTAATATGTATGGAATGTGTTATAAATTGTGTAATCTACCCGATCTACTCTCTCTTATGTAGTGTATTGTAAATCTCCGAAATAACTCAGACCCACACAAAAGCTGCTACCGAGAGATTTGCTTACACAGCGGCACGTAGTCAAACTCAAATAAATAAAATAATAAATAAAATAAATAAAACATAGTCAAATAAATTTCCCATTGAAGTGTTCTTTTACAATCACATCGTAATGATATTTTATGTTGTTATTTAGGTGAACAAACGACTAGTGATTCTGAAATTAGCGTTCTCAATAACTATAATTCAAACTTCGGCGACAATATTTACAAACACTTTTGCACGGTCGTTAGTGGTTTTAACACCGTTGTAACTTTTTATCTCTGCGTTCGGGCGCAATAAAGTAATCAATACAATTGCATATAGTCTATATATGTACGTATGTATTTATGTATTTATGTCCCCATATATGTGGCTAATTATATAGCTCCTTTCCGGGCGCTTTTACAAGGGCGCTAAAACATGACCGATTTTTAAAAGTGCGATTTACTGTTGATCGATAAAATGTACATATAAATAAGCAATAAACTTATAATTATATGCAGTTATACAACTTATACATGGACAATTGTAACGTATATATTTTCAACCAACATTGAATCACACGTTTTTAGATCTATCAGATAACCGTATGTAATTATAATTGTAAATGTATTTGTAAATGTAATTATTGTAATTGTAGCCGTAATTGTAATCGTAGCTGTGACTTTGACTGCAACTGTAGCTTTAACTGTAATTGTACTTGTATATGAATATATTTTCAACCCACATTAAATCGCACGGTTTACGATCTGTTATGTAAGTGTTATGTATAAATGTATGTATGTATGCAATCCGTATGCACATAAATTGTGTATATGAGCTGAAAGCCTTTTTGTGAAAACCTTTTTGTACTCTTGATTTTCCAAAACTTTGATTGATTATGGTAATCTGGGGCTTCGACTGCTATCATCCGTAATTAACGGCAGTATTCGATGCAATTGGACCGATTTTGTCCGCAGAGTATTCCGATATGAAATGGTGGTCCCAGGCAATTTGGTCCTAGGTCTCCGATCTCCGGTGGGATGGATGAAGGTCGATGGGTGTTTTTTGGTGATCGTAAATTAGGTCGAATTGGAAAACAAAGTAGGAGACGACGGTCGGGGTTTATTGGTCGATGGGTTGATGTGTTTACGAGAAGAAGTGAGGAGAGGACAAGGATGAAAGAGGACAGCGCAGGACAAAGGCTTCAGGACAGAACGGGTCAGAATAGCGAAGGACAAACGTATTCAGGGCCGGAGAAGACAAATCATGACACTGGGGGGGGGGGTCATACAGAACTCTCTTATCTAGCGCTGTTCTGAACGATTCTGTCCTGAACACTCTTCCCTTGCGCTGTTCTAAGTTGTTCCGTCTAAACGAGCTTAGGACGAAATACGGTTCTGCTTTACAATGTGACCAGCTATTGATAGCTTGTGCATTACGAAAGCGACGCTTCAGATCATGTTCTACTGGACTAGACTGAACCAGAACCGAATAAACTTGATTAGAATAAAATAGAATTGAATGGAACAGATACACGGAGACTAGAATAGGCTAGCAGGATTAGATTACTTCAGATGAGATTGGAGCAAATTAAGCTAAATTAAATTGTATCGATTTTAGTATATTATCTAGTATTGCATTATTAGATTAGATTAGATTAAACTAAACTAAAACAGACTAGACTACGCAAGACTACGTAACATTGTGCAAGATTATGTTTATCAGATTGCATTAGATTATATTAGATTAGGTTAAGATAGATCAGATCAAACTGGACTAGAAAAGCGTCATTCCACTAAGTTCAGAAGACGCTCTTTCCATTACCAAGTCACTGATTCGACCGCTGAGCAAAACCTTCCCTCTTTAGCATTGCGCCTAGTAACCCTCGTCGTGACTTACCAGTGATGTCCGTCAGCGTCATGCTGAACGTTCCACAGATAGTAAAACGCAGTCAAATATGTGGGGGGATCGTCCGCCGGTTGCGATGCGCCGCTAACTGGAGTGACCTCTAGCGCAATTAATTCAATTAAGGCCTTTTAAAAAACCGATTCAATGAAGGCTCGCTTTAGTTATTTTGTCGGAAATCGCCGCTGTGCGTCGGTTGGTAGTAGCTTCAGCTTCTGTAGCTCTATCGATATACTCGGCCGATGTCAACGTCGTATTATGGCTGGCGAGAACGCAGGGAGTATTTTATATCGGCAATTGGACGGGGTCGTGACCTCTACGGCACACGCGTCGACGGAACAACCGATGTACGTATCGGATTGCGAGCCTAGTGTTATTGCATCAGCTGGTGACGTGTTCTTCGGTAGATGTCGCCGCGTCAAGGTGGAGGTGAGGGCGCTGTTTCAAAAAGAAGGCCGGCGCTGTCTTAAGAAGAGGGTCTAAGCAGCTTAGAGGTGAAGATCAGAATCGTTAAGGTGAAGGTCGGACCTGTTTCGTGTTTCGAGATGAAGATTGGAGCTGTTTCAAGGTGAAAGTCGGCGTTGTCCGAAAGTAAAAGTCGACGTAATGGTGAAGAGAACGTACCTACTTTTAACACCAAGGCCTACTCTCAACATGAGTGTTTACTGTCAACACGAGTGTCTATATACCTTGCATCTAGAAGCCTACCTTTTACAACATACCCCACTGACTACCTATGCCATCATTTGCATATTCAGAGAAAAGTGTATATATAATTATATATATACATATATATTTTGTAGATATATATTCACAGAACTATACACTCGAAACGATCGAAACAAATGGACTGATTAACGCAAGATGGCCTGTAAGTACACCGTGCTCAAATAAAATCTGGTCTACTTTCATTTGCATTTGCAATTTGGCGCACTCAGCCCTAGGAAACATAAAAAACGTCCTTAAAGTTTTGATAGGCTATGTTGAAATAGTATACCTAATTATTAAAATAATGTAAGGTTTTTAGGAACTGTTAAGCTATATTTTGTGATATTAGTTATGTTTACAAACAAATAATATTGAAATAAAATAAAAATTGTATTGATATATCATAAAATTTGATTAATATAACATAAGAATAGGATTTATATGTCATAAAGAATAAGATTTTTATATTGTAAAAATTGGATTGACATAACATGAAAACTGCAGTCGATAAAACAGAAGAATGTTGGGTTTATAAGATATATAAACTGAGTTGATACCGTCAACTATGTGGATTTTCAATGTTTTTACTTTTAAAAACATAAAACATTAATAAACAAAAATCATTATGAAACATAAACAACAAATAACATAATAACATAACTGACAGTCACTCACTTAATTACGTTACACTTAATCACCCCGACATTTAATCACCCGACACTTAATCACGTCAGTAAATACTAAAACAGAGAGAAATTATTATATAAGTTCGCGCAATATCGAGGTAAGAACTTTGCACGATTAGCGAAAGTCTTTACAGATATGATTCAAGACCTGGCCAAGACCGTTTAATAATACAGGGTTGCAACGAATTAGTCTGGCAAGGTCCAGGTTTGGCTTGCTTAGCTTAATTCTTATTCCTTCCTGTGCAGGTCTGAACATCGGGCAACGTAGCTTCTCCATTCATCTCTGTCGACCACCAGTCTTCCTGGCTCATCCCACGACATCTCCAAACACCCAAGGTCGTCTCTGATGGTCTCTGGCCAGTTCTTCCTTGGCCTTCCCCTCTTGCGTTTCCCTTCAGGAATCCAATTTATTGCTTGATTGGCTAAACTATCTCTGTCCATACGAATTACATCCCCCATCCATTTAAAGTTTAAGTTTTGGCCAGCTGATGGTAAATTTAAAGTAGATCCATCATTTTATTTCCAGTTATATACAATCCATTTTGAACTAATCTCAGGCTAAACTCCTGTTGCAATGTACAGCCCAGTAGAAAACAAGCAACGTGATACTTGTATTTGGCATCTGAAAATTTTGGCAGGTGAAAATTTCGTTTTCCTTGAATTTTATTCTTCTAGCGAAATTTAGTCTTATATTACTGCTCATCTTTCAGACGTTTAACATAAAAAGAGCATACAATTTGTAAATCTGCCTTGTCTTCTGTTTTATAGTTGCTTAATGTTTAAATAAAGATGTGATTAAGTGTCGCGTGATTAAATGTCGGAGTCATTAACTGCCGGTGATGATGTGTCGCGTAATTAAAGGGCACCACATTCTGGTGGGCTGAGGAATACCTGAATATATATTTAAAATAACAATCAGGAGTGGCATTTCTCAAGAATATGTGCAATTTTACAAGACTCTCATGGCGTTACAGCGTGCCATGCAGAATGCGCTTCTGATTTTGGGAACACGATGTATTTGAAGCAAACCTCTTCTAATCGAATTCCAATGGATTAGTTGTTTTCAAAAGCGGTGTACGGCTTACCGAGGCCACAGTACAGCGATACAGTATGGTCCAGAAAACGAGTGATTGCACAGTACATGAGCCTGGTATACAAATAAATATGCCTACTGGGCAGTGAATTTCATAGAACCGACCAGTAAATTCCACAGAATTGATCAGTGAATTCCATAAAGCTAGAGAGTGAATTAAAAAGAACTGGGCCGTTAATACGAAAGAACTTGGCAGTGAATTCCACAAAAATGGCCAGTGAATATTAACTAAAATGGCCAGTGAATATTAATTAAATGGCCAGTGAATTCCAATGAGCTGGGCAGTGAGTTTTAAACAAATGACCAGTGAATTGGACGTTATGTTCACATGTTGTTTATAGTTTCTAATGCATGAGAATCACTACCGTGTCTCGGAGATATGTATAATGAAGGCCATCGTATATTTCGTCACGGGGGGTCAATCCCGGCTCGAAAGGCAGGTTCAGTTGTTGGTCGCTTCGTAGGCCGCTGTCATTGCAATGATGACTCTGATGATGGTAGTAATTATAATGATTATGATTATGTGACGGCTAAAGATAGGCTGTTTATAAACAGACGGACGGACGGACGGACGGACGGACGGACGGACGGACGGACGGACGGACGGACGGACGGACGGACGGACGGACGGACGGACGGACGGACGGACGGACGGACGGACGGACGGACGGACGGACGGACGGACGGACGGACGGACGGACGGACGGACGGACGGACGGACGGACGGACGGACGGACGGACGGACGGACGGACGGACGGACGGACGGACGGACGGACGGACGGACGGACGGACGGACGGACGGACGGACGGACGGACGGACGGACGGACGGACGGACGGACGGACGGACGGACGGACGGACGGACGGACGGACGGACGGACGGACGGACGGACGGACGGACGGACGGACGGACGGACGGACGGACGGACGGACGGACGGACGGACGGACGGACGGACGGACGGACGGACATATGACCCTCTTAGCTTCATCTTCTTCTTGACAAAGACAATAGACGCATTTTTATCTCAAAGTCTTTCAGATTAAAATAGTGGACCCATGCAAATCGGTCACATATCAATTGACACCATACGACATAATCACGTATATACATTCACATAAATATATATGTATGATAATCATATGTATACATATATGTATATATGTATGACATACTTTGGTTCATGTAGATCATATTTATTGTATTTGTAAAGAAAAATCGTGCATATCACGAGTGTCTTGTTTCACACCGTAGGTATGTTTATAGGTGTGGCTGTCTGTACGCCTGAAAGTCGCTCTATCTCTCTACCTGCCTTCCTTGCGTATGTTTTTCTTTCTGCTTGTCTGGATATACCTAGTTGACTGTCTTTCTGTATGCCTCTCTGTATGTCTGGCTGACTGTCTGCATAGCTGTCATTCTATCTGTCTGACTGTCTGTCTGTCTGGCTGTCTGTACTTCTGTTTGTCTGTCTGTACTTCCGTTTGCCTTTCTGAACGTCTAGCTATCTCTCTGACCTTATTTCTGGCTTGATCCTTGAGTCTGTCAAAATGACTGTCACACGACTATTCGACCCTTCATATAAAAGTATAAATTTAAAGTTAGGAACAGGTAGATAACACTGGCCAACAGAAAAAATTTTTTTTCTTGTTGCCTTCGGTTTTAGACCTGTTCTTGGGGTAATTTTGGGCGCTGATTCAGAAAATGTCATTGGATTGAGTGCATCAGGTCTAGTTTCTGAGATATCGTCGATTTTGTAAAGAAAACCCAGTCCACTCTTTAAACGATGTCTTTGGCAAAACTAAAATGTCATAATAAGCTTTATTTATGGCTAATTATAATTCTTGCTGATTCATATAATGCCTACATCCTTATAATGTAAAATCAGCATATCTTGCCGCGTGCTGAGATATTGCTGATTCAACGAAATAACTATTCCGTAGCCTACAGCTTACTCAGCACTAAATTCATGGCCTCATTTAGAATTTATTTGTGCTTATACAGCGTTTCATGGTTTCGAACTATGTAAATAGATTATGCTGAAGTCAGCATTATTATTATTATTATTATTGTTCTTGTAAACCGCCTCCTGAAAGCTAGAGCAGCCGCAGTCGTCTTAGGGCATATTAAGAGTTGGTCGCAAGAACAATCTGTGAATGTGAGCATTAAATAACTACATGTTCTTACTATTTTTTAGGTTAGTCATTTAATTCCTCAGATGCGAACATCCTTAAGGTTATGGCTACTTCCAGACGGAGCTGCATTAACCATCCAGACATATTCTGCTACATTTGTGGGGAATACACACTAAAAGCAAACAGGAAACCGATTTCTGAGTTTGTAAAAAGAGCATATGTAGGTTATTTTGGTGTCAAACTTGGAGATCAAGATAAGCAATGGGCTCCTCATACAGTAGGCAAAACTTGTATTGAACAATTGCGCCACTGGACAATTGGAAAGAGAAGCTGCCTGAAATTTGGTGTACCGATGGTTTGGAGGGAACAGATAAACCACTTCGACGACTGTTACTTTTGTATGGTTAATATCATAGGCATCAATCGAAATAATCGTCACAAGTTGTCTTACCCTGATATACCTTCAGCCAGGAGACCTGTTCCGTATTCGGATATTGTACCAGTTCCACCTTTTCGCGAACTACCTCAGCTCTCAGACGATGAGACTTGCATGTCCAATATCGGACAAGATGACGAAAGTGAAGAAAGTGGGGGCAGTGACAGTGATTTCCAATCAACTTCACACAGTGAACGTTTTGACCAAAAAGAGTTGAGTGATCTGATCAGGGACTTAAATCTTTCCAAAGAGTCCTCTGAATTGCTTGCGTCCAGACTAAAGGAAAAGAATGCACTTCAGCCTGGAACGAAAATTACAATTTATAGAAACAGAGAAAAGGATTTGCTGCCATTCTTTACCAAAGACAACAACCTAGTATTCTGTAATGACATCAGCAACTTATTGAAGAAAATTGGTCTGTCGGATTACAGCCCAGATGAGTGGCGTCTTTTTATCGACAGTTCAAAACGTAGTCTGAAATGTGTGCTTTTAAATAACGGCAACAAATTTGGTTCTATTCCAATCGGTCACTCCACCAGGATGAAAGAAGAGTACAATGCCATCTCTTTAGTACTGGAAAAGATAAAATACAAAGAACATCAATGGGTAATTTGTGTAGACTTGAAGATGGTAAATTTCCTCCTTGATCAACAAAGTGGCTACACAAAGTATCCCTGCTTTTTGTGTCTTTGGGACAGTAGAGCCAAGCATGAACATTGGACAAGAAAAGATTGGCCTTCGAGGAAAGACATGGTGGTTGGAGCTCAAAATGTAATCAAGGAATCTTTGGTGGCACGAGATAGGATCATACTGCCACCACTACATATAAAGCTAGCCCTGATGAAACAATTTGTCAGGGCTTTGAATAAAGAAGGTTCATGCTTCGAATACATAGTACACAAGTTACCAGGAATTACAATGGAAAAATTGAAGGCTGGAATCTTCGATGGTCCACAGATCAGGCAACTTATGAATGACCCACTTTTCATACCATCAATCAATGAAATCGAATCTTGTGCCTGGTCTTCCTTTGTTCTTGTAACTAAAAATTTTCTTGGCAACAAGAAGGCAGACAATTATGCACAACTAGTAGAGGATATGCTTCTTCATTTCAACAAGCTTGGCTGCAACATGAGCATTAAAGTCTATTATCTCCACAGTCACTTAGATCGCTTTCCAGAGAATCTTGGTGACTTCAGCGAAGAGCAAGGTGAAAGATTTCACCAAGACATCAAAACAATGGAAAATCGATATCAAGGAAGATGGGATGCACACATGATGGCAGACTATTGCTGGAATATTATGCGCGATTGTTCCGGCAGATGCCACACTCGGAAATCGTACAAAAGGAGCTTCTTCGGTGTCGAATGACTTGAAATTTTTATAACAAACTTGTTCTGTTTGGTATCATATAAGTACAGTTTCAGGTACTACCATTTTCTTTTAAGTATTTGTATTATTATGTTTATTTAGTGTATCACATAATAAACTGAGCACTACATAATTATAGCTATAGCCTTATGTTTTATGGGCGAGCAGAGGCAAGGACTGGTATATGGCATAATGTTCTATATCTCGAAAACTAGACCTGCTGGGAGAAAACTGGTGCCTTTTCTGGAATCAGCAGGTCAAATATACCCAGAAACAGTTCTAACATTTGAGGCAACAAATTATGTGTTGGCCAGTGTAATCGAAAGAAATTTGGCCATCGTAAATGAGTTTCCTATGCGATCACTTGTCAACTTCATCTTTATCGGAATTTTGATCATGTCTTTTTACCGTAATCGATAGTTGTGCTATATTTATAGCTAGCCTTAACTTCACATCAGGTCCTTCATGATGTGACAGCGAACTTCTAGCTAATGGTCATTGGACCCTAAATTCATGCACGAACATCTGTATGTATTGTGAATGCACGTGAACTGGTAAGCACGTTTGCCTATATTTTAGTAGAAGCAGTAATGCAATACTCTAAATGTCTGGTGTACAGTTATTGTATGAGTAGGTACAGAGCTGTAAACCGCTTGGGCTGAAGATTTTTCGGCTGATGCTCAAACGTGATAAAAGCAAACTCCTTCATTTCCCTTTCCTTTTCTTGCATTATCTTCTCTTTCCTTTCCTCTCTTTTCCTTTCCTTTCCTCTCTTTTCCTTTCCTTTCTTTTCTTTTCCTTTTCTTGCCTTTCTTTTCCTTTCCTTTTCTTTCCTTTATTTGCCTTAACTGATCTCAACTTACGCCACGGAATTCACTGGTTTCATTTAGAAGTCCTGGCTTCGCGAACCTCTAAGCGATCTTGCGCAGCCTTACGGTTGCCTGTACTGATTATGAATCTGATATGTATTTTAATTAATTAACTCCAGTGAACGTCGAAGACACGTCACTTCTTTCTTTCTTGAGGATTTACTTCTAGGCCATCCGTCTATTTAAATAATTAATTAATTAATTAATCATTGCATTGTACTCAAGTGAGCGCTGTTGACTTTTGATGTTACGACAGAGAAGCGTTTGAAGTATCTCAGTTTACATTGCGTAAATTTAGAAACTAGAACACTCATAGGCATTATTGAATATTGCTCTAATCTAGTCTCTCCCTTATCTGATCTCTAGAAACCGCTATAGCGCCACTGATTATATTTAGAAGTAACACACAAGGCTTCAGTCAAAAGGAGCACCTTAGAAAGTTTCTTCGATGGCGCAATATAAATGTCTAGATAAATTAGTAACTAAAAGACCAATTAACTAACTAATTAACTAATTGGTGATGACGATGTTTAAGATAATAATAATAATAATAATAATAATAATAATAATAATAATAATAATAATAATAATAATAATAATAATAATAATAATAATAATAACAACAAGAACAATAATAATAATAATAACAACAACAAGAACAATAATAATAATAATAATAATTAATAATAATAATAATAATAATAATTGCTCTTCAGTAGGTTTTAAAGCCCCGAGGGATCATTAAAAATAAATAAAAACACAAAAATACGGCGCTGCATAAATGTCCAGAAACAAAAAATCCAGGCAGCACATAAGCGATGAAGCAGGACGATTGGATTTCAACCTCCTCCAGATTCAGCGACATCATCTTTGATTCACCTCGATCGGAATTCCATCTGCAGCAGTCGCCAGTGAAAGATTAATGGCCTAGCGTGGATCCAGTGAGGGGTAGGGGCAGCAGCCATCCCCACCCATCTGAGTTGGAGTTGGAAAGGGGCATACCACTCGGTTGCCCAAAGTGCTTGGGGCCAAAGATAAAATTTGTAAAATAAGAGAAAGCTATGGAAAAAATTGCGACAATGTCATAAAAAACTAGAAGGGAAAAAGGTCATAGAAATCTTTGAAACTAAAATGGTCGAAAAACGGAGAAATTAAGAAAGGTCATAAAAATTGGGAAACTTAAGAGGTCATAAAAGGGCACAAAAGGTCAATGTTTGAAGATCAAGGATTTCACTACAGTGAAATTTCGAACTGTTGTACTAAACTGAAACGTTTGATTTTGAAACCATTGTATTATATCGTATCATTTGATTGTTCCTTTGGCTCTCATTCGACTTCTTTTTACAGTTTCGTATCCATTTTACCATGTAAACTGTAGGCAACTGATTACATCCTTAGTTTTAAAAAACTGGGAAGTTAAAAAACTGGGGAACTAAAGAGAAGCTCATCAAGAACCACTGCCTCCTCCCTTGCAAACTTTTGGATCCGGAGAACAGAATCTGCTTTAAAACACAGCGAAGTTGGCATTGTTCGCAAAGCTACTGGATTACAAGTCGTCTTCCGCGAGTATCACTTGGCGGTATCCCGTGTCGAACATCGCGTGTACCGTTGACACATTGCATCCGCCAGCCGGCGATAGCAGATATAACCGGGACGAAATCGAAGGCTTTTGTCGGTGATTGATTGATCCGAGTAGACGAATAGTCAAGGCTAACGGTGCGTACAAGGAGCGACTTCAAGAGAAATTTATGCTGCTGATTTAATTAGGCGAAATGATTTAATTAAATGCAGTTGATTCAGCAATTGTGTTGCGGAGTTTTGGACAGATGATGCGTTTGTGGTGTAACGACATCTCATGTATTAACATATAAATGAATTGTATCTGTACGTGTATATGTATATGTATGTATATATATATATATACATCAATATACCTATGTATGCTTAGAGATTAATACGAATGTATATTTTATTGCATATACATTCGTTTAGAAGCATTGCATTTGAACCCCATGATTTTTTTCTGTTAAGTGCTATAGCTTTGAACACAGAAATAAGTCGTAATCATTGTAATCTTAATCCTCATCATCGACATCATTGTCAATTAGCATCATCAATTTATCATCGTTATCTTCAATTTATCATCATCATCAGCATGACCAATTTCATCATCGTCGTCATCGCTCTAAATTTAACATGCATGTTAATTATTATCATAATCATCATCATCTTCATCATTATCCTTCCTCACCTTCCTCTTCATCATCATCATCGTCACTTTATTCTCAACCTTTGTTCTCATCCTCAAAGGTCATTTCATCATCATCTCCCTCGTCGTCGTCTTCGTCGACAACAACTTCATCATTCGTCTGTGATTAGTTTATAATGATCATCATCCTTTATGATAATCATTTGTAAGCATCATCCACACCATGATCACATCATCATCATCATCATCCAGCACCGCCACCATCATCATCATCTTCATCATCGCAGAGCCAGACGATGTATTACTTACCTAAGTCGTCCGTCTCCTCCCCATCGCTGTCTTCCTGTGTCAGCTTCTTCTCCTCGATGTCAGCCATCCTTTACGAAGTGGAAACGCCTTTTCTTCACTTTCGGTCCTTCGTATTAGTCCACAACTTTACAGCTGAGTAGCGCTGCGCTCGGCAAAGTCCCTCAAGCTTTCCTCGCAGATCTAGTCCTACAAATGTTAGTGTGGTCAAGAGGTTTTAATGGAATCGCATCTGTTAATTAATTAATTAATTAATTATTGCACTTATTACCGGCTCAATGTCAGCAACTCTGAGTATGACGCGCAGCAGTGTGGCGCGCGAGCAACTTATACAGGGTCGTTAGAGGGAGTCCATTCTGCAGGCTCTAACCCGCAATCGTTGGATTACAGATCCAACGCACTACGGCATAGACAGCTGTGCCACACAATATACCACCGCACAGACCTCATTTGATGTGACCTGATCTCGTCTTTCCTTAAAAGAACATGTAATCTGAGAAATTCTATAGCGCCAGTGCAACAAATAAGAGCCTTAAACTTCTAAGACCAGGTGCATCAGTTCATTCCTATCCTATCTAATCCTATCCTCTTCTATCCTATCTTATCTTATCCTATCTTATCCTTTCCTATCCTATCTTTGCGATGACAATTGACAATGCAAAGTACCGTAGAAGTGACTTGCTATTTAGGATGCTTAAAAAATAGTCGCTTTTTCAATTGCAACTGCAATTACTTATCCTATCCCATCCGATCCCATCTCATCATATCTCATCGGTTGTTATCTCATATTAACTTATATTAAATCCAGTTCAACTCAAAGGGCCTTTCAGTAGCAAACGATTCACACCTTCAGAATCTTTTCGTCCGCGCCTTCGAAATCCAATGAGGTTCGCTGATACCTCATAAACTGGATATTAATTATCGAGCAGCGGCGCGCCTTCCTAAGCTTCAAGAGAACTTTCACCGAGTGGCTCCGAACTCCGACGAGATCCCAGCCTCGGTTCTCCACCAATTTATCTTGGCAATTGGTCACGCCCCGTGACCGCGATCTTCAACCAGAATTCGGCAATGACTAGATAACTCCGGAACTGGCTCGCTGAAGCGTCCCCGACTTTGCGACAAGTATAAGTTGCACACGCACCTTGCCTAAGGTCCACTTAAATATTAATGCCCCTAATTCAGCGATTCGATTAATTATCCTTAACTCGGCTTGGCCATTGTATATCAGCCGATAATCCGAGAAGTACGGTCTGGTGGAGGAGTACGTCGAGTTACGTACCTTGAACGCCACTTGATCGTTGGTACTCGATACAGATGACTGTTATGATCGCGTTTTGTTTGAGACGTGCTCAAGATGATACGGTAGAGATCTAGTCTCAGCCGCTTCGGGTCAAGGGTCAAAGGTTGATTGACTATCGGAAGAGCCAGTAGTGACAGTGATTGGTGCAGGGACCTGTTTGGCGTTGGTCGTCGTTTTAATTTGAGGCGATGTGGTAGAATAGGTTATTGAACTAAAGTCAAATAGAGTCTCGTGATAATGTGTAAAAGCTTGATATAACTAGGGTTTTGAGTGATTTAGAAGACGTACAATCTGTGTTGGAACCCGTGCAAATTAACTGGAAATGCTTAATTTCTTAGCCAGTTCTTCCTGGCTTCTTAGAAGCTATGATAGTATCAACAGAGACGGTAAATTCTGCCACTGCCATGTTCGTAGTGCCAGTCCCAAGCCTACTAATGCATCTACTCCTCCTCCTGCTCCTCCTCCTCTTCCTAATACAACTACTACACTACTACTACTACTACTACTACTACTACCTTATCAGATAATAACTTCTAGGGTGTTTGCTTCTAATGCACAAGACATCAACCAGTGACGCACCAAAATCAAGCTTATCTCAGATCAGAGATACAGCCTGTGATGGGTTAGAGTAATGTAATTAAGACTGCAGCTCTGTTATCATAGCATTCGACGATCGATTGATAGCTTGTTCATTATGACAGCAGCGCTACAGAAGTTATCACGTTAGAATAGATTGGTTAGAGACTTCATTCGATAGTCGATTCCAACTGCCACGGAATCTGTTACGGAGGTCCAGTTAAGACTTCACAGGTCAGAGACCCCGTCGACAAGTTGGATAAGAAGGAGGAGAATAAAGAGAAGGACGATGAGGAGGTGGAGAAAGAGGAGTAGAAGAAGAAGGAGGAGGAAGAGAAGGAGGAGAAAGAGAAGGTGAAGGAGAAGAAGAGGAGGAGGAGGAATAGGAGGAGGAAGATGAAGAGCAGTCATTCAAGTTAACTTTGAGAGGCATCCACGAGTATGAAGTGTTTACAATATTCTGTTAGTCTTAACAAATTAGGATTTATTACCTAAGAACCGTTCCTTAAGCTAAGCCCGTGTGGCACTCACAGGAAATTTCATCGACGTCATTTTCTTAGATTCGGTATTCAACGAATTCTTACCTAAGAAGAGCACTCCTTTTATCTAACCCCACAAAGGAAGGCATGGGTATGTTGTGTTAGCAATATCAATTTCTTAGCCTCGGCATATGGAAGCATGTGGCCCAGTCCTCATCCTCACAGCAACCTGGTCCAGGAACTTGAACCCAGCGTCAACCATAAATTTTGTTTAAAAATATCTTGTTTGGGCTGTCTATTTGTACGGGAGCCAACCACTGGCGATTTCTCTTGTTATCTGAGCATTAAAAAAGTAAAAGTATCACATATTCCGCTCGTCTCCTTTTCTTGGCCCCTGACCCGGCAAAGCTCGAATTCCAAGGTCCTGGATTGGGGCCAGTGCACCGCATGACTTACCGTTTACTTCCCTGCTTACGGCGGTACCAAATTGTACTGGTGACAGAAGCACGTGGGCGCAAACAACTTGCCCAGGGTAGTTACACGGAGTCGAACCCGCAACCACATAATCATTGACGAAACGCGTAACCGATAGATCACCGTGTCGCACTGAGCACTGCTTGTTCACTAATATTCTTAAGGACATTTTACATCCGATTAGCTTCTCTTGAAGCGGAGCTACATAAATTTATAATTGCAATTGCAGTTTAAATCGATTGAGCTCTTGGACATCATTACAGTGGCGCTATAGAAGTTACCACGTCAGATCAGATTAGAGTGAAATTAGATTAGATTAGAATAAAAAATGGATAGATAGATAGACAGACAGACAGACAGACAGATAGATAGACAGACAGACAGACAGACAGACAGATAGGTACGACTTGACTCTTAACTCTCACAGGCATATAGAGGCATATAGAGGCAGACCAAGACAGAAGCAAACAGAGACAGACTGAGGCTGACATAAGCACAGATAAGAAGACAGAAATAAATGGACCGAGGAGCACTCCAGTGTACAAACAAAAAACAACAAGTTAAGGGTCAACGATGACTCGCATTCGAATTAGAAGCGAAGCCTCGACGAATTGCACTCAAACGATGGCCTAACTTGACAGTTCTCTGGACAAACACTCGAAGATCGACTTCAGTTGATTGTTTCGCCTTCCGAAAAGGTGTAACGGCGTAACTTTCAAAGTCAAAGTGGCTTGTAACCAATACAGTTACCTGTACTTTGACTTCTGCATTTACATTTACAGTTACGGTTACTTGTGCAATTGCATTAACAGCAACGTTTACCTTACAATACATTTTAACCAGAATGTCCTTGGGTCCAAGCCAGGTGTTCTAGAAGATTTCCCCAAGTGAGGTTTTTATGCAGAAGGCGCTTCATAAATTAATCCACCGACGCATAGAGCAAATCCTGGGCTTTTCTTTGATTCTTTCTTGTGTCTTTCCATTTATTTAGCAACAGATTTTGTTGGGCTGTGTATTTCTCTGTCTCCTTCGGTCTCTACCGTTGCCTCTTAATTAACCAAACACTACATTAAATCACCAGACTTACCTGCACTCTGCTCCTTGCTCTCCCCTCATGCCAGCAAATATTGCACTCAGTCGATGGATACTTTGGCTCTTGCTGTGTCTCGTACCAGGAGAGTGTTGGGCTCTCCGATGTTCTTGGTGGCTGGTCCAAAGCTTTGAAATTCACTTCCCGGTTCTGCGTGTTCTGTCAGTTATCTGTTCTCATACAGAGCTAAACTAAGACTCATCTGTTTCAACTTGCTTATCCAAGTTCTGACTTCTGGTTTCCCCGAGATACTAGATTTTGACCAAGCTCCTCAAACGGATTACAAGCTTGGCTACGGTTTCACTTGAAGCGACCATCGATAACGGCGCTATAGAAGTCGTTGGATTAGATTTATGCTTCTATCTCTCGCAGTCTGTCTCTTTCACGTTATGTCTCTTGCTGTCTCGCTATATATCTCTCTGATGCTGACTCTTTTTCTCGGTCTCTCTCCTTCTCTCGCCATCGCTGTCACCATCTCTCTCACGTTTTGTTTACTGTTATCTTCTACACTCTCTTTATATTGAGCACTATCTTGCAGTCTTTTTGTGTCTGTCTGTCTGTCTCTGTGTTCACCTGTCTCTCTCTCCACCCACCTGTCTCTGTCTCTCTTTCTGTCTGATTGTCTCTGTATTCATCTATCTCACTCTGCCCATTTGTCTGTCTGTCTGTGTGTCTGTATGTGTGTCTGTATGTGTGTCTGTCTGTCTGTGAGACTGTCTGTGTGCCTGCCTGTCTGTCTGTCTTACTGTCTCTCCGTCCGTCTGTCTGTCTATCTGTCTATCTGTTCATCTGTCTCTTTATCTCCACCCACCTATCTCTGTCTCTCTGTCTGATTGTCTCTGTATTCATCTATCTCACTCTGCCATTTGTCTGTGTGTCTGTCTGTGTGTCTGTCTGTCTGTGAAACTGTCTGTCTGTGTGCCTACCTATCTGTTTGTCTGTCTGTGAGCCTGTCTGTCTGTCTATCTGTCTCTCTATGCATCTCTCTTTCTCTCTCTCTAGCCGCCTGTCTCTGTCGCTCTGTCTATCTTATTGTCTCTATATTCTTCTATCTCACTCTGCCCATCTGTCTGTCTGTCTGTCTGTCTGCCTGTCTGCCTGTCTGTGAGACTCTCTGTCTGATTCTTTCCCCAGACGCACACCGCTTCACCTTCTGTCACGGACAAGACCCACTTTCAAGACAATCAAAATTCGACTGAACGCCCTCTGCGTCAGTCAGCGTCGATCGTAGCGCACATAATATTTCGTAAACAGTTTCTCGAAACTTTCAAACTCAAAATCTCTCAGCAGCATTGTCATCTCGATATCATTGTTCTCGATCGTAAATAATCGTCCCTTCGTTATCATATGCTTATAAATCTGCATAAATTTGCCGTTGGGAGAAGGGTCCTAAATATGCTGTAAATTAAAATCGAGCTGCTTTTGACTTTTTGAAGGTCTGGTGGCGACTGTTACAATATTCGCTACTGAACTTGAAATTTCTGAAGTGCTCGATTTTGATTTACTGAGTTTTCGTGTTCTGATTAGGTGGGGGAAGCGGACTGGCTGATCAAGCAGAAGGACACGGCTACCAAGGTCTATCCCTTTCGAGTTTATGGGGACGAATGAAGGGTGAAGGACAAGAAGGAAGAGAGGAGGGAAGGAAGATGACAGTAAGAGAAAAAGAGAAAAGGGAGAAAGAAAGAAACGAAAAAGAAAGAAAATGGAAAGATAGAAAGAAAAAGAAGGAAAGAAAGGAAGAAGAAAGAAATAGAAGGAAAGAAAGGAAAGAAGGAAGAGAGACAAAGGTAAGCAAATGGAAATAAACTGAGAAAGAGAAAGAGAAAATGAAAGGAAAGAAGAGAAATAATATGGAAGGACATGGACATAGCCAGAGAGAAAAAACGTAAGAAAGTAATTAGATAAGAAAGACAGAAAGAAAATAAAAGAAACAGCAGAGATACAATGAATTACATAGAGAACAAGAAAGAAACTAACAAACGAACACGCATAGTAAGCAAAAAATATACAGAGAGCGCGAGAGAGACTGTCTGTGTGTCTGTCTGTGTGTCTGTCTGTCTGTCTGTCTATCTGTCTATAGAATGAGGCATAGCTGGAGTAGAAGACGGAAGGGTTATTGCCGGTGGTCCTACGGTTGTGGAACCTAACGGTATTGTTATTGATTGAACTGAATTATATCAGATTGGATTGCACTGCATCATTACACTGAGCCAATTTGCATCTTGTTGTCATAAGGCGTCACGATATCCTATTCATCAACATCCGTGACATCCCTTGATCGCTGCAGATACCTATACGGTGTTTACAAGCCGGCCAGGTAAAGGTCGTCGTAACAGAGCAATTGTTGATTGGCTGCACCTGCTCAGGTGAGCCTTATATGCATGACCCAGGGCGTGACCTGTCATTAGTTAAGTCAGATTTAAAAAAATTGTTTGTCGTTTTGAACGCCGACCGTGATGACCTTTGGCCTCTGAATAACTTCTGAACAGTAATTAGGCTAATGATTTCAGTTACGACGGTAGAAATGCAATTGGATGTTGGTCGATTGAAACTGATACATTTTTATAGTAATCGATCGATTGAATCGATGAACAAATGAAAACGAATGCAGGATGAAAGTGAGAATAAGGGAGAAAGAAGGAAAGGAAGGAGGAAAGAAAGATAGAGAGACAGGATGGAAGTAAGAAAGAATGATAAAAATGCAGGATAATAGAAAGAATAAAGACAGACAAAAGAATTAATGAAATGAAGGAAGAAAGAAGGAAGAAAAGAAGAATGAAGAAAGGAATTTGGAAAGGAAGAAGAAAAAAGAAAAGCATGGGTGAACGGAAGGAAGAAGGAAAGAAAGTAATTTAGAATGAAAGAAAGAAATAGGAAGAAAGACAAATCGAAAGAATTAAAGGAAGAGAAATAAGGCAGAGAGATAAGAAGAGAAAAAAGAAAGAAAATAAGAGAAAAGAGAATGAGTTAGACGTGAAGACTAAGAAACAAAGGAAAACAGACCGAAAGAGAGAGTTTTGGTCCATCCGTCTGTCTGTTTGTCTGCGTGTCTGTGTGTGTATGTGTGTGTGTCTGTCTGTCTGAGAATAGCTAAGTGCATATATTATTACATTTACTAATCCTACCTGACCTTTCCTCTCCTTATTTGACCTCGTCTTGATTTATTTCATGCGTCTAAACTCGGCATCGTGCCTTGATTTGACCTAGGGCATCCAAATTAATTAAAAATTTAATTAAAACTGTTTGTATTTAAGTTCATTATTCGCTCAACTATGTAGACAGTGCCGAATAGTAAATCTTCCGCTCTTCAACAAGTGATAATCTAGTTTATGCTCTCTTTTGCAAAACGGGGCCGTCGATACTGGAAAGAGCCAAGGCCCTCTTGTCGGCAGTAAACTACGTTGATGAATATTAATGAAAGTTTAATTATTCATATAATTTGAATATTAATGAGGATTAATTATTTATAGGGTGTTGATGTTGACGCGGTTTGATTATAATATTCGGTTAATTTGAATATCTGTGTGTGTGTGCTAATTGTTAACGTGGTTTGAATGTTTATAGCATAAATGCTTTATTTAATTTGAATTTCTAGGTTATGTAGATTAATTATTCAGGTTGTTGGAATGTCTGTGTATGGTCGAGGAAAGAGACGTAGAATGAAGGCCCAGAATAAACTGTTAAAGATCAAAGGCTAAAGGGCTAAAGGGCTAAAGAGCTAAAGGGCCCACAACAAGCTAGTTGGCCTCAGAAAGTTTATTAGGCCCGGGAATGAGCTGCTAGTGAAATGAGAGCCCTGCGATGCACTGACCTGTCCCTTGGAATTGATCCATTACTAGCTGGCGTGCCCAAAAAATGAAATGATCTAATCTATTGATTTCTATAGCGCCGTTATCATAATTCACAAGGCATCACTCGATGGTTGCTTCAAGCGAAACCGTAAGCAAAACTCATAATCCGTTTGAGAAGCCTGTTCGAACCCGATAGGTCGGAAAACCAGAAGTCGAACTTCGGAGAACTCAAGTCTTAAGTTTAGACCTAAATGTCCTACGTGTAACAACGCAAAAAAGAGGATACTTCGCCTTGTAATGGCTTATCTGATAAAAAAATTGAGATCACACGTTAACTGACCAACTCTTACATGTTTGAGATATCGGTCTACAAATATACAAAAACACCCATCTCAAAGTCTATCTTCACTCGTCGCTGGAGACGCCACGTGTCTGTTGTTCGCGTCGTCCGCAACACACGACACCATTCCGGAAGTCGTCTCGATCCACGTCACCGAATCACGTGACATGTGCGTAACAGGAAGTCGTTCCGTTGGCTGCGCATGCGCAACGTTCTCCATCCACAGCCCCTCACGTTCTGGAATGTCCCACCCGTTCCTCGAATCGCCTTCCTCTCCGCTGAGGGGGCTTCTCTGCTGAACAACCGCTGACGACTGCACCAAGTAGGTAACCCCCAACAGGTGGGGGTTACCGCTCACGGAGTCCTTCCGCCTTCGACAGGTACCTAGGAAAAGCGCTCGAAACCGGTGCCTGAAGACGTTGTTGAAGGCGCAGTAGAGCAGGAAGTTACTCGCCGAGTTGACAGTCAACAGAAGGTCGGTGATCTCTCTAACCCCCCGGACGAGGTAGTTACCCTCATAATAGCCAAACCCGAAGACCGTCGACATGATGGCGTCGGGTGTAACGCAGACGATGAAGACTACGATGACGGAGACGAGCATTAGGGTGATGCGGTGACGGCGAGTCAGTTTGCTGCTCGGGGATGGCCGGTTTCGACGACGGGTGCGCCGGAGTGCCTGGACGATGAAGCAGTTGAGAGTGCAGAGTACGGTCAAAGGCACGACGGAGCGAAGAAGGTTCTGTGTCCACGTGTAGGCGACGACGAAGGTCTCGTCTGTCCACAGGGCTGTCAGCTACAATGACACACCAGTAGACTCCGGTAGATTGCATGGGATTAGAGTGGATTAGAGTGGATTAGAGTGGATTAGAGTGGATTAGAGTGGATTAGAGTGGATTAGAGTGGAGTGGAGTGGATTAGAGTAGATCAGAGTAGATCAGACTAGATCAGACTAGATTAGATTAGATTAAATCAGACTAGATTAGATTAGATTAGATTAGATTAGATAGATTAGATAGATTAGATAGATTAGATAGATTAGATAGATTAGATAGATTAGATAGATTAGATAGATTAGATAGATTAGATAGATTAGATCAGATTAGATCAGATTAGATCAGATCAGATTAGATTAGATTAGATTAGATTAGATTAGATTAGATCAGATCAGATCAGATTAGATCAGATTAGATCAGATTAGATCAGATTAGATCAGATTAGATCAGATTAGATCAGATTAGATCAGATTAGATCAGATTAGATCAGATTAGATCATATTAGATCATATTAGATCATATTAGATCATATTAGATCATATTAGATCATATTAGATCGGATTAGATTAGATTAGATTGAACTGCATTAGGTTAGGTTAGAGTCGAACTGGTTAGAATAGAACAGAGTGGTTATAAAAGGTGGATTGAATTTGATTGCATTAGACCCGCTTAGATGAGATTGGATTGAAGAGGATTAGCTTAGATTAGATTAGATCGGATGAGATCAGATTAGAGAACCTAAAAGATCATCGTCGTTGTCATCATCCATCGTCATCATAATCATTGTATTAATTGCACAAGCATACAATGCATGATGATGATGATGATGATGATGATAATGACGATAGTCACGATGACAGTGATGCCGATAAGTGAGTAGGTGAGAGTAATCAGAAACTTATATAGCGCCGCTTCAGGAGAAACTATTCAGAGCTAATAGCTCTCTATGCTAGTCTCTATGCTATGTTACTTGTCAGCATGAATATTCATCAGTTAGCAAGCTGTGCTCAGATGACGAGAAAAGACACCAGTGGGGGCAGCCGCACACACGCAGAGCCCAACCAACGGATCCTCGTCCAGTGTTGACAGATGACGCCATGTTTAAAGTTCTTGGCCCGCTTTGTATTGGGGATGAGGAACGACGACGGGGTATGTGATCCGCCCCCTGCAGGGGGGAGGCACACGGTTGCCTCATCGTCAAGCAGTCTCTCACAGTTGGTAGATGACGCAGCGTCCGGACTTATTTCGAGAATGAGGTCTGTGTATCAAAGGCGTTTGACTGGTCGCCGAAACTCTCCGTGATTGACGATGGATGCCACTCCAAAGGCTCTTCTCGCGTTTCCTTCACTGAAGCTGAGGTGCTCCCATAGCTGCCGACATACAAGTGTGTAGGTCTGAGACTCAACTGTCCTGATGGGAACCTGTCATTGAATGGTACAGGTCGAATGGCGGCGAGATGTCAATCGCGTTCCAAAATCGCTCAAAAACACGCCGGAATGGAGAAAGACACCGAAATGCAGACGCAGTAGACGTCCGAACACACGAGAATTATTTCACCCAAGCGGAAGTAACTGCCAAGTGACAGAGTTAGCCAAAATTAATCGTAATTACGATTGTCGTAATTACATTACTCTGCATTAAATTATATTACGAATCTATAAGTAAGTAAGCAAACAAGCATTTCTTAACACGCCACCTGTCCATCGGTTGAACAAGGAATCGTCGACGTAATGATGACACATGACGATCAATCGTTCTCGTTACGTTCGCTAGTCTATGAAGTAGTGGCCTCTGGCGAATTAAACACCTTAGACGTTTCATTATCGTTAGACTTCCAACAAAATGGAATTTGGACTGCAGAAGATCGGTCACTTTAGCTATCTCTGACAAACAGCCATGGGGATGAAGACTTTGCGACTTTATTTTCTTAGCTTCGGCTTATAATGGCGGTGGCCAGTTCTCGACCGCCTTCTTCCGACCCTCTGATAGCCTAAACTTGAAAGAAACTGGAATTTTGTTGGAAGTCCAACGATAATGAAACGTCTAAGGTGTTTAATTGTACGCTAGTTAAGGAATTTCTGGGAATTTGGTTGAAAACCTCCAACAGTTCAAACTTCAGAGCATTCCGGAAATTTTGCTTTAGACATCCTATGGTTAAACTTTACACATGCTTGAAGTTTGATATTTCACAGCCTTAATGCTGGAAAGATTTGCGACTCTGTCGGCAGTCACGCTGAAAGGGGAGGTTCTTCATATATGTCACCCATTGGCATGGCAACGGTTTCATTGTCAATTTTGTCTGTATCCGAGCTGAGGTGATGCAAAAGCTATCTGCCGTCTGCCTAATTTCTAGAAGCCATCTATTTTGCAATTCTTGGTGCCAGTTCTTTGTCTGCGACTCGCAGACATGGAATCCGTCTGCAACGACGGAGAATTGCTTTGGTTTCTTGTATTGTGCGATATGGCTGTTTGTGTCCATCTGTGTCTCTCTGTGTGGATTTCACTTCGAATCTGTCTCTGTGCCACTGTGCTTCTCTGCCTGGTTCACTGTTAACTACGTGTATCTGTTTCGTTACCTGTCTTTCTCTCCATCTCTATCTATATGTCTCTATGTGTGTCTGAATCTGTGTTTCTGTCTCTGTACATGTGTGTTGATGTCTTTGTCTGTGTCTCTGCCTTTGTGCTGCTCTCTGCACTTCTCTGCCAATTTAAACTCTGCGTATCTGTCACTGTCTGTCTTTCTGTCTGTGTATGTCTTTCTGTTTACCTGTCTATGGCTGCATGTCACCTCTGTTTCTTTTTTAACTAGTTAGCTTAATGCATCTGTCTATCTCTCTGTATTTCTTCTGATTGTGCAGCTGTCTCTGGACTATTTAGCCTCTGTGTCTGTCTGTTGCTTTGTCTATGTTTGTCTGTTTCTTTGGCTGTCCTTCTTATACTCCATCTTCGCTTCTTTTATTCAGCAACTCCTCTGACAGTTGCATCTTTCCATATAAAAGCAAAAAAGCTTATGTCTCAGCTATTTTTCTCTCTTCAATCTCCCATAATGTATGTAATCGGATATTAAAGACAGGAGAATATTACGTGTATAAAATTAGCATGTATAGGCGATATAAATATACATCAGTTCAATCAGTCAAGTTGTCTGTCCGTCTGTCTGTCTGCCTGTTTGTCTGTTCCTGTCTGTCTGTCTGTGTCTCTGCATTAAACCAAATTGCTTTGCAATGAATTTAGATTAGATTTGATCAAACTGCGCCAGATTGGATTGGATAAAATTGGATTAGATTGCATTGAGCAGGACAGAAGAGAATATTCTAAGCCTAGCACATGACAGGTACAAAGCTGGATAGTGTTAAGGTCGTAAAGAGCTGATTTCTATATGAAGCAGTCGGACACAAACCCCTATCACCAAGAGCTTTAGAAAGGTACATAAAGGTGCTATATTAAGTGTCTTGATACATGCAATATACAATATGCAATACACAATACAATATAATACTACATGAAACATAACAATACAATGCATACACACATACATACACACATTCATACACACATACATACACACATTCATACACACATACATACATACAGTACATACATACAATCAGTTCGTTCCTTTATTAGTCTTGGTCTCAAAAGGTAGTGTTTAGATACACTAATTTTGATGTTGCAATTCTTACCATACCTAGTGCGGTTTGTTTGCCGTCGCGCCGGTCGGCCGAAATTAATTCGCAGAAAGTCATCCGATTTGTCGCAAAAATGGAACAGGAAGTGGACTATTTTATTCTGGTTTCCTGTCTCGTCGCAACTTTCAGCGATTTGTGGAGCTTTAGTTTTCAATTAATGTTTGGAGGATTACATATGGCGCATGAAAATGGCGACGGAAGAGGGAGACAGTGATGTGAGGGAAGAGAGGGATGGATGGATGGATGGATGATGGATGGATGGATGGATTGATGGATGAATGACTTGATGGATGGATGGAGGGGGAGAGAGGAAGGGAAGAAGAAAGGGTTGGAGGTAGGCAAAATGAATGAATGAATCATTCAATCAGTTAATCAGTCGTTCAATCAAGCGAGTGTCACCATCACCCAGTGTTACCTCCCTCCAATCACAGACTCCCGGTTACCTTCCCATATACCTTACACAACCCCTGCCCTTTCCCAACTCCCCATACCACCTACATTGACCTTAACGCTGTAGTGGCTGGAATTCCCTGCGTATTCATACACTGTCCTGTAACGTAATGCTGACGGAATGGCCAGCACTGTCATGGAAACGAAAATTATGACAATAGTCACGTGGGCTCGCGTCATGTTGCACATCTGTTTAGCGCGCGCGGCGTGGCAGACGAGTACGTATCTTTCCGCGGCGAGCGTTACAGTGATCCAGGCTGTTATACAGATGGACATGTTGAAGAAGTAGTGCGCGTAGGGATACAGCCAACCGAACAGTCGTTCGCCGGAAGTGGGGTGCGTGTTGAGGAGGAGGATGACGAGGAAGTAGCAGAAATCGTTGGCGAGTTTGATGCCGTCTGAGACGGACAGGGCGATGAGAAAGGCGTTCGTGGGTGACTGGGTCTTCCTCCCGCAGAGTACGATGATGCTGAGGATGTTGCCGGCCAGGCCGAAGATGCAGAACGTCGGATAGAAAACGAGGCCCGTGATGAGCTGAGCCAGGGCGTAGAAGTGTTGATGGTGCTCGTCGCTTGGCGGCGCTGTGGCTGTCATGAGACTGGGAGATGGAGGTGTAGAGGGCAGTGAAGTGGGTGGTCGCCTCTGGGTGGCCGAGAAGTGATCTGGATGGAAGGATCCTAAGGAGAGCAAGGTCCAGATGTCAGTGGTGGCGTTGACGTGACGGATGGGCAGATCCAGGGCGGTCACGCTTGCTGAAGACAACATGGCGGTTTCTGGTTGGGTGGAGACGAAACCGGAAGTGGTCGAGCAGAAGTCAAAGCTGCAGAATGAAAGACTTGTAAAGTATCTATCGCAGAGTAGGTATAGGTATAATAGCTAATTGTACTTAGATACGTAAGAGTTGGCTCATTTAGAGTAGCTACATCAAATTAGAGTGAGTAGAGTAGACTTTAGAGTAGGCAATTAAGACAGTTCACGTATACACACATAAGACCCAGATTTACACGCAAATGAATAACTATGCATGCAGATATACATGTGCATATGCCTGTGTGTGTATGAGAGAGAGAGAGAGAGAGAGACAGACAGACAGACAGACAGACAGACAGAGAGGGAGAGACAGAGAATGACAGACAGACAGACAAACAGACAGAGACAGACAGAGAAACACAGAGAGACACACACAGAGCTGCGTGCGGGTGCCATTGATGGAAGGTGGGGCATGAGATTATCCGACCCGCAACCATAGGGCGGTCAGCCTTTGTATTTTGCCCTGGCCTCCCCGACCTTGTCTTACCTAGAATCTCCTGTTACATTACCTTACCTTTCCCATGTTATATTTATTATACATCATGACAAAGATTTAAGGATCCTATAAATATTTACTCAACATATATTATAATACAGATTATATGTCATATATCATATGTTACAAATCATGAATTGTCTAAGAAGCTGTCCCTTTGGGTGCTTATAAGCGATGTGCTTTCCATCAGAAAGATGGTACTGTGTATTATGTATTGTCATCAAATATTCGCTAAACCATTATAAAAACGAAAATCTTAAAATCTTAAAAATCCGACTTAATCTTTTCGCCCTTTTGTCAGAGCCGGTCATAAATGGCGTATTTTATCTCTGAAAGTAAAGGTCATTGATGGTAATACACTTGTAGTAATTTACTATTTGATTTACGAGTATGCGTGTCCTCGTGTTTACTTTAAAGGAGAATAATATGTTACTCTATGTGGGTCCGTACATCCATATATCATACTGTAGTAATATACTGCATGTATATACAGATATTTGTTTATATCGTTTATCTAACGTCGCCGTCATAAAAGGTCAAAGGGTCATCGTTGTATAGCTTGGAGCATATATGGATGTAACAATAATATATTAATTAAGATCGATTAGAGTTTCAACTGACGAATCGATTAGGCGCCATACTCTGCATGATTTGACACGCATACATACAGACACTGAAAAGCGGATTGAGAGAGACATAGACAGTCAAACGAAGGTCTGAATGTGTATATCTTTCAGTGTCCGTGTGCCTGTCAAAGGGAGCAGATAAATGGACACTGAAAGAGAGACAGACATACAGATAGACAGACAGACAGGCAGGCAGGCAGACAGCAAGGCAGGCAGTCAGGCAGACAACAAACTGACAGACAGACAGAGGCACAAAAGAGACAGAAAGAGATACAATGAGGCTTAACGAGGGACACAGACAGACAAAGGCAGTCAATGAAAGGTAGAAACAGACAGACAGACATATCAAGAGGTACAAAGGTAAAAGAGACAGAAGGTGAGAGAAAGGCAGACAAAAGCCGAAACAGGCAGAGAGACATGGACGGACGGACCAGTACACAGATAGATACAGAGACAGAGTCACAGCCTACATCCGTCTTTCAAATGATTGAATCGAAGTTTCCTTGTTATTAGCAAAATCAGCCCGCTGCTGAGAAAACGTGACTGCACAACCTCCATTCTTGTAGCCACCGTAATCCAGATTACTTCAGCAACACCATCGATATCGCGGTCCTTTTGTCCCGGCCCTCTATTGAGCGTCACGCGATTAAATCGGCTCTTTGGACCGATTTAGACGGTGTATGCTCTTGTCACGTGACTGCACAACCTTCTCTATCGCAACCTTTTCCTTGACGACATAACACGACACGCGACGGCACAACCTTCTTTGTACTAACCTTGGCTCATTTTAAACTTACCATCAAGCTAATCTGTATGAAATCGATCGGCAATTAAATAATTCTCTTTTAAGTCGCTAAGTAATCTCCAGGAAAGAAATAATTAAAGGAAATATCTTTAAATCTCTCGGATGCATGCAAATTAAAAATACAGCATCTTATATGAATATTGACACTCTATTCTATGCCATTTGACATCCAGCAGTGAGGATGTATTGTAAATCTCTTTCACATTCGATAAATTTTCTCTAAAATTTCTTCCAACTTTGCTAAATAAATCAAAAATCATCTCAAAATTTTAACAGTTGTTGTTAAGAAACTGTTACCAATAATAATTATTGCACAAATCCGTAAATCTCTTTAGCATTGAACAATTTCTCCCACGTCTAACCGATCACTGCCTGAAGCATTGTAATGCAAGGCAAGTCAAGTCAAGGCTAGGCAAGTAAAGTCAAGGCAAGGCAAGTCAAGTCAAGTCAAGGCAAGTCAAGTCAAGGCAAGGCAAGTCAAGTCAAGTCAAGTCAAGTCAAGTCAAGGCAAGGCAAGGCAAGGCAAGGCAAGTAAAGTAAAGTCAAGGCAAGTTAAGGAAAGGTAAGGGAGGGTAAGTTAAGGTGGGGGTAAGTATGGTAAGGTAATGTAAGGTAAGGTAAGGTAATTATTCATTTACAACACGACTTCAGCCGTGTTGTCCACATGTATGGACTGGAGCTCAAGTATAGTTCGGCTTAGGCACAAACACGACTAACAACTCATGTGTCCGTCCGTCCGTCCGCCGTGTCTGTCTGGCTGTCTGTCTGTCTGTCTCTCTCTCTATCTGTCAAAGTTGTCGGCCTGTCTGTGTGTGATCGCTGTGTTCCCAGGGCGTAACATTCGGCACATCGGTCTTGGAAGTCCTCGGCAACTCCATCTGGCGACGAGATTAAAGACTGTTCGCTGTCTATTGGGAGTGATGGATCGCGGAACAGACCAAGTGGATGGCGCCACGGCTGACTTATTGGTTGGCTGGGTAGACCTGGATGGCTAGATGGGTGGATGAATGGATGGATGTACGAGTGGATAAAAGAACAATAACAAAACTATTAAAATCTTAAACAAAAGCACATCAAAGCGTCTTTCTTCAAATCCTCTTTCCTCCTCCGAATGAGACGTGTTCCAAAGGGACAATCCTAAACAACCGGGGGAGCGGCGGGGTGGTGGAGGACTGGAAGAATTCTCCCAGAAAGTTGCGGCCCAGAGAGAGCGAACGAGCGACAGATGTCTTAGATACACACAGCAAAAAATTGCGGTAAAATTGGCGAAGATAGACTAGAAAAACGGCGATGAAATTGTCAAAGATAGACTATAAAAACTGCGATGAAACTGGCGAAGATACACTGTAAAAAACTGCAGTGAAATTAACAGCAATTTGTGACAAAAGGTTCAGTGGTTAATCACCGTTTAGATCAGATTCACGGTCGATCGTCTGTTCCATAGAAACGGTCTTAAGCGACGAATTACAATTAATTAACATGTCGATCACAACTTATTATATTCTCATACGCACACATAAACATATATAATTATATATATCCATAGACATGTACATATAAATATACAATTTCATTATCTATATATGAAAAATACTTTTTAATATATATATTTATTTTAACAGGTTTTGATATATATATATATATAACAAGATGCTATTTATGTCAAAAATACTGCTAATGTATATGTATATAATGCCTTCCAGATATACTGTTAAATATATATTTATACCAGCTATCTTCCTTACACATTTAACCGTATTTCTGGACTGTATCATATACATATATGATAACAGTATTTTTTACATAAATAGCATCTTGTTATAGATATAACTGTATAATTATACATGTATATATCTACGTATATATGATGCGATGGCTGTAACGTATTATGCGACAATGGAGTAGTCTAAAAAGGCGGTCTTCTATAATTGCGCTAGATAAACCGTCAGCGGCGGCAATCATAAATCCGAAATTAGACAAACACTGGAACTGGTTTATTATTCCACGCGCATTTTCTCCGGTCCTTTCACCCATCTTCCTTTCTTCTTCTCTTCCGTTTCCTCGTTATGTAATACGGTGCTCCATTAATGATATAGCGCCTCTCCACTGGCGTCGACGCTGCTTTGATGCTTGTCTGAAGTGGGGTAGTAGGGTTGGGGTGGGGTGATTGGGCAGACGTGGCTGAAAGAAGTTGGAAGTCGTATAAAAGAGGCAGACAAGACAGACAGAGACAGCAGACCTATAAACCGTCAGAAACACAGGCAGGGAGGCAGACAGAAAGACAGACAGACGGACTGCTAGACCTAGAAACATAGAGGCACACAGACAGACAGTGATAGGGAGAGCCAGGAACTGCGGTAACGGACGGTGAGGGGCGACAGCGGGCAAAGAACAATAGGCTGTGAAGCAGAGGCGCCACCTAAAATACAGTATAAAAAGTGAACGAATGAGAGAACGAGAGAGATCAGTAAACAGACGACAAAAGCAGACAGAAGTAGGCAAAGTCTTAAAACAGGTCGGTGACTCTTGGGTCAAGAGCCAAACTATGTTTGTTCATCAAAGAAACCACCTTCAATAGAGCCAAATTCAGCCTTAAATCCTTACCCTATCTAGTGCACTTATCCCTTTGCTAACAGAATACAAATGCAAGGTGTTACAGTATAGCAGAATCATCTAGACTTATTCTCTTCCAGTTCCCCTCTTGCTCCCTTACAACCGCATAAGACGAAAGCCAACACAAGGAAATGAAGCGAAAGAAGTGCGATAGTGAACGATGCTTTGCCAAATATGAATGTTTTCTATGTGAATACAATATATATATCATATATATATCTGTGTGTGTGTCATATATGATAAGGTGGCGCTGCAGAAATTTTTAGAGAGGGAATCCCACCTGCTCCAGCCAAACTTCGGACCACACCCATCATGGAAACGAGCCCAGCATCACGACGACTGCATGGCAAAGTTCTGTGGAAACGGCAATGCTTCAAAGAGAGGCACGCCACAGATGATGATGATGATAATGATGATGCTGATGATGACGATGATGATGATGGTCGTGGTAGTGATGATGATGATGATGATGATGCTGATGATGACGATGATGATGATGGTTGTGGTAGTGATGATGATGCTGATCCTGATGATGATGATGACGATGATGATGAATTTCGTATACATTCTTACGTGCATGGGTACACACAGTAAATGCACACAAAGATACATAGTTACATATATACATACAGGTAAAAACAAACAAACAAGCATTCATTCAGTCAGTCAGTCAGTCAGTCAAGTCATACACGATTCAAATGCAAAGAAAACTTTAAGAAAACCGGTGGTTATAAAACAGTAAGTGCGATCAGGTGCAGTAATAATCGCTGTAGAAAGTCCACAACACGAGAGCCACTTAACAAAATCCTATCTGCCTACACGACCACCGACAGTAGATACGCAAGGGTTCGTCATGTCAAAGAGATCGTGCCGCTAATCAGCGACTAGCATTTAGTACAGTAATCCGCTTAGAGGCGACTAATACAGGGGTGCAAGTTTTACGGCCTGGTTGACGCGTCGTGCCATCTGCCGGTGGCCGGACAAGCGTAAAGGCATTCAGAAACGATTATTGATGGCATAAATGGGAGTGATAGTGAATAGCAGAATGAGTTCATAACCCGCACTCGACAAAAGGGGACCCGAGATCCCCTCCCCGGGTATCTTTGTGATGTTCCCCGTGATTGAGGCCCCTGTCTGCCGGTCCCAGTGGAAGAAGCGACTGATCCGTTGCTAGGCGACTGCATAGAAGCGGCCAGGAACTGTCCTAGTGGAAGATTTTGTGTTTGTTGATCGACGAGGAGCCCGAAATGTCGCGAGATGCCTGAAACACGTTCCGGGATGAGAATAGAGGGCTGTAACTTTTATATCTTGTGAGTATACAAGACAGAGAAGCGATCGTATATTGAGCGGCAGAGTAAGAATTTCTTGCTGTGGGATGAATCCGTGGAGCCTGGGTTTGGATGAATGTCCCCGAATAAGACAGAAGGAGAAGGAGGGATGGAAAAATTTCTCAGGATCGAAGATAGCGCGAGACGGTGTAAGAAAATATGAAAGTGGAATGAGTAATGAGTTGCTATTTTGAGCTGCAGCAGGTTTGCGTGGTATTTAAAGGGTGAGACCTTGTATGACAGGCATGCAGAGAAGGCGGAGGAGGAGGAGGAGGAGGAGGAGGAAGAAGATGGCGAGGAGGAAGAAGAGAAGGTGGAGGAGGAAGAGTAAGAAAAAAAGAGGAGGAAGAGGAGGGGAAGAAGTAGGAGGAGGAAGAGAAGGAGAAGGAGGAAAAAGAAGAGAAGGAGGAGACGGAGGAGGTGGAAGAGAAGGAGGAGGAGGAGGAAGAGAAGGAGGAGAAGCAGGAGGAGGAGAAAAAGGAGGAGGAGGAGGAAGAAGAGGAGTAGGAGGAAGAGGAGGAAGAGGAGGAGGAGGAGGAGAGCTGATGCATGCATGTGATGCTGCTAAATATGGCCGTAGTGCGTTGACAGAGTTGGAACAAAGGGTACAGACCTTACGCAAATATAAGCCAACAATACCATTATGAAGATTTAAGATTCCAAAGACATGGAACGAACTCACCAAGTCTGAAGATAAATTCCAGTCCAGTAAGACTGATTACGAGAAGAAAAGCGAAAAACTGAGAAGAAAAATGATCACGCAAAGACCTGCAGTGATCTGTATGGTAATCGTTAGTGCACATTTATATAGCGCTTTTCAGGAAAACTTATCAGAAGTGCTGTCAACCCGATGAAACAAGTCCACGATGGAATCGAACAGTCATTAACCGTCCACTGGCGAAATGGAGGCTGTGAGATCAAGATGACACTTGAGTCGGCGTTGATTGTTCTGCATGCATAATTCGATCGAGGACTTGGGAATACGAGCGGCTACGGTGTGGGCAGATAGGACTGGTTTTGTCGATTTCCTACAACGATTATTACCACCGCACCTGACCGCACTTACTATTTTCCGCGCTTCAGATTCAGATGTGCTGATATTGCGCGCGTAACAAGTGCTTTGAATAAATAAATAAAATAAACATAACGGCTAGACTTGCGGTCCATAAGAAATTATTGTATTTCCGTTGAATACTTGTCGTTCTATTGCCAGAAGGCGCGTTCTGTGAGTGAAGAAAGTAAACAATCAATACCATTATATTGGCATTGAGTAAATAGCAACGACGCTCAGCTCCAACCCATGCCACGTGACAAGTTTCTACCCATGTCACTTGACATCCAAGCTCTAATGGAAGATGGTCTTCAGTTGATTATGAACGAAACTAGCTTCAAGTCTCTGAGTCCGATTCCGGTATAGATTATATCAAAAAGTAATATCTTCATATTAACGAGTAATAGCTTATAGACTAATGAAGTAATTTGCAGTGAGTTGTGCAAATAGACAGCAAAAAATAAGAGGCATGGCGCCAAACGAAGATTAAACACTCACTCACGTCTGTTTATTGAGGATGATTAAATCTTCCTCTTCTTCCTTCCATCCTCTTTATTTTCCTCCTCTTTCTATTGCGCTCCTCCTTTTTCTTCCGTTTGTTCCTTTTCTTTCTCGTTTAATCTTCCTCATCATCTTCCTCCGTCCTGGCATATTCCTCTTACACATTCTAAGCCTTTGGTCCTCAAACTCTTCCTCTATTTCTCTGTTATTCCTTCATCTCACCTTCTTTAGTAGTTTTCCGCCCATCCTCTTCCTAATCGTCATATTCCTTCTCGACGGTTTGCTCCTCTAACTCTTAATCCTCATCTTCCTCTTCCTGTCAACCCTAAGTTTAAAATTCTCCCAATTTTTTTCTACTCATCCTGTCCCTCTTTCTATCCTTCTCGTATCATAATCAACTGACCACTCAATCAGTGTTTCCTCTCTAGCGCTTCCTATACAAATTCTTCTTCACCCCATTCCTCCCAACCGGCTCTGCTAGTTTTTCTACCCATCGTATTCCTCTTTCTATTCTCTTTCCATCACAGCTAACGTCTGCTCTTTCACTGGCTCCTCATCCTCTTCTCTAACTCTTCATCATCATCTTCCCCATCAGTTGCACTGTGCTCTTCCATTTCTTCTCAGTTCTCCTCCCCAAATCCTCAGTCTCCTCTCCCATTTACTCATCTAATTCCTCCTCCTCATTTCTGCCAGACACATCCATTTCTTTCCGTTTTCCTGCCCGTCGTATACCTCTTCCAGTTCTCCTTCCTTCATACCCAAACCACCTTCGCTCTATCGCTGACTTCTCTTTAACTCCTTCTTATCTTCCTCCTCATTCTCACCCCAATCTGCCCAGTTTTCCTCCCCAATCATCCCAGCGGTGACCATGAGCTCTCCCACTGGTTGCCCCTGCAATGAATAATTAAACAAAAACGCGAGATGTGCGAGGCACGCCACGCAACTGACGTCACGAGCTGCTTCGATGTCACAGGGGACGACCAAGATGACCGGCGCTTCTCCGTCTCCATCTAGCGGTTGGAGTGTCTTGTTTCTTCTGAATATTTTTGGCTATATTACGCATTTCTCCTGCAACATACTAATATCGGAGAGATCGAAACACGCAGGCAATCGGACACAGACAAAGACAGGTAGACGCACAGACAAAAGAAGGGAATAGGACAGACAGATGTAAAAGAAACAAAGGTAATGTCGGTGCATGCATGCACGTTGTAATGGAGGCAGGCAGACAGACAGACGGACAGACAGACAGACAGACATGCAGGCAGACAGGCAATCAGATCTAAAGCGAGAGACCTAAAGCATGAGTTCGAGAGACTTAAATACACACATAAAATGAGAGAGCGAGAAAGAATGAGGGAGACAAACTGAGTAAACGTAGAAGAGTGACAGAAAGACAGAATCAGACAGACAAATAGACAGACAGAGACACACAGGCGGATAAGAGGCAGGGCGGGACAGGGGTAGCCGGCAAAAGCATGTCGACAGAAAGACAGAACCTAATACGTGAGAAATTGTCAATTACTGTGGACGGCATGAGAACCAACGAAGGAGAAGATCAACTTAAGCAAAGCCACGTCCGTTAATTTAACGGACATCTATTCGCATCTGTGTAATTACATATATACTCATTAATACAACGATATACATATTTAATACATTGATTACATATATAATATATATACAGTGTCATATATATATATGTATATATATTATACAATGTTTGTGTGAAATGGAAGAGATGCACAAAACTATGCGGTCGGATGTATATTCAAATCATGTGGCTTGGGTAATTGTGTGCCAGTTGTTCTGCCGCTCTGTTTGATAGCATGTTCGGCTGTTTGTCCCTCTGCCCGTCTGCCTGTTCGTCCGCCCGCCGGTGTATTTGGTAGTGTGTCTCCTCTGTCTGTCTGTTTTTCTGTCTTTCTGTCTTTCTGTCTGCCTTATAGCTGTCTAAGTATGTGTTTCTCTATCCGTCAGTCCGTCTATGTGTTTGTGTCTGTCTGTCTGTCTGTCTGTCTGTCTGTCTGTCTGTCTGTCTGTCTGTCTGGATAACAATGCAGGCGTTGACTGTCGCTGTGTTGTTGACCGTTGGAGAAATGGGAATTAGAAACCTCGTTAGCTGTGACGACCGAGAGAAGAAGAACAGAGAAGAAATAAGTCGAAGTTTCTACGAAAGAAGAGGAGAAAGATGAAAAACAAAAAATTTCCAGGAACAGCGCAGCTAATAAAACTCAGGTATGGTTTCTCTGTCTCTGTCGTTTTCTATCTGTGTCTGTGTCTATCTCTCTCGCTGCCTCTGTTTATTTGTTTCTGTCTGTGCCTAATGCTTCACTCCTTAATATATAATATATAATTTATATATATATATTATATATATATTATGTATATATATATAAAGTGTATATAGTGAATGTTTTGAATATCTAATGTTTTACTCCTTAACATGCATATATACAATGTATGTATTGAAGTGTATATATATATACTTCAATATGTCTATATCAATATGAAGTCCTTGTGCCCTCTATTAATACATAGTCCCTGTGGCCTTCACATTATAAATAGTCTGAGCCACGAGACCTAATAATATATAATCTGAGGTTCCCTTCTTCGATCTCTACTAATATACAGCCTGTGCGACCTCTACAAGATGTATATTTCCCGGTTCGTCGAACTTTATCACCTTGTTAACGTTGGCACGACAACGACACAGACCTGATGAACAGCAGAGCGACGTAGCGGAAGTCCAGAGAGCCCAGACTTACAAATAAGCCTCGCTTCATAAACAGAAGGCTGGCTAGATTTAAAGTCTCTGTCGACCTTGATAATCTTCATTATTTATGTCATGCTATAAACAGGCGCTATATAAATGTCCAGATATATATTCCGATCAACTGAGTGACGACATTGGTGGTCTTCATTTATATATAAAGAAAAAATTTGCTATATAATTTAACTGTTCAGAAATATTATTTTATATTCTGCTCATTTCAATGGCGGCCTTGGCAATCTCGACTGTATATAATTACTGCAGGAAATGGATCTGTATAAATGAAAAACTGTTCGGAAATATAAATTCTGATCACTTCGATGACGAAGGTAAAGCAATTGTTTCAACCAGATAAATAATTCAGACGGCTTTAGTCCACTCTGTCTTCTCAATACCTGTCTCTGTCCACTGCTGGAGACGGCCGCCATTTTTGATGAACGCCATGGGAGTAGTATTCTCCGTGTTCCGAAGTCGCCTACGAAATGGACCTCAACGGCGCGCGCAGCCCAGTTTAAAGCGAGACACAGACTCGAAACTGGAATTACAGGATCCGACGCAGCTGGCGCTACATAATCGCCTCGGACGAACGCGCCTGTTTCCGCTGACTCCCCGGATCTGGTAGTTGGCGTTGTCTAAGGCTTTCTACCCCTCCGGTTTGCCATAGGAGTTTGGGCTGGCCCAAATGGAAAGGAAATCAAACAGGGCATTGCGGGAGAGGGTTACTTAAAAGCATTAGCTGCTCCAGAAGGGGTAAAACGAGAAATATAGTAGAGAAAAGATAGTGAAAGGAAGAGACGCGAGTAGCGTTTTTAAGGAAGTACTGTTTAATATGCCGATAAATTCTGAGGCTGAAATAAAAGTTCTCCGAATGATCTTGTGTTTCGTAGTCAGCAGAAATGCCTACTGAAACTGACCTTGTTATTTGCGGTTGACATTAATGTTTACTGAAACTGACCTTGTTATGTGCGGTTGACATTAATGTTTACCGAAACTGAACTTGTTATGTGCGGTTGACATTAATGTTTACTGAAACTGACCTTGTTATTTGCGGTTGACATTAATGTTTACTGAAACTGACCTTGTTATGTGCGGTTGATATTAATGTTTACAGAAACTAACTTTGTTATTTGCGGTTGACATTAATGTTTACTTAAACTAACCTTGTTATGTGCGGTTAATATTAATGTTTATTGAAACTGACCTTGTTATGCACCGTTGGCATTAATGTTTACTAGAATTAACCCTATTTTATGCGGTTGAAATTAGGCCTAGTGCTTTCTAAAACTGATCTTGTTATGCGCAGTTATCAGAAATACCTGCTGAAAAGGACCTTGTTATATCCGGTTGGCAGTATTGCCTAATGAGAAAGACATGTTATGTGGTTAACGGTATGTTTATCAATAAGGATCTCGTTATATGTGATTAGCAGAAATGTTTACAGCAAAAGACCTTGTCGTAGGTGGTTAAGAAGAAGATATTCTCCATATTATTCCTTAACAAATTGTATTCGTTTCTTATTTAACTTCTTGCATTTATTTTCTTCATTTTATTCCCTCGTCTTTACATTCCTGTCTAGATTTTATTTCCCCGTTAAAATCCGTCCCCATTTGGTTCCTGTCAAACCTACGCTTTCGCCGGATATCTACCCAATCAAACTCCCCTGTTCGTCTTAGATGCAATCAGTTGGAACTTGTTATCTGTATGTTGCTGTCTCCACTGGCAACATCATCAACATCAGCAGCAACAGCAGTAGCAGCGGGAGCCGATCATCTCCGCATCGCTGCCTTATCCTCCGTTGCAGAGCCGCGCCGTGTTACATCAACAGATGGATTCGTGAAGTATCAACTGCACTCAGTCCACCGGGGACGTAGGAGGTAGAAAGAGGATAATGGAAGACATAAAAATGACGAAAGCAGGAAAGAGACAGAAGCAGGAAGAGAGAAGAGGAGGGGAGATACAGGAGGAGATACAGAGTGGAGAGAATGAAGCCGGATTAGGATGTATGGAGACGAAGAAGGAAAGGGATAGAAGAAGATAGAGGGAAGAGAAGTAAAAGGTAAGAGGCAGACAGAATGGGAGGGAAAGAGACAAATAGAGGCTGAGAGAAGAGGAGGGAAATATACATAAGTAATTAGGGAGAAGATGAGGGAAAAGGGAGAAGATAGAGGAGCGAAAAAGACAGAAGAAGAAGAGGGAAAGAGAAGATAGAGAAGTGAAGAAAATAGGAGAAGAGGAGGGAAAGAGACAGGAGATTGACAGAAGAGTCAAAGAGACAGAAGGAGACTGAGAGAAGGGGAGGGAACGAGATAGAAGCAGGTATGGAGAGAAAATGGAAGAGACAGAAGAACGCAGAAATGAAATGAGGGAAAGAGACAAAAAGAGGTAGAAAGAAGAGGAGGAAAAGAGACAGAATGTAGAGAGAGAAAGAGAGAAAGAGAAAGAGAAAGAGAGAGAGAGAGAAAGAGAGAGAGAAGGAAAAATCAAAAGGAAGCAGCCAGCAGACAGAAAGAAAAGCTGTTGTGTTATAACAAAGTACAGCACATGACCACCCAACATAATTATAATTCGCCCAGCCTTTCTCCACAAATTCACGAATAATTTACTCGTTCACTGGATGATTTGACTGCTGCTGTGCCCCGAACCAGAACGGCACCAGGTTCCCCGTCTCATCCAATCGCAGGCCCAAGACTCTGGACTTCGCGACCTGTTTACGTCCGCTCTGCAAGTTCTGTGATGTTATTTAGTCGCTTAGACCTGGACCGGAATCTTATCTTCTTCGGAGACCTTGTCCCACTTGGTCCAGTCTAAGGGCCACACGGATCTCGTCCGGTTCTGTCTAATATCTTGCGGCTTTGGAATTCGGTTTTGCACAGAAGCGACTATCGATTGATGCCGTCTGCAATACGATAACGGCTCTGGAGATGTGTCCAGATTAGATTAGATTAGATTAGGTTAGATTAGATTAGGTTAGATTATATTAGGTTAGGTTAGATTAGATTAGGTTAGATTAGGTTAGATTAGATTAGGTTAGATTATATTAGGTTAGGTTAGATTAGATTAGGTTAGATTAGGTTAGATTAGGTTAGGTTAGATTAGATTAGGTTAGATTATATTAGGTTAGGTTAGATTAGATTAAGTTAGATTAGGTCAGATTAGGTTAGGTTAGATTAGATTGTTATACTGGATTAGGTTAGATTATATTAGGTTAGGTTAGATTAGATTAGATTAGGTTAGATTAGGTCAGATTAGGTTAGGTTAGGTTTGATTAGATTGTTATACTAGATTAGGTTAGATTAGGTTAGATTAAGTTAGATTAAGTTAGATTAGTCTCGTGTTGTATGTGTTAGGGAACCTCTGAAAAGCAACCAGAACCGCGTCGCATTCCCTTGTAAAACGTAGCACAATATAGAACACAATATGGCGCAACTTCCGGGAAAACTTCTGTTTATGTGCTGCCGACTCTCGGTGAATTGCGGATTCCTGTTTCAACCGGGGTTCAAAAGGTCGCCTGAGAGCGAGGTAATGTCTGGAAACGGCAGACAATAATGTGGTAGAACTCTATAAAACTAATGTCTGGAAACTGAAAGGCGTAATGAAGCCAGAATGCTCACAGATATCAAATGTCGTGCAATACAGCTCAGACACTGTGTCTGTGTCATTAACCAGAAAACGAGTGGGACAAGTCTAGAAAATTGTCTGACAGTAGAAGGCATTGAGTGTTGCTTTACATTAGACATGTTATGTGTGCGTGAATTCTAACCACATTAGCGGCTTCGTGCATTAGTAATTTACCACGTCATTGTTTACTGTTTCCAGATATTTGCAATACGTGACCACATTAAGAATGTGAGCACATTCGTTTTTGCTGTTTGCAGACATTAGAATGTGGCCACATTATTGTCTATTGATCCCAGACATCGTTTTAAATAGTGTTTCGTACCTTCTATAATCTGGTAATCTACATAAATTTTCCAAGCTGTTACTTTAATTTTCGACGCTGGCTGCTTTAGACACATTGCGTCATTACTGCGGTGGCTCAGAAGGGCCAGTGCAAAAATTGTAAAGATGAAACTCATTACGAAGAGCGTTGCATAATCTTTCACGACTCATATTCGATTTCAAGTTGACGAAAATCTCAATCACAGTTTCGCTCTTGTGTCTCTCTCGTTGTATCTGCTTGTGTGTCTGCGATCTGCTTTTGGATGTATGTTTGTATGTCTCTACCTGCATGCCTATCTGGCAGACAGACGAACAGAGACAGGTACGGAGACTTACATACAGACAGACAGACAGACAAGAACAGCCTTTTTGTCCGCCGTCAGTGGAAAGCCTGGTTGTCCGCTGTCAGTCCATCTGTCTCTCTGTCTTTCTGTCTGTCTGTGTCTCTCTTTCTCTCCGTATGTCCGTCTGACTGTCTATCCGTCTGCCTGTTCGCATTGATTACTCTCGTCAATTGTGTAAATGTGTTGAGTACAGTTTTAGCTCCTGGGAATTCTGCAGTCTGCGCTTCAGAGGGATACTTCACGAATCCAGAATGAGCTTTGGACACACAGAGGTTAAAGGTGAACCGATTGGCAGTCGGCATAATAGGCACTGTATACATACAGTAACATTGTTTTTATACATACAGTAACATTGTTTTCATGTTTATGTTATTTTGATTTGATAATTAATTGTTTTTACAGTTTATATGCTGACAATTGCGCCTCATATGGCAGCAATCAGCGAATAACTGTTCATGTACAGCGCCCTTTCTCGGCCTATGGCGCTCTATAAATCGCCGTACTATTATTATTATTATTATTATTATTATTAGTGTTGTTGTTGTTATTTTGGTTGTTATTATTATAATTATTATTATTGATATAAACCTCGATAAATCTTTAATCGTAAACATGTAAGTAAATATGTAAGTATATATGTTTGTATGTATGTTTTAATCGATAAATTGGCCGATGGTAATTAATCGATTAAAACATACATACAAACACACATACACGCATATATACATACATATGTTCACGACTCAAGTCCTGACACATTCTCATTGGTAATGAGCTCGGGTTAGAGGAAGCGCCGCAAGATATTGGGGTAACAACTAAAGCCTAATCAAAGTCGGTAAATGACCGAGATAATGCTAATGCAGGTGTGGCTGGTCCTCAGACGGGAGAGTGAAAGTCCAGCTGATGTTTGTACCAAAACAACTGGCGAGAATATTTTGGTTAAATCGTTTGAGGGATAGGATCATAATGACCGTAAAATCACTGATGTTGTGTCCCGTGAGAGTAATCGCTTAAAACAGTCTGACAGTGAATTGTTACCGCTGTTCCCGATAATAACAGCAGCTTAGAGGGCAGTTGTTATGCTCTTCTGAAAGGAGTGCTTGTACGAAACTGGAGGGAGAAGGTTCCGCCTGAGGGATCGGGAATGACATCAATTTTGGTTCGCTCTAAATTGAAGGCGAAGTTGGTTTTTATTGTGCACGAAATTCCTGTTAGTGGATCGCTGAGTTCTCTGTACCGTTATAACTTTTGACATTTTTGGTGGCCTGGGATGCCTCAAGCTGTGAAGAGATATTGGGTACAAACACAACACGTGCTTCTTTAATAAACCTGCCAGTGTTTCTGAACCGTTTTCAAGACTAGTGATGGATGCAGTCGGTTCTCCGAATGTGTGTGATAAGTTCACGAATAGGTTTGTTTTAACGGTCATTGATATGGTTCCACGTTATATTTTGGCGTTTTCATTGTGAAATCGCACCGCGAATAATGCAGCCAAAGCTCTCATTTCTGTGTTTAAAATATTTATTACCAAGTATTGCTAAGCTAAGCTAATACTGAATTTGAAGAATTGTGCTATCTCAGTCGAAAAATTATGCCCCACGAAAATCGCTAATCGACAATCAAAAAGAGACCTTCACTCTCTGGTCATCGCAGTATGAGCTTTCAGCGTCTATTTCGGCTCTGCACCTGTCACAGTGGACCACACACAGTCCACTGCAGTTTACAAAAAATGATGGCCAAAACAACCAAAAACTGTTACGCGAGAGCTTGAAACTACAACAATAATCCTTGGACATTAATCATCGCCTTAGACAATTTAGTCTTCTCCCGGACATTCTTAAGAGGTCTACCATCGACTTAACAGACTGTTAGTTTAAATGATTGAACATTTTGATCATCGATCTCTGATTCTTATATTCTTGTACTGTAATGTAGTTCTACATTTTTTCCGCTAACCTTATTTTACAGCTGACAGTGTACAATCTATGCACTCATTCTATTTTCCATTGTGAAAGAAATCTTGCAAAAAATTTCTATCATGGCGGGGATTTTGAACCCCAACCTATGGGTAACAGTCTAGCAGGCTAACCGCTAGATTATCTCGCGGACCCTGAACAGAGTAGAAAAGACTCACCTGTGGGTTGTCTGCCTTTCAATCAATCCCATCAATCAGTTCATTCATTCGGCCATTGCGGCGCCCTCTGTCGCAGAGTCCGAATTAAACGACGGAATTAGTTTTAACGGCTGCTACTCAACTGGAGCTTGCTTTCCGTTTTTATGACGAGTGGAATCGATGTCGGTAGGAGTAATAGCGGCTGATCCAGTAGATCGGCCTTTGCCCTCCGGCTGCCTCCCTCCTCCCTTCCTTTTCCTTCTCCTTCCCTGCTCTTCCACTTCCTCCCCCTGCTCTTCCACTTCCTCCCCTGTTCTTCCACTTCCTCCCCTGCTCTTCCACTTCCTCCCCATGCGCCCGAGGCGGCGCATGCTCGCGGGACCTGCGGGCATAGTGTTGCCATAACGACCTGCTGTATTGAACGACAAATCAACGAGATTTTAAAAGATTGCGAGAAAATGTGGCGAGAGATTATAAGATTGGTGTAAAGAAGATAGAACGGAAATATGATAAGATTTTATCTAGAGATAGAAGAGAATAAGGCGAACATTGCAAGATATATATATATGAAATTTGAGAGGCTGGAATTGGAATTCGAAAAATGTAACGAATGTCAATCTGAGACTGTAGATAATAAAATGCAGAAGATCGCAGGAGCATCTTGCAAAATTTATCGAGAGAATAACTTCAATAAGATTGGGAAAAAGTGTTGCGGAACCTCGTTCCCAGATTGAAGAAAATAATTTGAAGAAGTCTGGGAGTAAATTTTCCAGACATTAGATAGACTACATACCTACCCCGTAAAATATATCTTTATCCTGCATGACGCTCATTTGTTACCTTACCTCACCTTACCAATCATTATCTAATCTTGCCTTTTCGTTCCTTACCTAAGCTAATCAGGTTTGCCATACCTTACCACACATAACCTTGCTTTACCTTATGTTATTTTACTTTAATCAACCTTATCTTTCCTTCTCCTATCGATTAAAACATACATACAAACACACACACACACGCATATATACACACATATGTTCACGACTCAAGTCCTGACACATTCTCATTGGTAATGAGCTCGGGTTAGAGGAAGCGCCGCAAGATATTGGGGTAACAACTAAAGCCTAATCAAAGTCGGTAAATGACCGATAAAATGCTAATGCAGGTGTGATCTTACCTTATCTTATCTTCATTTATTCTGCATTACGTTGCTTTACCCATGTTGCCTTACTTTTCATTATCTTACCTTACCTTACCTTAACAATTTTACCTAATCTTACTCTTACTCTTACTTTACGTACCTTACCTTAACTACCTTACCTAATCTTACTCTTACTTTTCATTACCTTACCTTAACTACCTTACCTAATCTTACTCTACATTATTTTACCTTACCTTACCTCACTGTACCTCACCTTTGTGCCACCCGTACCGTATCGTAACCAGTGCGATTGTTCGGCTTCGGCGAGACCTGAGAAGTGTTAAATCGATACTTTCGCACCGCATATCTCGTTGAACAAGCTAATGTTGCTTTTAGATGAGTCACCGCTACTCGATGAGAAGAATGGTTGACGATGCCATCTGGTGACGCCTGAGCCAACAAAAAACGGTACTGTCTCTGTGTCAGATCGAAATTAGCCATTTCATTATCACATTTTCTAATCCTCCTGTTCTTCGGCCCCTCTTCCTCATTCTCTGTCACTTCATTTTTCTTTTCTCACTCCACTTCATCCTCTTCCTTCTTTTCTTCCTCCTCCTTTTTCTCCTCCTTTCCCTTCCTTCTACTCCTCCCTCTTTATCCTGCTTTACTCCTCCCTTTCTTCCTCCTCTTTCTCTTCCTCCTTCTGTTCCTCCTGCTCCTCTTCCTTTCATTCAACTTCTTTTTTCTCTTATCCTCCTCTCGTCTTCTTTTAGTCTTCCCCTTCCTCCTCCCTACTACCATTCCTTTGTCATTTTTTCCTTCTTCTGTTCTATCTTAACCGTTTCCAATATCTCCTTTATTTTACTTCCACCTCGTCCTTTTTCTCCTTCCTCCATATCTTCCTTCTCACCTCTAATCTAAACTTTATATTCTTCCTTCTGTTTCTGCTTCTGATTCTGATCCTTCTCTTCTCCTCCTCCTCCACTCTTCTCTTCATTCTCCTTCCTTTTTTCATATTTCCTCCCTCATCCTTCCCTCGTTCATTCTTTCCTTCTCTTCTTGCTCTTTGTTCTCTATCCTGCTACTCATACTTCCTCCTACTCCTTCTTCCTCCTTGTTACCCTTCTTTTCCTCCTCCTCCTCTCTCTACTCCTTTAATTCTCTTGTCATTCTGCTTTATTTATCCTACTTCTCTTCCTTCTCTTTGCCTTACTTCTTCTTCTCCTCTTCCCCGTCCTCTTCCTCTTATTCCTCCTTTTCTGTATCCTTCATTCCTTCCTCCTATGCTTCCTCCTCCCTTCGTCTCCTTTCTCTTCCTTGTCCTCTGGCCCATCCCACCCGGCCACTCGGCAACAGTTTCTATGGGAGAAGCATCGCAGCTCTTCTTTTTTTCGTAGCCTTTTTCGTCGACGACGTGGTTTTGCTGTTGATGTCAGGGCCACCCGGTGCCCAACCTCCGAACACCCACCTCACGCCCCTTGGAAGACTCCCACTATCCTAATCGAAAAAGAAAACAATTTCCGCGTGCAGTCAGGTGTTTACACGTAGTTCCAGTGTTTAAGGACATCGTATGGCATCAAAGGCCGTTGACTTCGCCCTCCTCCTTTGTCCAGGCCTGGGACTGGCACTGCCTGATTAAAAGCAGTGGTGGAGTTTGGTCGTGTTTACAAGTACGAGTTCACTGTTGCGGCCTCTGTGTATATTTATGTCGCCATCTGTCTCTTTGTATCTTTGCATATCTCTCTCTCCCTCTCTCTCTCTGTCTTTGTCTCTCTCTGTCTCTCTTTATCTCTCTCTTTCTCTGACTCTATCTGACTCTATTTCTCTTTACCTCTCTCTTTGACTGTCTCCGTCTCTCATTCTGTGACTCAGTTTCTGTCCGTCTCTCTCTCTCGTTCTGTCCGTCTCTCTCTCTCCCTCTCTCTCCCTTTCTCTCCATGGCCCCTCTCTCTTTTTCCCTCTATGACTGCCTCTGTCTGTCTGTCACTCTCTTTCTCATTCTCTCTTTTTCACTCAGCCTTACAGTTTGTGAGCTGGAGTTAAGTTGAACTGAAGTAAGGCAAGCTAAGGTAAGGTGAAGCGAGTTAAGATATGTTAATATAAGGTAAAGGGAAGTGAGGTAAGTTAAGGTAAGATGAGTTAAGGTAACTGCACATTTGTTCTTATTAACACTCGACCTTCGCTGACTGGGTTCTGAGTGCTGGGGTGGTTTCGGCTGATGCGCAAACACAACGGCAATCTAACAACCTGGACAACCTTTGCTTACAACGATTTTCCCCAGTGGAACAACTTGTACAACTCCGTACGGTTAATTATTGAAGTTGTCCTAATTGCACTTTGTCCTACGATAATATTTTGGTTAAATCGTTCGAGAGATCGGATTATAATGACCGTAAAATCACTGATCCTTCACCTGCCTTCTGCGTCACCTTCCTAATATTACTACTGCGCATGCGCCGACGTTCGGCAACTTCCGGCAAAAAAAGCCGAACCGGAAATGTTAATTACTGCAGCTTCTGGAGGAAGGCTTGACAGGAGAAGTTATAATATGACTGTCATCTGACATTTATCTTGCTGTCTGCCATTGTCTGTCTGTATGTTTGTGTGTTTGTTCGTGTCTGTTTTTCTCTTGGTTCGTCTCTGTCTGTGCCTACTTCTATCACTGTTGCGGCCTCTGTGTGTATTTATGTCGTCATCTGTCTCTTTGTGTCTTTGCATATATATATATATATATATATATATATATATATATCTTTCTCTCTCGCTCTCTCCATCTCTCTTCTCTTCTCTGCCTCCCTCAAGTCCTCTCTCCATCTCTCTTCTCTTCTCTGCCTCCCTCAAGTCCTCTCTCTCTCTCTCTCTCTCTCTCTCTCTCTCTCTCTCTCTCTCTCTCTCTCTTTCTCTCTCTGACTCTGACTCTATCTGATTCTATTTCTCTTTACCTCTCTCTTTGACTGTCTCTGTCTCACACATCATGTGACTCAGTTTCTGTCCCTCTCTCTCCCCCCTTTCTCTCCATGCCCCCTCTCTCTTTCTCCCTCTGTAACTGCTTCTGTCTGTCTGTCACTCTCTTTCTCATTCTCTCTTTTTCACTTAGCCTTACAGTCTCTCCCTCTCTACGCGACGGCGTTTTACTTCCCATTTCTCCCCTCCCCCTCCTTCCGTTTACCTCATTCACCCCCCTTTACACCGATCCTGGTTCTCTGGGACCTAATTTCTTATCTAATTGATTAATGGTGCTTACCACCGGATAAGCAATCGTTGCGGAAGTTTTCCCTCTCTGCCAAGCACCCTCCATCCCGTGCACCCAATTCTCATCATCAGCGTATAAGATTCCGGCGCCAAGGGACGTTTCGCGTCGTCGACCCGAAAACCAATTATTCGTCCCTGACCTATGACCCTTGGCTACAACCATCGAAATCTCGGTCAGGTCAAACTGGTTCACCTTCGGTGGTGGCGACTAAGGCTGGCATTAGAGCGTGTGAGATCTGTCTTCAAGCATACATTCAGCGACTTTGTGAAGTTCTTAAAAGGCGCTGTACAAAGATATGTCTGCATACATACATACATGCATACATACATACACATACATACATACATACACACACATACATACATACATACATACACACACGCATACATACATACATACATACAAACACACATACATACATACATAGATACATACACACACGCATACATACATACATACATACACACACATACATACATACATACATACATACATACATGCATACATACATATATACATACATACATAGATACACACATACGCACATACATACATACATACATATCATCAGCACATCATCAGAAGCCCAAACCTCAAACACCTCTCATGCTTTCCATATAGATCTCGTGTTACTCTGGTCCTGACTTGACCCTCCTCCAGCCACTGACAACCAACAGCAGACGTCATTCAGGTGGATGGTCCACTCTGCTCCTCTGCCACATTTCTTCTTCCACTCAGTCTCATATGTGGGATTTTATACCGGCTCAATCAGCACTTCCTGGTCTATACCCCGTCTAATTCCTCCTCTTTTCCTTAACTATCCTGCAGGTCCAATTCTAAACACCATCCACCGTAGCAGTGTGTGGCTGTCTGCCTGCCTGACTCTTGGATCTTGACCTGGAACCGAACCCTTCTTGCCTATCGATTTTATTTTGACCGAGCGCCTGTGAATAAGCTGGTTCCCGCGACTTAGCTTTCGTTGGGCGCTGCAGAAATCTCGAGTTTACGATTACGGTTACAATTACGTAGTCTACTTATATCATATGACTCTTATCAGATGTCAGTCTGCCGTAAAAGCATTTCTGCATAGTTAATTAAACTTATTAAACTCTTAATTCACATTCTCAATAGCTCTTCTAATCTCAACAACAGCATTAGGTCTATCAAGAACACAATGTCACATTACATACAACCATAGGTTATCAGACCATTGTTTCTACAGTTCAGAGTTCAGATTTCATTAGTAAACATCAAAACATCAGCACGAGGACTAAGGTATCCTGTTACATAACAATACATACAGGTACCTACATATATACATTCAATCATGCACACATACATATATACAGACATACATACATACAAACACACACGCATACATACATACATACATACATTCAATCATGCACACATACATATACATATATACAGACATACATATATGCACATATACATTCATACACACATACATACATACATACATACAAACACACATACATACATACATACATTCAATCATGCACACATACATATACATATATACAGACATACATATATGCACATATACATTCATACACGCATACATACATACATACATACAAACAAACAAACACACATACATACATACATACATACAAACATACATACATTCATAAATACATACATGCAATCATGTATTCATATGGACTCATACACACATCTCTACATGGGTCGTGGGGAAAGTAGTGAAGGCTGTTTGGGTGTTTATGGGATCAGAAATTTCGAAATCCGCACACGTTATCCGAGTATACTGTAAGGAGTTGCAAAAAGACATTTATAGTGCGCCACGTGAGTTCATCTCTGAGTGGTACAAGCCATTCTGCATGATATAGGCTGGCGTCGCCGGGCGAAGAAACTGATGTCGAATGTTTTCGATCGTACAGTAATGTGGCGTCGTCTAGGGAATGGACAATTGTTGGAATAGTCTGGTCTGGTCTGGTCTGATCCGGTCTAGTCTGGTCTGGTCTGGTCTGGTCTGATCCGGTCTAGTCTGGTCTGGTTTGGTCTGATCCGGTCTAGTCTGGTCTGATCCGGTCTAGTCTGGTGACGTTTCAATACATCTAAATGTGACTCAATTCGTTTCATTGCTGTTCGTTGTAGTTCTACGTAGGCCTACCTAGTTCATTTCAGTTCAATTCAGTTCAGCCAAATTTAATCCAGTTTAATACAGTTCAACTGAGTTCAATTGCCTCAGTTCATTTCAGTTCAATCTCCAGTCCAATTCAATCCTGTTCAGTCCATTGAACGATCTTTCAGCTGAAGCACAAACAATGGGCTAGACAACTAGGAAACTTTTTGTTAATTTCTAATCTAATCCAGTATAATCTAATCTAATAACTTCTGTAGCGCCGTTATCCTAATGCGCAATACATCGTCAATCGACAGTCGCAAAACCGCATTCCAAAACCACAATCCACTTAGCGGCACCAGTCGCCATTTCGCATCAAAGATCATCGGGATTCGAAACCCCGCCGCAGAAGTGAAAGGCAAAGCCTCAGCACTTTATCACCCGTTCAGACGTCGCAGGATTAATGGCGAAGATGACAGGCAGCGATAACGACCGACGAAATATGGCAATTTATGAGCGGAAATATTCGAAATAAATGCCTTGACATTCGTTTGCCTGACTTCTTTCTCGGTCGTAGTGTTGCCGTGAATACAAATTCGGGTTCGTGTGCAAATGAAGATGATTCCGATCGACTTTCGAGATAAAAAGTGTCGCCACCAAATGTATAAATCACCGTCGTGGACTGAGTGAACGCCACTGCACTCTGAAAAGTAATGTCGGGACACACCAGACACTAATGTGGTCTGCTAAATACAGTTACTTGTTCAGGTCGGGAGTGCCTCTGTTGAGTTTATTCTCTAAGAGGCGCTTTATAAATCTTAAATTACAATTACATTACAAATTGCAGTTACAATACACTATGGTACGATACAATCTAATTACAATACAGTACAATACAAAACAATGCAATAAGATACAATAATACACATAATAATACAATACAATGTAAAAACAGTAAAACACGATTCATTTCCATGCAACATAATGCAATGTACAAAACAAAGCAACAAGTCGCCAAGCACACTTGTTGTGGCTTTATAGTTAGATATTAATGTGGTTATATGGCTTTAATAGCTAGATATTACTGTTGCCCCTTATACGAAACTCTAAACAGTACTGTCTTAAAGCAGCGGACACTTGTTTGGCTAATATGATTATAAAGCACAGTCTCTGTTGCTTGAATCCTAGACTCTAATGTGGCCGTTTATAACAAAGTAAACTCTTGAAGTAATGTCTGATGACACAAATGCTAATGTTGCCAAGACTCATTGACATCCTTTGTCTGACATAAAGCACACCTGTAGTGACACGGTAGCCGATTGGTTAGACAGCTCGGCTTGCAACGCGATGTGTACGGGTTCGAATCTTCCTAAGACGGTTATTGTGTAGGGATTTCACTCGCAATTGCTCCGCGTCATCGATTGATGCTTTGTCATTATATATTGGCGCTTAATAAATACGAAATAAATAAATTAAACTTCATTGTGTGGGGCATGGTAGCCATTTGAATAGAGCACTCGACTTGTTAGAGAGTATGGGTTTGAGCCTCCCCTTAGGCGGTTATTGTGTAGGGACCATGAGCAAGTCCTTCCCTCACAATTGCCTCGTACATCAGATTCAGATTTATTGACCTTGCGGGCTTAATAAAATGGAAAATAATAATAATAATAATAATAGTGGTTGTAGTAGTAGTAGTAGCATTATTATTATTAGTAGTAGTAGTAATAATAATAATGATGATAAGAAGAAGAACAAGAACAAGAAGAACAAGAAAAGAAGAAGTAGGAAAAAGAAGAAGAAGAAGAAACCTCTACTTCAGGATAATGATGATGATGATGGTGGTGGTGTTGGTGATGATGATGATTATGATGATGATGATAATAATGTGACCAAAATGTACAGTGTTCGTTACTATAATGCAGTGCATTTTATTGTATTGTTTGACTATTTGTATTGTTGCATTGCATTGTGTTGTATTGTATTGTACCATACTGTACTGTGCACGAGACAATTTGTCTCTTATACTAAACTGTTTTTAACGCTTTCTTAGATTCTCAAAAATCCTTTTGAAGTAAGAGGCGAAAACACGACCTAGACACATTAGTGTTTGATGTCAGCCAACTTGAGAACTTCAAAGCAAGAACTGTCTCTCTTCAACGCTGTTTGTACGTAGTGTTCAACGGGCCTCAGAGTATTTTTCTTCTAAAGAAGTGAGGTATCATAAAAGACTGAGATATCAATCAGGCGTTTGACACTGTCAACGTTTTATCGTCATGGACAAAGCAAAGCGTTTGATAGCGTTCGTCGCAACTCTCAACTTAGCAGGCAGCTCACTGCAGGAGGGCTTAATGTCTCTGTCGGGTTTCCTAGACCGAGGGGTCGAGTTAGAGGTAGAAAGTGACGCAACGGGGGTGCGAACCCGAGTGATCGACGGGGCTCAACAGGTGCGTGAACCCCAGCGGAGTTGCGACGGGTGGAATAACATAAAAACCGATGTGTGCGTACATGTACGGGTATTTATCACTCAGTGAATTAGGCCCTACGTCAAAACTTATGTATGTGTGCATGTATTTGTCTGGAAATTTCTATAGAGCCTTTTATGAGACACTCAAGCGATTATCGCTGACGAAACAGATGCTAACGTTTTAAAACAGCCACAGGTTCGAATGTTGTCGTGTTTGTTTAACAGACGAAAGATCGTTCAACCGCAGAACAACTGCTCTACGGAATAAATTAATGTAGATATAGGCGTGGAATAAATGAGCAATTATCTTACCCTACCTTACCTAAAATACATTACTTTACCTTACCTAGCATTATCTTACTTTATCACCTTAACTTGACTAAGATTACCTTACCTTACCTTAGCTACCTCGTTACCTTACCTAACCTTACCGTGCTAGGTCAGTAAATCCGAAAATGAGGCACTAGACAAGTGTGCGCTAACAATTTGTCCAGAGTCGATACACAGAGTCCACTCAGCATGCTCGAACCCGCAATCGCTGGATTGTAGACCCAAAACACCGCCTATTCCTGAAGAGATCCTATAGATGAGTGTTATCCTCACCTTTGCAAGCATTTATATGTATTCTTATGATGATGATGAGTTCTCTGCCCGAAGGCAGGTCCATTGGCTTTATGCCACCCGAGGATGATATGAGTGAGGTGGTTTCCCGTTCCCTTCCTCAAAGACAGTTGTGGGTGAGCAACTTGCTCAAGGTCGCTACGCAGTGGCTTGAGGCAGATTCGAACCCGCGACCCTCCGGTTACGAAACAACGACCATACCACTACACCACCGCTTCCCACTATGTATTCTTAGTACAGCAAAAATTCACGTATTCATACATTTGTTTTCCTGGGTGATACCGGTGACCTGTGTACTCAATGGTACCTGTTACGGGCTCATCTCTGTTCGTGGCACTGCACCCCTGGCCAGGTGCAAAGACGTCCAAGTTGACATCATGAGGTTACGTCGTTAGGAAACTTCGTTTCTCCTAGAGAACATCGCAGCTTGGTAGATAAATGCGTTCGTTGGATGAAAAGGCGCGTGTAATCGAATCCACGATGCCGGTTACTGCTTGCGCTAAACAGTTACTTTGCTAAACAGTTACTTTGAAAAGACTGGTGTATGGGAATGGCTGACACGAAGGCATTTACTGCCCAGATGTGTGCGTTCTGTCAGTTTTTTGAAAATAAAGTCCAGGTGTAAACTTAAAACTCGTCTATTTCAACGTGCTTACCCACCTTAACCTGACCTTCGTTACCCTGACCCGCCGGGGTTCACCAATCGATTGTGATTTTTGACTCCGATTTCATTTGAAACAACCGTCGATTGGTGACTTTTGCATTTTACAGCGGCGCTATAGAAGTCATTAGATTAGATTTGAAACTGAAGTTAAAATTCGCACCTAATCATCAGTCGCTGATGATTAGGTTTCACTCTTGACTATTGACTATACAATTAATGTAAAAAAACCTGTTACCCTAGGTTACTTAGAATATTGGCTGGAAACAGCAGAGGTATTGTAGCCGGAATTCCGACACGCTATTTGTATTTGTCTGTCTGCCTGTTTCTCTGTCTGCATCTATGTCAATCCCTGTCTTTCTGTCTGTATATCTGTCTGTATCGCTGTTCCTGACTTTTCTTTCCATAGTGGTCTGGCTTTTTCTATGCATGTCTGTCTGTCAGTCTCTCTCTCTTTTTCTCTCTCTGTTTCTGTGTGTCTGTGTGCCTCTATGGCTGTCTGTCTGTCTGTATGTCTGTCTGTATGTCTGTCTTTGCTTTCATAGTCGATCAATCTCTTTAACAACGCAGCTTAATATCTCTCTCAGTCTCTCTCCGTATATTTCTCTGTCTGTCTGTCCATCTGTCGGACGCAACATTTGGCACGAGGCTATGACATCTGTAATTTATCTAGCGCCCACTGAGTCTTGTTAATCAAATAATCGATGGCGAAAGCTAAGAAGACACTTAAGCAACTTACCGCTGTAATCGGAAACCCAGCTTCACGAGAAATACGCCGTCGGCAACACTATCATATTACGACATATACATATATTTATATACATGTATACAATATGTATGCACGCTGTGCATACATATGTATATATTGCTTAAAACTACATGTATGTATGCATTAATATACTTTTCTGTCTCTAATATATATATATATAAAATATAGGGTATTTCTATACACACTGTATATTGTATGTGTGTATAGATACGCTGTAAATATACTGATATTTATGCATATATATGTATTTCATTTATGTAAACAAATATATATATGTTTATGTGTGCGTGCATTCATATGTGCGTAAGTAATACTGTCTGTTTATTTATTTATTTATTTACTTGCTGATTTACTAATAAAAACGAGCATTAACTGTTAGAATGCAGATTCGTAAGTATGTGTTCGTTTATGAGTGGCTGGTTGGCTGTCTGTATGTTTGTCTGCCTGTATGTCTGTTTGTCTGTCTGTCACTTTGGATCTCCATCATGTATCTGCTTATTTTCTTCCCATTTCTCTTCATTTTATCTCTATTTCTCTCTCATCTTGTAACATTCTCATATTTTTTCACACACTCTCTCGTGCTTTCTCACTTCTCCCTTCCTCTCTCTGTCTCTGCCTGCCTGTCTGTCTGTCTGTCTGTCTATCTGTCTGTCTGTCTATCTCTCGTCTCTCTGTTACTCTAACATATGTATATATATGTATGTATCTCTGTTACTCTGTCTGTTACTGTCTTTGTAACTGTCTTTCTCTGTGTATGTGTCTGTCTCTGTCTATATCTCTCCCTGCCTTTATCTGCCTCTCTCTCTCTCTCTCTCTCTCTCTCTCTCTCTCTCTCTCTCTCTCTCTCTCTCTCTGTATCACTCCCTGCCTGTCTCTCTCTCATCAATCGTCACCTCCGTTGGATGGTAATGACCCCATGACGGGTATACGTCGTTTGTGCCGCCGTGTACTAAGATTTCGTATTCGGAAGGTCCCTCTGAAAACCGATACGATAGTACGGTACCTGGCGAAGCACCGTCTAGCGGAGGGGATCAAAGGGAACATCTTTTATACATGAGGACCTCTGCCATTCTACCTAGTGGCTATGGCGCTACAGGGTATCGGTATTCTCCTCAGCGACACGGGTTCGAATTCAAGGTACATTGAAAGAGGTTTTCTAAGGGCGCTTTATTTCTGTCTCTATCTATCTGTCTCTGTCCCTGTCTCTGTCATTATCTGTCTTTGTCTCTAGCTATGTGTCTCTATCTATCTCTGTCTCTCTCACTCTTATTTCCTCTAATCTCTCCATCGCTCTCTCTCTCTCTCTCTCTCTCTCTCTCTCTCTTTATATATATATAGCTTCATTCGTTGTCTTTAATTATATATATATATAGCTTCATTCGTTGTCTTTAATTATATATATATATAGCTTCATTCGTTGTCTTTAATTATATATATATATATATATCTTCATTTATTGTCTTTAATTCCTTACTTTCTTATTCCCTTACTTCCATACATCTTGATTTTCTTAATCCCTTACTACGTTAATTCCTTACTTCTTGACTTTCTTCCTTGGTTATTACGTTCAATCCTTCCTGGCTTCCTTTCTATTAGAGATAATGTTTTCTGATCTAATATACGTATAATTTCCGCTTCTGTCACCCGTCAAGCAGTTGCCTCAAAGCTTGGCATTCGGTCAACATGTTGTATGACTCTCCATAATCATAACTTACATATTGTTGTCCTATATATACACTGTGTCCGGAAAAATTCCAAGGCTTTACGGTAAATATGAAAATAATTAGTAAACATTAATCGATTTTTAAAATTCCAAAAACAGTTTAATCCTGAAATATTATTTGCACTATAATTGTTGTTTTGGCGTAAAAATTTTATAACAATTTTGTCTTCCTCGCTGAACGCCATTTTTCTAGCAACTTTCTTTACAAAATATAAAATTCAAATACGTCACTGTGACGTAATTTTAAACGGGGGCCGTTAATAAATTACAAAGAATTTTGTTGGTAATTATGTACGGATCAAAAAGGTTTTTAAATTTTTAAATTGATTATTATCTACTATAGTTTTTTCATTCATATTTTAGAGCCTTGGAATTTTTCCGGACACAGTGTATATCGTGATCGTAATCGTAAACTCGAGATTTCTGCAGCGCCAAACAAAAGCTAAGTCGCGTGAATCAGCTTATTCACATGCGCTCAGTCAAAGTAAAATCGATAGGCAAGAAGGGTTCGGTTCCAAGTCACGATCCAAGAGGTAGGCAGGCAGACAGGCAGGCAGGCAAGCAGGCAGGCAGGCAGGCAGACAGACAGGCAGGCGGCTACGGTGGGTGGTGGGAAGGAAGTATTAGTGGCTTCATTTTCACAGAATCGGCAAATACACATTAAATGAGAACATACAATATTATATACATGCATACATATATATCTATGTAGATTAAATAGACGTATGCGCATAAATATGTGTGTAAATATATATATATATATATATATATATATATATATATATATATATATATATATATATATATATATATATATATATATATATATATATATATATATATATATATATATATATATATATATATATATATGCATTTATCTAATTATTTAAATTGACGCGACAGAGATTAATCTATGTGACGCGTGTATGCCATATGGTATACCTCACTTTGTTAAGGTATACCACATGCCATGCCAGGCAGTCTGTAACCTCAAGGGGCTATGATGGTCATTTCAGCCTAAATTGTACCAACCCGGGTGGTATGGTATGTCGACGGTCTTAGAACTTTCAGCGTCTATAAACAATGTATATATACAATCATTAATAACATACATACATAGATATATAAGTGGTTTTATACAAATATAAGTGTGTATATACATGCCTATAAGATTTATATGCATATTAAATATATTTATATTAAAGAACTATATTGAGGTCTCTGTAAATTCGTCGGCCATTAGCAGACTCATCACGTACATACATGCAAACCACAAGCTGTCTCCGTTTCTCTGTCTGTCTGTCTGTCTCTGTCTGTCTGTCTGTGTCTTTCTCTGTGTGTCTCGGACAGAGACAAAATGTCTCCCTACCTCTTTATATCTCTGCTGTCCGTGTTTCTATATATCTTAGTCTGTCTATGTATGTCTGTCTATTTTTGTCTGTCTATGTATGTCTGTCTATCTTTCTGTTGGTATCTCTTTCTGTCTTATTGCTTTTCTGTCTGTATGTCTACCTATTTATATTTCTAATATTTCTCTCTCTGCACATGTATTTCTGCTTCTATATCTCTCCTTCTGTGTCTCTCTATCTGTAGCTTTATTTATCTGTGTGTCTGTCTCCTCTGTCTTTTCTCGTCTGTCTGTCTGTCCATCTCTGCGACTGTTTGTCGGTCTGTCTGTCTGCTTGCCTGCCTGTCTGTCTGTCTGTCTGCCTGTTTGTCTGTCTGTCTTCCTGCCTGCCTGCTTGCCTCCCTGTCTGTCTGCCTGCCATGTCTGTCTGTCTGTCTGTCTTCCTGTCTGTCTTCCTGTCTGTCTGTCTGTCTGTCTGTCTGTTTATGTGCGTGAAGAAGAATCGCTTCCAGAGTATTTACTACTGGAGTCTAACCAGACGGGATATCTCTAGAGAAACTCGGCGCCAGTGATTTAGCAAACTGCGCCTTTCATCGACCCTATATGAAAGTACTTGTCCAAGTACCTACTTGCTTTACCTCTGAAGACCAACCACATCTGAAAGTACGCCATCCACTAACTAGTGTGGTCACAATGTTCGTTGAAATAAAGTGTCTGGGCATTTATGTGGCACGGTGGTCTATTTGGTAGGATACTGTGTCGGTTAACCGACGTTTGTGGGTTCGAGCCTGCTGACGGATTCCGTGTAACGACCCTGGACAAGTTGTGTTGCCTAGCAGATTCATATTATTGGTCTAGATTGGAGTATAGTTTCGTATGTTGTCTGGTCATGGGTCTCCCTAGGAAACAAGTGCTCGGGGCACAGCAGTGTCTGCCGTTGTCAAACATTAGTCACAAGCTTGTCTGTATGTTTGTGTGCTTATCTGTCTCCCTGCGTTTCGTGGTTTTCTTCTGCCTGTCTGTCTGTCTGCCTGAGTCTTCTTCCTGTCTGCTTGACTTTTGTGTCCTTTCGTTCCTCGGGAAATCCGTCTATCCTTCCTTCCATCCGTCTGCTTATCTGTCTGTCTGTCTGTCTGTTTTTTCCTGTGAAACTGCGCCACTGAGTACAGCCGTACCAGATGCCAAAGCTGCTGCGGCTGATCAAATCCTGACAACTGTTTTGTTTGTCAGCGCCTCGCATCTTTACGTAAGCATCTCGCCGATCAATTACTTGCTTTCAATGACCTACGGCGCCTTCACCAGTCTAAATAGAGGTTTCAGCCCCGTTGAAGATCTTGGTAGCCTCACACTGTATAAAGACTGTCTATCTGTTAAGTTTTGTACCTGTCATCCATCCATCCATCCATCCATCCATCCATCCATGCGTGGATCCATCTATCCATCCATCCATCCATCCATCCATCCATCCATCCATCCATCCATCCATCCATCCATCCGTCCATCCGTCCATCCATGCATCCATGCATCCATGCATCCATGCATCCATGCATCCATGCATCCATGCATCCATGCATCCATGCATCCATCCATCCATCCATCCATACATCCATCCATCCATCCATCCATCCATCCATATATTTACCTGTTAGGCTATTAGGCTATCAGTAAGGCTGTTTATTTGTCGCTTATTGCAGTTAAATGAGTCTAAAATGCACGTAAGATGCAAATAAAATAACGTTCAAAGTAGGAAATCGATGTCTACTGTTCGACGTTTCCTCAAAAGGCCACGAAGCGTTGGAATATTGCAAAAAGCAATAAGCAAAAGCAAAAAATGGTAAACAGATAAATGGAAAAACGTGGCCTCGTGTGATGAAAAGCGACATAGTTATCTAAGCAAACACAGTTTGCTGAAGAATTCAACATTTCTAGTTAGCAACTCCTGAAAATGGCTCGATCATTGTAAGCTTAAGAAAAGGAATCAAATCCTTAAATATTTCCGGATAGCAAATCGTTAGGAGATCTAAAACACCGTTAATAAAATAAAGGAGAATAAGACTTTCAAATAAGCAACTAAGTAAATAAGTAAATAAGTTAGAAATAAGTCTTTCTGCCTATCTCTAGTTAGCAAGTCTTCTGAACGCTGTGAAGATTTAAATTTGTTGGTAAATGGAGGAACTAAATCCTGCAATATTTCTAGTTAGAAAAACATACGAAGTTTCAGAACATTGTTTACAAAAGAGAGGAATTATATTCCTAAGTATTTCTAGTTAGAAAAGCATGCGAAGATTTAGAACATTGTTTGCGACGAGAAGAAAAGATGCATTTAAAGAGAAGCCGACAACATCCGAAGAATCATTGGCGTCGATTGATGAGAAATTGATGCGGTTGCTGAAACAGACGCGAAGCTGATGCATGGATATAAACCCGCAGACATAAAACAGACGAAAAGCAAAACAAAACGGAAGCAGATGGCGACGATAACAAAAACGACGGATAACCATAGGAGATGCCGACCGGTGACGTCATCCCAGCTGATGGCGCCAGTTTCGCCCGCTAGGAGGCGCTCCGCGGTGGCATGCACGAATCCTTCGAATTCCGTAAACACTAATAAACCGTTTGTAGACAGCCGGCTAAATACCATCCACTCGAATAAACCGTTTATGGGGTCGGTCGCCGCCAAAGCCGACCATCATACTTACACTGCGTAAAGCAGTGACTGGTATGAACAGTCACTAATGTATATAGAGCTTGTTTGTACAAATTGCACATGCACATTGCTTGTGTACACTTTGTGTGTTTACACAATTTATGTGCACTGTTGTATGTAGAAGGCAGCATCAAATTTCATTTGCATTATATTGTATTGTTTTATACTGTATTTTATTGAAATATATTTAACTCGCTACCCACCGTAGCCTGGCTTCTTGTTTCTCTGACTCATGTATATGAATTTTGACTTCGATTTTGACTTGAAGCCACCGTCGATTGATGCCTTGTGCATTATGATAATGGCGCTATAGAAGTCTTTAGATTAGATTGTATATTTCAGTTGTACAAGATTCGCGATAGTCTGTCATATTGAACTGTTGAACTTAAAGATTGGGGGTTCAAGTTCAACAGGACAGAAAATTCTTCCAGATATTCTGCTCCACTGTAGCGACTCCTTTATAGGAAACTCGGCTATAGGATGAGTACACTCGCAGCACAGGGGCGGTGGGAAGATCAAACATCAAGGAAGAGGACTAGTCACCCGCTATCATATGCTGAGGCTAAGGAAATGAAGTCGCTAACACTTCTTACACATGGCAATCTCTTCTTCTTCTAAATAACACTCATCACTCGTAGTCATCAGAGGTTGCTGTACTGACCTAAAGGCCTTCCTTGCCCGCCCTCTGGCCAGGCCTACCACCAGACATAATCTAACCTATCTGATCTTATATAATCTAATCTCATCTTTCGACTTCTTATATAGCGCTTTATCATAATGAACGAGTCATCAACTGAAGCTCCCTTCAACTGAAACCGTAGTCTGTCTGTAATCCGTTGGAGAAGTCCGGGTCATTAGGTCAGGGAAAGCAGGTCAACAGCCGGGTCAGTAGGTCAGGGAAACTAGGTCAACAGCCGGGTTAGTAGGTTAGGGAAACCAGGTCAGGCTACGGTAAGTAATCACGTGAATACCTAACGAGACTTAACTTAGGCCTGAATCCGACTGCACAGAAATGGGCGGTGAATCCTAGTTCTTCGGACCAGCCACCCAGAGCTCTCTGGAGCCCATAGCTGTCTTGGGAGAGACGCAGCAAGACCGTGTCTAGGTGCAAGATTGCTGGCCACACTAGCTGTTCAGGGTGATGGGTGGGTGGCCCCTTTTAGAATTGGGCGGGGGAAACGAGAGGCATCGTCGGGTTAAGCGTATTCCAGTCTTGTCCGGTCTGGTCCATTAAGAGCCGAGTGACTCTTGCATGGGTTCTCTTCACTCCCCATTGGGTAGCGTTGATCTACGACAGGGCGAGGGAGGTCGCTCCCTAAGCCCCCTTCAGAGGATATCTACGAATTTCTTCTAGTTGCGGACTTCTCTCTTATAGCAATCGAACTGGAAGCTTAGGCCTCAATTTGACCACATTTGCGATGGGTTTTGGATTTTAATTGTAATGAAATGTTACTCAGCTTGTGTATAGTACCTTTTGGTCTAATGTAATGTAATAGTGGCGCTATAGAAGTCTCTAAATTGGATTCGGTAACATTGGAATGGATTGGAATTGACTAGATTCTATAAGATTAGACTATATTGGATTAGATAAGATACATTATACTATAACACATTACATTGCCAAACAATACATTACAATATACAGTATCTTGAAGTGGCGCTATATAAATTTGCAATTACGATTTAAATACAGTATATTATACTAGAGATTGTATTATATTATATTACATTACAGTAGAGTAGAGTACAGTGAAGTAGACACTAGATACCAGATGCTATATTACTAGATATCAGACACTGTTGGATCGGACGGATTGGATCAGACAGTTTGTGAACATGGATAAGAAAACCTGGTTTAAGTCGGATAAATTCGAAACTTGGTTTAATATTGTTTTGTATTTAGGATGAAGTGCTGATTAATCTCGTGAAAATCGCATGTTTTATCGTAAGTAGTGAAAAATTATAACCATTTCAATGTGTTTTCAACGTTTCCCCGCGAATTCTTTCGAAATATAGCGAGCTAAATGTTAATTTAATAGAGCTGTGGTGCAAATGAAATAGCTATTTATGCAAAATTAGTTATATAACCTGCATACCAATATAGGATCTTTTGAGTGATATATTTGGCAAAACATGCACAAAACTATTTGGGACGCATTTCATTCCTCGTCGCCTGAGGGGCACTTTTCTCGTGTATTGAATTTTCCGACTTAGGGCGGTTTTTTTAATGCGCATTAATATTTATGCCTACGGAGAACAGCATTACTGTCTGATGTAACAAGAGATTGTAATGAAGACTGAAGAAGCAAGGTTTCTACTGGTTAGGCCCAATCATTCACTCCCATTTGCTTTTCTAAAGGAGTCCATGATTTCTATCAAACGCAGTCCTGGGTGCCGACGAAAATATCGATCCAGTGACGGATGCACTCCAGATGAGCGCTATTCAGGCGCTACATAAATATTTGCTACAGTAAGCTTCGAATAATTTGGATGTGTCTGATACTACGAGACACAAATGTGTCTTGATAAGATAAGATTAGATAAGCTTAGATCAGACTAGATTAGGCGAGATTACAGGTACACCATCTCAGAGTGAAAGCAGAACCAAAATGTAAGCCGTGGGAAGTATTTGTCGAATTGGTAATTTTTCGAGTTTGCCATCAGCCGAAAGACAGAGCAATAATTACTGCTGAAAATGAGGGCAAGTAATAAAACGGTCGTTCTGTTAATTTGCCCCAATTCTAACATCAGGGTTCCCGTGGTTTCCCCTGAGGGTTTGTGACTCTTCAGTCACCCGAAAAGTTTCCAAACGTGCTAAACTGCGGGAATCTCGTCCCTCGAGATCTCATCTGCCTCTCTTCCCTTCGGGGTTTCACAGGACATAAAACCATCGCAGTTCATAAAACCCTGCCCTCTATGGGACGCCGTTATTATTTTTTCCTTTGGGAAGCTGCGAGTTTCACGTTATCATCATCAACAGCAGCATCATTATTATCGTCGTTGCCATTATCATCGTCATCGTCGTCACTACCATCATCATCATTGTTACCTCATCGCTACTATCACCATCGTCGTCGTCATTGTCATCGTCACCACCACCACAAGTTCTTAAGTTCATTTAGTGGCGATTGGTGCAATTGAACGATTTTCAGTTATTCTGGGCCACGTTGAATCTAAGTCGCGATAGTCTAGTGGTCAACGTGCTGGACTGTTAATTGAGAGATTGGGGTTCAAATCCCCTGCAGAGCAAAAATTTGTTTCGAGATTTCGGCTACGCTTACGCACCCTAGCCAACTCAGTTATGATGAATACACCGACGACCGTACACAGTCAGTGGAAAAATCAGTACTAATCCAATCTAATCTAAATACTTCTGTAGCGCCGTTATTATAATGCCCAATGTATCAGTCGATGGTCGCTTCAACTCAAAATCGCAATTCAAAATCATAATCTGCTGGAGAAGTCGGGTTACTCCTCTAGTCATCTGAGCAATGTTTATTAATGGATGAATGTTCCGTTCTTAGTGACATTTAGCATCGTTCTCCTGACACCCCTTCTTCCTCTTATATTTCTCTCCTCTCCAACCCCAAACACCACCCCCATAACTGCCACGCTGTCTCTCCGTCTGACTTTTGGATCTTGACCTGGAACCGAACCCTTTTACCTATCGATTTTGTTTTGACTGAGCGCCTGTGAATAAGGTCCCCGCAACGTGGCTTTCGTTGGGCGCTGTAGAAATCTCGGAATTACGATTACGATTACGAAAAAGCGCCTCTGATGAATTTATCTGGAATGAATTTACCATACAAATTTCAAAGTACAGTTACGAATTACAATTACAGTTCATGAAACATAATACAGTACAACCCAACAGAATATAATACATTACAATTTGATACAAACACAATACAATGTAACCGAACACAGACCAAGTCAGCAGCTCGTTCAACACCTCATCTGTTATTCAGAAATAGTTTTCCTATGGGAAGCCGCGCCTCTTACATCAAACGTTCGCAAGTGTTTTCTGGCGATCGTAGATTACTCCGCGCGGCGGCCTGTTCGCTTGCCATCGCCTCATCGCTGACCCCGCTGACCTCGCTGACCCCGAGCCTGACCCCGGGCGTCTAAACCTCGCTTGCGTTTAAGACGGTCGTAAACATGAGTCGTTTTGAAAGCGCGTGGACCGGTATTGATATCTGGAAAGAGGTAAATCGCACTGAATGAAGTAACGAAGAGCATCGAGCTTGTTCTAATCATAATGTCGTCGTCGTTATCATGTTCCTTGTCGTAGTTATTATTATTTTATCGAAATTGTCGTTGTCATTGTCGTTGGTAGGATTATGATTTCATCATTATCATCATCGTCGTAGTCATCATCTTCACATCAAAGGCGCCGTCACCGCAAAAACCAACAATCTGTCGTTTAAGCATTGTCTCTTTTTAATACAGTAGCAGACACTGAAACCCAGTTTAGACCCCAATTCGGGTTACTTAAAGATTAATTGCCCGATTTAAAGAACGGGAGAAGATCCCACGTTTCGGTTCCCCACTGTCAACGAACCCCTCATCACGACCCTAGGAGCTCGGTTTCGCCAATACTCTGATGCTGTTCAGCTGTAGAAGTCATGCCTCTCTTCACTTGCACTTGTTTGTGTGTCCAGAATGCGGACCGTTGTGACCTGGCTGTCTACAAGTCGTCCAAGGTTGATTCCGTCAAAGACACAGTTCGTAATCGTAATCGTAATCATAATTCCGAGATTTCTACAGCGCCCAACGAAAGCCACGTCGCGGGGACCAGCTTATTCACAGGCGCTCATTCAAAACAAAATCGATAGACAAAATGGTTCGGTTCCAGGTCAAGATCCAAAAGTCAGACGGAGAGACAGCGTGGCAGCTACGGGTGGTGGTGTTTGGGGTTGGAGAGCAGAGCGAGATAAGAGGAAGACGGGTGTCAGGATAGTTCATTTGGCTTGGCACACGACGGGCAAGAGCAAAGATGGACCGGAGACGATGGTGCCGACATTCCCGGGGCTGGGAACCCCAACACATTGTACGGGACTGTCGTGTCGATGGTGGACCATGTCAGCTGTCTGACTCCGTCTCAGGCTCAGTGTTTCTTAAAAGGATCTACATAACTGTTCAGAAACATGCATTCATACATCATACATAATACATAATACACACAAAAATACATACATAAACACTTACACACATACATACATACATATACAAGCACAAAAACATGCATACATACATGCTTGCATACATACATACATACATACATACACACAAACATACATACACACAAACATACATACATAGATACATAGATACACACATACATACATACATATATACATATATACATGCATACACACACATACATATATACACACATACACACATACATACATACACACATACATACATACACACAAGCATACATACATACATCCATACATGCGTACATACATATGTATATACACACAATCACATACTCGGTGCAATTGTCTGGTGCCCGCCATGTACCTGCATCTGGTGCAATTGTCCTTTTACCTCCACACCTATATCTACCGCGTCATGCGCTGAGTTGCAAGAGAGAACAGCTGTTAACCCTAGACTGCTCAGTCGCTCGTCGGTTGCCTGCTCCAACAAACTATAATAATACGCTTAGGGTCACCAGAGGTCATATCTTCCATTCTATCATCCCAAAAGTAATATGGGTTAATTTCAGACACCTTTAAAAACAGGTTGCCTTCTATTTAATTAATTCAGCCTATATTGCATTGCTTGGCGTTACATTAAATTACATTACGTTACAGAACATTGCACTGTGGTCCTAACCTTGCGTTGCATTACGACCCTAACACCGTACAATTCATTACGTTACCTTAATTAACCTCGGCTTACGTTGCAGTTCATTATTTTATATTACCATACATTATGTTACTCCATGCAGGCAATACGTATGTATCTGACTATTTATATAGCGCCTTTTAAGAACCTCGCAAATGCGCTAAAGAACTATGGCTCTGATGTCTGATGCTGGCGGTCTTGGGCCGTAACAAGATCGGTCGTCTGCTGCGTTCGGTGCCCCTGGGCTGCAGGGCCCCTGTCAACCACAGGCGCAGACGACGACGCTTGTCAATTACCCGAGTGGTCGCCGGATTCGGGGTGGGGTGACTGACTGCTGGCCGTGGGTTGGGCAGAGGGGAGAAACTGGGAGGGACAGGAGGGAGAGCAGGAGGGACAAACATGGAGAGACGTAAAGAGACATGGAGGAACGGAGGGAATGGGAATAGATGGGATGGAAGGAAAAGAGCAGAGAGCGAGAAAGAGACAGCGAGAGTGATAGATAGATAGATAGATAGATAGACAGACAGACAGACAGACAGACAGACAGACAGACAGACAGACAGACAGACAGACAGACAGACAGACAGACAGACAGACAGACAGACAGACAGACAGACAGACAGACAGACAGACAGATAGATAGATAGATAGATAGATAGATAGATAGATAGATAGAGAACGACAGACAGACAGACAGAGACAGCGAGAGTCGAGGATAGACATAGAGGAAGGTAAAGAGACAAAGAGGAACACAGAGACACGTGGAGCCATTCGCCCAGAGACCAGAGGCGGGGCAGCCGAACCAACCGAGTGACGTAAGATGAATGGCCTGAATGGTGCGGTTAATGGATGTGATTGCAGATGACACATGTTAATGTTCTGCTAAACCAGATGGTCAGGGATCGCATTATCCAGTTTTGCTAAGTACGTCACATTAATAGGTTTGAACAGCACCGAGACTATGACCTAAAACCAACCCTTTCCATGACGCTGTGACCCAAAAGCTAACCTTAACTCTAACTCTCTAACTCTAAATTTAATAGTCTAACTCCGACCTTTTCCCTATCCCTCTAATCTTAACCCTATATCTAAACCTCTCAACCCAAACCTAATTGCCAAACTTTCACACACTGCTTCTTTAAAAATCTATCATCGTTCGCTCACTGTTCAAATATAAAATTTTTTAAAATGATGGTTGCTTATCATAATATCAATTCTGTTAGGCCCTTCCATCAGTTGATCCTCTGTTGCTCTGTGTTACGAACTTTTCAACTATAACTATTATTGTTGGACTTGGAGACTGTTTTTTACATTGTTGTATGACCTTGTATTATATATCTGTGTATGCATGTTGTTGCAAAGTGTGGGCGTTTGTCTCGCGCTAATAAAAAGATTACTTACTTACTTACTTACTTACTTACTTGCTTACTTACTTACTTCCTTCCTTTCTTCCTTCCTTCCTTCCTTCCTTACTTACTTACTTACCAACTGACCCTAGCCTTTGCGAAATCCGGACTCGCAATAACATTCCCGTTGCCTCAATTTTGCGAGAATACCACACCCGATGCGATTTTCCTACCCTGACGAGCCGACATGGAAAGCTGCCACAAAGAGAATCAACCATATCGGTCGAATTTCTTAGGGCAATCTTCAAACGATCGCTAACAAATTCCGCCCTATTATTGGGGCCACGAGGGTAGCAGCCATAAAGGGAGCGAAAGGCCCCCACAACCGATGACTAACGTCAAGAGGACGTTCGGGATAACAGAAAATAATTATATTTTGGTCCAATAAACTGAATGTGCGGTTTATATTGACGAGGGATTTCGAAAGTAACTGTTCAGAGCGCCGAGGCCAGGAAACAGAAGTCGCTAACAATTTATACTCATGACAGCCTTTCGGCTTGGCTTAGGGCATTTGTAGGCATATATGTATCTGTGTGTGTATGTATGTACTGTATGTACTGTATGTATGTATGTATGTGTGTGTGTATGTATGTATGTATGTATGTATGTACTGTATGTATGTATGTATGTGTATGTATGTATGTATGTATGTATGTATGTATGTATGTGTATGTATATATGTATGTATGTATGCACTGTATGTATGTATGTATGTGTATGTATGTATGTATGTATGTATACTGATATTTAAATAGTGCCTTTTGAGGACCTCTCAAATGCGAGGTATATATAATGTTATATATCACATTTATATAACATTATGTACGTCTTTATTTATAAATTGTATACGCCCACTTCAGCTGCCTGGTTGACTGAGATAAGCTTCATCTGACGGGGGGGTCTTTAATACTTTTCTGTAATTTGGCACAGACACACAGGACGTACTGACAGACAGACAGACACACACAGACACACAGACAGACAGACACACAGACAGACGTACAGACAGGCTAAAAACAAAGAAACAAACAAACAGACTGGCAGAAGGACGAAAAAAGACAGCCAGGCATACAGGAAGGGAGACAGACAGACAGACAGACACGCATTCATGCAGAAACCGAGATAGATGGACGGACTAAGAAATATAGAAACGCGAACATGCAGACCGATTCAAACAAACAGACCGACCAAGTTAGACATAGATAGATCTAGGTAAACAGACGCACAAATATGGAGACAAACATGGAGAAATACCCCGGCAGACGTACATACATACATACATACATAAATACATACATACATGCATACAGACAGACAGACTGACTGACAGACTGACAGAACCAGACAAGCAGACAGACAGACAACTCCAGACAAGCAGACAGACAGACAGATCCAGACAAGCAGACAGGCAGGTAGGCTCCATCATGAAGAGCCCGCTCGAGTTGGCCGGTGCCAGCATTTATCAGCATCGCTCATGGGGAGGTTATGGCGATATTTTGACAGAAGCTCTATCACTCGCCTAGCCGTCTCCAACGATATCGCCCCTTCCCCAAAAGCCAGGCCCCGTTTAATTACGCCCTCTATCCCCCATTGCACTTACATACTATATACATATATATCATTTATAGATATATACCAGTATAAGTGAATGTATACAGACGTAATAACGTATATATTATATTCCAGTTTAAATTCATTAGTTTGCGAGACTAGGTCATTTGTTACATTCAGATAACACTGTGTATGCCTTTGCCAGCATTAACAGGTTTTGAATGGCTAAACTGGCAATTGGCCATGTATATATTTATCTGTATATGTCTTTATACATACTATATCCATTCATATATATATATGAATATATGCGTGTGTATACAAAAACATATCTATAAATCTATGATGACTTTAATGAATTATGATATATTCATTCGTATCTATACAAATATATAAATGCATATATCTATGCATGTATACATATATAAATGTATATATTTATAGTAGTAGTAGCTCTAAAATGCCGGGGAAATGAGGTAACGGCAGGAAATGGCAGGAAATCCAATTCCTTGTGAACTCTTGACCTTCATTTCAATACCAAAATTTTGTATCCGACTCAGTGCGTATATATATATATGTATATATATGTATATATATATATGAGCACGAATATACACAGATATATTTATGCAAAGGATATTCGCTCATGCATCAATTAAGCCAACCCCTATTACAAGAGACGTTGTATGCACGAAGCGTTAGCTACTTCATTTTCTTAGCCTCGGCATATAAGGGCGGTTGACCAGTACTCTCCCTCCCCGTCCGTTTTTCCCATCGACAGCTGTGTACAGTCGATGAACTCATTTCACAGCCCACTTGTTTCTTTGCTGTTTTCTTTCTTTCCTTACTTACTTCATTTCCTTTCTTTCTTTCTTTCTTTCTTTCTTTCCTTTCTTTCTTTCTTTCTTTCTTTCCTTTCTTTCTTTCTTTCCTTTCTTTCTTTCTTTCCTTTCTTTCTTTCCTTCCTTCCTTCCTTTCTTTCTTTCTTTCTCTGCCTCTCACTTTTGTTGTTAGATCTCTGTGTCTGTACTTTTCTATCCTTCTTTTTGTCTCATTCTGCCCCGTTTGCATCTCTCTTTCCTCTGCCTCTCTCTGTTTCCCTCTCCCCACCAGTGTCTGTCTTCTCCTTTTCCTCCGGCGCCTCCCTCCTGCAGAGTCGCGGGGTTGGGGCAGTAGAGTGGATTATGGATACCCCAGTGGATTATGATTTTGGCGGCGGAAGACACAACGATTGATTGGGGGTGACAGCCAATCAACTGTCCCCCTTTCTCCGCCCCTCCCCAAAGGATTATGATGATGGAATGACGGGTGGAGGAGACAAGAGGGGTCAAAGTACAGTGTAAGGAAAATAGGGGAGGAGGGAGGGACGGAGGCTCGTAGGAGTGGCAGTGCTCCCTGAAGGGTAATTGATTATGAAGTGTGGGTCAATGAAGGGTCAACTAAAGAGAAAATGTATAGTCGGAGGCAAGGATGAAGACAGACGAACCTAGACCAAAACCCATATATATATATAGCTTGTATATATATATATAGCTTAAATATATATATCGTCTTACAGAGGCTGACGTTTGAAACAGCAGCTGTCTAACTGATACATAATATACGTGTTACTATATATCATAATATAATACACATATACGTATAAAAATATGTCGATGTATATCGTATCTCTATATATATCATCATGTCTATCATATATTTATTCATTCCGGAGAATGGGACAGAGATAAAGAGATACAGAGACATAAAGAAACAGAAAGAGACAGAGAGTAAAAGATAGGGCGAGAGAGAAATATAGTGCGAGGCAGAGAGACAGCAAGAGCGCTTGAGGGTGATAGAGAGAGACACAGAGATGCAGACAGCAATAGAGACAGCCAGAAAAAGACACAACCATACATACAAACATACCTACATACACACATACATTCATACATACATACAAAACTACATCCATACAAACACACATACATACGCACATACACACATACATGCACACATACATACAAACATACATACACATGCATACACACATGCATATATACCCATATATATACATACATACAAGCATACATACACACATACATACAGACACATTATACACATACACACATACATACATGCACACATGCCGAAATCCCTCAGGGTCTCCCACACAACGCTCAAGCAGGCAACCGTCAAAGCAAAGGCAGTCTTTGATGTATTCTCTTTATTCGCACACATATACACACGCATACACGCACATACACGCACACTCACAAAGCATTCCACTGCCATATGAGCCAGTCAGAGCCATGTCAGAAGCCTTGATGGCTCGCAGGCCCTCAGCCAACTGCCTTCGTCTTTAAGCCACTCGCCGAGCGAGCTGAGCCCCCATAGCAGTCAGTCCGATCCGCAATCTGGACCGACTGAGGAGCAACGTCGGATTAGCCGCGCTGTCCCTGTGGGACGAAAGATACGAGATAAATGCGTTAAGGGATAAAAGGACGATTTTTGCGACTCCTTCGTGAGTTCAGTCGAAGCAGGTACACTAGTTATACTTAAGGAAAACTCTTCATTCATGTTCGCAACTGTTTTCTTCAGTATCCGCCGTGCTGCATATATGTGTATTGTCTTATTTTATTATTATTATGATTGTGATTATGATTACGACTATTATTATTCTTATTCTGCTTCTTATTATTATTGTCATTGTTGTTGTTGTTGTTGTTATTATTATTATTATTGCTATGATGATGATGACGAAGATCATGATGACGACGACAACGATGATGTTGTTGACGATGATTGGCTTTTACTCGGAGCTGCATAGAACTCTCGAGATTACGATTACCATTGTTTCACATATTTAATGGCGTTATTGTTCCACGTTTCTTACACTCTTGATGCACTTACGGCACACGATGCAACTGTAACAAATACGATTATGTATGGTAATGTAATGTTACGTACAATGGCGGCTCCAGGATTGCTTGCCTGGAGTGCCAGAGCATTTTCAGAGGGGCCCACATCCTGGCAGTCCACCATGCACGAGTCTGGTCTGAGGGGCGCCGGCATATCATCAAGAGGGGACGGGGGAAGGGGAGAACCGCCCCCACTCCTATACCTAAATCCGCCACTGGTTACGTAAATTGCTGCGCAATGCAGTCCAGTGTTGTCTAATGTCTATTCCCTTAAATCATGTTTTGAAGAATGGTCTCTTTGAAATATCATAGCAGCTTTAAGATGCGGGCACTAAAAGCTTTTCAGCAGAAGCGGTAGGCGGAGAAGGAACTATTTAAAACAAATAGGATTACTCAGCTTTGAAACATTCTGTCAGTTCTTTAATGTCGTTCAGGTCTCCGTCTGTTTCAACTTACTTACCCACTCTAGTCTTACTTCTTATTTCCCTGACCGATTGGGTTTCAACTGGGCTTCTCCCGTGTTTTGCGATTGTTGACTACGGTTTCACTTAAGCGACCATCAACTGATGCCTTGTGCATTATGATAACGGCGCTATAGAAGGTATTAGATTAGATCAGATCCAGATCAGATCCAGATCAGATTTAAACGTGGATCAGATCCAGATCAGATTTAGACGTGGATCAGATCCAGATCAGAGTTAAACGTGGATCAGATCCAGATCAGATTTAAACGTGGATCAGATCCAGATCAGATTTAAACGTGGATCAGATCCAGATCAGATTTAAACGTGGATCAGATCCAGATCAGATTTAAACGTGGATCAGATCCAGATCAGATTTAAACGTGGATCAGATCCAGATCAGATTTAAACGTGGATCAGATCCAGATCAGAGTTAAACGTGGATCAGATCCAGATTAGATTTAAACGTGGGTCAGATCCAGATCAGATTTAAACGTGGATCAGATCCAGATCAGATTTAAACGTGGATCAGATCCAGATCAGATTTAAACGTGGATCAGATCCAGATCAGATTTAAACGTGGATCAGATGCAGATCAGATTTAAACGTGGATCAGATCCAGATCAGATTTAAACGTGGACGTGGTCTTGAAGGCTTTGAAAGCTGCTTATCAACGGTTGTAAATGACGACCAAATTTGAAGCTGTAGAAGCATGAAGTCGGACTTAGGCCTAAGCAGCTTGAGCACACGTGTTTAACACACGAGCAAGAGAAGTGAATAAAGCATTCATTACACACATCATGTTACGCCTAATTAACACGAGTTAACATGAGCAGTGGTTGTTAGCAGAAGGGAATAAATTCAGTCTTAAGCCACAAAACTGGGATCTCCGTTTCCACTGAACTATGAAACGATGGATTTACCAGACAGGGAAAATGATGCTCCAGAGTCTAGTGGCTTCGGCGCTGGACTACCAACCCAGTGGTCTGGGTTCAAATTCCCTCCAGTACAGAAAGGTATTAAGAGATTTCTATTCCACTTGCGCCCTCTAGTAAACAGTCATCTACAGTAATAAAACTATTACTCTACAGTTGCATTGAATTGCATGTGGACAAACGAGGGAGGCGGACTCGAACCCCGGAGTTAGTGTTAAGCGTGGAACACCTATCCACTCGACCACCCATGCTCCTCCGTTTACTGGAGAAGAAAGAAAGAGTGCTTTTGAAGTCGTACAGAACCGGGCGGGAGGGGGCGTTAGAAATTGACGGGCGGGGTGTGTTACCCTTGGCAGTTACCGCTGCATCTGTTACTATACCAGAGAAGACGGGAGGCCCGCGAGAGCGCCCGGCTGCTCCGAAGCCTCGCACCTGTCAGTCACTCGACGCGAAAATTCCCGCCAACGGCACCTGTCAATCAAACGCTCGACTGACATTAATCACGCGAGGAAATGGAGATTCCATAGCAACAGTGTCAGACAGACAGACAAACAGACAGACAGAAAGGCAGGCAGACAGGCAGACAGACAGGCAGGAAGGCAGGAAGGCAGGCAGACAGACAAACAGAAAGGCACTCTGACTAACTGACTGACTGACTGACTGTCTGACTGACTGACTGACTGACTGACTGACTGACTGACTGACTGACTGACTGACTGACTGACTGACTGACTGACTGACTGACTGACTGACTGACTGACTGACAAAGATAGACAGATGCGGTAAGACGAAAACGTCAACAAAATAGAGACAAAGAAGAAGATACATGTGGCCTAGCTAAGGGACAGTCATAGACGACTAAGAGAGAGTAAAAGAGCTACAACTAGTGAGACAGACAAGCAAACACAGTTCTTATTATGGCGCTATAGAAGTCGAGATGGTATTTTTAGATGTAGTGGCGTGATAATGATGATGACGATGATGATGATGATGATGATGATGATGACAACGACAAATTGACCTGCTGGTACTGAAACTGGCCCTAGCTTCACTGATGCGCATCGAACAGATTTGGCTGAATGAACCGCAGTGTCCCTTACACCGGTGCTGAGAAATTGCGAGATTTAATCCATTTACATTCACTTCTGTATCAACATTCTCATTTGCATACATCTGCATTTATACCTCCTTTTAAATCGCATTTACATATGCACTCATATCACATTTACTTCTGCGTTAACTTGAGATTTACATCTACATTTACATGACAGTTATGTAACATTTACATGAGCATTTATTTACATTTACCTCTATGTCTACATATGCATTACTTCGAATTACGTCACCGACAGTGTACGATCATTGTACTCATTTTGCAGTTGAGTTCGCTAGGGGCGCTAGTGGAAAAGAAATCTTGTAATGTTTCTATCTTTGCAGGGATTTGAACCCGAGATCTTTGGGTTGAAAGCCCTGCACACCAACCACTATACAATCGCACAGTTTACAACAAAGATGCGAAAGTTACCTTATTGATAAAGTTGACTTGACGATCCACACAACTTAGTATAAATTCTTGCAACAAAACGGAAATATTAATGTCGTTTTAAAACGTTCGGGATCCTTTACCAACGTATTCTATTTTCAGGCGAAGCTGACATTGAGCTATTGCCCGCGTTTATTGGAAACACGGTGTCCGTAATTTGCTGACAGAGAACCAGGTTGACGAATTAAAATCGTCTAACGGAGCGCAGATGATACTTTTATCAACTCCACGTGTGTTTTTTTACGTACACCGTGCAACAAAAATCGGCTCTCGGCTCAAGCGGATTAATGACAGGCAGCGGCGTCTGAACTTTACTGCGGACTTTGAATGATTTTCGTCAGTTACACATTCTGATAGAACCTCCTTCTGTCGGCGGATGCTTTATTGGTACAAATCGTTCCAATAATCTTGTCCGACCGTTTGAAAAACGGGTTGGAACTGACTGAACCCGTGCGATCAGTTCACTTGTTACAGCGCGTCGACGGACGCCAAAAGGCGAAAGTTTCCGACACACGGTGTAGATTTGCGAGAGACGAGCCCCCACGAAAGGTTCTGGAACGAAGACTTTTCTTGAACTGTTGCAGTAGAGCGGAAAGAGTTCGTATAATATTACAACAGAACGGGAAACAGTTCGTGTATTGTTGCTAAGTATAGGAGATAGTTCTTAAACGTTGCGAAAACTAGAACGGTCTACAAAAGAACGAGAACGGTTCGAGAACGGATTGGAACGTGCTAGATAAAAAAGTCACTGGAACAGTTTGCAAGCGTCTGCAAAAAACAAAAAGGTTTCTTATGCCTAAACGTTTGCGAAAGAACGTGAACTGTTTGTGAACTGCTTCCGCCTAAGAACGAGAACTGTTTTGGAGCGGATTTGGAAGAGCGAGAAACAAACAGAAATTTAAAAAAAAACAGAAAAAGAGAAAAAACATGTATTCGCGCTTCGTCCTACTAGCATTCGTGGGCATCGTGCTGGCGATCGTCGAGACCGGCTCGACTCAGGTCGGTCCGCGAGAAAAGCCGTTAAGAGGGCGGCATGGGGGACGGGCCAGGGACCGAGAGGCAGCGGTGGCTGCGGTCGAGGGGGTGTGTGAGCTGGAGATTAACTGTAAGGGTGATGACGTCAACCTATCGATGCCCGTCCGTCTGCCCATACGGGGCCCTCGTGGCCCACCGGGGCCACAGGGTGAAAAGGGCGATGCGGGGCTTGATGGACTTCCAGGATTTCCAGGGGCTCCAGGTATTTCGAGTGACAGTTGATGTCATTTTCGTTGTCATCTTCATCTGTTCACGTCACATAAAGTGAAACAATGGCACTTTATGTAGCGCCTTTTCAGTATCAAATAGATAGATGGATGGATGGATAGATGGATAGATGGATAGATAGAGAGAAGACAGACAGACAGACAGACAGACAGATAGATAGATAGATAGATAGATAGATAAAAGTATGTATATAAATCTTCAGGGTAGTAAAAAGAGTGTGATAATGTCATGGGTATGTTGCTGTTATTGTTGTTGATGGTGGTGATAATGATGATGAATATTATGATGATGATGATTATGATGATGATGATATTAACCATACATACATAAACATACATACATACATACACATATGCATGCATACATACAGATACATACACATACATAACACATACATACATGACGCAATTATTGGACCTCATAAAGATGTCATAATCATAATCATCATCATCGTCGTCGTCGTCGTTATTGTGATGGCAATGAAACTAATGATGATCTAGTCTAATCTAATGAATTCTATAGCGCCGTTATCATAATGTCAAAAGCCTCACTCAATGGTCGCTTCAAGTGATATCGTAATAAAAATCATAATCCATTGCAGAAGCCAAGTCGAATTCCTATTATGTCAGAGGAACCAGAAGTTATACCACAGTGAGTAAGCAAGTTGAAACAGATGAGTGTTAACTTTAGACCTGAATGACCTGACTTAACTGACAGAACGAATCAAACTTGGCAACGAATTCCAAAGCTTTGGACCAGCAACCTAAAAAGCACCAGAAGTTAACGCTGTTATGCTACGAGGGACAACATGAGTCAAAGATTCCGTCGATTGAGTGCAACATTTGTTGGTGTGACTGTTGAGCACTGAACAGAGATAATGATAACACCTGTGTCTTTCTCGTAGGGCTCTCTGCCCCGACGCAGAAGAAGGTAGCCTTCTTCGCTGGCCTGACGGAGAACTTCGGACCTGTGACGGAGCACACGGATATCGTCTTCGATCGGGTCATTACGAACATCGGATCGGCTTACAGTCCGTCCACGGGGCGCTTCACGGCGCCCGTCAACGGGGTTTACCAGTTCAATGTTATAGTCTCCGCCCAGGGCAGGCAAAAGGTGAGAGGTCACAGCGGGGCTTTCGACGCCTGAACCTCTCTTTTGAAATCGGTTGTCGCTTACTTTTACACGTCTCTGCGGAGGTTAGTCCTCACAATATGACCTACGAGATTTGGCCGAATTCAGACAAAAGATGAGGTCAGGGTGGGTGTCTTTGGGCCTGAACCCCACTCTTGTAGTGTAATCGCTCATTTTGGAACGCCTTTGTTGAGCATGAACTCGGATGATGGACTATGCGAAATAAGTCTAAATTTAGTAAATTTAATTTATTCACACTACAGGCAAAACACGAGGCCAGGGTGGGGTTCCTCAGGGCCTGAACCTCGCTACATTGTACTGCATTACATTACACTGTACTGCATTACATTACACTGTACTGCATTACACTACACTGGGCTGCGTTGTTTTATTTCTGCCCGTTGCACCATTTTTAAAATTTTACCCTGATTCCTCTCCTCTAAGGCTATCGGTACTATGAAGGCACTTTAACATTCTTCAATTAAATCACATTTAATTATATTTAATTACATCACTTCACACTGCATTAAATTGCATTAAATTCTAATATTGCACTGTAGGCAGCCGTCATGGTGCTAAAGAACGGTGAGATGGTGGCCACAGTCTGGGCTGAGAGCATACCGTACTGGGCCACGTCATCCAACATAGCCGTACTGAGTCTTGACCGCGGAGACCAGGTCTGGCTACTCCTTCTCACCCGGGCTTCCTACCTTCACGGATACATGTACACAACATTCTCTGGATTTATCGTTTTCGAGCACTAATCTGCGCGATTCCGATCCGTGAAGCCAAGAAATGCGCTATAAAACCCATCAAATCCCATAAACGACGCGTTTCATGGTTTCCTGGATGCTATTTTTAGCTCCGACGCCATGATGGCGCCGATTCGAATCGAATTTTTGTCGTTTTAATGTATAATAGTTGAAGATAAGGAAAATGTTTTGCTGTTCAATGTTAGTACATACGAAGTGGATGATTTATGAGATTTGGGAGATCTTTGTTGATCCCGTTAAATAAAGAACGACTCAAATAACGGTACCAAGAAAATTCCTGACCCCTCTATCTCCCTCAGCCTGGACTCTGCCTCCACCCACACCTTTAATACTAACTCTTCTGTCCGTAATTTAGGTGTTATTTTCGACCAGAACCTTACTTTTTCTGATCATATCACCCATCTTTCCCGCTCTTGCTTTATGCATATCCGCGACCTTCGCAGAATCCGTCCTATGCTTGACTTCAAAACCGCATCTATCATTGCCACATCCATAGTCCATGCAAAACTTGACTACTGCAATTCACTTTTCCTCAATATTGACACAACCCAGATAAATCGCCTACAAGCTATCCAGAATGCTCTCGCACGTGCTGTCACCAAAACCCCCAAACACCATCACATCACCCCTGTTCTCAAATCACTGCACTGGCTTAAAATACCAGAACGAATAGAGTACAAAGTCTTATCCCTCACCTACAACACACTTCAATCCTCCCAACCCTCCTATCTTCGTCAATTATTTACTATCCAACCACTCCGTTCAACCCGCTCCTCATCTGTCCTAACACTTCTTCGCCCTCCCGTCACCTCATCCTTAAAATTTGGAAATCGCTCGATAGCCATAGCTGCCCCACCCCTTTGGAATAAACTCCCGCCAGAATTGCGACAGTTGTCTGGTCAATCATACGAACTCACCAACATTTCACCTCTTTCAGTTTCTGCGCAGGTCTTTCACTCAAGACTGAAAACACTTCTTTTCCAGAAATCTTATCCTGATTCTTCCTCTTCCTCTTATCTCTCTTCTCACTTCAATTTCAAACATCATCCACCGTAGCCGTCCGACTGTCTGAGTGCCTGACTCCTGGATCTTGACCCTTTTGCCTATCGATTTTGTTTTGACTGAGCGCCTGTGAATAAGCTGGTTCCCGCGACTTAGCTTTCGTTGAGCGCTGTAGAAATCTCGAGATTACGATTACGATTACGATTACCTCCTTTTATACTGTAGTGTCGATCTAGAGAAGCGTTTAAGTTCTAATTTTTTGATTGTATGTGCTTCGTCACATCTTGGCCGGGCACTTGTACAGCATCGTGTACCTTGTACCTTTGAAGCCGGCGTGGTGCTAAACAATGTTTGTTGTTCTGCTTTGGAACAGTGATCCGAAAGGAAACGACATTTTTCAGTTCTTTTGCGTTTGGGCGAGAGTATAAGTTTCAGGATAGTACCGCTGACAGATGTATACATGGTAATGATAGATGATGGTAGAGCCGGTTACTGGTAAATGTTAAGTGCGTTGTAGCGGAACATTTATGGGGCAAATCTCAAGTAGCCTGTCCTGATTAAAAGTGTCATGAACAGTTATAATGATTACAGCTTTGGTTGGTTCCGCAGACCGGCTTGGAATTTGCCTGGGCCGCCTGACGTAAATTTGAGCCCCAGGGCGCGCGACTGCGGGGTGGTCCAAGTGCAGATCTGCAAACTATGAGTTATGATTCATCGCGCTTTTGAATATACGCGGTCCAAATTTTGAAGTTAGTCTACTCTGGAACATACGATATGATTAATGCTGGCGGATAAATTATTAATACTGTTATTATTATTACAGTCGTCGTCGTGGTCATCATCATCATCATCATCATCAGTTGTATATAAAGTTTATATATAGTTTTTAAATTAATTTTAATAATTATTGAGTTTAATATAATTATTATTTTAATAATAATAATAACAATAATAATAATAACAATAGCAACAACAAAAATAACAATAATAGGAACATTTGCAATGCGCGTACAGTCAAGCCATATGTATAATAAAAAAATATTAACTGATTTTCGAGGTACAAGTATCGTGTAAGAAAGTCCTTTTTCCGGATGTGTTTTGTTTGAGTTGACTTGAAGCATGGCTAATAAACGGGTAGAATTTGGTTAGGGTTGACGATTTAATAATATTGACGCTAATAAATTTTTATGTGACGTCACACTTTATTGAGCTGTAGAGCTACAAGATTTGACGCCGACTACTTATTCATTGCAAAATTTCATCCTGGTAACGGAAGTGGGCGTGGCCGGAAGGATTTTGACGCCGGAATATATTTCGCATTACACTGGCCAAAAGACAAGACGTGTACAAGAAGATGCTGATCGAAGAGAGAAACGGCCTTTGACAGAGCTACGTGGTGTAATCATGGATGATAACTGTGACTCCCGATGGTGGAAACCTAATGGGAGATTTGTCTTCGCCTCCCACTAATCCATCTCAAGCCCAGGCGAGCCTCTCAGACGGAACTCCGGATGTTTTCGAACGACGACTATTCGTGTTTACGGAATTTTTGGGAAATACAACGGACAGATAGACACACAGACAGACAGACACACATACAAATACACACAAAGGCATATACACGCATACAAAGACAGATAATACGCCGACACACATACACAGATACTTAGACATACACGGATACTTGGACAAACACCCAGATGAACACAGATTGACGCCAAAACAGCAGCCTAGGTAAGTCTGCTTTAAATTAAACTGAAATTAGTGAAACGTGAGAAACACCGAAGATCCACATTCACCTACTCAAACCTTCGCCGCTTTGCTAACTGTGTAAAACGAAGCGTCCATCGAAAACCAAACTCGAACTGATCGAATGTCCACTACACGAAAGCTAATAATTCACCACTGGGGCTAAAAATAGCACGCAAAATAATTTGACGAATGTCGTCCTGATTGGGGGGGGGGGGGGGGCGTTGGAGTAAAAGGAGACTACGATTCGACTTTCAGTTTATCATTACCGGTAGTCCTGAATAGCCTACCAATAACATTGTGTCATTATAAATTCGTATAATTCTATCACTGTTTACTCAAACCACAAAGTGGACCAGAAGTCAGCAATGGCCACCTTCAACGTAAGCCGCCAATCAGGGACTGTATCTGCATACTACTACAAATGAAGTTGGTGGACGAACTAACGGGAATTGAGGCGTAATGAGAATCGTAATCGTAACCTCGAGATTTCTACAGCGCCCAACGAAAGGCAAGTCGCGGAAACCAGTTTATTCACAGGCGGAATAACGATTGGGACAGTTTAAAAGCTTAGTGGGCGCCCGTGCGTTAGGATCATCTGAATCCACCATTGATACTGGCAATAAATCCAATCGGAGGCGGATTTGAGGGTGGTGCAGGTGGAATAACGTTGTGGTTTGGGGTGTAGTCAGATACACAACTATGGAAAATGTAACTCCGTCAAATTTGAGACGTAGCCATGAGCTACGAAAAATAACCAGTTAAGTTTCTTAGCCTTGTAATAATTATGAGGACGCACGGCTAGTGCTCTCCCTTGCCTTTTGATCTATCCGCCAACAGTGTTTGCGTGTGTGTCTGTGTTTGTGTACATGTCCTTAGCATTTATGCATTGCTATCTAAGAACATATCGAAGGTGCTCCTCGACAGCTTATATGATGTTTTAGTCAAATAAGAACGCAAAGTTGATCGACAGGCGAATGGATGAAGCTCAGATAGCAGGAAAAGCCTCCGCTTGCAGGCTCTTGCACACACGGCGACCCCTTATGATTTCTAAAGCCAATATCATGAGGAGGTTCCAGTCTACTTTTACGTACTTGCTTTAAGTTGAAACCCGTCACTCAGTCCTCGTGTACATTCCTCTGTCCGTTCAGTAAGTATCCATTTCTGCCTTTCTAGAATCAAGGTATAGTGTTTGTACTGGTTTAGTTGCATGGTTCGCTAGATGGGGCGAGAGGAATAACGAACGCGTAAAGCTTATTTACTAGAGCAGTTTTCATCCTATTCGCTAGGTGGTATCAAGCTGTCTAAAAATACTTTATAATTCAGTTAACTTTGTTGTATGAAATTAGTTTGCCTTACCAAATATTAAGTTAGGTTTCCTTTATAATCAACATATCGTATTATTTATAACAGCGCTACAAGAATGCTATTTATTCTTCATTGGTGTGACGTCATGAAAACATGGCGTCCAATTTTGTGCGAATAACCTTTGAGAAGATTTGTTGGATTTTAGATTTTTATTTGAATTCTAGACTGTTTCTGCCGTTTGGACGTTAATTGTTTGCCATCCCGGTAATCCGGGACGATTCTCAAATTGCGTCGTGAATTGTAAGTCTTATTAAACGTTTGCCAGATGGGTGGTTATCAGCTGGGCAACTTCATATCCGTCTCTGCAGAGACTTTATATAGCACTACGTTTGTGTTATAATGCATTCGTTGTTATTTTTCATGCTTTAACTGGAAGATAAGTGATAATTTCTTACGTTTACCGAATCAGTTCAGTAGTCTTGTGCTTGACTAACTTATTTCTCTATTGTCTTTAGCAGAAAATTTGTTTTACAAATTTGTATCTGACTGTGCTAATTTGGAAATGTACTACGTCTCTAGCTGTTTAGGACTTTAATTTTATTTCTTTATGAATTATCTGGCTGAAAGAATTGTAGCACTGTAAGTTTAGATAATATTATAATTTTCTGTACTGTTGTAATATTGGTTGTTGTACTTCAGTGGGAATTATAGCCATGGGTGACGACAGACCATTTGAATGTACAGAGCCAGGATGCGGAATGGTTAGATGTACACATACTTACATATCTTATCCTCCTAAGCTTGTAACCATACCATATCCGGTCATTTTCTGTCTTGAGTTATATTAAAGTTGAGCTAACCTTGCCTTCCTGTATACTCTTACTTTGTCTTACCTTATTACTTATACTATCTTACACTGTCTTACATCATTTTGCTTGACTTTAGCTTATTCTATACTAAATAGAAATAATTTAGCACCAATTTTTTCTTACCTTACTGTGCACTATCTTAGCTAACCTTTACTTATCCCATGCTTTCCTACCTTAGGTGAGGTGTGTAGACTTGGAGCTGGACGTTACTCATGCTTACCTTAATTACCCTTTCAAAAATAACCTTAAGTAAGGTCCAGTTGCAAGGTAAGGTAAGATGGTGTAAGGTAGGGGAAGACTGTTCTTACCCTGACCATACTTCATTAGGTCAAGGTAGGACCTTTGTAAATGGGTACTTGCATAGTCTTAGAACTGCGTAACTGTAAGACTAGGTCGTCAGCAAAATACTGAAAGGCTTTGCCTGCGCCAAACTTTGCTCCAATATCATGTAATGAGTTCTGTAGAGCTGTAACATTCTACGGTGTAATGCTAAAGTCCCATCTTTTTTAAGATTGCTTATCATCTAGCCTGTCTTCCAGTCTTGGGCTGATGGATCTCAATCTGTTTTATCCAGTGGATTGTGGTTTTGAATTGAGGGTATTTAGAAGCAATCACTGATTGATGCCTTGTTTATTCCAACAGAAGTGCTATGGAAGTTTCCAGAAAACGTTAAATTAGATTTGTGTTTTGTTATAACTAAGTGATCAGTATTGTGTCAATTCAGTTAAGTTTGAGAATAATGTGCAGATGCATTAGCTTTTTCTTTGCTCGTCTCTAGCGCTTCACGAATGAAGACCACCTCGGCGTGCACAAGGCCAAGCATGAAATGTGCCTTGCCCTGACATCGGGTAATACGAAGGCTGGCAATGTCATCACCTTTGTAGGTCAGTCGCTGTTTTGTAGGTCAGTCATTGTTTTATAGATCAGTTGTTGTTTTGTGGGTTAGTCATTGTTTTGTAGGTCAATAACTGTTCTGTTTTAATGTATTTTTTCTTAGAGTGGGCCTGTATAATTGTCTGATTATGTCAGACACAGAGGTTGAGATGATTATCTGGTTGGTGGTGTGACCAGCTGATTGGGTTTTTTGGTGGCTGGCTTGTTGGTTGGCTGAGGGCCATATTACTTGTTTGTTGGATTAATGGATTGGTGTGTTAGCCGAATGATGATTTGACTGATTTATCAACTAACTGATTGATCAGTTATCTGATTTGTGGGTTAATTGATTGGGTAGTTAGCTGATTTATTGATTTTTTATTGATTGGTTGGTTTGTTTGATGCTTTGTTAGTTCAGCTGATTGATGGACTGACTGGTTCGTTGGTTGCTTGTTTTGTGGATTAATGGATTAGTTAGTTAGCTGATTGATTGATAGGTTGATTGTATGTTTTCTTTTTGTTTCCTTGAACTATTTGTATCAGGTAATCTAATGATTGGTTGAGTTTACTTTTGGCCGTGTGTTTTCTAGCGGACCAGACTCCAACTCCTACCAAGTTCCTACGAAACTGCGAGGAGATCGGTCTCTTTCATGAACTTTCGAAAAATCCGTTTGAGGAGGCGTTTAAGAAGGCTTTCGCTGAAGGAAAAGTCCATGACCTGCATGAGGTATGTCGGAAAGATGTATGTGATGAACTGAGGTGCATTGATCACTTAGTGATAGCATTCTTCTTTTGACAGTACTCCCAACAGGCGTGATACCAAGGTTTACCTTGACTTATAGGTAACAGCCTTATCTGATAGAGGTTTACCTTATCATGCTTTGCCTAGCCTTGTATTGTGTACCACTGTTTCATGTTAGAATACATGTTACCTTAACCTGCTGGACTAATGTAATACCTTATGCCTCATGCCTTACCTTATACCTTAGAGACCACTACTTTACACTCAGGACCATTGCAATGGCTTATACCTTACCTTATGGTCCTGAAGCTAAAGTAATGCTATACCATATACCATACCTTATTGTTTATCTTAAAGACCACTACCTTAAAAACTATGTAAAAGGATGTGATGTCTACATATGTATACACCTTAGAGATCAGTGTCTTCTGGGCCATTACCATACCACATATGTTAAGACCATTTGCCTTTCTGTCTGGACCATTTTAAACCGTATACTTTACCTATCTTATATTTTGCAGACCATTACCTTACCTTCTGTACCATTTTCTTATATCTTTTACTGACTCCTAATACTATATATCTTATACCTTACAGACATTATACCAATATATTTTATCATATATTTTATCCCATAAATAAGTTTACCTTAAAGGAATTTTCCTTACCATGCAGACCATAATCATTACCTTATCTTTTAGACCGTCATCTTACCTTTGGGACCATTGTTATACCATAGAGAAAATTTCTAACCTGATGGACCAAAATCATTACCTTACCTTTCTACCACACATTAACTGCTGTTTTTTTGCTGTTTGCAGTCAAGTCCTTTTCCTGGGCCTCTGTGCGACACTGAGGCCGTTCTAAACACTCCAAATCCTGGACTGTTGCTGGTAAGACAGGCTCATTTTTTGGTGTGTTTTTATATACTTTTTGCTTTCTGAAGAATATCCGATCCCTCTGGAACATTAAATTAGTATAGGACCCTAAAAGTATTTGGAACTAACTGCCTTCATTGCTAATGAGGTCTGCACATGTGCCTCTGAATGCTGTGTGCAAACTGAAAGGTGCTGAAACAGACGAGTTGTTGCTTGTGGATCACTGGAAACAGTGGTCAGACAACAAGCGATCCAGTTCAGAAATAAACTCAAACACCTGTTATGTTCGTTGGTCCCAATGTCTCCGATGCAACTGGAAGAAAGCTGTGCGATGGAGGGAGATTTGAATTATTTATTTATTTATTTTCATATATTTATGTACTAATACATGTATGGATGGAGACACTAGCAAGCCGACTAAATGCTCTTTTCTACACTGCCATACTATACTATGTCTCCATTCCATCCTTTACCATACCATTCTGTATCTTACCACTCCATATCTTGCCATACCATTCAGCATTTTAAAAATTCCATGCTGTTCCTTACCATTCCTTACCTTACCAATATCATACCAGAAGTTACCATTCCATACCTTATCATACCATGACTTAACCACTTTGCTATACTTCAGTTCAACTGCTTACCACACCTCATCTTAGTTTACTTTTCTCTTAGATGAAAGATCAGGTTGATATATAAGCATGTCCTCATATTGTAATATCTTGCCTAATTGAACCTTTCCTCACCTTGCCTTATATCAGTTTGCCTCACCTTGCATACCTTGCTTACTTTACCTTACCTCACAATGTCTTACCTTGCCTTACCTTATCTTAACTTACCATTATAATATTACAGTTGTGTTGCTGCCAGGATGATGAGACCCATCGACGGGAGAAGCTCTCTTCTGTTAAGCCAATTGTGACGTCGGCATTGGCCGTCGACAACTACATTCCTTTGCCCGGACCGAACCCTGAGGATGGCTCTACAGTGAAAGAAGAGTTGCACACAGTAGCTTCGGGGAGCAAGGTACAAATATAGAGGTTTTTACTAACTTTAGTTTAGTTGTTAGCCTGCTGGACAGGCAAACTAGAGGTGTGGAGTTCAGGTCCCACCAAGGGCACGAAGATGTTTAGAGATTTCTGCTCCAACTGAGCTAACTAAAACAGTACAGTTACCATGCGTTGTCGTTCGGAAGATGAGGCAGTGAACAAGAGTGCTGACCACTGCCCTTCTAGGCCAAGGTTTGTGAAGGCGCTGGCGCTTTTTACCTAATGGGGTTAGCTCGGAGGACTACTGCTAGACTTCATGTTGAAGTGTGTGTGGAATCCAGCTGATTACAATTTTGACTGTGCTTTCACTGGAAGTGATGATCGGTCGATGCCTTGTGCATTGTGATATGTCATTCTTGATTAGGGTAGATTAAATTCACTCTGTCATCTTCCACAGATTCATCCATTCATCTTAACCTAATTAAATGATGGATCTGCTGTTGTCCTTACTGTACCATTTTCTATTTCCTTTTGTACAATTTTCAACGTCTTTACTGAAGGGTGGACCCAGGGGCCCTCTCCAACCATGGCCTTCACATTAAACTGATGCTGAGAGGCCACAACAAGTGCGGCCCCTGGAGTCACCTTTATCCTTACTGTGTCATCCATTTTCCATATTCTTTTACAGCAGTCAAGAACACCATTACTTGGTACAACCGGTGTGATACCTCCTTTCGGAAAACCACTCCAGCGGTGGAAGTCCAGCTCTGCGTCGGGCCTTCTGAAGTCCGTGTCACATGAACTGTCGACACATGACGAAGACCTGGACTCGCCACTCGACCGTGACTCGAGCCAGGACTCGATGGTTCTTGGAGTTTCCTCTGCTTCTAGTCTGACTACATCGACTTCTGTTCTCAACTCTGTGCTGACGTCGGCAAATACGATGCTGTAAGCACATAATTTAGTAAAATGGGAAGAAACAAGTAGGTAAAGTAAGTAAATAAGTAAGAAAGTAAGTAGGTAAGTAAATGCTTAAGAAAATATTTCTTTGACCTTGTTGGTCATTATTTGCCTGTCCTGTGATTTTAATTGATTGCTCATCATACATGGAATTTGCTCAATAATTCTTGCTCGTTTGGACTTCTGCTCTAAGCGAGTCTACGTTTCAGAGTTAAAGTAAAAGTAATCATCAGAATTCCAAGGCAACATCTGATCGTCTGGTCTGCAGATTGTCTGTTCTCCTAGTTGGCACCCGGTCTCCTGGTCCTTCTCTGGTCCTTGTTTCCTGGTCCTTCTTTGGTCCTCATTTTTCTGCTTGGTTTCTTCTAGTCCGGAGTCGGGTGGGATCTGTTTCCTCCAAGTTATGATCAAGTCCCCGACTGGGGAAGTCGTTCCAGTTGCTCTCTCAACTTCGGTCGCTGTGGTTACTGGTGCCAGTGAGGCTGTGGACATGGTGGCCTCGACACATGGAACAACTCCAGCATCCAGTGGGAAACCTGCAAAGTCATCGCCGACTGCAACTTTAACCTCGAGTTCGACTTCGATGGGAATTGCAAGCACGACAAAGCAGGTAAGATTTGATCTAATCTTGCATAGCTTTATTGATCTGGGGTAGAATAGCATGCATTATTCTAGTATCAAGACTTGATGAGCATAAGAAGATTAATTAAGATCAGTTTTCATAGAGTCCATTAATAAAGAATCCTGCCCTGACATCCAGAGTCGTGTCACTTGCATAAGTCTGCCCTGTGTCCTCTGTGCCACTTGGCCAATCTTCAAGACTTCAGCTAAGACTTCACGAGGTTAACTGTTGTGCCAGGGTTGCTGAACACCTCCATCTACCATTCTTGAACACCAAGGGCACCAGCAGACCTGTGATAACAGCAGCATCTATAGGAGACGGCAAACATAATACCAGCTGTCCCCAAAGTGGTTGGTCCTGGCTGGAATGGTAGGGACATCTGCAAGCCTTTAGGAAACTAAGTTCAAATCGTCTCGTACAATGCAGTGCTTGTGAACATGCACAAAAAAGCCAGCTAGCGTGATCAACCAGTGATTTAAACGAGTCTGCTAATTTATCCCTGCTGACATCATCTCTGTTGTGGGATGAAATCCCTAAGGTTTTCATTCCACATTTAATCGATATGCAGACATTGATCTGGGCGTGTCCTAACCATTGTTGCTTTTTGTGATTGTCACGTGCCATGGATTTCTGTCATCTTTTTCTTGCATGTGACATATTCACACCCGTTTGTCTGACCCTTCTTATTATCCAGGCTTGAAACTGTCTTGGATATCCCACGGTGAGGTTGTCACTATTGTCACTGTCTTTGGCTGACTGTTTTTGGGGTTCCTGCTGAGCCTGTCCACTTCCTGTAATGCCCTTTGGTTAATACTTTCCACACTCGGCAGGTATTTCATTACTCAGTGTTTTCCCACCCTTTCACAGTGATGAGGTGCGAGTCGGTCTTTGAAGGGGAAATTAGGATTAGATCGGATAAATTAGGATTACTGGTAAATAAATCAAGATATCAGATTAGCTTAGATAAACCAAGATTAGTGTGACCTTGACCTTTGACCTTTCAGCGTCTTAAGGCTGCAATCAAGCAGAATGTGCAGCAGAGTGTGCTCCAAAACAACATTCAGGTCATGTCAGATGCGGTCGACCTTGTCACGACCCAGCTGCAGCAGGCATCCCCGGGTGGCACATCTCGACCCACGTCCAGACCCGCATCGCTAGTGCCCGCCGCTGTTGCTGAGACTTCGACTCGCCTAGTCAAGCTGTCTTCATCAGAAGTTCAGTTCCAGGATGCTGATACATCCACGCCGTATGTCTTTTCTAGTCTAATTGATCTTGAGTTAATCTAGTTAATTCTACTTAATTAAATCAATTCTAATTTGATGAAATCAATTCTATTCTCATTTATTCATTTTTAATCTAATCAAGCCTAGTCTAATTAAGTGTAATCTCATCTAATCAAATTAAGTATAATGTAATCAATTATAATTTAATCTAGTCTAGTCTAATTAATTCTGACATCATCTAATCTAAAAATTCTCTTCTAAGGCAGTTCCAGTCAGTTGTGATCTAATATTGTCTTATCTAACCTATTATATTCTAATCTAATCTTATCGAGTCTAATCTAGTGTAGTCTAGTCTAATCATTTTCAGTCTAATTTGGTCTGATCTGATCTATTCTAGTCTGATTTTCCTAATTTAACTTTAGCTAATCCTATAGATATCTAATTTTGACTAGCATTTCTTATCTCTGTCTAATCTAATCTGACTTTTTCTAAAATGCTGTAATATTTAATGTCTCACCATAGTCAGCATGTTAACTTACTTGTTAAATTACTTGTTAAATTGCCTGTTTACGTACTGGTCAACTTGCTTGTTAAGTTACCTGTTAATTTACTGTTAGCTTACCTGTTTACTTGTTAATTTACTTGTTTATTTACCAAATGTATTACCTGTTACAGGTAGATTGACTTATTTGTTTATTTATCTGTTTATTTAGTTATTAACTGATCTTAATTTACTCGTTAATTTACCTGTTACAGGAAAAAAGCTCGATTGTCTACAGAAGATGATCCGGATGAACGAAGGAAAAAATTCTTAGAACGAAATCGGTTACTAGTGCATTCTAATTCATTCTGATTTATTCTGATTCCTTCTAATTTATTCTTATTTATTCTAGTCCATTCTAATTTCTTCTAATGTTTTGCATTTTCCAATAATGTGTAATAAGTTTTATTCTAATTTTATTTTATGCTATTTTTTCAAATACTTATTCTGTATTTTTCTAAATTATATTGATATATTTTGTGATTCACTTAGTAACATGATTTAAAATAAGAAGTGAATAAGTTTAAATTTATTAAAAGTAAATAGTGCAGTTACAAAGATTTAGCTAGATGATTTGCAGATAGATTTTCAAGAATTACAAAAATCATGAAATTGCAAATATTTAGAATACATTTTATTTAGAGAATTGATAAATTATCGGAATTTCTATAATCTAATTTGCTAATCTGAATTGATCCATTTTAAAGGAGCAATATATTTATTTATTACATAATGCATGTATTGCATTCTGCATATAAGACATTTAATTTGAAGAAAACAGCGGCCAAGGTCGGTGCTCGTAACAACCTTCTAGGCAAACTTGCCGGCTCAAGCTGGGGAGCCAATGCCCAGACTCTACGTAGTTCAGCACTGGCCCTGTGCTACTCAACAGCTGAGTATTGTGCACCTGTCTGGGCTCGCTCAAGCCACACGCACCTGCTTGACGTGGAGCTGAACACATCAATGCGCATCATCTCCGGCACGCTTCGTCCCACCCCTCTGCCGTGGCTTCCGGTCCTATGTAACATCCCGCCACCACATCTCAGAAGACAGGAGGCGACGGCGAGACTACTCGCTAAAGTCCAACTGAATGACAGTCTCCCGCTGAACGCTGATATCGCACTCCATCCAACTGTGCGTCTACCGTCGAGATGGCCTGTGTGGCTGAACTCACCAGTGGACATGACGGCTAATTCGGTCTGGAGTTCCGAGTGGTCTGCAACTGATGTTGTAAACCATTCCCTCGTGTCCGTGCCATCTGTCTGGCCCCCTGGTTTCAGCCTGCCACGTCGTCTCTGGTCTACTCTGAACCAATTCAGAACTGGTCAGGGCCGCTGTGCGGCGAATCAGGTTCGATGGAAGCAGGCTACCTCCCCTTTCTGCAGCTGTGGAGAAATCCAAACTATGTCCCACATTGTTGATGTCTGTACAATAACTAGTTTCCCGGGCGGTCTATCCGCACTCCACGTTGCTGATGAGGCTGCTGCATGCTGGCTTAGCGCGAACTGCATACGCTAAATAAATAAATAAATTGCAGAATTAATGTTATATCTGGATTTTATTAAATTTATCTAATTTAATTTACTAATATGAACAAACAGTAAAGTTATTTATTCATTTCTAAGGTGGGTGATTAATTTCTAGAGCTGCGGCCGCTAGATGTCGCCAGAAGAAGAAGGTCTGGGTGACAAGTTTGGAGCAGAGAGCGGAAGATTTACAGACAGCCAATGACAGACTAGAGGTTGTACTTTCATCTGTCCGTTCATTGTTCCATTCGTTCATCTCATCATCTACAGTTACATACATCCAGTCCATTCTTCCATCTGTTCCAGTGATTCATCCATCCATCCCAATTATTCATTCCTACGTCCATCCAGTTTTCTATTTGTCTACCTATTCGTACATGCATCCATCTGCATTTTCATCTAGAAAGATATTTTAAGATTTTTATTCCATTTGTTCCTCTGACACACGTAGCTACCAAATGAGCACATGTACTTTGTCAATGGGAAGATCAGGTGGCAAGAAAGAGGACTGGCCACACACCCTTATATGCTGAGGCTAAGAAAATTAAGTCACTAATATTTCATCCTCATTGCTGCCTCTTGGTGTTAGCTGAAAGAACTGCTCATCTTCAGTTCAGTTAAGTAGATAAATGTGATCACAATTATTTCTTTTTAGGCTTTTAGGCTAGTAAAAAACTGTGTTACCTTTACCTTTATCTGTCCGTAAATTGTCTAATTAAAAAGGTGGAAGTTACCCAGTTGCGGAGCGAAGTGGTTCAGTTGCGGGCGATGCTGCTGGCACACAAGGACTGTCCCGTAACCCAGCGACAGAGGGCACTGCAGGGAGGTAGGCAATGGGCTACTTAATTCAGTGACATGCTATTTATGGAATTGTGGCCTAGGCCAAGAAAAAGGACCATTTGTCTTATATTGACCACTAAGCATTTTCCATAAGCTGATACGGTTTGGAAGTCAGTCTAAAAATGTCGGCACTTTTGGTCGAGAATTTATGCACTGTTTGTCACTTTCACTTTCAATTTTGTAAAAATATCAGTTGTCAGGAAACTGCATTTCATATCTTTAATGACAGAAATACAATATTATCTAGTGTGCTTAATATAGTTTACAGCAAAGTACAGTTTGTAGTAAAGTAAGCCAGAAATGCAGCTGCATTCATTAGTTGTAAAAACCAAAATTCATACAACATTCATGATATTATGAAAATTGCACATTCCGGCTATTCTAGGAAGTGACAAATGGTCTGTCCTTTTTTATTTGGTGACAGGCTATTTGATTTCGGTGACATGATAACAGTGCCGTTGGAGTTAAGCGGAAAATGATGCTGGTAATAATGAATTTATTTATAGTAATAGCAAAATAATTACAATAAAATGGAATTAATCATGATAATAATTAAATTAAATGAAAGTATTGGCAATTTTTTTGTAGCCACCCAGACAGAGATGCAGTCAGACGATGTAACAAGCAGCAGTCCGATTGTGATAACGCCGAACGCCGAAGAGATAGCAATGGCTGCACTGAGCACGATGGCGTCACGGAGCCACGTGGCCCGAGGTCCTCCTGTTATCGTGACGGTATCGGAACTTCTCGGTGAACAGCCTTGAAGACGGCATCTGAGGGTTTCACCATTGTTTAACCTTGAGCATTTTGTTTTCTGGCGACCTTGAGGGTGGCGCTTAGAGTTAACCAATTGTGGTGGCATTAGAGGGCACTGTTGTTGTGATATCCTTGAAAGTCAGTCTGTAGGTTCCCCTTTCAAGGTGGTGGTGTTACGGCATTACACAGGTACACTGAAAACTCCTTTTAGCTTGTCGTTGTAACACAATTTTAGACAATTCTTGACACTTGTATGCTGGAACCTCATTATAATATGCTTTGTTACTATTAGTAGTGTCATTATTTTTCAGATATTTTTATTTCAGTAAATTATAAATTTGCCACTACAGCGCAGGTAGCTGGAAAAAGGTAAATTTTCAATTGCTTGCAAAATGAAATAAAAGAATTATTAGGATCCCACAAAGCTGGTGGTAAAGAATTCCATATTTAAATATGGGCAGTTATTTCTGTATAGACTGTGCCCTACATACCAATTTCAGTCACACCGCAGATTGTCTGTACTGCATTGGATGTAATTTGAGTCCCTTTAATGGATTCGGCAGTTTCGAACTTCGAAACTGCCGAATCCATTAAAGGGACCCCAACCCATAGCATATTTAACCTGTGCAAGATCAAAAGGATAGCCTAGCTCATCACTCTGTTGGGGTGCGAACGTCTCCAAAAGGGAGGGAGGGCTCACCCAAATGCGGACGAGGGGAGGGAGGAGTCCAGAGTAGGTCATTTTTTGCAGACATCCTTTATGGGTGGCCCCTTATGATTTCCAAAGCCAATATCATGAGGAGGTTCCAGTCTACTTTTACGTACTTGCTTTAAGTTGAAACCCGTCACTCAGTCCTCGTGTACATTCCTCTGTCCGTGAAGTAAGTATTGATTTCTGTCTTTCTTTATTCATTACACTAATCACTCTTCTTTGTTGCAGGCCATATGCTTGCTGCCCGTTGGTGTTGATCTCACACCTCACTGTGTTTCTTCATTCAGCTCACGCCTGAGCCAATAATATATGCTCAGCTTATGAATATTGAAATAACGCTAATCCCTGGTGCCGTCTAGCCATTCCCAGCTTGACCTTCTTTTGACTCCTGTGCCGTCCATCGTCAATACACGACTTGTCTGACCAGCCGTGTCTTATCCATCCTATATATATGTGTCAGAAAAATCAGTTTCATTTACTTGCTGCATGATGTTTCATGTGCAACCCACTCATCCTTGTATCTCAGCATGGGTGACATTTGATGTGCAAGAACCTTCTGTAGCATCGCTTCTCAGATGCTGCCACTCAGTCCTTGTCTGCACAGCATCCTTGTGTTGCTCATGCACAGTTGTGTGCGTACTTGTATACATAACATTACAGTGTGTTAATACGTTACAGTACATTGTACATTTTGTTATTGATTAAAGAAGTTTTCTTTGTCTGCGTGGGATCTTTGGACAATCCCATGGACTTGACGCAGCACTGTTGAATAAGCCGGTGCCCTGCGCTTAGCTCTTAAGTAGCGCTTGAGAAATTTCAAGTTTATGATTACGATTACCCTGAGTAGATTCATGGCACTACATGGATTTCACTGATTGTGTTGAGTTACATTATGTTACCGGTTTCCTTTTGTGAGGAGTTTGAGAGAATATTAAATTAAAATTTTTGATAGACTGTTTAATGAATTTGACTTTCAGAAAGCTGTGTTTTGGTGACAGTTTTGTATGTTCTGTTCTGGATGAATGTGATAGTGAAAAGGCGATTGAAAGAGACCAGTTACGTACGTTTGGAGAGTATTCTGGATAGGAAAAGATGGAGATCAGTCTTTAGCTGGTAAAAGATTTTGGCCAAGGACTGCACCTTCTAGGAGCTGCTATGAAGGAGTTTTGTGAGTTTGTGACTTACCTTTCCTTTCATTAAGGTAGCTGTTTCTTATTTCCAAAATTAAGTTCTTTATTTGTGTTGTGTATATTTTTGCACCTGTAAAAAATTTAAAATTTATTCTAGGAAATATTTGTCCTTTTGATAGTTTCGTGCGGCAGGGTTGGCCGACTATGAAATGCTTTCTTGCTCTGTATTGAAGAGTTTATAGGTTGAAGTCACCATTAGTTAGTCATTGAATGTATGCATATTTAAACTGGCTAATATAAATAAACATTAGTATGAATTTAGCGATACATTTATAAGACTTGTGTAGCAGGTTGGCTGATGTTATCAAATGCTTGCTTTGCATCAAAGAGTTTGTTGGGTGGAGTCAAGTCTTCTTTAAGTCAGTCATTGTCCATATAATCTGGCTACTAATAAAACTGTAATTTTTTTGTAACTGTGCATTATTTATATAGCACCGTCTAAGAACTTTGTGAAGACACTGTTATGTCATTGTGTTAGGACCTTGAGCAAGTGACAATTTCTTAGTACCATTGATTGGTGATTTGTGCATTAGAAGTGTAATAAATTGTGTGGTCACGCTGTGTAGCACAGCATGAATGCACAGTTTATTGCACTTTACCCTCCTGACCTCAGAACACAAAACCGTGTTTCAAACCCTGTAATCTTTGAGCCATACATGTGAACACTACTGTTGAAAGAGAGATGTATTGAATGAATGTTTACTTTACTTAATGTTAACCTAATCTTAATGCAGTTCAAATTGATCAGTGACTAATGTCTACAGTTTCACCTCTGAGTGATCATTGATTGGTGCCTATTGAACTATGACAATGGCATTACAGAAGTCATCAGATTAGGTGTAATGCAGTCAGCCCTTGCTAATTATCTCTTTTTGAACAGTTTTCTTTTCTTTTGAACAGTTTTCTTTTCTTTTGAACAGTTTTCTTTTCTTTTGAACAGTTTTCTTTTCTTTTGAACAGTTTTCTTTTCTTTTGAACAGTTTTCTTTTCTTTTGAACAGTTTTCTTTTCTTTTGAACAGTTTTCTTTTCTTTTGAACAGTTTTCTTTTCTTTTGAACAGTTTTCTTTTCTTTTGAACAGTTTTCTTTTCTTTTGAACAGTTTTCTTTTCTTTAAATGATACTGTTAAAGATTTGCCTAAAACATTGTACGTTCTTGTGCACTGTAGTGCTTTCTGACAGGTAATTCTGATTATGGCAGACATGGTAGCCACATAATTTGTCTGTGTTTTAAGCTGCACTAATGTCTGTATCATTGTGTGTATATAGATGGTGCACGAGTGTATGTATATAGGTCGGTGTGTTTGCGATTTAAGGCAGTTATCGGTTTTGTGAATAATTTATTTGTACAAGTTGTTCACCCGTTATGTTAAGTAATAAAGTACGCAGGTGCGCGTTTCCATGGAGATGGTCATTGTCTAGGAACGTATGCCAGCATGTCGGAATCTACAAGTTTACACGTAAAAGTAATTTAATGTCTGAAACAGCAGACACTAATGTAGCCCGAACACTTATGGATAAAACTGTCTTATAAGAAAGCACAGTTATTGTCGCCAATGGCCAAACAGTTGTCGCTCAACTAAACCCCCTTAGGCAGCCATGGGTATGAAACGTTAGCGACTTTGTTTTCCTAGCCTTGGCATAAGAGGGGGATTGCCAGTTCTGTCCCTCGCCGTGTGATCTGCCCACCAACAGTGTACGGTCGATGTACTCGTACAGCCGAGTTCACTAATGGGCGCTTGTCCGTGATCTTTCCGTCGAGGCGGAGTATTGAACCCTGACCCCTGGGTTGACAGTCCAGCACGCTAACCACTAGACTGTTGCACACCCCGCTTCGTAACGTTCAGTCGGAAACATCGTCAGATTCAGAATTGGGGGCTGCCTCTTCCGTCTGCCCTCTCGTACTTGTTATGGCGACGTCGGAATTCGTTTGCGCATCAACTTCCCTGCTCACATTTCCTCGTTGCAGTTCGACAGGAAAGCGGAATTATTTCCGGTGAGTTGCAAAGTCTGCCATTGTCGTCTGTTTCGTACAACGTTCTCCACCATCCTTTCGAACTCCTTGTTCAATGTCACCAGGGACTAGAAACAAATCAAGTATTTAAGCTTCGCGTCTTACGCATTCTACGCGGAAGTAAGTGCCATCACACGATGGCAGTTTTTGCATAATTTAAATGTCGTCGGCTTTTTTTCAGGAAATGGCAATAAAAATAATGACTAAGTACAGCAAACTACAAGAAAATCGGTCACAATTTCGCATTATCTTCGTGAATCGTACTGTCGGAATTCGACCCGGCTTCTCCAAAGGATTATGATTTTAGATTGCGATTTTGACTAGAAGCGACAGTCGACTGATGCCTTGAGCATTAAGATAACGGCGCTGTAGAAGTCTTTAGATTAAATTTGATTAGACTTAACGCAAAAACAAAGAATTAAAATTAATTCAAGACGCCTCAGATGACAACAGAAACGGGAGTGGAAAGTTATGCATTTCCACTATCGTTAAATGAAATTGCTAAAGTTCTGAAGAAACGTGATCCTTATTGTGCCGGGCTAGAAACTCGCAGATCAAAATTTTTGTGGAAAACCATGTCACAGTTGACAACTTATTTTTACCTATTTCCTGCCACTGGCAAACCGACCTGTAAATATTCAGTATCATTAAATTGTGTAAAGGTATTACACGTGGTGTAAGCGCTTTACATATTAATCGTAATCGTAAGCTCGCTTTACATATTAATCGTAATCGTAAGATCGAAAGTTCTAAAGCGCCACCCAAAAGCTAAGCGCAGGGCACCAGCTTATTCACGAGCGCTGCCTCAAGTCCGTGGGATTGTTCAAAGATGGCATGTCAAGAGCCAAGTCCGGTTGCCAGGAGACCAGAGAGAGAAGGGGAAAGGAGCTGTTAGGGTGGATTGTTTATGTAAAGGTATTACACATGCCGTAAACGCATTACACCTCTGTAAACGTATATAGGGCCTATATGGTGTAAACGTATTACACATGGCGTACACGTATTAGGCATAATATAAACGTATTCTGCTCGGTGTAAACGTATTATAGCCAAGTTCTTACTCGATAGAGTGGAAGGCAGATTCCATCAATCCATTCCAACTGGAGACTTGGAAGTTCATCCCTTCTTTCTCGATCCATGATTGCCTGTGCACAAGATATTGCTTTATTATTATTTTAAAATCGAGAGGATTACATCCAAAGGGTAAGATGAAAAATTCATGTTTGAGAGACTTGTCGCATCTGAGATGGCTAGTCTTCGCTTACATCTGGCTTAATGAAAGTGCCGTGCAAAGCAATTGCGTTGAAGCGCTGGACAGCAATAGAAAGTCGTTGAAACAAATCTCCCGACTTTGGGTTAAGTAGTGATCAAGTCTTTTGATAAGGCTGAAGCCTTACTGGTTTATAGGGCCAAGAGTTTCGAAGTTTTTAAAGTTGTTTTTACCCGAGGTGCATATGATCCCTCAGGGTTACTTAAAAAATGGGGAAGCGTTATTCTGGGAAGGCTAATCTTCGCTAATTATTATTATTTATTTATAACAAAAATTGTAACGCGTACAAAGTCACAAAGGAATGTAAATCTGTAATGCAGTGTATTTATTCGTACAGCTATAGGCCTTTATGTAGCGCTCCCGCGGCTTATGAGGTGCTAAATGGCGAAGGCTGCAGTAGGCCTACTTACACATGAAATGCAGTGTGGGCTTGAAATTTGCCCGGCTCACTTGAAACTGGGCTAGATTTAGTTTCCTTAACCTACCTCTGCTTAGATTCTTCGGTGTAGCCCACCTGCGGCTAGACATATGCTAAATTAGCCTAGTTATAGCTAAATATAGCCTAAAATTAACTTCCTTATGGCTGAGTATAGCCTATAGTTAGTATAACTTTCAGTAACCATGTTTGTAATTTGATCATCTAAGGCAGAGAGTATTTAATCAGCTTACTTACTGCTGGCTATGACATAAAGTTATTCGAACTTTGGATATTAGTCTAAATAATATCAAATGCCTAAAATTAGCCTATCTACTTCCAAACATAGGTTAATATTAGCCTGCCTATGGCTAAATATGACATATAATGAGTACCGGTGGCTGGATGTTGAGCATAGCCTTTTCCTTGTCTCCCTGGTCGAAGAACTCCATGACAACCAGGTCGGCGACGCGCATCTGCGTTGCCCATGGTTTCGTGATGGCGCCAATATCGCACGTTGTCATGAGAACGCTCCGCAGCAACTCTCTCTGGCTGCCGTCGCTCCAGTCCGCCTCCCCCGACTCGACGAGCGGAATGAAACGCTTGCGCACCCTGACAACGACCACGAGCGACATCTGGCGTTTAGGATTGCGAACCGATTCTTCGCATTACGCCGTTAAAATTCGGATCCGTATTATTACTGTTTTTGTTGTTGTTATTATTTTTTACCCGAGGTACATATAATCCATGAGGATTTTAAAAAACTCTCCGGGGAACGAAATATTCTGGGACGGCTAGAAATCGTCAAGATCTGGCAAAGTACCGTGTAAGGCAATAGCGTCGAAGCGTTGAATTGTGATAGCAATGCGCTGGAAAAGATTATGATTATGATTATTATTATTACTATTATTATTATTATTATTATTACTACTACTACTACTACTACTACTGCTGCTACTACTACTATTATTATTATTACACGAGGTACATATGATCTCTGACGAATAGCAAACAGGTCTAAATATTCAATAGGCCCCTAACAATGAAAAGCAACTTCTGATTATTGTAAGCGTGAGATTTCCAATGATGATTTCAGCATGTTTTAAGGGCGTTTGTGTTGGAAATTCGCTTCTTCCCTTCCTCCTCCACCTCTGCTCTTCATTTCTTCCTCTTCTTCCATTTCTTCTTCATACTTCTCCTATTCTCTCCTCCTCTTTTTCTTCTCTGCTTTTCTCTTCCGCCACCTCCGAGTTGTACTCCTCCTCTTCCTTCTTCTCCTTATCTTTCTCCTCTCAATAGGAGGTCTACTTTATTCTCCTAAATGAACTTTGTAACACCAGCATAAGCAGGGCTTTTGTGAAGTAATCAAAAGGCGCTATATTAAGTGTATAACTAACTAACTAAACTAACTAACTAACTAACTACTCACTGCATATGGAGAGAGAGGTCGGTGGCAAGGATGGCAAGTTTGAGGAAATGCATCACTTGACCATAGTCTTCAGACGACAGGTTGCCGAAGATGTTGTGTTTCTGGCACAACAAACCACAATTAACATCTTAGACCAACTATAAACAGTTATAAACAGCAATATCAACAGCATAGACTCATAGATAAGGCTAGTTATCTAGGAGTCTATGAGAAACAGCTATAAACAGTTAAACTGCTACGCTTAAACAGTTATAAACAGTTTCAAACAGTTATATAAGTGTTTATAAACAGACAAAACTATAATAAGCAGAGACAACTACTGTATAGACATTTTCTTTATTCGTTAATTAATTAATTAATTCATTCATTCATTCATTCATTCACTGGCTTACACCGCTGTTGAGTATCATGACGGCGTGGTTGAAGTGATGATGTTCGAGGGTTGCCTGTGTTCCATAGAGTTGCGACAGGGCCGAGGAACTTCTGCAAATGACGCAGCAAAAGTACTTCAGGTCAGGTCAGGTCAAGTTAAGTACAGTAAGGTGGTAGGGTAATATTAGACCAAGTAACTTCTCAATTTTATATTAACTAGGGTTAAGTAATGTTAAATAAGGCTAAATAACGTGGGAAAGGGTATATTCAGGTCAGCCAGGCCAGGTCAAATAAGGCTAAGTAGGGTCTAGTCAGCTGCTAGACCGGAGTCAGTCAACGGAATTTTGGGACATGTCTTTCCACTAATTCGCAGTTTGTAACATATAAATATTCGAATTTCTCACTATTTACGACGTCTGTTATTTTATGGTTTGTGCGCCGACAGATTAATTTTATTTTACAGTTGTAAAAAATTGTTTAAAAATCGGATTTGTGAACTTTGGCCATAATTCTGTACACAGTGTGTTTACGCAACCGGTCGGGAGATTCACCCAGTGAGCCTCACTCCATTCTCTAGGATTGTAATAAAAACATTCAGGTCCAGACTAACACATCTGGCACTCTTTAGGTTTCCTTATGTTGGTGAGTCGTCCACCAGTTGAAGTCCTCGCTCTTCCTTGCGTTTGTCTTATCTTCGTAGAGCTCAATGTTGTGTTTGTTTCATGTCAATCGTGGTTCCATCGGTAAGCTTTCAGACAGCTGGCCTCATTCTACTGATTACGTTTGCCTGCTGTCTTTATTTTGTCTCAGAATCTCATGTTAGTCAGCCATCGATGAGCTGTTACCATTTTCAACTTTTCAACACTTCTAGTGATGCCTTTTCCTTCTACGGAATTCTCTCATCCCGACATTCCTCTTTTACGGATCCTATCCTGATTCCCCTTCTTCCTTTTATCCCTCTTTCATTTCCAATCCAAAACATCACCCACCGTAGCTACCACGCTGTCTCTCTGCCTGACTCTTAGATCCTCACCAGGAACCGAACACTGCCTATCGATTTTGTTTTGACTGTAGAAATCTCTGGATTACGATACGATTACGATTATGACTGCTGTTCCCTGCCAAACTGATTACCTCTCACGACAAGATTGTTTTGCACTGTCAAAAGTCTCGCCAATCGCATAAAGACTCAGTGAAATATCAACACTAATCCTCCTTCTAATACTTCTTCGCTGATGATGTTGAACCTAGCCCCGGTCCATCACTGCTAAAAACATTAAACTGTTGTCATCTCCATATTACCTCTATCCATTCTATACTGATCAACAACATGACATTCCGGTACTTAATGAAAAAACGCTACGTCCTGACGACACACAGTCCTTCCTTTTCAATACGATGATGAATTCTCTGCCCGAAGGCAGGTCCATTGGCTTCATGCCACCCGGGGATGAGATGAGTGAGGTGGTTTCCCGTTGCTTTCCTCAAAGACAGTTGTGGGTGAGCAACTTGTCCAAGGTCGCCACACAGTGGCTCGAGGCAGATTCGAACCCGCCACCCTCCGGTTACAAGGCACAGAACATAACGCTACACCACCGCGTCCCACATAATAACTGATATAATGGAAATGGTGGGGGTTAGCTTTCCTCTACAAATCCCTCTTGCCTTTGTCTCGATCTGTCCTTCCAAATACACACCCAAACGTCCTTTGAGGTTATGATGGTTGCTCTGAAGTCGGGTAACAAAAGCATGACATTTTGAAATTTGTATCGCCCTTCATCACTTTTATTAAATATTTTTCACCGAATTTCGGGCACTTTTGGAGGCCTTAATTTCACTCCGACCTAGATAAAGTGTGGCAAACAATGTAATGCCAAGATATGGTGAGGTAAGGCCAGGTAATCCCAAGATATGGTGAGGTAAGGCCAGGTAATGCCAAGATATGGTGAGGTAAGGCCAGGTAATGCCAAGATATGGTGAGGTAAGGCCAGGTAATGCCAAGATATGGTGAGGTAAGGCCAGGTAATGCCAAGATATGGCGAGCTAAGGCCAGGTAATGCCAAGATATGGTGAGGTAAGGCCAGGTAATGCCAAGATATGGCGAGGTAAGGCCAGGTAATGCCAAAATATGGTGAGGTAAAGCCAGGTAATGCCAAGATTTGGTGAGGTAAGGCCAGGTAATGCCAAGATATGGTGAGGTAAGGCCAGGTAATGCCAAAATATGGTGAGGTAAAGCCAGGTATGCCAAGATATGGTGAGGTAAGGCCAGGTAATGCCAAGATATGGTGAGGTAAGGCCAGGTAATGCCAAGATATGGTGAGGTAAGGCCAGGTAATGCCAAGATATGGTGAGGTAAGGCCAGGTAATGCCAAGATATGGTGAGGTAAGGCCAGGTAATGCCAAGATATGGTGAGGTAAGGCCAGGTAATGCCAAGATATGGTAAGATAAGGCCAGGTCTTGACAAGCGTCGCCTTACCGCACCTCACCCTACTCTACCCCTCGGGAGATGGCATTTGCACTGATCTGTAACGTTTGACCATGATCAGAGATCGAAAAGGATCGAAGTGGATCGAAGACTGACTTCTGCTGGAAGGCGTTGTTCGTTCCACGATGATCGAGATCATGACATAGACAGGCAACGATCAGCGCCAAACACTCGAGATCCGACAGATGGCGCCTCACTCCACACGTCTACTCAGACAAACAATGTAACACAAACTCATGCTAAATCGTAATTGTAAGTGCACATTTATTTAGCGCCTCTTCGACATCCATTATTCATTTATTCATTCATTCATCTCGTTTACTGATCCCAATTCAAAAAACGAAAAATGTTACAAGCATATACAAGTGACAGGTATGCAAAGGCACACCCAGAAGGAACAGAAGTTCCGCTTACTTAGGGTCAGCTGTTACTTAGTAGCAGCGAGGTGGCTATTAGTATAGCTGTAAACAACGTATCCTTTGTTAGTTACTGATTTTGTGTTATTACAAAGAACAAAGTGAAAAAGATAGAACTCTTCAGAGATGCTTCCGATCTCATAACACAAAACCATGATCTAAACGAATAATCTTTAACCGCTGACGAAATAAAGGCAGAGAAAGAACGAGGAAGCAGCTGAAGCTCAGATCGAAGGCTGCCTAACAGCCTGCTTCTGAATCAGGGGTCGACAAAGGCGTAGATGCCCTGCTTCAGTGTGGAAGTACGAGGCCGGGAAACAACCAGATCGTAATCGTAATCGTAAACTCGAGATTTCTAAAGCGCCCAACGAAAGCTAAGTCGCGAGAACCAGCTTATTCACAGACGAAACAAAAACAAAATCTGACGTCACGATAAGCCTCGGTCTGGCAAAACCGGAAATGGATAAACGGAACGAGGAGGTGGAAAAGGAGGAGAATGATGGGGAGAATGATAACAACAGTTTACTGGGATCAAAAATCTGTCAAAACAAAATCGATGCAGGCGGGTCAGAAACGGTTCCAGGTCAAGATCCAAGAGGCAGGCAGGCAGGCAGGCAGGCAGGCAGGCAGGCAGGCAGGCAGGCAGGCAGGCAGGCAGGCAGGCAGGCAGGCAGGCAGGCAGGCAGGCAGGCAGGCAGGCAGGCAGGCAGGCAGGCAGGCAGGCAGGCAGGCAGGCAGGCAGGCAGGCAGGCAGGCAGGCAGGCAGGCAGGCAGGCAGGCGGCTACAGTAGGGGGGAGTGGAATTGGAGCGACAAGACAGATAATGGGAAAAACAGGAATCAGGATAGGATCTGTAATAGTGTTTTTACATGAGTGAAAAAGCTACGTTGCAGAGCAAAAAATACACGCCCACGTAGTGCATGTGATCCTAATTAGTGTCGTACGGTGTAACTAGACGACCATCTTCCGCTGGAAACTCTTCTGAAAAAACTCTAGACGCCACACATGGCTCAAGAAGCATCTTATGTTGTTCCAAAATGCATTACATTAATGTTCGGAAACACACATACGTAGATTAATACACATACGTATCTCTTTCATTCATTACTTCGCTAACTCATTCACTCGCTCGCTCGCTCCCTACCTCACTCACTCACACTCACACTCACTCACTCACACTCACTCAAACTCACTCACTCACTCATCCTGTCACTTGCTGTCACTCAATCATTAATTCTCCCATTAAACCATTACTGTCTTCATTAATTCACTAATTCACTTAGCTTGGGTGACGGCCTTGCAAAAGCGCCGCGTACATAATGACCGAAAAATTCTTTTATTTTACACGAGTTGCCAGAGCAACTAAAGTAACCGCGATAGCTGTTGAATAGCAGTTGGACGCAAAATCCTCACGCGCTTTGAAATCACGCTGCGTTGTACGTATGTAAGTACGCATGCATTCATGTATGTATGTATAGATGTATGTATGTATGTATGTACGCATGTATGCATGCATTCATGTATGTATGTATAGATGTATGTATGTATGTATGTACGCATGTATGCATGCATGAATGTACACACGTATGTATGTCTGGCTATTTATAGCGCCTTTAAGAAAGGCGATATATATCCAGCCGATAAAGTCTATTCTGATCATATCTTATCAGGTCTAACATGATCTGAATTGATCATCTAATCTAATAACTTAAACTCTAAACCAATCTAATCAAATCCATGAAATCAAATCTAACCTAATCTAATCCAATCCATCGAATCTAATCTGATCTTATTTAATCCATTTAAATCTGATCTAGTCTAATTTAACCGATCTAATCCATTTCACCTGACATAAAAACAGATCTGATGGGATCTGACCAATCTGGAAAACATAATTAAAGCGCAAATGACCTGGTAAAAAACCTGCAAAACATCATTAGAGCCGGGCATTTTCGACGCGTGAAAGGCTTCTTATCCATTTGCCGCAGCGAAGCCGTCCATGCCCCAAGCAACAAAGCGAGCATTGAACTTAAACCTGCTTTCTGGTACAAGACAAAAATGCCAGAATCATGTACATCCGGAGGGCAGTGACGTCACGATGAGCCTCGATCTGGCAAAACCGGAAATGAATAAACGGAACGAGGAGGTGGTAAAGGAGCAGAACGTGGGGAGAATGATAACAGTTTACTGGGATCAAATTCGTCGTCGTCGTCGTCAGCATCATTCTTTGCACCGTATGATCCTGCATCTTTTCGGTAGTTTTTATAGATGCAAGCGTGTTTAACTTCGTCATCATCACCACCATCGACACCATCACCACAACCACCATCATCATCACGATCATTATCATCATCAGAAGAAATTGAGGAGGAGGAGGAGGAGGAGGAGGAGGAGGAGGAGGAAGAGGATGAGCAGAAGTACGAGGATGAAGAAGAACAAGAAGAAGAAGAACAGGAAAAGAGGAGGAAGAGGAAGCAGAAGAATAGGAGGATAAAGAAAGGAGGAAAAGAATGATAAAGAGAAAGAGGATGAGGTAAAAGAAAGGAGGATAAAACGGAAGAGGAGGAGGAGGAGAAAGAAGGAAAATAAAGAGAAGGTGGGAAAGGAGGAGAAGGAGGAGAAGGAGGAAAAACGATTTACCCCAAGAACAGTGAACATGAACTGAGAGACGTTGAACGCGTGGCGCCAGTTGTGATAAGCGACGTCGCGATAGTTTTTCCTCACCGTCAGCAGCCAACGAATCAGCGTCTGAACGAAAACCATCATCATAATCATCATCACCATCTTATTCACCGTCATCATCATCATCATCATCATCATCATCATCATCATCATTAGCATTGATGTAATCTAAAATACATAAATAAATATATGTGTACCTCGTAGTCGATTTTGAATTTCTTAATGAGTCCCATTTCGTGGAAGATTCGAACGGCAGCCAATATCATCTGGTCGTTGTCCAGAGAGAAATCGTTGAATTCCGGGCTATCAATGTGCCACTCCACCGCTGATGGCACTTCCATGTTCTTTAAAAAATTTACAAATCCACCGAAAGATAGATAGTCGGGTTCAATTTAACTTCTCTCCTAACCTCGGTTCGTTCATCCATCCACTCATCCATTCATCCATGTACCCACTCTTTAGTTCATTCATCCATCCATCCATCCATCCATCCATCCATTCATCCATCCATTCATCCATCCATCCATCCATCCATCCATTCATCCATCCATTCATCCATCAATCCGTCCTTCCGTCCTTCCGTCTGCCCATACATCCATACATTCTTCCCGTCATGAAAACACCAAAAATTGCCATTCGAAATACGCTTTCTATCGTTGTATAGTAGCTGTGAACGTAATATTGCGTCGCTTAGTCAGCACGTCTTAAGCGAGCTTTTGTATAGGAAATTTTCATGAGGCATCGGGTTACTGATCCGTTTGTGCTTCTTCTGTCTTGTGTTTATCTAGATTTTTGTTTTCCAAGAATTAGCCGATGTCCTACCCATTACCACACTGTCAACTTCCCATTGTCTGTTCTCCTTCATCCCTTCATCATTCCTTCGCATCTGGTCATAATGTCCTCTACTTCATCCAACCGGAGGTTACGTGCTCCCGCTTGCACAACAATTGTAGGCCCCCTATCGTCTAATTCATTTTACTTAATTTCCCGATGCAATTACTCAATTCGTGCTCCTCGCTTACTTTATGTGCCTTAATTTACGGTGGTTGCAGTTGCTTCCAGACATTAAGAATCATTAAGTTTCTTAACTGCGTTAAATCGAAGATCCTTGCTTATTAAATGTTCCTTCTTTTCAATTGTTCCAGAGGCGGCCATTTATTGGGCGCGTTGCAAAATTAAGTTCCGATTTGTCGCTATACCAGCGCCCTACAGTGTCTGGCTGTTTTATACCCGAACTGTGAGTTCTGTACTTACCTTGAAAACGAGTACTTGATCTGGCGAGACAGTAGCGTGGTAGGATATAACCTGGGTTTAAAATGTAACAAAATCTTATTAAATGAGGAAAATACTTTAAGTCATTGTCTTTAATGTAAATTGATTTTCGCAATACAGGTTGTTTATTACCTACGAATTTAAATAGAATCTTCTAAGAAATTCAAATGGTCTTGAATGTAAATGTTCTTTTACCTCCAGTGCCACGGCCTGTTTTGCCGCAGCTAGAGCTTTCTCGTCATAAGCCAAGCAGTTGTTAATCCCTAGGCCACAGAATATTGTGAATGCCTAAAAAAGCAATCAATCAATAAACCAATCGATCAATCCATCGGTCAGTCAGCCAAACAAGAAAAACATAATATTCATAAAGACTACTAGAATTATAATCGTATTGTAATCTCCAGTGTTTGTGGTTATGGTCGACGTCGTCGGCGTCATGGTAATGGTGGTGGTAATGGTGATGATGGTGTTGTGATCGGTGGTCATGGGGTTGCTGGCTCTGATATAATATTGATGATGGTCATCATCGTCTTCATCGTCGTAGTCATTATCATCGGCATTATCAATGTAATAAAATACCGTACTTCAAAGAGCCTTTCATCATTTTCGTCGAACGGTTTGCCATCGAGTCGGTTAATCAGCTGAGCTGCTCCTATGGCGAGACAAAAAACTCAGGTAATAGAAACTGCTCAGGTGAAACAATAATTACTGCTATTTCTTCATTCATTAAGCGCCACTATCTAATGACTAATCATCAATCGATGGCGCTGAGCAATTGTGAGTTAAGGACTTGCTCGAGGTCGCTACCCAGTAACAGTCGGATGAGACGCTCTCCGCGTTACAAAGACAAAAGGCATAAGTAAAACAAAAGGCCTTGGTAAGACGAGAATGCTCTGGTAAAAGAGAAGTGCTAAAGGTAAGACAAAGGCCTAGATGACAGAAAAAAGGCACAAGTAAGACAAAAGACTCAGGTAAGTCAAGAGGTACAGGTAAGGCAAAAGGCTTTGCATGACACTGTCATATCTTGGATTAAGTCATACCATTCCTCTCGTTTTCTCATCCAGTGATGCTGGATGCTTTTCTAATTCTCATCCTCTCTCCTGTTGTGTTCCTCAGGTAGGACAAAAGGCACAGTTAAGATAAAGAACAATATGACATGCTCGGGTAAGATAAAAAAAGGCCCAATGATTCAGGTAGGAAAAAAGAACAGATAGAAAGGTAGAAGGAATAGGTGAAACAAAAGACTAAAGTAAGACAAAACCACAGGTAAGACAAAAGCACAGGTAAGACAAAGGCACAGGTAAGACAAAAGCACAGGTAAGACCAAAGCACAGGTAAGACAAAAGCATGGTCAGGGCTCAGGTGAGACAAAGACCGAGGCAAGACAAAGACATAAGGCGAAATTGTTGTATGTGGAAGATATCTGCGAAAACAAGACGATGATGAAAACACAGTAACGATGATGATGACGACAACGACGACAATATTAACAACGACGACCGGAATGAAATGCAAGGCAGAAGAGACAGGATTAAACCGGATGGAACTTGAGGGAAAACGCGACAGAACATAATTTATGATAGTATTTACACAATCAGTACTTGCTTTAGAAGTACCAAAAAGCACGCGCCTACTTTAGAAGTACCTTTAAGTAACTGCTAGAGAAACACCGGTAAGTACTTACCAATTGTCTGGAAGGAGCTGTTCCGTATCGGCTTACACAAGACAGACTGGCAGGTATAGCCACCAACACGACCAGACTAAAACATACAAGCACACAAAAGGATAGAGGTACAGAGATAACTGTAGACACATTCACTTCTTTTCTTCTATTCCATGCAGTCCTCTTCTTTTCCCCTTCTTTCTCTTCCCTTCCCTTCTCTTTTCTTCCCTTCTATTTCCTTCCCTTTCCTTTCCTTCCTTCTCTTCACCATTCCATATCATTTAATTAAATTCCCTTCCCTTACATTCCATCTCATTAAATTCTCTTTCTTCATTTCCATTCCATTAAATTTCCTTCCATTGCATTTAATTAAATTCTCTCCGTTTCCATTCAATTAAATTTTCTTCCATTACATTTAATTCACTTCCATTCAATTCCCTTACTTTCCGTTCCCTTCCATCTCATTCTATTCCATTAAATCCTTTCCATTCACTTCTCTTCCGTTTAATTAGATTCTCTTCCATTTCATTGCACTATATTCTGCTACATCTATTGAATTCTACTCCATTAAATTCCTTTCCACTGAATTCCCATTCCTTTCATTTTCTTCCCTTCCATTCCATTATATTCCTGTCCATTCCTATTCAGATGCCTGTCTCTCCTCATCCCCCCTCTCGCTGTCATCCATTCTATGCGTCGACGTGTCGTGTCATTAGCTTCGTCTCCGGTGATCGTCTGCTTCTGGCCGCCTGCTGACCGATACATTAACCTGCTAAAATGTGCCATAAAGGCGCTAAATAAGAGTCTTGTTTCCATCACACCTTCGATAATTACGCTCCCTCCCTGCCTTCCTGCCTTTCTCTCTTTGTCTGTTTTTTCTGTCTGTTTGTCTGTCCGTCTGTCTGTCTCCATCTCTGTCTGTCTATGTCTGTCTCTGTCTCCCTGTCTGTCTCTATCTATCTCTGTCTGTTTCTGTATCTGTCTGTGTCTGTGTCTCTCTGTATCTTTCTCTCTAGGGAATTGGGAAGGCAAGGCAAGGAAAGGGAAGAGAAGGTAATAATAAAGGGAAGGCAAGGTAAACAGTGAAAAAGAAGGGAAAGACAAGGTAAGGTAAGGCACCCAACGGAAGGGAATGGAAGCAAAGGAAAAGGAAGAAAACGGAAGGGAAGGAAGGACAACGGAAAGAAATGGAAGGGAATACATATGAATTAATTAAACTGACCGCTACGGTAAAGATGGCGTCGAGCTGATTCTCGGAGAGGTTGACCACCTCTCCTGTAAGTGACGTCATATCCGTTGTCCGCTCTGCGTTTAAACTGTTGCTACGGCACTTACGGATAACAAGCGAAGGACTATTGCATCTGAAAGCAACAGCTTATATAAAACACTTGCATGTAGCATGTAGGTCGGTAGCTATCTGAGCATTTATATAACACCTTTAAGGACCTCTAAAATGGATGTCTGTGAGAGATAATACAAGAAGAAAATGTAACTTGAAAATATAACTTTACCTATAGATCTATGTATAAAGACATCTTTGTAATCTTGAAGTAGCGCTAAATAAATTCAGCGCGACGTCAGTTCATCGAAATCGACTAACCTCGACGAGGGTGGTACACTTCCGTTGCCATTGCCGGTGGTGAATCCATTTCCGCTTCCGGTCGACTGCTGGAGGTCAAACAGCTGACCAATTCCGGAAGCCTAACCAATCAACATGCAGGTACACTGAGAAACACATTTACCGTTGTTGGGTGTTGCTGATTGTTGTCCGTTGCTGTTGCCAGTAAGTTAAGCGTTTGCAAGAAATTGAGGGGAGAAAAGAGAAGGTAAGGTAAGCAAAGGTAATCGCTCATTTATGGTGCTCCTCTTTCAACCTCAGTCCTCAGGGGTGTGTTCCGGGAGTTGAAGCCTTGAAGGATATTTCGGCTGATTCGCAAACACGACAACAGCAATCCAACACACTGACATATTCTCCTTACGGATTACGCGATTCGACAACACCCCTTCTTCCTCCTCTCTCTCTCTCTCTCTCTCTCTCTCTCTCTCTCTCTCTCTCTCTCTCTCTCTGCTCTCCAATCCCAAACACCCACCATAGCCGCCACGCTGTCTCTTTTTCTGACTTTTGGATCTTGACCTGGAACCGAACCCTTTTGCTTATCGATTTTGTTTTGACCAAGCGCCTATGAATAAGCTGGTCCCCGCGACGTGGCTTTCGTTGGGCGCTATAGAAATCTCGAGATTACGATTACGATTGTCGAATTCATATTAACATACACCGCGATTTGAAAAGCGGACACAGAGGTCAAAGGACACGCACAGATTGAGCAGCCGAGGCATCCTCTCTTCTCACCGGTTCTGGATGTTGTTAATGTAGTAGTCATTTGCATTGTTTAAATGCTAATACAAATGTATCTGTTTTTATATAGCGCCGCACGACCTCGACCTTCTTCGTTGTCTTTATCTGTTGTCGCGTTCCGAATAGATTGTTTTTCTGTCTGTGTCACGCCACCTACCGTAGAGGCGCTTTTAATATCGGTGTATTCGGTGTAAACACCGAGGGGTACAAAGTACAATGGGTCCCAATCACGATTTTCAATATTCCAGTCGACAATATTCCCCAGGTCAGCTTACACCGGGATATTAAAAGCCATAAAAGCTCCTCTGATCTAAGGGAGACACCTAATGCATTAATTCTCTTGCTTTCCGATTTTTTTCAATAAGCACAATATTCCAGCCGCTGTCTTCATCAATCCCTCTCGTTTTCCTCATCATTCCTGTTCCTGTTAACTCTTGTTGCGCATCGTCCCCGATCAGAAGATCTGTATAATAAGAGCCTAGACGCATACGTGCGTGGAAGGGTTAAATCAGCGCATGTAGTTGTCCATACAGCATCTGCAGCATGGAGGACAGGAATTGCTTTTATGGCCAGTAGCTAACGAAGCCGGACATCATAGATGGCTGAGGAGAATTCTGCACATTTCTTGGCCTGATGGGAATCACAGGACAGCAAATAAAACTATGAGAAAGGACGAGACAAGAGGATAGAGAATATATTCAGAAAGGGATGACTGAAATGAATGGAACATGTAATTCGTATGGACAGATATAGAAGAGCCAAACAGGCAATGAACTGGATTCTGAAAAGAAACAAAGGAGGGGAAGTCCAAGGAAGAACTGGCCAGAGACCATCAGAGACGACCTCGGGTGTTTGGAGATGCGTGGATTGAGGTAGAAAGGCTGGCGGTCGACAGCGATAAATGGAGAAGCTACGTTGCCCGACGTGGAGACTTGCACAAGAAGGACTAGTACTAAGTGAGTAAGTAAGCCACTTTCCCCATAAAGGACATTTTGCTGAATTAGCCAAACTTGAGTTTAAAATCTATGTTGAAGTTAGGGTGCTAAATGAGCGGAACTGTCTGCTCTTTGTTCCCGCCTCATACCAACAAACATGCAACTTGATCAAGGAATACTTTGACTTTGTTGTGCCTCGGACCAAGACAGGGTTCGGTCCTCGAGCGTTTTTGATGGTTGCTCCGAAGCTCTGGAATTAACTGCCCAGTTCTGAGCACTGTGTCAGTTCTTGCCATGCCATTCTACACTTGGCGACATCTGCTTCCGCTTGCTCACCAACCGTGGCCTGACTTATGGATCTTCTGACTGATCGGATTTCAATTGAGGGTTATCCGAAGGATTTCATTTCTGACTAGGTTTCACCTGAAGCGACCGACCATCGAGTGATCCATTTTAAAGTATGATAGTGGCGCTATAGAAGTCGTCAGATTATACCAGCCTAGACTATTTAAACTAGACTAGATTAGATTAAATTAGATCGTGTTATAATAGATTAGATTGTCGTCCGTACTGTCGGTCCATTTTCCTTCTTTCCATCGTTTTACACCGTGCGTTTATAACATTCTTTAAAGGCGCTTTATAAATGGTTAGATATTTATATCTGTCCTTTCCTTCGGCAGTTTTCATCGTTCAATAGCCGTTTCGCCCTCCTCCACCCCTCATTTCTAGCTCAATTCTGGCGCCCACGGTCTATCCACCTGTCCTTCTGTCTCTTTGTTCCTTCCCGCTTCTGTCTCCTTCGTATTCGCTCTCTACCTCTGTTGTTATCCATCTCTGCCTGTTTTTGTCTCTATCTTCCTGATATCTCTGCCTGTACCTGTCTGTCTGCTGCCTATTTGTCTCTCCTTCGTTTCTGTATCTGCACGATCTTTAATTGCCTCCATATCTGTGCTCTGTATATTATCTGTCTCTGCCTCTGCCTCTCTATTTGCACCTGTCTCAAGTCCTCCACCTATCTCTGTCTGTCTGTTCACTTTGCTCTCTCGCTCTCACTCTATGTTTTTCTCTCTCTAACTCAGTTTCTCTCTCTGTCTCTATTTCTCTCTCTCTCTCTCTCTCTCTCTCTCTCTATTTCTCTCTCTCTCTCTCTCTCTCTATTTCTCTCTCTCTCTTTCTATATCTCTATTTCTCTCTCTCTGTCTTTCTCTTTCTCTCTTTCTCTCTCTCTCTCTCTCCCTACCTACCTACCTAACTACCTACCTACTTACTTACCTACCTATATGTTCCTTCACTGTGTCATCTCTCACTCACTGATTCACTGACTCACTGACTCATTCACTCACTCACTCATTCTCTCTGTCTCTCTCTAAAATCTCCAGTTCCTTCACTCTGTCATCACACTCTGTCGGTGTCTGTCTTAGTCTCTCTAAACCTACGCTTCTTTCTCTCCGTCCCTATCTGTTGTCTCCCATGTCATCTGCCTTGCTCCCTGCATCCCTCTCATCTCGCTCTACCCCTTGACTCACTCGCTCTACCCACCTGTCCCCTAAAGTCGCCTCGACGATAACGGTGGCTAGAACGCTGATGCACAGGAAGTCTGGGGCACGCGGGGGATGGCCGACAGGAAATGGGGTCGGAGGGGACAGGAATAAAACCATCGACAGGATAACTAAGAGAGTGGGAAGGAGGAAGGGAGCGAGAGTTGGGGGCAGAGATGGAGGCAGAGATATCGAAACAGGGAGGCAGGATAAAGGCAGAGAAGGAAGCAGAAGGGCAGGGTGACAGAAAGGAGGGATGGAGGAATGCAGTGAGGCATAGAGGAAGGGGTCTGCTAATAAAACTTAATCGCCCTCGCGTCAAAACACGCTGATGCCATCAACAATGCACAGAGAGAGAAGTCGCTACATAAATGTTTAGACATTTGCATCGACTGCGGATGAAAGGCCATTAGAGATGCGCTATATAAATGTTTTGAACATTCGTATCGCTTAGAGACTGGCATGATATTGGTGCCATATTTATGTTTTGGAATCGGCGTCAAGAGAGGATGCGAGGTAATTTCACGGGGCACTGGACAAATAACGGCAAGCAAGCTTTCAACAGGCATCTGCTATAAGGTCAGATATTACAGGCCTAGTGAAGGTAATGTAATTTTTAGTATATTTATATCGTAGGTAAGGCAGGGCAAGATGAGGTCAGATAATATCAGGAAAGGTCAAGTAAGGCCAGGAAAGGTCAGGTAAGATCAAAAGGTCAGGTAAGACCAGGTAATACATGATGAGGCAAGGTAAGATATCTTAATCACACGTTAATTTAATGTTTGCACAGTTTGTTGCATAGCGTCGCATTGCGTTGTAATGTAACTGATTGTATTGTATTCTGTTGTCATGTAACGCAGCATGGTGCAGTCAACGTGTTGTGTGTGTGTGCGTGCGTGTGTGTGTTGTAAACGTGTTGTCGATCACTGACACAGATGCTGTTGTCCTGGTTGTCTTCGAGAAGGACAACACATCGTTCGCATTTGAGCAGACTCTGGGCACGTTCCATGATCTTCGTCACGACCCTTTCCACCGTTGTCTGTTCCTCAAAGAGGTCGTGCACGACTTCGAGCAACGCCTACGAGCAAAACACGACAAGCTCAGTCTCGTCTGGTCCAGTTTAGCCTAAGTTGGTCTAGTTTAATCTAGTTCTGTCTAGTTTGGCCTAGTTTAGTCTCGTCTGGTCTAGTGGCCTGGTTAGCTGCAATGGTTAACGCTTGCGTCAAGGCCCCTCTGTGCGTGAGGATACCGGTTCGCATACCGATAGCGGCTATATTCAGAGATTTTAATCTCGGGCTATCACGGTTCGTACACGGGGACCTTAAATGTCGTGGCATCCATTCAAATGGGTATCGATGGTGAAATATCTCACTCAATAAATTCATTGAAAGTTGAGCAGTGTCGAGGTCATACGGTCGCAACAGAAAAACGCGCATTATAAATTTACATAGAGTTATATCTTATTCGATTTCTAGTTTAGTGTGGTGTGGGTTGGTTTAGCTCAATCTGGTTTATTCTAGTTTGGTCTAGGTTGATTTAGTTTAATCTATCTCTATCTAGTTTGGTAGAGTTTTATCTATGTCTTTTTAATTTGGTACAGTTTACTCTGGTCTAGCCTAGTTTTGTCTAGTTCAATCTACCTCTATATAGTTTGGTAGAGTTAAGCCTGGTTTTATCTAGTTCAATCTATCTCTATCTAGTTTGGTAGAGTTAAGCCTAGTTTTATCTAGTTTAATCTTTTTCTGTTTAATTTGGTAGAGTTTAGTCTGGCCTAGTCTAGTTTTATCCAGTTAAATATAGTTTGCGTATTAAGTAACAACCGGAAATGCCAACCTTATTTCTGTCGTACTCCTTCGTGTATGCTTCGATCGCCTGCGCGTTGCTGATAGCCATTCCACAGAAAGCCATGTAAGTCTCAAGTAGCTTAAGAATACAGAGAGCCAGACTAATCCAAAATCCATAACAATCCAGAAAAATCAAAACCACATTTCTTCCAATCCATTTCGATTCAATCAAATTCAATCAAATCTAATATGATTTAATCCAACTTGGTCGAATCCAGTCTACCATCATTTAATCTAATAAGGTTAATTCATTTCGATTTGTATCAGGTTGATTATGAGACAGATGCATTGTAGAAGAAATGGAGAGAAAGACACCAGCAATGTCACCTACACAGAGTTGGACATGAGCTACGGTTGGTAAAAGCGCACCTCAAAAGAAAACAGAGCGAGCGAGCGATGATAAACAAATGAATGGGTGGATGGATGGATGGATGGATGGATGGATATATGGATAGATAGATACATAGGTAGATAGGTGGGTAGATAGGTAGGTAGGTAGGTAGGTAGGTAGGTAGGTAGGTAGGTAGGTAGGTAGGTAGGTAGGTAGGTAGGTAGGTAGATAGATAGATAGATAGATAGATAGATAGATAGATAGATAGATAGATAGATAGATAGATAGATAGATAGATAGATAGATAGATAGATAGATAGATAGATAGATAGATAGATAGATAGATAGATAGATAGATAGATAGATAGATAGATAGATAGATAGATAGATAGATAGATAGATAGATAGATAGATAGATAGATAGATAGATAGATAGATAGATAGATAGATAGATAGATAGATAGATAGATAGATAGATAGATAGATAGATAGATAGATAGATAGATAGACACATGCATACATACATACACATATACACACATAAAACAAACATACATACATACATATATACATACACACATAGAGTGATTTATTTATGTATATACGTTGGTAGAGAGAGACAGACAGTTACAAAGACAGAAAGACAGAGAAACACAAGCAGTAAGAAAATAATAACAGGAACGCAGAACATAAACACATTTCGATAAATGACACATAATAGACAGAGGCTCAGAAACAGACAAAGAGAGATACAGACAGACGGACAGACAGACAGACAGCCGGGCAGACAGATCGCATGATGACATGAAATAACGAAACGACAAAGCCCATAACTGACATAAAATAAAGACAGGGAGAGACAGAAAGAGAGACAGACAGACAGAGACATACAGAGACAGTTAAATAGACAGACAGATCGCATGATGAAAGGATTTACTACAAATCAGAGAATCAACGCAAATGAAGACAGACAGACAGACAGACAGACAGACAGACAGACGGCGTGATGACGTGAATTAGGAACGCGAAAAGCGCCGTCGTTGGTGGGGTCTTCATTCCGACGGTGGCGCATAGCGTCATGCCATCCTCCTCCTGTCAAGTGAAAGCCAAATGGACAAGATCCGGAAATATCTGCGGATTCTATGGACGGAACTAGTCGTCTGAATAGCGACCAGGGAAGCCGTGAAAGTGGAACGCTGTCTGCCGAAGATGGAAGACCCAGAGAGACAGACAGACAGACAGACAGACGAGAGGGTCTCGCGTTGAAGTAGGAAAGGTAGGGGAGGAGAGGGGAGGAGAAAGGAGAGAAATCAACACGAAATTGCGACATGGAGTTCTTTTAAGTATGGACGGACGAGGCAAGACGGAAGCCGGTAGGATGACAAGAGGGACAGAAGAAGGAAAATGAGAGAGGAGGAGGAAGAGGAGGTTGATGAAAAAGAGGAGAATTATGAGGAAAAGTAGGAAGAAAACAACGACGAGTAAGAGAAGCACGAAGGAGGAAAGAAGAAGAAATGAAGATGAAATAGGGGGAAGGATGAAGAAGAGGAGAAGGAAAGGAAGAAGAAGAAGAGAAGAAGGAAGAAGATGAAGAGGAGGGGCGTAGAGAAGAAGCAAGTTGTGCTTGAATAGATCGAGAAAAGTAAATAAAGAATTGAGCGAAGGAGAATACTGCATGGAAAAAGTAGAAGAGAAGGAACAGAACGAGTGGGGTAAGACGAGACTAAACCAGATCAGAGCAGACTACGGCTGACCAGACCAGACTACAGCAGTCGATACCTGATTCAAAGAGACCAGATTTACGTCCGCTCTGACAGAACAGACCAAACCGAGGCGGTTCAGGTCAGTTTGAATCAGACCGTAAGTGACAAAGTAATGCATTTGTTAACATGACATCTGTCCATCGACTGAGCGAAGAACTGTGGGCGTGTGTGGGTCTGGCTTTTCTTGCCTTAAGCAAGACCAAGCTGCGTATCACTCAAATTAGATTTGCCTTTTGTTCTAGAGATAGATAGATAGATAGATAGATAGATAGATAGATAGATAGATAGATAGATAGATAGAGAGAGAGAGAGAGAGAGAGAGAGAGAGAGAGAGAGAGAGAGAGATTTTATTGACAACCAAAAATAATTAACAGATACAATTATAGTCTGTCACATACAGTGGTGCCAATGGGCTGACCTAAAAGGAACAAACAGTTCCGCTACGAAGGTCACCTATTTACATCATGGATTACAAATAGGTGACAGTATAATACTGAGTAAAGCAATTAATAATCTAAAATATAAAGTAATTTTTATAATCAATGTCATTGCATAAACCTAAACAAGAAAACACTTAACTAAGCACCAAAAATACTTAACTAAGTGCATTGAGTATATGAGATTTTAGGCTTGTTTTAAACTGGTATAATGTTGGCAAGCTAGTAAGAACAGTTGGCAGAGAATTCCAGAATGACGGTCCACAAATTATAATACTAAACTGTCTATTAGTAGTGTGAACAGAATGTTTATGATACATATGAGATGATCGTGTATAGTGACCATGCACATCTGAATTCATACAAAAGTATTGGTAGAAGTCCACAGGTAATAGATTATTTTTTAGTTTAAACATAAATAAACCTATTTGCAATTTATTAATACAATCAAAAGGCAATATTCCTTGACTATGAAAGGACATTCGAGTGCTGGTTCTGAAGGGTAGATTAAATATAATTCTGATGATGCGTTTCTGTAGGGTTCTAAGATTAGACAGGCAAGTATGATATGTGGAAGCCCAAACAATGTTGCAATACGAGATATATGGATATATTAAGGAGTAATATAAGTTCAGTAATATATTTTGGGATAATTTGTGGCGGATACGAGAGATAATACCAATATTTTTTGATATTTTTTAAATATGATATCTATGTGTTCTTTCCAAGTCAAATGATCGTCAATGTGAACTCCTAGAAATTTTGTGGATGACACCTGATTTATATTTACATTATCTATTTTTATACTGAGATTACATTTAGGTATAATTTTCCTCTGTGAGCTAAATAATATGAAATTCGTTTTCTTAATATTTAGTGATAATTTATTTGCTTTAAACCATGCTGACACCATTTTTAGCTCTTCATTAATTTTATTAGCCAGCAATTCAAAAGATTTGTCAGACATGAATACATTGGTGTCGTCAGCAAACAGAATAAAATGGAGTAATGAGGAGTTCGATATATCGTTGACATAAATTAAAAACAGTAGTGGGCCTAAAACAGAGCCTTGAGGCACACCACAGGTAAGATAAGATTCACAGGAAGTGTACCCATTATATGAAACACATTGCCTTCTATTATGTAAGTAATCAGATAACCATTTTAAACACATTCCTCGTATGCCATAATGTTCAAGTTTGTTTAACAGAATATCATGAATCACAGCGTCAAATGCTTTAGACAAGTCAAAAAAACGCCTATAGAGAACTGCTTATTGTCCATTGCCTCTGAAATCTTATCTTGCAATTTAAGTAAGGCCAAGTATGTTGAATGTCCCGAACGAAAACCATATTGGTTTTTATATAAAATGTTTTTGATGTAAAGTATGACACGAGCCTTTCATAAATTATTTTTTCAAAGAATTTAGAAAAATAAGGTAAAATTGATATGGGCCTATAGTTGCAAAAGTTATTTTTCTCCCCCGATTTGAAGATAGGAACTACTTTAGCAGACTTTAAACTATTAGGGACTAGACCAGTTGTAATAGAGCAATTTATAATGTTAGCATTATAATGTTCTAGAACGACAAGACCAACGAATGACGTTAGCCAAGCCTTTTCTTCGTCGAAAAACGTGTCTCTTTTCATAAGTCATCTTCGCTCGACTCATGTTCACAATGCACGGGTGCAATGTAGCCCGTGGTCCAGCTACGAGCTATTATGATATCAAAATGGGCGGCACTGTGTTCATAGACTTCACTGGTGACCAGGAATCTTGCGCTAAATGAATGACTTATTTTTATCCGCTCTAGTCTCGACTTCACGGTCTCTATGGCAAACATGAACATGGCCGTCGGTGTTGACGTGGCCGTTCTTTCTGTCGCTCGTTTTTGACTGTAATATTGATTAGAAAATTTCCTGAGATATGCCGAAGTTCGCGATAAGTGTGGGTTTTGGTTTACATGTTTCCGAGACCGCTTTTGTCTCGCCAGAGGTCGAAAAGATTTGATAAGACGGATTTTCAGTGTCAAACTCTGGCGTGTTGCAGATTTCCTTTACTCTATTAGACGTGTACGCGATATTTCAAAGGTGGCAGCACTGGATTATTGCGTTCATATGTTCAGTATGAGAATTATCAGAAAGTAGTTGCTTTATGTCAAAGCCATTGTGCCGAAAGTATTCCATTTCAACTAAGACAATAATCCGAAAATTTTGTTTTCTTTCTGGCAGTTCTGTAAATATGTAAGATAACGTGTACCGGCTGACCCGTTTACCGGGAGTACTCTATTTTACCCGAGAAAGTAATCTGAACATTTTTATTATCTATAAGTACATATATATATAACATTCCATCTAAATTAAAGCAGTGTCTTACAATTTCAATCGAACGCGTTAATGTGTTTGCCCTTCACAGCACTTTCGCCAATACAGATCTTAAAGGTCTTAGCCATTCCAGAAATTTAAAACTCCGGACTTTTTGAAATCCTAAGGGATCATAGCTATCTAGGTAGTGCAAAATAATAATCTGAAATCTTTTGTTTTTTTCTTAGACAATGTTTCGAAGCATTTTAATTTAACTTAGCCGTTTACCCAGATCATTCAGTTTGTTTTCTAAATAAGCATTTAATTTCAACTAAAACAAAAATGAATTTAGACAATTTTGCAGACATGTTTATTTGAACGATTAAAATTTTTTACTAATATATAGAATACATATACACTGAAAACATTCCATTTTATCTATAAAACATTGTTATATATACTTTAAGATAATTATCTGCATTAACCTAGAGATGGTCCATATTGTTTAACAGAAATATCTTAAATGTAATATGATGTAACCAGCGCCATCTAAGTAGCCATACATTTATATCGCGCATTCAGTGTACTTCTCAAAGGCTCTGCAATATTCTATATTATTTATTGTGGAAAGCAACGGGAAATCACCTCACCCATCTCATCCCCGGGTGGCATAAAGCCAATGGACCTGCCTTCGAGCACAGAACTCATCATCATCATCATCATCATCTTGACGTGTCCTACCTTTTCGTCATCTTCTGTGAACTGTGTTCTTCCATCATCGTCCCCGTTTACTGCCTCTTCCCTTCCGTTCACCATTTCCAGATCCGGTCTGCTTCCATCCGCGACCTTGTTGGCGACCTGCGCAATGGCAATGACGTCTCCGTCTGGATTGTGGATCGGCATACACAGCAGGGACCTCGGACACCAAATCCTCTCGATCTGGATCTCACTTCCGTCTGGACTGCGCCATGACATCCGGTAGAAGTCCTCCTTGTATCGAGGGTCCTGCAAAGAAGAAGAGATATAGGGTGGAATGGTTAAGTGGTTATATCTGACATGGAAGTCCTTTTATAGAGACTCTTGCGAAGAAGAGGAGGTGGAGGAGGAGGAAGAAGAAGAAGAGAACGAGGAAGAAGAAGGAGGAGGAGAAAGACAAGAAGGAGAAGGAGCATAAGAAGAAAGAGGAGGAGGAGGTAGAGGAGGAAGAGGAGGAGCAGGAGGAGAACGAGGAGGAAGTAGGTGGGAAGGAGGAGGAGGAGAATAAGAAGAAGAAGAGGAAGAAAGAAGAAGAAGAGAAGAAGAAGAGGAAGAAGAAGAGAAGAAGAAGAAAAGGAAGAAGAAGCAGAAGCAGAAGAAGAAGAAGGAGGAGAAGAAGAAGAAGCAGAAGAAGAAGGAGGAGGAGGAGAGAAGAAGAAGAAGGAGTAGGGGAGAAGAAGCAGGAGGAGGAGAAAAAGAAGAAGAAGGAGGAGGAGGAGCAGAAGAAGGAGGAGAAGAAGAAGCAGCAGAAGAAGAAGAAGCAGAAGAAGAAAGAGGAGGAGGAGAGAAGAAGAAGCAGAAGAAGGAGGAGGAGAAAAAGGAGAAGAAGCAGGAGGAGGAGGAGGAGAAGAAGCAGAAGAAGAAGCAGAAGAAGGAGGAGGGGAGAAGAAAAAGAAGAAGAAGAAGAAGAAGCAGCAGCAGCAGAAGCAGAAGCAAAAGCAGAAGGAAAACAAGAAATGCTTGCAAGCAAACCAATGAAAAACAAAATTATTCCTCTTCAGCATCATAGTCGGTTCCCGACGCAAATCCTATGGAGGCGTTCGGTGCTAATAAACGATCCCGAATCTTTTCGATCATTTGTCAAATTAAGTACTATTCTCGTGTTTAGTCCAAGTTTTGTTATTTTCTCGTTATTTTGTTTATCCAGTGTATTTACATTAATCAAACTAACGAAGCTAAATTTATTAATAAAGCTATCACGTGACTTGTATCAGTGCCAACTAATCATTCATTCACTCGTCCATTTATTCATTCATGCAACCATCTCAACCGTTCATTCATTCATTCATCCATCCATTTACTCGCTCATTCATTCATCCATCTATCCATTTAGTCATTCATCCATCCATCCATTTAGTCGCTCATTCATTCATGCATATATGCATTTAGTCGCTCATTCATTCATCCATCCATCCATTTATTCGCTCATTCATTCATCCATCTATTCATTTATTCGTTAATTCATTCATCCATCCATTTACTCGCTCATTCATTCATCCATCCATCCATTTACTCGCTCATTCATTCATCCGTCCATCCATTTACTCGCTCGTTCATTCATTCGTCCATGCACCAGGTATTGCCCCATCTAATCTCTACCTAAATAACGGTCCTATGACGCGAAAGCCCGCACTTCCCATGTAAGCCATCCTGTCTCTCCCATCCATTCGCCTCTTCGTCCTCTGGGCTTTATTAAGATCACGTGACACAGCAACCGGAAGAGGAAATGGCGCCGAGTGAAAGTAATGTCATTTTGTTTCCTCGTTTCGTATAAGGCCTTACTACGAATATAGATATATATATATGCACGAATGTTTATGCACATATAGTATATATATATATATATATATATATATAATATATATATATATATATATATATATATATATATATATATATATATATATATTTATATATATATATATATATATATGAATGCATATGTGGATTTATCTGCACGTACAGCGAAGACTCGTTAGAATACGCTTCAATATAACAAGAATTCTGATATAAGGCGGTCAGGAACTTGGACATCAAAATTGTCACCCATACACAATATCGGCGATAAACGGCGCGTTAAGGCTTTATGTTATAATGACAGCATTATAACGAGTTTCTGTTGGATGCATATGTGAATATATGTATTTATACATATATGAATATATATATATATTTGAACATTAAGTACATGTCAATATATATTATTAAACAGGAATGTATGTGTACATATATCTGTATATATGTTTATGTGTACAGTATATGCAGCTTGTTTCTTGCAGCTCTTTCCTCTGTTCTAATCCCTCTTTCTCTTCTGCTGATTCACCTGTCCTGCCCTCTTCTTCCCCTCCCTTCCCGCCTCTTTCCCTGCCCTCCCTTCCTTCAATTTTCCACCCATTCCTCCCTCTGCACATCTGTCTCTCCGACTCTCTGTACTCCACACGTTTCTCTACTCAATGTTCCTCCCTCTGTTCCTGTCTCTCTTTATCCCTCTATCTGTCTGTCTGTCTATCTATCTATCTATCTCTGTATGGCGTTGCTACTCTCTTTGTCTCTCTCCCTCCCTCCTTCCTCCTTCCCTCCCCTTCCCTCTCTCTCCTCCTCTCTCCCCTCCCTCCCTCCTTACCTCTCTCCTCTCTCTCGCTCTCTCTCTGTCTCTCTCTCTCTCTCTGTCTCTCTCTATGCCACTGTTTCTCTATGCTTCTGTGTCTATGCCTCTGCCTCTTTGTATACCTCTCTATGTGGGTGTTGTATTTGACTCAAACCTGTTGTCATCCAGTGAACATATGGTTTAGGTGCCACATTCCCTTTTCTGCCCTGGTTTGGTTGAGTAATGTACGTCCTCGTCTTCAGACGTCTTGACTACTGTAACTCGCTTCTGACTGACATCTAAAGAGCTACATGTAACTTGCTGAATCTTCAAAGAGTTCAAAATACCTTGACCAGAGCTATTATTATAACTCCAATATATGAACATATAATCATTGTCACTAATATTTTTGCATTGGCTGCCCATAGACCAGCGAATAATTTTCAAGACTGAGCCAATCGTATGCAAGACTAAATTTCAGCCAATTTCAATATCTTCATCCTGTATCGACTCCCAAGACTCGACCAGTTTTTCTGACGGTCTAAATCAGACTATTCCGTGGACAAGGACAGTTTTTGCGCTGCTCCTAGACTCAGGAAGTCTCTTATGGCAAACCTTCGCTCTGCAAAGTCCGTTTTATCCTTCAGATCTCGACTAAAAACTCATCTCTTCCTGGATTTGTTTCATCCGTAGGCTTTTTCCAGTCTTCTCGGATTCCCTTCTTGGATTTCGACCAGACTCACCCTGGATTTTGGCTTGCACAACGATTCTGCTTGGTAGCAACTATCGACTGATGCCTTGAGCATTATTACAGTGGCGCTATAGAAGTTCTCAAATTAGATTGGGTAGACTAAATACGCTTGGGTGTAGTTGGATTAGTTGGGGTTTTATAGATGCATTCTGTAGTTTTATGGTAGCTTTGAGTGAGTTTTAAGCTGTAGGCCCTATAAATCTGATACCAGTGCAGTAGATTGCAACGCATGCACGAGCATATCTAAAATGCGATCCATTTATGCATATATATATATATATATATATATATATATATATATATATATATATATATATATATATATATATATATATATATATATATATATAACACGTATATTGGCCCAGGTATGTATATACATACTGCATAAAACGAAATCTATATTTATATGCATAAAGACATGTGCACATATTATATATATATTATTTATTTATATATGTGTGTTTACGTATATGGTCTATAAATGCATATACATATTAACATATTATATATGTTGATGTTCTAATGCACCAGCGCTGTCGATTACAGCACATGTATATTATATATTAATATATCATATATTAATCAATGCATTAATATATATATAGTATATACCCACATGTATGTATTACATTGCTACATATTATATATGTATATATAAAATGTTTTGATGCTATTATATACATATACATATATATATGTGAATGCTTAGATGTTATTATGAGGGCCATCAGATCCGTGTTTCTCTCGGGTCTTTTCTCCATAATTCCGTTTAATCCCGCGTGAGTCGTTTCGTCTGCGTACGCTAGATGTCAGCTGGAAGCTTCCAATTTCCTCTATTATCGCCCAGGGTAATCCCCGATCGACCAATGACCTATGGATATTGCGTGACGTCCATTAAGTAAGTGGTGAGGAATATAAAGGTAAGGTAAGGTAAGGTAAGGTAAGGTAAGGTAAGGCAAGGTAAGGCAAGGTAAGGTAAGGTAAGGTAAGGTAAGGTAAGGTAAGGTAAGGTAAGGTAAGGTAAGGTAAGGTAAGGTAAGGTAAGGTAAGGTAAGGTAAGGTAAGGTAAGGTAAGGTAAGGTAAGGTAAGGTAAGGTAAGGTAAGGTAAGGTAAGATAGGGATAGGTAAAGTCGTATGTTCAAATAAGTTAAGCCTAAGGAAAGGTTGGTTTTGGGAAAGGTTAGTCTAGGTAAGGTTAGTCTGAAGGAAGGTTAGTCTTAGTCTAAGGAAATGTTAGTCTAGGGAAAGGTTATTCTGAGGGAAGGTAAGTATAAAGGAAGGTAAGTCTAAGGGTAGAGAGGGGAGCTAAGGCAAAACAAGACTGATATGAGGAGGCATGGGACTGGATTGGATGCTATAGTATGCGAAATAATAAGTTAAATAACCCGGGGAAGGCTATTCAGTGTTGTTATAGTATTAATATACTTAACAATGCAGTAAAGTACACTACACCGCACTACAATACATTACAACACAATTCACCACAACACAACATACTACACTTAACTACTTCCGCCTCTTACCTGACGGGCGTCCTTGAGATTCACGTAACTTCCGGTCTCGGCCACGTGACCGATAATTCCTGATCCCCATGTGTCGCCAGCGGCGCTGGTCACTTCCGCCCGAACAGTCTTGAAACGGTCGTCGGGATTTCCGGTGAAGAACCGGGTCACGAGACACTGGTTCCCTTTCGGTCCTTCGACGAAGCAGATGGCGCTGCGTTCGGCGCGAACGAGTATAGCGACGTTGACGAGGACGCGATTGGTCAGGCTGTCAAGGTCAAGGTCGATCGAGACATCTCGCACGATCTCGAGGAAGAAATCTCGCGCGTTCTCGCGACGCAGTTCCCGTTTGAAGTCGTCGTTCTTGCTGGCGTAACGGGGCAGCCGAACCTTCGACTGGATGAGGAGACTCAGCGCCGTGCTCGCCGTCGAGGTGGGAAGAGAGAGGAACTGTCGCATGCCCTTGAGGCTGCTCCGGCGTTCCGCTAGATCAGACGATGCGTCCTGCTCGAAGCTGATGGATGGTTCGTGCGTGCCTCTCAACAGGTTTCGAATCCGCGACCGAGCGAAGTCACGGCGTATGTGCTTCTTCGAGTTGGATCGATGGAGGCTCGATCCTGTCCGGCCTGACACGTCGAAGATTCCGAAGTCGCCCGCCTGGAAGGGACTTGGGGAGGTGCTTCCGCTGGTGGAGTCCCGTCGACCGCCCGGACTGGTGTTGTCGAGACAGATAGTTTTTAGGGAGAACGATCCGCATCGACGCTGGAACACGCTGTCCTTCTCTCTGTCTCGATCGAATTCCCTTTGTGGGTTTCTGTCCCTCTCCGAGTCCTTATCTTTCCCGTTGTCCTTCTTGACAGTGACCATATCCTCGTCCCTATGCTTTTCGCTGTTCCTATCCCTGCTCCTGTCCAACTCTTTGTCCCTCTCCATGCCTCTGACCCTCTCCGCAAGCCCATGCCTCAACAACTCCTTGTTCCTCTGTTTTTTCATTTCCAATTCCAGTACCCTCTCTTTGTCCCTCCCCAATTCTTTGTCCCTCTCTCTGTCCCTCTCCCCGACCTTGTCCTTCTCCCTAATGCCATCGAAGAAGATTCCAGAGTCGAACCTAAACCGTGTCGACTCCAGCGGACTACCCTCTACCGACTCCCTCCCAGCTCGACTGTCCCTCCCATTGACCCCAGGGCAGGGCGACGACGGAGGAACGAGGCTTCGATACCCATGGTCCTCGAGCCATTGGGTGACAAGGGTAAGGTCCAGACGACGAAGAGCGTAGCTCTCGAACCAGCTGGGGTTCGAATCCAGCCACAGTTCCACATCCTTCGCAGAGACGACTGACATTGCACTACTACGAAAAGTAAGGTAATGTAAGATAAGGTACGTTAAGGTACGGAAAGACAAAATAACGCAAGGTATAAGGTAAAGTAAGGTTAGGTATCTTACGGTAGGGTATGGTATAAGACAAGATAGGGTAAGGTAGATATAGTAATGCAAGGAAATGAAAACAAGGTAAGGTGGGGGAAAATAAGGTAAGTTATGGTTAGGTTAAGGTGAGCTAAGTTAAGGTATGGTAAGGTAATGTAAGATAAAGAAATGTAAGGTAGGAAAATACACTTTTTCTGTATTACGCTGCATTGAATTATGTAGCGTAATACCAGGTAGTGTTACACTACTTTACCCTACCCTACTAAACGATCGATTACCTAAACACACCTGTACCTTTGCGCCTGATACGAGACACCACTGCTTCAAGGAGCATAGATATCTATATAATCCTAGAGTGGCAGAATTCACAGTACGATCACCGCCATCTCTCGCCTATTTCCCATACGGCACCTCTCGCCTATCAAAATGGCGACGACGCAGGCAACGACAACCGCAGCACTGTGCGCCAAGCTGCAACGCCGGCCGCCTGTAGATAACACGCTATGAGGGACAGAACTGTGCGCCGTGCGTCGGCCGATTAGCGTCTGTCTGCGCAGAACTGTGCGCTTTGTGCAGCGCCGCCTGGCGATGCATGCGGCGAAAAGACAGAGGTGTGCGCCGTTGTCGACAACTGGCGGAATACGTACTGATAATCCCAGGGCAGGACAGAACTGTGCGCCGTGCGCAGACGATTATTATACGTCCACAGGCAGAACAGTGCGGCGTGGTAAAACGTCGGCGTGTCGTTCGAGAGGTTCTAAACGGCGCAAAATAAATGTTCAGATACACCGAACAAAACACAAAAATAAAAAACAAAAAATAAAATACAAGCATTTTATTCACGATCACATGTATGCAACATAATTACGTACGTAGTGCAAACATACATTCAAAGAGACTTCCACCTAAAAGATATTTATATAGCGCCTTTAAGAGGTCCTACTATAATTACCTTATCCCATCCCACCCAACCATCCCCACCCTACTTAACCTACCGTCCTGCTGTCCTTACTTAATATTACTATATTACTCTACCCTACGTCACCATACCCTATCCTAAATCATACTACCCTTCCCAATGATACCCTATTCTACTACGCATTGCCCACAGCCTTCTCTCATGCCGTCCTCGTGTACCCTTGTACCGTTTCGAGTACATTGTCTTTGACTCCATAGCACAGAAGCCAGTAATGCTGTTGGCAGAAAACGAAATGGCAGCACCTGCGACATTACCCATGACAGATATTTCACAATTACTCACACACACACACACACAGGCACGCACGCATATATATATGTAATTATTGCATAAAATATACTTTATATAAAACACGATATATAAATTATTTATGACACTATGCATATCGAGAAAGACACAGACAGACATACAGATATATATACAAACATATGCAGACAGACGGTTAAGTCCATTCGTCCATCTGTGTGCCTAAGTCACTTCGTAATGAAGATCAACATTAAAACAGACAGACAGACAGACAGACAGGTAGACAGACAGACAGACAGGTAGACAGACAGACAGGTGACAGACCGACACGGACGGATAGACACAACATCACACAGAGACGGGCTGATAAACGGACGGAAGGGTAGAAAGACAGACAGAGAGATAGGTACAGAGGCGGACAGACAGACATGGAACATGAGATATACATGGAATATAATCCTCTCTCACGCACACAACAAATTTCTATCCATATCAAATAATCATATAACCCTATAATCTATATATTTATGCACATCTGTATACAGCACCACATGATCTATATATATATATATATGCTATATATCCTGTAAAAGTAAATTTATGTACATCATTATATAACCTATATATATATATATTAATACAATATATATATAGTAATAGATGATGAAATCCTCACAATGTTCTGCGTCTATCAAAGACCAGAGAAAGAGAGACAGACAGACAGACAGACAGACAGACAGACAGACAGACAGACAGACAGACAGACAGACAGACAGACAGACAGACAGACAGACAGACAGACAGACAGACAGACAGACAGACAGACAGACAGACAGACAGACAGACAGACAGACAGACAGACAGACAGACAGACAGACAGACAGACAGACAGACAGAGACAGGAGAGAGAAATCGAGAGAGAGAGAGAGAGAGAGAGAGAGAGAAAGACAGAGATAGATAGATAGAAAGAGAAAGACAGAGAGAAACTAAGTATTTATTTATGAAATAGATTTATGAACCCTAATCACGTATAGACCTGCCAAATATCTAATTCCGTGCCTCATATTACGATACCTTCCTATGCTTCGTTTGCCTTGCAATACCCGTCGCTAACCTAACCTACCCTTACTTTCCCCTTCCTTGCATTGCCTTGCCCAACTTCACCCTACCTTCACCCTACCTTCACTTACCCATTTCTACCTGTCTAACCTTTCATTTATTTTGCCATACCTTATACCCTACCCTCCCATATCCAATGCACTGCTTTACCTTACTTTCCCTTACTTGCCTTGTCTTACATTTCATTGCCTTACCCCATTCTACCTTACATTTCCTCCTTGCCTTTTACCTTACCTTTCCTCCTTGCCATATACCTTACCTTTCCTTGCCCGACCCTTTCTACCATACCCTCCTATACCTGTTCCTTCCTTGGTAAGGTGAGATCCCATGACCTCACCTTACCATATTCTACCCTTCCTTATCTTTTGCTTAGCTTCTTCTCTTACCCTATCCACCCTACCCTATAACCTACCCTATCTAACCCCAACCTTACCCAATATATACCTTACACCTCTCCCTTCCTTGCCTTATATTGCCTCACCTATATATGTGCAATATTCCTATATATTTACGTTGTACGTTTTATGCGCTTGGTTGCATGTATAAATATCTGTAAAGTCACGGTCTACATCATTAAGTGCACGTAATACATGTAGTAACTGCAGGCGTAAACTTATCGCAATTCTAGAGGAGCCATATGAATTCTTCACACGCTTTCCGAAACACGAAATATCTAATTATCTTGCCTTCTAGCATTTCGTCGACAGATGGCGCGACACAGACCACACAACATCCAATGGCCGCTTAATGAGGTTCTCAGTAGGCGCTATATAAATGTTCAGGTACATACATATCATTACACACATACATATATATATATATACAAACATACATACAAACACATACGTACATACATACACATATACATATATGCATACATAGATACATATAAACAAACATATAAACATACATACATACACACATTCATACAGACATACATACGTACATACATACACGTATACATATATGAATAGACACATATATATACATACATACATACATAAATACATGCATACATACATACTTAAACGTATACATTATATGCATAGATACATACATATATACATACGTGAATGCATACATACATATATACATGTATACTTACATAATACATTCATACATATATACATACATACAGTTGAAGAAGAAGAATTGGATGTCTGCAAAAAGTGGCTAGAACGCTAGTAGACGTAAATTCTCTGGTTATAAAAGTAAATTCATTGTTGCCTGCCGCCAGACATCTTTGTCTAAATACTTCAAAGGCCACAATAATGTCATTAATGTAAATTAATGTAATGGTATGTATTGTTAAATGCTAAAGCAAAGATGTGTAAATGTCAGGGTAACAGTAACAGTAAATGTAAACATCAATGTTAAGGTAAAAATAAAGGTAAATGTAAAGGTAAAAGTAAACGTAGCGGTCAATATTGAAAATGTACAGTAAATATAAATGTCAAAGTAAAATAAGCGCAAATCCGTTTACACGCCTCTGTAGAAGAACACCAGGTGCCCAGTGACCGACGATCAGACAATTAGCGTGGCCTTTAGGGGCCGCGGTGTAAAGCCAGTCTCCTGCATGCAACCAGACATTACTTCTGTGTAGAGAGCGTGCCCAAAATAATTTACTCAATCGTATGCGCAGTATGCTGTCGACACACGCTATCCCGTTGAATCTTATGTCTGTTGTTAGTGGAAGGTCCTATGTGGCCGCGCATCAGACAACCCTGATAAAGTCGGTAAAGGCAATTTGCGGAACCCACTGAGAAGGCAAGAAGGCATCAAATGCGTGCAAATACGCTCTTGGCCCATTTGTTTTCTTTGTTGTGTTAGCTACAGTGGCGTCTCCAGGATTGCTTGCGTGGGGGTAGAGTGTTTGCGGAGGGAAGCCACATTCTGGCAGTCCACCATGCTTGCGACTGGTCTGAGGGGCGCCGGCATATAACCAAGAGGAGTGCGGAGGTGAACCGACCCCCCCCCAAGCCTATAGGTAAATCTGCTGCTGGTTAGCTATCAAGCTATTATGTAGAGTTTCGCTGTCTAAATATTTTTATTTTCAATTTAATTGAAAAAACAACAAAAGTTAATTTAGCACGTTCCTTGTTGCCCCAATTTGATATTTTTATGTATGCTAATATAAATATATGTTGTACATAGAGCAATGAGAGAGCAAGTCCACACGTATAAAGAAATGCACAGATGGGGTAAGTGCAAATACGTAACCAGTGATACATACATACATACATACATACATACATTTAAAGCTTTGCTATTCTGTAAAAACACACATTTTGTATAGAAAAGTCCATGCATATCGAAATATTCATAAGAAAATGCATATATATAAATTTTAGAGACTGTATTGATTACTATTATTATTAATTCGTAACTTCTATAGCGCAGGAGTCTAATGCACAAGGTATCATACGATGGCGCGTCAAAACCAAGCCGTCATCAGGTCAATATCCAGATGTTCCGTCTGCTCTAAAACAAAAGACAGCCTAAGATGGATAAGCAATTTGAAAAGGCAGTTCTTAGTCAAGAACAAGAACAAAAGGCAAGAACGAAATGACACAATCAACTGAGCAGAACGAGCAACCAAAGGTAGAGAATTTCAAAACCTGTGTCCAGCGCAACCGAAAAAGCTCGTTCACCAAGAACGCTTCCACCTTTAGGTGTGGATAGAGAAAGGCAATAAAATGACTTTATTTAATAGTTAAATGACTGAATAATAATGACTAGTGGTAAATATTGTCGTTGGCAACAGCTCAGTGTTTTTAAATCCAAAAGCTCCAATTTGAAACAGATTCTTTCTGAACTGAATGCCAATAAAGAGATTTAAGCACAGAGATAATATACTCATATCTCGATGTGTTAGTTATTACTCTAGCTAAAGAGTTATGAAACCTCTGGAATTTCTACAAATTTGCTTTGTAATACTAGTAAGAAGCGAGTTAAAGTAACCCAGGCAACTGGATTCACCAGAAATATTCTAGCAGACATGGGATATGACGCCTAAATGTAAATGTAATTGTACATGTTTTTCTAAAGCGCTCCCTTGTGGCCTCGACCCTGCTCATTTTTCAATTCATTGATCGGGCGAGATCCTTCAGCACCGCTGCCCGTTTGAATGGAAGCCACGTCATTTAAGGTCCTCGTGTACGGACCGTGCTGACACGGGATTAAATCTTTGAAATATGGCCACTATCGGTATGCGAACCGGCATCCTCACGCACAGAGGAGCCTTGACGTAGAAGATAACCAAAGGAGCTAACCAGACCTAATGCTGCTACGTCACGAATTTGCATGTATAACGATTTGCAAACACAACTGACGTATAGTCGGCGAGAGACATAACAGAGTTAAGGACAATTGCCAAGTTACGAATATATGTATAAATATTTTATAATACATACATACGTACATACATACACACATACATACATACACACATACATACATACAAACATAAATACATACATACATACATACACGCATACATACATACATACATACATACATACATACATACATACATACATACATAAATACATACATACATACAAACATACATAAATACATACATACATACAAACATACATAAATACATACATACATACACACATACATACATACATGCATACATACATACATACATACATACACACATACGTACATACACACATAAAACAAAAAATACATACATACATACATATATACATACATACATACATAGGCCTACATACGCAATGTCGGCCATTTTAGTGGCGTTGAATCTGTTGACGTCTACATCTGTTTACAGACAAATTGCCGATTATATTCCTTTTGTCCAGAGTTCCTTTCAGTCTGAAGTCAATTGCTTTGTGTATTTTTATGTTCTGTCCTTCCTCTCTTGTCTTCTGCTCTACCCTCCCTCCCTCCCTCCCTCCCTTCTCTTTGGCTCTCCTCTGCTCCCCTCCCCTTTCCTCTCCTCCTCTAGTCTTCTCTGCTCTCACTCGTATCTCCTTTCTTCTCTGCTCTGTTCTGCTTTCCTCGTCTCTCTTCTCTCCTGCATCTCGACAACGAGACAGATAGACAGACATATACACCGAGACAGACAAAGAGACGCACTTACACACACTGAAACTCGTTTATCAACCCAATTGATAAACATGTTCTTTAAATATCGAACTCTACTCAGTAGCTCTCAATAAAGTGCCCCTCCTCCAGCCACCCCCACTTCTTAACCCTCTCTCCGCTTCTGCAGCAGTTGCATCCCGGTCTATAACGTCAACCAGCACTCGTTCCGGTTCGAGTTAAGTACCCGTTCAAGTATGGTAACGTGCCTCAGTCGTAAGCAAAATAATTAATTGGAATCCATTAGGCGAAAGTACAACAGCGCTTTTAGAAAAGAATAAATTGCATCGAATACTGTAACGGTTAACAAGACATGATGAATGGTAAGCTTGTTATAATCTGGTCTAACGTCCTATCGTATAGTCTAGTCCCTTCCAGCATAGTTAACTATGTTAGTTATATAATAGTAGTCACATACACTGAAAACTGTTACTTAAAGTGCATGTTAGTTATATAATAATAGTCTGATCAGCTGCCTAATCCAGTCTCATCGTCTAATGTAATCTACAGATATCTGATCTGATTCACGTTAGTCTAACCTAAGGCACGGTAAAAGGTAAAGTTAGGCAAGGCAAAGTAAAGTAAGGTAAAAAATTCCAGTACAGTAAGGTAATGTAAGATAAAGTTAGGCAAGGCAAGGGAACGTAAGTAAGGTAATATGAGCTGCACTGTACGTCATCCTCACTGGAATAACAATCAACTATTATGCAGATGCAGAATTTGCAGAGATAAGCTTAGACCTAGTCGTAACATTCGGTGTTTGGCGGCATCATACGGCTTCCAAGGCCCGTTAATGACGACCTTACCTTTCTCTACGTCAAAAAATTTAAATCGAAAGCTTAGGCTTAGTAGCTTCCAGAGTTTAACGACATCTTACAGCTTCTCAGAGTCGACCTTACCTTAACCCGATTCAAGATTTTAAGCTTGATGAGCTCTTCTCATTCAGGTACTCTGTCTTCAGGCAGGTTCAAACGTCCGATGATGCCACTCCTCTCGGTGCTGATCTTTTTCTTTTAGTCTGCTGTATCCATCCGTTATCATCCAGTCGACCAGCATCTGTCTGGGTCTTCCTCTTGTTTTCCTCCCCTCCGCCAATGCCGTACTCGGGCAGTGCCAATCCCAAGTCCGGTTAAAGGAGGAGAGCATCATAGGATGCCATAAGGTCTCGTTAAACAAGATGTCTCCCTTTATTGCAACTACCACCGATCTTTCTTCCCACCTCTTTTCAACACCTCTTTTGTAGTTGTAGTAGTTCCAATGTTTAACGACACCTTATGGCATCAAAGGCCGCTGACGTCGCCCTCCTCCTTTAGCCAGGCTTGGGACTGGCACTACCCGAATACAGCAGTGGCGGAGTTGCGCGTATATGAGCACCATTTTTCCTAGTTATGGACAGACAGACATCCGTAAAACAGGTGTAAGAAATATGAGCTCAGTTTCCTTATTATAGCACACAGAGAGGCGTAAAAGAGGTGTCGAACTATGAGCCGACAATGTTGTGCATTTCCTGCTGCATTAGGGCCATGCTATTACCAGACATTAGGAAAGTAATTCCCTAGACAATAATGCTTTCGCGACGTTTTTCCTCGCCGTTTGTATCGTCCTTATCACCAGCTTCAGCAGCCTATAAGCAAATTCGGCCAGCAGCATCTTTTTCATTACCTCGAGCCAAGGCAACGCTTACCTGAGTCTACGAGCGTTCAGCTTGATTCAAGAACAAGCTTCATATATAATTTTTATTTGATAAGTGTAAACTGTATCTATTCTTACGGAACTAAAACACTATTTCGCTAACTGAAAAGCGCCTTGGTGGGGTTCTTTAAAGGCGCTACATGAATGTTTAGATACAAACATACATATATATAGTCGTGAGACTTTTAGTTTGTTTTCCAGCGACATGACAGTCTTTTATGGCACAAGCATATACATGATGTTAAATTATATTATGCCAATACTATACTATATAAATAAATATGGTAATATATTACTTGTGTTTATCTATATATATATGTATAAATATTTTATAATACATACATACATACATACACACATGCATACATACAAACATACACACATACAAACATACACACATAAAGTATCCCATATTTCACAGTGAGACATAGGGGAGGCGCTCATCTCCTTTTCTTGGCTCTAGAGCCGGCAGTGGACGAATCCCAATGTCCTGGACCAGGGACCTGTGCATCGCAGGACTTGCCGTTTACTTCCCACCTTACGCCGGTACCAAGTTATACTGCTTGGTCCAGAGGCACTTGTGAGCAAACAACTTGCCCAGGTTCGTTACACGGATTCAAACCCGCAACCGCATGATCATTGACCAAACGCGTTACCGCACACACACACACACACACACACACACACACACACACACACACACACACACACACACACACATACAATGCATATATAAACATTTATATGCGAGACTGTAGTAGCGATACTTAGCGTACATAGTCAACAGGTCCGGACGGCGATTTTAAGGCGAGATCTCGTTCTGGACACGAGAACGCAGACATGAGTACAATTAGAATGGTGGATCACGTGAGCAAACATTTATTATGCGCACTGCCAAGGTTTACACAAACCATCAGACGCTTCAATGCACGTATTACTTCTCTTTCTTCCCCTCTTCTCTTCTCTCTCCTCTTCCGCCTTCTATTCTTAGTCCGTTTGTTTCTCCTCCCCAATTAGATTAGTGGGTGGTCCTCTACTGGGCATTGTGTCTGCGGCGTTGGAGGAAATGAGTTTTAGGAGGACAGATCATGGGCGGGAGGGATCCGAATGACGTCGCAAATGGCGGTGAAAGCATTCGAGGCGGCCTCTGTCGACGGGTATTTTAGGAAATACATTCGAGATCACTAGGCACCGTGATGAGATGGAAGCAGAGAGGCAAGGAAGGGGAGAGGAAGGGAGGGCAGGTTCTGTAGATGTTTGGAGAGACAGAAGAGAGTACGGAAGAAGGAAGGGAGAAATGGAGAGATGGATGGAAGGAATGGAGGGAGGAGGGAGGGATGGATGGATGGATGGACAAAAAGAAGGCAGAAAGGGGAGGAAGGAATGAAAGACGGAAGAGGAGAAGGAGGTTTTTGATGCAAAAATGAGAGAGGAATGGATGGAGAGCCGAGAGAGGATGGAGGGACTTATAGATGGAAGGGCGGATAGAATAAGGAAGGGAGGGAGTGAGGGAAGAAGACAGGATGGAGAGAGAAAAAGAGAGATAGATAGAGAGATAGAGATAGAGACAGGGATAGAGATAGAGAGATAGAGAGAGAGAGAGACAGAGAGACAGAGACACAGACACAGAGACACAGACAGAAACGAAGAGATAGAGAGTCAAAAGCTCCATGTGCTGGCCCCGTATGCTAGCTCATGATACTCATTTTATCAACAAAAAAACACGTACCACATCTGTGAGTTTCTCTTAAAATAGCGCTAAATAAATTTGCGATAACGACAACGATTACGACTACGATAGCTACACATGAAGTCATCTACCATCACATTCCAATTACGACACTCATTTTATCACTGAACATCACATAGCTTGACACAGCATCGCATCAATTCTAGTACAGATTCCCTGTCACATTCCTCCTATTGCGATATTCACATTTTAATCACATGACATCACATAAAATCACATGATTTCACATAAATCGCACAGCATCGCACAAGCTCACATAGCATCGCATCAGAGTACATACATCACATCCGATTGCATGACGTCGCTCTCCAATATGTTTTCCGCATCGCCGGCGGCCATTTGCATTTTCGGCGCCGCAGTGGATTTTGGGAACGGAGAGCGTAAACAGCTCATTGCAATTCGGTCGGCGATTGGTCCACTTCGAACGAATGTTTAAAGCGGTCGATCTGTCCAGCAGATGTCTGACCAAATGACCAACAGACTGACCATGCCATCAACTCAGTCTATAAACCTTACCCACCTCGTCATAGACTGACCCCTCCTTGACAACCATACACGCCAGTTGCGTCAAAATGTGGCGCTAAACAAATCCATGGATTACGTTTACGATTACGCTACATTTCGATTCAGCGTTCTGATGTCTTGCAAAAGACCATCGCATTTATATAGCGCGTATTCGTGGAGGCGCTATTAAAGTTCGGTGACAATGAAATTCACAATGAAATTCTATTCATTGTTTTGAAGTCTGGAGTGCTGTGGCCACGTTGACTCTCTGGTTAGCAATTATTTATAATTCAATTATTCTGTTCAATTATTTATAATTGCTGACTGTTCTTGTGACATTAATTACATTCGTTTTAGATGTTGACTGTCACGACTGAGTGCGCCTGAATGTCTGCTAACGCTTTGCCATCAGTGGATAAATTATTAACTGAAGTACATGAACCTGTTATGCCAGGCGGACAGGATCAGCACGAAGCCGGAAAATGGTTGGTTGACGCGAGCAGCAACCTCGCCTTGGGAGACCGAAGTCAGTTCGAAGCCTGGATCCTAAGGAGGAAGGGCGGACGAGTGAGTGCAGGTATGTCGATAGTATGAAAAGGACGGCAGAAATTCATCGCAAACGACAGTCATAAAAGCGTAACTTTGTCCGAATCAACAAGGTCCGCGAAGTAATTAACTGTACACCTATGGACACCTATGTTGATGACGACGAAGACGATGACGATGATGATGATTATTTTGATGACGATGATGATGGCGATGATGATGATGATGGTGATGACGACGACGGCAACGACGATGGTGGTGGTGATGATTATAATAATGGTGATGAGGATGATCATGATCATGATTATGATGATGACGATGATGAAGATGATGATGATGGTGGTGATGGTGATGATGATGATGGTGATGATGATGATGATGATGATGGTGATGATGATGATGATGGTGATGATGATGATGGTGGTGGTGGTGATGATGATGATGGTGATGATGATGATGATGATGGTGGTGATGATGATGATGATGACGACGACGAAGTCAGCCAGTAGACCCAGATAGTACAATGACTGCTGCCACAGTATTTGTCTGAAGTAAGCAGGCATTATTGTAGATGGAACTGCAGGACTGAGTGTCGTATTTGCGTCACTTTTGGTCTTTCTAAATCATCCTCCAATCAATAGACTTCATATTGCATCGAACTGGCCCATAGTTTGCGCATGCCCAGTTGTGACTTAACGATCGATCAGTCCAGGTCCCAGGATGCAGCGCGCTTCCGGGGTCGAGGCGACAACTGACGGACGAATATGGAAGCATTCGAGTCAACTCGTGCGACGGAATTATGGGGAAAACGGCAACGCCTTTGTCGTAAACACATCGTCATCATTATTACTGTCGTTGCCATCATCATTATTATTTTCCTATTCACTGTCTTTCATCATTTTCGTCATTGTCGTCGTTGTCATCAAAATTTGCATCATTGTCGTTGTCGTCATTACTGTCATGTCGACAATATCATTATCGTAGTTTTAACCATCATCGTCATCATAATCATTGTCGTCGTAATCATCGTCATCATCATCAGTAAAACAATAAAATGAATCGTGGCGCTATATAAACTCTGGACTCTGTTTTTCCGGTCTTCGTTGTCTACATCCGTTACGGGCTTCATTTCACGCACTTCTGTTGCCGGTTGGCCTCAAATGTCGGCGCTATATAAATAGAACCTTCGGATAAAATTAGACCAACGTTCAGAGAAACACGGAATTTCACCGGCAGGTATAAGCAGACAGACACGGGCAGATATACAGACAGAAAGACAGGCAGATAGATATATAGACAGGCAGATACAGGCAGAAAGACAGAAAGACAAAAATAGATAGGCATACAGAAAGACATAGGCAATCAGACAAACATATAAACAGAGGCAAAGAAAAAACTCAGGCAGGCAGGCATAAACAGATAGATGGACAAACAGAAAGACAGAGGCAGGCAGGCAGACAGACAGACAGACAGACAGACAGAGGCATTATCTTGATTATGTTCGTGATCTCGGTGATGATGATGATGATGATCATCATCATCATTGGCGCGGATGCATGCTTTCGCCACATGTCATTGCGCTCTAAATCGCTCGCCAGAAGGCCAGCAACTCTTGTCAACAGATGGCGACTGCGAAGACGGTATAAAGATAAAAAGGTAAAAGGTAAAATGTTAATGTACACGTTTTTCTACAGCAACCGTATGGTCTCGACCCTGCTCATTTTTCAATGAATTAATCGGGTGTGATCCTTCACCACCGCTGCCCGTTTGAATGGGGGCCAAGCCATTTAAGGCCCCCGTGTACAGTGCTAGCCCGAGATTCAAATCTTTGAAATGAAGCCAATATCGGTAGGCGAACAGAAGGTAAAGCTTACACACTTCTTTTTTTTACAGAGCTACACAGAAACTCCAGAGAAACGCGAAGGTAATAATGGCTGAACGTTTGTTTACATGATTATGTCGAAGTTCGGTTCAAGTTGAAGGATCTTTCGGCTGAGGAGCAACCACGACCGTAGCAATTCACCAGCCCTTGGTACTTTTCGGGGATCCTAGACGAATGGCCGGCTGATTTCATTGTCTTCGTCATCATCATCGTCATCATCATCATCATCATCGTCATCGTCATCGTCATCATCATCGTAATCATCATTATCACCACCATCATCATCATGATCATGATCATCACCATCATCATCATCATCGTCATCGTCGTCGTCGTCGTCACCATCATCATCACCATCACCAGCATCATCATCATCGTCGTCGTCGTCGTCATCATCATCAGCGGCGTGCCCAACTCCGAAGCGTTGTTGTTCCCGCGACTCTGAAGCTCTTCTCTGGGCTGTATTTGTATTCCAAAGCTAACTGGGCGAAGAACCCCCTGCACTATCCAGGTCCATGTGAGCCATGGTCGACCGGCTGGTCTCCTTCAGGCCCTCGGTGGGGTAGTGTGGGGGCTAAATCAAGGCTGGGAGCCCCCAAGGGTGATTCTGCCTGCCATCGCTGCTGGCGAAATGCAAACATCGGGAGATTCTCCCTCCGGGCGATGGCTAAATTGCCGAGTTTAAGGGCAAGGAAGGGGAACGGGCACTCTGAGGGCAGGGAAGGGAGAGATAAGAAGGAAAAGGGGATAGATACGACGACAGAGGGCAGGGGAGAGAGAGGCAGCAAAAATGAGGTGAGAGGGAAAGGAAAAAAGGGAGAGAGAGGGGGTGAGAGAGGAGAGAGAGACAGACAGAGAGAGGAAAGGATGGGGAGAGAGACAGAGAGAGATAAAGAGAGAGAGAGAGAGAGGAGACAGAGAGAGGAGACAGAGAGAGAGAGAGAGAGAGAGAGAGAGAGAGGGAGAGAGAGAGAGAGAGAGAGGAAAGGATGGAGAGAGAAAGAGAGAGACAGAGAGAGAGACAGAGAGAGAGACAGAGAGAGAGAAGAGAGTAACAGAGACATAAGCAGAAGGACTGGAAGAGTGAGGTATACAGACAGCGAGACATTTAAAAAGACATGGACTTTAACGTGGTCATTCCGTACACGTCTTTGCATGCGTCTATTCATGTATAGAAGCCACTAGATTAGATTAGATCAGATCAGATCAGATCATATTAGATTAGATTAGATTAGATTATGCTCTTAGATAACATGAAATTGATGAAGAACTTTCATAATAATAATCCTTCGTACGCTGACAGCGGAAATTAATGGTTTCTCAGTCGACGTCTGTTTTGCGTGCTTCTCAGATTTGAACGCAGACTGTGACGTCTTAATCAAAGCCGTCGATAGCTTTCAAAACCATATGGCTTCATCACGATATTCCGCATGTCTACTTACACCAGATACTAATGGGCTCATCTGCATTCGTTCTTAATTTAGTCATAAGCTCATTTGTTCATTCATTCATTCAGTTACTCATTCATATGGCAACAGCGCCTGTTAATTCAGGAATTCTCTAATTCGTATATCGCTTTTCATTGTGTCTACTTCCAGCTCAATTTGATCGCGCTAGAGTCTGCGATTTCCAGACACTGCTTTCACATCGTGGCCACATTTTGTGTGTATTCTTGCCAGACATTGCGCTACCCTATTAACTCCATACAACTGTGGCCCTAATTGGGCGATTATTTACCTGCATACTCAAAAGACATTCGACGTTTTATTTATTTAAGCATTAAACCCGAGGCATGAATGATTATACGGCTGAAACGTCAACACGGCAACAACAACACAAACAACCAGGCAACCGTTCCTTATTTGTTGCATTCCTCGACAACGAGTTATCGATTTCACAACAAGACGCACCGGGATTCGAACAGCGGACGCAGAGGTGGTAGCGAGAAATGCTATCGCCCATTAGTGTCTCGCTTATTCGGCCACATTTTATGTGTTCTACTGTCAGCGTTAAACAGCTTGTGAGCGAGTCAATACACTGTCAGGAGCCACTAAGAGGTTGTCAAAATGCGCTATATAAACGAGGGCATTTTATATAGCGCCTTTTGTACTTGGCCTGAATTAGCGGAGGTTCTGAGTACGTTTTATGCATTCGTACATTGAGGGACATTCTCTAGAGGCGCTATATAAGAGTAAAGAATCTATATATATATATTTGTGTGTGTATGCACATATGCATAAACAAAGATTCTAAGGGGCGCTATATAATTGCCCATATAATGTTATTGTCTGCTCTCCGCAGACAAGGATATTAACCAATTGTTGCTAGTCTCTACACCGGAAATGCTTATCTCTCTGAAGAGCGAAATTTCCGGTTTACGTTGTTGGCGTCTCGGCGTCGTCGTCGTCACTTCCGCTCTGATATTCTGCGCCGTTACCAACTTCCGCTTCCGGCTGAACCTGCGCGAAACCGAACGCTGTCTTCGGCCGCCATCTTTGTTCGCCTTGTTCACAAGCAACCTGCAGCCACCTCTAAAATGGCGACCGGAAACGGATAAACCGGAAGTAAAAACACCAGCAGAGGATAAACCGGAAGTGGACAAAGCGAAAGTGAACGAACCGAAATTGAAAACACGGGAAATTGACAAACCGGAAGTGGAAACCATACGAAGCGTCATGGAGACAATGATCAGGTGTGGAGGGCAACATCCGGTCCTTCTTTCAACCGTCTGCCGCCCACCGCAGAGGGCCACAGAAATACCTCCCAAGGTCGTTCCAAATGTCGTCCACTACGTCCTCATAGGAGTGGCCCGAAAACTCAGTTTCTTCGAATACCTGAGCTTCCTGAGCGTCGAAAAATTCCAGAAGCCTGATCAGATCTTTGTGCACGGTGACGTGATCCCTGAGGGACCCTGGTGGTGCAGAACGATCCAGGAGGTCCCGAATATCTACCATGTCTGGACCAGTCCTCCGAATAAGGTCTTTGGTCGAAATTTGATGCGCATCGAACACAAAGCTGATGTAATGCGCTACTCGATCATATACGGTAAGATCAGCTGATCGATTTCTAGTTCAATCAATGATTGATCTATTGCATTAAATTACATTAGATTTAATTGATAAGATTAGTCATTGTTATCGTCATTAAAATCTAAAACCGCCATTATTATTTTCCCTGTGATTGATGATTCATGGTTATTATTATTATTACTATTTTACTACTACTACCACTACCATTATCATTATTATTAATATTATTATTACTATCATTATTATTTTTACTACTACTACTACTACCACTACTACTACTATTATTATTGTTATTATTATTATTATTAGTAGTAGTAGTAGTATTATCATCATCATCATCAAAATCATTATCATTATTACTGAAAATTCGTTATTATTTATTAGGCCTTCTATTACCTGCCCACCTAGCTTTTAATTTCCTGTGATCAGACTATGGCGGTATCTATCTGGATTCGGACGTCCTCCTCCTGAAGTCCCTCGATCCGCTCCGGATGTACCCTTTGACCCTCGGACGAGTGGACGGCAGTCGGTCGGAGATAGCGAACGGGATCATCCTCGCAAGGAGTGGCGCCGACTTCCTTCGTCTCTGGGCGCTCACTTACGCCACCTACGGCCGTCAGGGTCAATACGACTACCACTCCGTACGAATCCCGGCCTTGCTCGAGAGGTAACACGCCGCAAGGAAGATCTGCTCCACACCCTTGCAAGTTGACCTAAATCAAAGCAATTGCTCATCCATTTCAGGGCCCCTAGAAACACCTCACAGCCATTCCCTGCAGCATTCAAGGCTTCTGGAACCTTGATGCTGTCTCAGAAAAATTCCCCATTCATTCAAGGCCTATTGGAACGTCCAGGCCATTACAGCGACGGAAGAGATGGGTCGTCGTGGTAGTGGAGGTGGTGGGGTCGTTATAGCGGGTGGTTAGTGGTTGTTATGGTTGTGGAGGTGTTCAGGGTGGTGATGATGGTGGTCCCTCAATTCTGGCCATTTTCCAGTGAATTTATCAGGCGAGATCGTTCACCACCGTTGCCCGTTTGAATGGGCGTCAAGCCAGTTTAGGTTTCTATGTACGCAGAATGCTACCCCAAAACATAAATCGCCGAGACACAGCTAAAAATAATTACACTGGGTGATAACCCTATCGTCCCCTTAGCCGAGTACGCTCCCTCGCTTACTACGTTTCCAAAAATTTGGCGCCAATATTTACAGGTGCGCCGAGAAAATTCATTGTGCATTTGCATAATGAAATATGCATTATGCCTACCTTGCTTTACCTAGCCCACAATTCCCTTATGTTACTTGACCTGACCTACTTTACATTTCCTAAGGAAATTTTCCTTGCATTCTCTTACCTAACCTTAACTTACCTGCGAAATGTTAAGAAATATCATGACGTTGTAATAGGCTACTGTGGGTTCATAAACTATACCTTACCTTATCTTACCTCACATTACATTACCTTACATTATCCTACCTTACCTCGCCTTATTTTACCTGACAATACCTTACCTCATCGCACGTCATCTTACCTCATCTTACCCAGGGGCACTTCACACTACAAAGTACACTGGGGTAATCGTGTGTTCGTTCTCACAGACTCTACCCGTTCCTGGTTCACGTCGAGAACAACTCCCTGATCCGCCCTCACCCGATAAAGCAGGACAACCTGTTGAAAGGTCACTACAACTGGTCGACCCAGTTCACCTGTCACGTGTGGCATCGGCGACGCGATGCCCTGACCTACATTCCGACTGACCTAACCCAGATGGAACGGCTCGACACGGCGCTCGGCGAGATAATGAGACATGTCTACCACAGCCCCGGTTAAACAATGTAATGTAAACTAAAGCAACGTCACCATACGTCTGTGAAACTAAAGCTATCGCTAGTTTATCGATCTCATCTAAATTTCTAGGATAAAAACCAATAAATCAACAAAGAAACCTAACAAATCGATTATCGTTTATTGAAATACAAACAAACAGAAATAGTTAAGTGTTTTATGATTAAAACATAAGTCAGCCAATTATACCCAAGCAACGCCAGCCTGAATACAAGCTCCCCAGTTCGCTAGGTGGCGCATCAAATAAAGACGTGAAAACGAAGTGAATTTTTAAAGAATTCAAATCACAAGGCTTTTGAGGCCTTGTGATTTGAATTCTTTAAAAATTCACTTCGTTTTTAGTAGCTAATCAACTTTTCCATGCATATGCATTAAAAAAAATTTATAAAACAAGTAACTTGCTTAAAAATCGAAATTTATTAAATTTAGCACGAAAACATTAGATTTAAAGCGCGATGCAATACTTTGCGAACCAAGGACATCCGAAACAAGATGGCGGTTGGCGGAATGCACATGCTTGAAATATATTTATAATTTCTGGTATAAGAAAGTCATATCAAAATTTAAGAAGACAAAGGTCTTGGTAGAAAACGCGTTGAAAAAGTTATTGTCATCGGAATTATGTACAGTTCTTAATATTTAGAACATTTAATTTAAATGCGAAATCTTAATATTCTTGGTCAGACAAGCGGAAGTGAGCTTGGTGAGCTGTCCGTGAACTCGGTGAACTTGACTGGTTATAGTTTGCGCTCTAATGAGTGCAGATGGTAATCCTTGAGACTGATACAGTATATTACCTTTTAAAATGGTACTTAGTACTTTCTTCTTTCCATCTTTATTCGTTTCTTCTTCAGTCCTTTCTTTCTTTATGTTCATTAATTTTCCACCCTTCCTGCGTTGTTTTCTTTCCTTCCTTCTTTCCTTCCTTCTTTCCTTCCTCCTTTCCTTCCTTCCTTCGCTCCTTGCTTACTTTTCACCTAATCTCTGCAGTGCAAAACACGAGTAGGCGTCCATGTGTAAAGAACAGAAGTAGCTTCAGATACAGTGTAATGTAAACCGGTACCTATATAGCTTGCTATAGGCAAAGCTTCTGGCCTGTTTATCCACGAATATCCACTGTGCAAGACGGAAACAAAATCGTTAGAGTTACAAAACACTTAAATTAATTATAAAGATTTGTACAGCGAGAAAGAAATTGAAATCACAAAACCAATGAATATATCAAAGAGAGAAAGATGGGTAACTCGTCAGAAAACCGCACTGTACTCTTCATAGTTTTCATAATTTTTCCAACTAAAATTAACCAATCACAACACGGGTATGCTTTAGGCCAATCACAATTAGTCAGTTTCCAACAGCCTCAGCCAAGTAAATACGCGTGATCTATCTTTCTCCTGTGATTAACTTTGCACAAAACTATTTAACTCAGCTTTTCACATGAATCCAACACCAATTAACGGATCCGTATCGATTAATTATTCAGTTTTGTGCGCATGCGCTTTACATAATCTGCGTTTCAAACGCACGCAACAAAACTGCAGTTAACTCAGCCGTTAATAAAAATTCGAAACACCAAACAACGGACCTTTTCCAGCTAATTATTATTCATATATTTCGCGCGCATGCGTAATACAAAGTCTACGTTTTCGACAGAGCATGTGGAGGGGTGACTACCAACTGTCAGACCAGCCTTCTGTTCCGCCAAACTGTAGCCACCCCTTCGCATAAAAATAGAAAGAATCAGAATATACATTGACAAGAAAAATGAGGTTGTTTATAAGATAAACCACAGATAAACGACACAAAAACCAACGTTTAAACTATCATTCATATTCGGTAAACGGGCAAGAAAGTGTATTTATGGCTATATATCAAAGTTACGCGTGCTACGATAATGCAAACTTCATAAATAACATAACTTAAATCTACAAATACAACCTCTCAATACAAACATTTTGTATCAAATAATAGTCATCCGCGCCTCAAATTCAGATTTTAAGACTCTGCACGAATAATAAATATTTTAAAATAAAAAATAAACAGGTTGTTTATGGTTTAATGCAAAACAGTTGGCCTTAAAAATATTTACCGGTTTCAAATTATAAATTATATGTTATTGTAGTTATAACGATCACAGTTTTCTTCCATTACATCGTTATCATCCATTTTCTCTGTTGAAATGGTTTCAGTAGCCACTGATTCTTAGTCACCGGATTAATTTATTAAAGTCTACTCGCATGACGACTTTCTGAAGTTCGATCTAACTTCAAACACCGAACTGACCCAATTATATTAAAATACTGACCCAATTGCATTAAAAGTCACAGCGACTCATTGTATGAATAATTTCACTGACCCATTTGCATTCATAATTATTTGCATTAATAGCTATATTGACCTATTTACATACAATTAGAATAACAATTAGAACTGGACTCCTTAAGCTGCCTTCCTCGTGCACCCTACGCAAAATGAGCATGGTCGAAGCCATGGGGTCGCTATATAAAACCGTGTAAATTTACACTTACGCTTGTCACATTGAACTGCATTGTAAACTTCGCTGCAAGAACTCTGAAACTATCTTCCTCCACGAAGAACACTGAAAACAGGCGTCAAAGCAACAACTTTCGTGCAGAATTGGCGCAAGAATCATCCAAGTAACGTCTGTAACTCCTAAATTTGTGTAAATATCTTGTGGAAGCGTTTCTGTAACGCAAGAAATCGCAGTATACTCACAACATTGAAAACGAACGATTCTCGTTCAATTTTAAAATCGTGTAATGCCAACAATAAATTGTATACAGTAACCAATTAGTAGGATATAGACGACACACAAACTATAGAGCCTTAGTGACTATGAAAACCACACATCTAAAAGTAATATCTGGAATACAGCAGATACTAATGTAGCCAGCTAGCTCGTAGACATAGACTGTCTAGTAATAAAGCACACAATCATCAGACATCACACCCAAGCATCAATTATCAGTAACTCTGGCCCATTGCCATATAGGGCCTATTAATGTGACCTATTATGGCAAACTCTTCAAATTAATGCCTGGAAATCGCAGAGACTGCCGAATATCCTGAACTCTCGTAAACATCAATTGTCTGATATAGCGAAGCTCAGCCCCTGTGGATATTACCAGAAACTATTGTTACCTGTTCTAACAATTAGGCCCTATACAAAATTTTCTGGAAGTAGAAGAAATCGAATGTGCTTTGACACCAGACAATTTATGTCTATGAGCGTTCTTGGCCACACTAGTGTCTGATGATGTTACAAATACCTCATTTATTTTCTGTCTCATCATTCTAGGGAAACGATTCAATAGCATTTCGATGCTGTAACGAATACCACACAGACAAACAGACAGATAAACACACAGACAGATAGACGGAAAGAAAGAACGAAAGAACACAAGAGAGAGACAGAGATTACAACAGAACGGAACCAGACTTTAGCAAGAACTTCGAAGCGGCTACAGTAAGAAGATACTCTAGGCTCGAAGTACGACATCTTTCTGCGAGCTTTACGCCAAAGCATCGTACCTAGTTCTTGGCGGTACCCTGTCGAAAAAAACACGCGTAAATAACACCAGGATGAATGTAAAGTGGTGTTTGAGAGAGGGGGGGGGGGACAAGACTAGAGGAGGGTACATTGCGATAAGGCAGGTTAGGTTAGGGAATGGTACGGTGAGGCAAGGTAAGGTAGGGCTGGTACGGTCCTTCCTTCCATCTGGCTTGAATGAATTCCTCCTAGGGGAGGGGTCAGCCAAGGGAATGGTTCGGTAAAGCAGGGTAGATTAGGGAATTGTACGGTAAAGCAGGATAAGGTAGGAAGGGTAGGGTAGCATAGGTTCTGGTGCAGTAACACACGGTTAGGTAGGGTATGGCAGGGCAAGGTAGGGTTGCGGAAGGGGCAAGATGAAAGGAGAAGGAAGGGGAAGGTGAAAGACAGAAGACATGAAAGCGAGAGAGAGAGAGAGAGAGAGAGAGAGAGAGAAGAGAAGAGAGTCATGAAATAATTTAAATTATATGCCAGCGTCTGTATGTGTGTATGTATTTGTATATTCTTATAGCGCCTTTTAAAAACTCACAAAGGCGCCGAGTGACAGTGTTCCAAGGGTAAACACGTGGTTAAAATTACCTCCTCGGCTGTTTCGGCCACAGGTTCGATTCTCTCGTTAACGGAACCAGCTTCTGACGTTTCGTTGGAATCCAAATTATTCTGGTTGTCGGTCTATAACATTACATAAATTTTTTAACACCAATCGTGATAAAAGCGCTAAATAAATTAGCTACATTTAGCAATGAAATGTTTCAACAGTGAACACGATTTGTCGTAACTGTCCAATAGACAGCTACGTCGGTACCGCGTCGCGAATCTGCGACAGATTGGAAAGGATTCAACACCCAATCAGAATCACGGAAATCTGTTGGTATTCGGTCTGTCAAATAGGGAATAGGCATTGAAACTGTTCAGCGTCCAATCAGAAATGGTTATTTGTTGTTCTGGTCTTTCCAGTTGGAAGATGGCAGAGTACAACCTCGCGTTCAACATCCAATCAAAATCTCAGAAATTTATAAATATTTTGGTCTGTTCAATTGAAAAAAATGGCAGATGACAATCTCGTTTTCAGCGTCCAATCAGAACCTCAGAGATTCGTCGTTTTTGATCTGCCCAATAGGAAAAATAGCGGTGGATAACCTCAAGTCCAATCAAAACATCGGATGGAAATTCTGTCTTCCATACTTTAACCGACGTTACCTTCTTATCACCTCCTGGCTTAGAGCCAACTTTGGGTTGCGCTTTCTCCTTGAAATTTAATTTCTCTGTTTCTATCTACAAAAATGAAATTCGAAAATAAATGATAAAATGATTCGAGAGAAAAAGATACCACGAGACCCATCCCTTCGATAAAAAACGAAAAGCAAAATTCCGTTTCTACTTTTGGCCTAAAAAGTACTTTTGCATCAGTTAAAACGATTTTAACTTATTTAATATAATTATACGGTGTTCCCCTCAACTTTTAAGCTTGTTGAACCTTTTGAGTAGCTTCAAAACGTGATGCCACATAAACTTTTCAGTTACAAGATATTACATTACAACGTAGAATTTGTGTTTACCTTTGCCACAAAGTAAGCGGCAATATGAAGTGTCCTCTTCTTTCTTTACCTAATTAGTGTTTCAGGTAAGGCAAAAGTATGCAAGGCAAGGCACGGCAAGGCAATGTGAGACAAAGCAAGACAAGTAAAGTATGATAAGGCTATGTAAGGTAAAGCAAGGCAAGGCAACGCAATCACATACAAGACAGTTTAAAGCAATATAAGGCAAGGCAAGGCAATGCAAGGCTAGACAATGCAAGGCAAGACAAGATGAATATTACATACTATGTTACATATAAGGTATTGCATTCAAAAAACTACATTACCATAGTATCAAAAATATAACATTACAAATATTACTTTGAAAACTTTACACTACAAATATTACATTACAAACAAAGCATTCCACCTATCAATGAGTCCACAAGTAAAAGTTAAAACTACGCAATTTTTCTGTCTAGAATCGTACAATAATGTATTGTAAAATGACTGGAAATTCGATTTGTATAGCGCCTGTTCGCCTGCTCAGAAGCCATACCTTCTTCGTGCCGCCACTTGGTTTATGGTCGATGTTGTCCTTGGAACCGATTTTTGGCTGGGCTTTCTCTTTAAAGTCGAGCTTCACGGTTTCAATCTTCACGAAAACAGAACAGTTATTTGGAGAAAATAATACTGATTTATTTTTAATATTGATCTCATTTGCTAAAGTTCCGGTTTCAAATCAGCGATTACCTCACACCGAATTGCCATACTATATGCCATACCAGACCATATAACATACCATACACCAAACCATGTCAAATACCGCATACCATGTGCATCTGTTACATATCATATCATATTCCATTTCATACACCACAGCACATGCCATACCATATACCATACCACCCAATCATGCATTTTCGTAATACCTTCTTTTCTCCACCTCCTGGTTTGTGCTGAGCGTTTTCCAGTGACCCAACCTTTGGCTCGACCTTCCAATCCAGTTTCTTGCTTTCAATCTGCACACGTGAATGTCAATGTAATACAGTGTAATGTCTAAGAGGTTTCTTAAAATGCGCCATATAAATTCCCAGCAATATATCTGTGAACGTAACTTTCCGCTGATGAATCAGCAAGCTTTATGCGCGCGTTTGTATCGAAAATTTCCGTAGCGTCACGTCGACGAGTCCTCGGGTTGTTGACTTGTTTGGGCACGCAATTGTCACGTACTTCTAACTGCTGGATGAGTCTATTTGTCACTCATCGATGACGAGCCTACAGGACTGGGGCTGGTGGGATGTTGGCCAGCACATTATATCACGTGGGCGCTTGTGCTGCAAAACGTCGGGTTTACGTTGCGATAATCACAGGCATGTCTAGACAAGTCTTGGCTATGCGACAGGTCCTTGCCTAGATAAAGAGGCAGCAAAAGCAATATTTAAACTCAATCGATTACTTGAGTGACAAATGACATGGATTATTGCTGACGACATCAATCTGTAGATTCGTGCGTGTAGAATATTAATGTTGAACTTTTACTTTAATTAAATATAATAGAAAATCAAAAGACTGTCTTTACTCGCGTTAACAATATGCTACAAATTGGGCAAGTCTACTATGATTCGAGGCTCGATCAACTGACAACTTTTAAAGTTTGCCGACAATATATTTGTATTGCTTGCATACCTTTTTCTCTCCTCCTCCTGGTTTGTGCTTGGCATTGTCCAAAGATCCGACCCTTGACTCCACCTTCCACTCCAACTTCCGGCTTTCGATCTACCAATAAAAGGAAGAAGAACGTAATGTAGTGTAACGAAAGACTCACATAGCACACTATTTAATAAGCTTGTGTTACTATGCACGTGTATGGAGTTGTGTGATGCTTTGCCACCCTATGTCATGTAGTGCTATGCCTCAATATGTCAAGCAGTATCAGGTAGGCTTTGATATGCTATGCTATGCTATACAATGCTATGCTATGCTGTAGCTGACTGGCTGTGGGTCTGTCTGTGTGACTGTGTCTGTCTGACTATCTGAGTTATTTTTGAAGAACTTCCGTAGCCCAGAAAACTGGAGTAGAGTGACTGAAATTGTAATTAGTAACTCCTATTGCGCCGCAATATCTAATGCAAAAGCATCAACCGATGGCACATCAAAGCCAAGCCTCAATCAGGTCAATATCCAGAAGGTCAGTCCAATAAGGCAAAGACGCAGACTAACACTCACTGATAGAGACAGACAGGCAGACAGACAGAGAAAAACACAGACGCAGATACCTTCTTCTGTCCTCCTCCAGGTACATGTGTCATGTTAGCCTTCGATCCACATCTGCTCGTCACATTCGACACGTCGATCTTCTGCGTCGGAATCTTAACCTTTGACAGCAAAATCAATAGAGTTCAAAGTTCAAACGCCTAGGCATTACACACCACCGCCTCTTTAATACTACTACCACTACTACCACTACCACTACTACTACTACTACTACTACTACTACTACTACTACTACTACTACCACTACTACTACTACTACTACCACTACTACTACTACTACTACCACTACTACTACTACTACTACCACTACTACTACTACTACTACTACTACTAATAATAATAATAATAATAATGGTTGGAAACCGAAACGCAGGGCTCTCTGATGTATTCTGGGGCTGCACCGACTATCGAGGCTAGTTTCGTGACGAGGGTCTTTGATATAATCCTGTCCTAGGTCGAAAGCTAGTGCGGCGTAGCTCGAAACATGACATAATTTAGCAGGTCAGCGACAATTCGAGAGGCAGATGTACAAGCACAACGTTGCAGTGGTCTAGGAGTGTCAGAGTAAAGGAGCGGACAACAGTTTGAGTTTGAATAAAGGATAAATTTCGCATCTTGACTCTAATCTGACCTTTTGGTAGAAGCATAGAAGCAATTGACATATTCCTCCACTGAGAAGCATTTCAAGTCCCGGACAACAGACTGTGACTGGCAGACTGGAAATGCCGCCGCTATTGCTTCCCTCTCAATCCTTGCACATGCCTATGTTGCGCCCAGCCATACTGACACCGTCTTTTCCGGGTTCAGCCTCAGCCGATATTAACATCCAGGTCTGCAACTTCGTCGCAAATGTCCGCATTTTGGACACAGAAGGCAGTGTGTCAGACGGGTGACACGTCAAGTACAGCTGACGTCATCAGCATACTGGTGAACCTGGACTCCAGAGCAACGATGATACTTGTCAGTTCTGCCGTATACAGGATGACTGAGCAGAACACTGAATGTACGGGTGCTCACTGAGTTTTCCAGGCCAATGGTACCAGAAACCACTCCAACGACTGTCCTACTGCTCCACACGAGATGATTTACTAACAGGATGTCGTGATCCACATCGTCAATGTTGGTATTAGTATTACCATTAGTATATTAGTATTAATGTAACTAGTATTAGTACTAGCAGTATAATGCCTACTACTGAGACAAAATCCTAGACAATATTACCTTATCGGGTTCGCCTGAACTCATCGTGAACATAAATCTCGACAGGTTAAATGAGGTAACAAAGGTCAGTTCTGCTGCGAGTGATACAGGTAAGTTATGCCACGCAGACGCCACTCAACACCTGTCCACTTCCACCTATCAAGCGTCTTATGTAGAAACTGCCAAATACATGTAGGAATTTATCGATCATCAAGGTTCAATCAATCAATAGGTCTGGAATCGATCCTTCAATCACTTGTCACGCTTGATCGAGCTAATGTCAACGCACCTAACTTTGTTTAGTGAAAGAACTTGTGCTACGCGTCAGGCTATGAATATTCATTAGCGAAGACCGCTGAATATTCATAAACTCTAATGAAGGCACATATTCTATGGATGGATCTGCATAAGCCACACTTTTCTAGAACTGACCTTATCTTACCTCACTTTGCCTTAGCGACTACCTTACCTTTCTTTAGCGTACTCTGCGTTACCTTACCCTTCGTACCTTACCTAACCTACCTTACTTTACTTTAACTTAACTTACTTATTGCAAAGCTAGGTACCCCAATCGAGATCCAATGCACCAGTCTGTAAACTTTGAACCACTTGGTTAAATATTTGCCTATTTGCAATGCAAATTAGCTCAACGTTACACCACGCCTCTTTGGGCGAATTTGCCAACGGGGCGTTGTATGGCAGAAGTGGATTTAATCAATCGTTTTATGGTTCCAGCGGTCGCCAATGGCAACAGGCCAACATGGGCAAACGTTGCAACGGGTTATAAGCCTGCCTTCCGTCTCTGTGCCAGGTTCGAAGCCCGATTCGTCGTCTGGAACTGAGCCTTGGCTGGTAAATTATGCGAACCCACAAAGCAAATCTTCGACCATTAAGAGTCATTGTAACAGCCACAAGGAATCAGAGCTCATCTCGTCTAATCTCATCTGATGTCTCATACCTAGTATGATATGATTTATTATATATATATACATATATATATATATACATATATATATGTATATATATATTATCTAATTGATTCGAATCTAAATACATATTGTGCATGAGATCCCATTTGAAAGCCCGCAGCTATTCATTCTATGATTCTCTAACTCACTGATTCAAATATTCACCGGTTCACTGAATGCCTGCATCGTATTCGCTCATTCATTTATCCACTCATTCATTCAACCACTCATTCATTCATTCAAAAAATAATTCATTCAGTCAGTCACTCATTTATTCATTCACTCGCTCATGCATCCACTTATTCATCCACTCATTCATTCATCCACACATTCACTCATTCATTCAGTTACTCACTCATTTATTCATTCACTCGCTCATGCATCCACTTATTCATCCACTCATTCATTCATCCACTCAGTCATTCATCCACACATTCACTCATTTATTCAGTCAGTCACTCATTTATTCATTCACTCGCTCATGCATCTACTTATTCATCCACTCATTCATTCATCCACTCAGTCATTCGTACAGTCATTCATTCATCCACTCGTTCATTCAGTCATTCAGGTATCCATTCATTCATTCACTCATTCATTTATCTAATTCATTTATCCACTCATTCATTCAACCACTCATTCATTCATCCACACATTCACTCATTCATTCAGTCAGTCACTCATTTATTCATTCACTCGCTCATGCATCCACTTATTCATCCACTCATTCATTCATCCACTAAGTCATTCGTACACTCAATCATTCGTACACTCATTCAATCATCCACTCGTTCACTCAGTCATTCATGCATCCATTCATTCATTCACTCATTCATTTATCTACTCACTCATTCATCCACTCAGTCATTCGTACACTTACTCATTAGTCCACTCGTTCATGCATTCACTCATTGTGATCCTCACTGCTTGTACGAGTAGCTAAGTGCCATAGTGACGTACGTTTCCTCCCCCTGGTGTGTGCTTCGTGTTGTCAAGAGATCCGATCTTGCTCCTGGCATTCTTTGCTTCCAGAACCTTTCCGTCGCCAGAAGCTGACACAGACGAACGAGGCGTTGACCCTGGACTCGCTAGAACAGCCACATTTGTGGACAACGCGTGATCTTATGTGACTACGATGTGATTCTGTACAATGAGATGCTGTTAGGTGCGATGTGCTTTGATATGCTATGCTATAGAGTGCGGTGCAGTACAATGTAGGGTATAGTGTAGCAGAATCTCATGTAATCTAATCTCGTGTAATCTAATCTCGTGTAATCTAATCTCGTGTAATCTAATCTCGTGTAATCTAATCTCGTGTAATCTAATCTCGTGTAATCTAATCTCGTGTAATCTAATCTCATGTAATCTAGTGTAATGTAATACGACCTAACGTATGCTATGTAATCTAATAAAACGTCATTAAAGCTAACGCAAGGCAATATAATCAGATTTGATCTAATGTTCCGGTTCCGGTTCGGTGGAATAAAAGACAGTTGATTGTCTTTTTGGCCGACGGGTGAATTATTGTTCTTACGTGATTTGATGACAGGATGATCGGCTGTTGTCGGGGTTCGCGGCTTCCTCCCTGCAGATTCAGCACTCCTCTGTAATGTAAGGTATCAACAGAGGTAAGGTCGGTTAAGATATCAACAGAGGAAAGGTATCAACAGAGAAAAGGTATCAACAAAAGGTTTTCATTCATCCAACTATTCAGTCAGTCAGTCAGTCAGTCAGTCAGTCAGTCAGCCAGCCAGCCAGCCAGCCAGCCAGTTTCTTAACTACTGTATTTGCTTATTTATTTCATTCATCATCCATCCACCTGTTACTTTTATTTATTTATTTATCTATTTTTTATATTAACAAAGGTAAGTCTCAACAGATATAAGGTAAGCTAAAAGTAACAAAGGTCGGCAAATTAAGGTATCGACAAAGGTTAGGCGAGCTAAGGTATTGACGGAGATAATGCCATCTAAGATATCAGGATAGGTAAGATATGGTATCAGCAGAGTTAAGGTAAGTTAAAGTTTAACAGCCGTAAGCTAAGTTAAGGTATTAGTAGATGTTTATGACCTCCTTCACAAACTGGTAGCTGTTCGTTTGTGTTTTGTTTCTTCTGCTTACCTGTGAGTCTGTCTTGGAATTCGAAAGACTGGCCTTTTCACCTTCCGTGTCACCTAAAAAATTAACGGGGCAACAGTTTCAATATGTGTCATTTAAAAGGCGCTTCATCGATTAAAGCTGCCTGGACCGTCGCAGAAAGCGTCGAATAGATCAGGGGCTGTGACGGGGGGGGGGCGGGGTAGAGAGGGATCATCCAGTCAAGAAGCGGACATCCACGGAACAGTAAACTAATCACCTGGCGACTGATAGATGAACTAACCCGATCCATGCGCCTATTCTAAAATTAATCGAATCAATCTAATTTGATCTTTCTTTCGTTCTTTCTGTCCTCCGTGTTTTTGAATGCTTTTCTTCCGTTCTTCGTTCCTTTCATTCATTCATTCAAACTTGCAGACTGTCATTCATTCATTTGTCGATTCATTCATTCAGTTGTTAGTTCTTGCGTTCATCCGAGTATTCAATAAATCAGTAAGTTAGTCAGTCCGTCAGTCTGCTAGTCTCTTAATTACTATATCTGTTTATTTATTTAATTCATCATCCATTCACTTGTTACTTTTATTTATTTATCTATTTATTTATTTTATTCACCTCTCGATCTAACTTTTATTTTAATTTACGTATTCAGCTATATATTCATCCATCCGTCCATCAATTTGTTTTAATTTTATTTTCATTTGTTTATTCATTTGTTTATTTGTTATTCATTCTAATTTGTGCATACAGGCATCCATACATCCATCAATCCATCCATCCATCCATCCATACATCCATCAATCCATCCATCCATCCATACATCCATCCATGCATCCATCCATCAATCCATCCATACATCCATCCATCCATCCATACATCCATCCATCCGTCCGACCTTTGTTGGTACCACTTCTCGTCTTCTTGGGAGATTCAGCAGATGGCGTCGCTGCTTTAGGCGCCTTCGTCATCGTCGTCGTCGTCGTCGTCGTCTTGGACTTGGCACTGGACACTTCCGCTGTCTTCGTGGCACCGTCCTTCGACTTAACCCCACCTCCTCCTCCAGCTGCCGCAACTGGTCCTCCTCCAACTCCTCCGTGGGAAGTCGTGCCCGGCCGTGGACTGGTCTTGGGTTTGCGGTCTGCGCTGGCTTCCACATGCTCGGTTTTCTTCCCTCCACCACCAGCACCGCCACCGGTCGTCTTTCCCACCCCTGGGACCGTCTTAGACCCACTTCCACCCACCTTAGCAGCTCCGCCACCTTTAGAGTCACCACCACCATCTTTGCCCGCTTTTTCCGCATGAACATCGCTCGCAGCTACTTCTCGTGGTGACGCTATTTCTGGTGGCGAGGTCACTTCCGGTGGTGGTGACGTCACTTCTGGTGTTGACGTCATTTCTGGTGACGTCGCGACAGCTTCCGGTCTCGCCTTTTCTTCTTCCGGTCGTCCAGGCGGCGGAACAGCGTAGACTTCGACGAATCCGGATCGGCCGTGCGGGTCCATCATTCCAAGGAGATCCGTCGAAGCAACGATTTCCGGTGAAGTCGCCACAGCCGCCATGTTGTTGACTTTCGCGCCGTCGCTAGATGGCCGCTGCAGAGGATCGAAGTCATCCAGGAGGCGCGCGTCCGGTTGGAAGACCGCTTGTGGTTCCGGCCCAGTTCCGGTTTCCGATCTCGTTCCAGTTTTCATTTCCGGTCCTCCGAAATCGATGAGGACTTCGGACTTAACCGGAAGTTCCGGTGCGTTTGGGATTCCGGATTGAGTGACGCCAGGTTCCGCCAAAGGCAGCCTGTCGAGGTTAGCGAGGAAAGGATTTCCGTTGGAGAACGGAACTGGATCGGCATTTCCTGTCATGTGGTGCTCGTCCAAAACAACTGAAAAAGCAGTTAAGTTTCTGGGTTAAGGTTATATACTGCGTTTCAATGTTTGCAGAAAACACGAAGGCCACAATAATGTCTGGATATAGGCCACAGTTATCAAAAGACGCTGCATAAATGTTCAGTTACATGTACTAAGATACAGTTACTTTTTTATTACTAGACAATTTATGCATATGAAGGTTCTGGCAACATTAGTGTCTGCTACTTCCAGGCATGCAAATGCCGCGACATTATTAATCAATAAGCCACAGTGAGTGTGTTTCATTACTAGACAGTTTATGTCTGAGAGTCCTGTCTACGTTAGTGCCTGCTGTCTCCACACACGCTTAGCTCTTCTAAGAGTGTACACACGCACGTAATCAAAAAGCATTGCGTGCCATTCACTGCTCTAGTGCAGACTGTATACGGACCCTCGAGTCTAAACAGCAAGGAAATCGGTCTCCGTCTCGGTGGGCGGAGCTTCGCAGACCACTGATCATCTACAGCTAGAAAACGCCGCAACGTCCAGACGCGTGAGCGATAAGAGCGGACGATCAATATCGAACCGACCGTCATTATTGTATCAGAGGGCGACTGTACGAGAGGGATTGTGGGAGGAAGACTCTAGAATTCCGTTCCAGGGGAGACGTTGCTCTGTTTATGCTGATGCTTCAGTTGGCTGACATGAATTACCCCATTTATTCAGCAATCCTGTATATTTATGTCTGCAATATATGTATATATGGTATTATTTACAGTAGTATAGCTATTATTTACAACAATCTCATATATATATGCATACATAGCATTTATATACTACATATATTATTTACAGAATATATATACATACACGATATATCATTTACAGCATATATCATGTATATCTTGTCTGTACAGATGTATATATCAGGGATTGCAGATTATTTTCTTGTTTATTATTTCTGTCGGCTGTCTTGTGTTTGCATTTTAGTGCTAATATATTTCTTTTATGTTCACTAATATCAATTTATATAGTATAAATAGCGCCTTTTCAGAACTGTTTTAGCACGTTTGTGAGGTTCTGAAAAGGCGCCATATAAATAGCCAGATATATGATATTCACTTAAAGTTAGACCTATATATGTATATATAGGCCTGCAGCTATATACATGCATATGTATGTGTGTCTTAAATGACATGTTTTATGGATCTATTGATTATAAATAATTTGTCTTCGCGAAAGGCGATATTGTTATTATTACTCCATGTTTATGTTCTCTCGACACGTTTTGTGGTTTCTGAAAAATCGATGATCAATGTCCTATTTCTTTTAAAAATATAGAAAATTTAGAAAATTTACACGCGTGCAATTAGTTCCTACATATAAACGATATTTTGTACAATATGTCAGTAGCATATTTAATTAATTGTATATTCAAAAAACGATTTTACCGCTGTACGATTTTATAGCCGAGTTCTCTAGGAGGCTTTAATGGAACCGAAATCTTGGAATATCTTTTTTCTTCCCTGGTGTAGATCGGAATATCGTACCTTTCTCTTGAAACCCCGATTAATCTGCGCATCAAACTGTATGTTTTAATCTAGGTTTGCGTTGTATCAGTCTGTTTTACTTTAGGTCAAAGGTGTAGGCATCTTAAACAGGCATTAGTTTACAGATACCATTTTTATAGTTGCGCCTGCTAGCGAACTCTGCTATGGAATGGGTATACACTGAATGTACGGTGTCGATGGGAAGATCAGGCGGCAAGGGAGAACTCTGGCCAAGCGCCTTCATATGCCAAGGCTAAGGAAAGCGAAGTATGCCCACGACTTATCCCTCGAGGTTGGTTTAAGGGACTATTGTTCTCTTATTTTCACTGTGGCACGTGGCCGTAAAGCATTATGGGCAGTTTGGATTCAGAAAACATTTTAAACTTCAAAAATATCTTTGAAAGTGATTTGCCGAATCCGACAGAATACGGGGTTGAGTTTGCTCTGGATGGCCTGACATTCCACAGTGATATATTCCAGTATTAACCTGCTCACCACTGCTAAAACTAAGTGCTTGAATACGACGTTTGCAGGCGGTGAGGTTAAGCAATGCTGGGCTCGGTTAGCACGTGAATATGTGATCAGCGAATTATCAGTAATAGATATTACATGTAAGGGAATTTCAGCCGGCGAAGGAGATGACTAACCACCAACCGCCACTCTAAGCTGTGCGCCTCCGAGCGCACGACTTTCAAGGGTAGCGCGCAGAACGATTTTCTGCTATCACATAAATTTCGTGAGTGTTGGTGTTATTTCAAGGTTAATTTAGCTACTTGTTACAGCTGATGGCAGACTTAGCCTGCCATGTTTTGCATGTTTTAGCCTGCCAGTTGCATTCATCTGGCCCACACAATACACTGAGGTAATTAGCTTGCCAGCAAAATTATTCCAACCGGTGGGCGCGCTGTAAGCCTTACGAACGTGGTCTTCTGAACATTGACATCCAGTATCTATATGACGAATACTTCGTGATAAGCCTAATTACGGTGCACTGCGCGATTATTTTTAATGAAAAGATGACTGAAAACAACTATCATGTGTACAAGTATTGTATGGAACGTTTGAAGTTATGTTGCACCAACATTCTAAAAGCCGTTCTTGAGGAGTTAGCTGGTCTCTGTAAAATTGTCCAGATAAGCAGTATTATGACGTCGAAATACATCGGTTAGTGAAGCAGAAGCTGTCAAGTTCCATGGGCTCGCATGCGTCGGAGAACGCGAACAGTGAAGAGATAATGTTAAGGGGCTGCTAAGCAAATACAATGACTTCGGCAAAGTCGCTGTAAACCAGTTCGGTGAGTTAATCTGCAACCAATTTGACTGCAGAAGACGAGTTGCTAGAATGGAGGGTGTTTCAGTTACGCCCAGAAGCAGATGCAAAGTGCTATGATGTTGGACAAACCGAGATAGCTAGATTATCAGTGAAGTGTTGTAAGCTAGTTGATAAAACTGACGATAAATATACTGTAAGAAACAGGCAGCAACCAGTATCATGATTATATATAAACACAAACTCATATGTTGCCAAACACTGAGACGTTTAAAGCAGGAATTATCAACACATTTTAACGGAGAATGAAGAACTGAGCTCGCACAGCTTTTGATGTATTTATCACCTTCCAGGCATCTAGTGCGGAGTGTAGGCACAGCTTCCGCCTTATGAATAGTTCAAATAGACGGTCGCTTCATCTTCTATACGAGTGCCTCATTTAAATTCACACTGACCTAAGTTCAAATATACATAGTTATAAATCCCCGACATAAACCGAAATAGACTAACAAATAATACCGATTGAAAGCCAAATACACCGATACTCACCGCCTCCAGGGGGACGTTGCACTCCATTCTCGGCCATTTTGTTGGAAGACAGCGCAACGAGAAACAATTGTCGTTATTATTGGAAATTTATACAGGGCTCGCCAGGATGTCCAACCAGGAGATAGTGTGAAAGAAGACGTTAAAATGATGCAACTTCATATAGCGCTTTTTGCAAAAAGCGCCAAAGCGTCGCTGCCGCCCTTCTTGCAAGGCACGCTGTTCTAATCTTTTGCTCCGCTTATCACTCTAGAATCTAGAACGCGATGTTCTAGCCAGCCATAGTTCACAAACGCAGCCGCTAAAATTCGAACAAAACCGACAAAATCAGATACTATTTTCTAATATACCACACAAAACTATCGTACAAACTTCACAAATTTTCAACGGTTTTGCACAAAATTTCGTTTGTACGAATACCAATCTCCAGCCGCCCAGCGTTTCCGTATGAAATTTCCGTCACAATATCACCTAGCTGGAAAATTCCGACATGCACGTCTCGAGCTTTCTATACGCGGTCGGCCAAGAAGGCTTCCAAAATGGCGGACACGCTAACCCACATCGATAAATAATATAGAAGGACTAGCCGCTAGGCGGCGCTGGAGAACCGTGTCCGCAGACTCAGCTGTCGCGTCCTCTGCTGCTCGGCTATGATAATGACCGTGGGGCTACAGGAGTAGCCCACGCACACACGTGTATGCTCGCGCTCGTTCGTCCATCTATCGATTATTTTCGGCTGCTGTTCGTTCGGGGCGCGCGACATCTAGTGGGCTGGCCCGTTAAAATTGGTCGGCGACCTTGTGTGAGTATTTGGGGCGCGAGTTGTTTGTAAATGTCTATACACCTACCGCGTGTGTGCGTTTATCTAAACGTTTATATTGCGCATTTCTGAAGCCTAGCAAAGGTGTTGAAATATGGTTATCCAATAGTTCGAAGAGTGATAGATTGATTAACTGACTGACCGATTCATTTAATGATCGATTCATTGACTGATCGATGGACCCGTTTCCTGGCTAGATGGATGGACGGATGGATGCATTTGTATGTATGGATGGATTGATGGTTGAATGATATGGAGAAATGGATGGACGGATTTATGGATGAAGGATGGAAGAAAGGATGGATGGATAAAAAGAGCGAGAGAAGGATGCATTTGTATGAATGGATGGATGGATGATTTGGATAAATGTATTGATGAATAGACGGATGGAAGGTGAAAAGTTGAACGATGGATGGAAGAATGGATAGATGGATAGATTTGTATGTACGAATGAACTGATGGTTGAATGATAAGGGAAAATGGATGGACTGATGGATGGATGAAGGATGGAAGAAAGGACGGATGGATAAAAAGATTGATAGAAAGAATGCATTTATAAGGATGGATGGAATGACGGTTGGATGATTTGGATAAATGTATTGATGAATAGCTGGATGGAAGGTGAAAAGTTTAACGATGGATGGATGGAAGAATGGATGGATGGATGATTTGGACAGTCGAATGGCTAACTGAAAAGCAGCTGCAATTTGAAAAACAAATCAGTTGATCGCTAGATGGAAGACGCAAATCAAATCCATTCGCTAGATGGCGACAGATCAACTCTGTTCGTACTTAAACAACGAGACGTCTTATTCGAAACTGAAGCCTATCATCTCGTTATGAAGTCGTCGTTAAATAAACCTTATCAAACTATTCGAACCACACAAAGGGCGTCGACACATAGGGGTTAGAGGCCACGGGCCCCACTCGAAAATCAAAACTCAGTTGGCTTTGTGAAATAGCAGGACCACGAAACTTTCAGAAACAACGCAAAATGGAAAAAGATTAAATACAGTCCAACTTGGAAGCCATTCTTTACAAAATAAAACTGTCCTCAGCAAGATCAATGAAACGACCGAAAAATGTCGCCAGCAGAATTCCTACATGATAAACAAAATCTTGTAGTCTGCGGTCAACAAAGAAATCACCAACCATTGACCATAAATGGCATATAATGTCAAGTCAAAATGCAGGTTCATAGTTTTGATTAGCTAACATTCAAAATAATAATAATAATAATAATAATAATTATTATTATTATTATTAATAATAATAATAATAATAGTAATATATGACGATGAAAGTGACAACGATGATGACAATGCAGAACTTATGATTATGATACTAAGCAGAAGATGCCATGTGGCGATATTTTTGCAGAGAAAATGTGGAACCCACCCCCTCCTACTGGTTCAAACCATTTCCAAATGAAAAAACTTTTCGCATGCATTCCCTCCTTAGAGTCCTAATCGTCAAGATAAAGAAAAAGTCACTTCCGCTATGACTGTCGGCGTTCGAGCGTGACTTCCGGTGTCATGGCCGCTTCGCTTCCGTTGTCTCAAACGGCCGAAACAGTTCACGCACGAGCGATTTTGACTCAGATTTCGATGACGTTACCGCAATCTGCGATTCCATAGGACACTCAAACATAGACGACGTCATAGGAATCTGCGCTCCCATGGGACACGCAAACTTCAATGACGTCATCGGTATATGCGTTCCAACTGAGTACTCAGACGTCGCCGACGTCATCAAATTTTGTGTACCCGAAGCGGGGGCGCCGACCCCAAGGGGGAACGATAGATGCCAGTTCATCTGTCGCATAGGGTAGGGCGCCAGTCCCGTCCCCGTTGACGAAGAGGGGTTGTTGCCATGCTGCGGGTAAATGGTGACTGGGGACCCTGCCGGGGACGGCAATGCGGCCGGGAGAAAACCGGTGAAGGGTGGGACGACCCCAACAGAAGGAAGGGTCGAGTAGAGGGCTGGGAGGGCTTGCGGAATGTGGGTGGCGACGGCACCGAAGAGGTAGTTGTAGACGCTGGCGTGGTCAAGGGTCAGAGACCAGGGCAGGGTCTGTCGCTGGCGCTTGTCCTTCATGCGACGATTCTGGAACCAAATCTGTAGGGGAGCAAAACAATAGAAACACAACAATACATAGCGATAACTGATTGACTGAAAGACTGGATTGTAGGTTCAGTCGTAGATTTAAATATATACATATATATATTCAATGATAGGTTCAAATATATATTTAAATCAAACATATATTTAAATTTATATTTGAACCTATCATCGAATATATATATATATATTCGATGATAGGTTCAAACATAGGTTCAAATATATATTGTAATTGTAATTGTAATCACAAACTCATAAAGCGCCACCTCAAGATAAAACTCATCAGAGGCGCTCCCGGCCCAATGTTCCAGAACTAGTGGGGAATAATACAGTCTTCAAAATCTTGCGGAAAAGAGAGAGAGAGAGAGAGAGGAATTCCCGCCGAAGGTCGCCAAAGAGGTCGTTCCATGAGGCAGGGCCAACAACGGCGTAGCTGCGCCGCTGTGCGGTGGAAGTGCTGACCATAGGGACCACCAAGTCTCCCTGAACATCCGATCGCAAATGTCGGCGACCAAATATATCTACTTTCAAAAGAAGGTTCTAAATATGTTCTAAAATAGTTTCAAAGAGAGGTGCATATTATTACTACGTATGTATGTTCATAGACAGGTTGAACGGAAGGTTCAAAGATGAATTCATAGATATAATAATTCATAACTGTGTTCAAAGACAGTTTCTCAGGCAGGTTCAAAGACTGGTTCACAGAATAGTTCAAAGGTACGTTAAAACTTTAAAGGTAGGTTCAAAATGGGTTCAAAGTTGATTTCAAATGTATGGTTCAAAGACACAGAAGAACAATGTGAGTGAAAAAAATGCGAACCCCTGGAAGATTTCATAATAACTTGGATTCAAGATTAATAACAACTAAATTTTAAATCAAATTTAGAAAACAACCAATTTAACTATTGTGTTTTATGCAATAAGCTATAATTTGTATTGAAACTGTCTTCCTTTGACTTTGAAGCAGGCAATAAAGCCCGTCCGCCATTGACTTAATGAAGCGTCAATTATACGTTTATAATATATATTATATAATATATATATTATATAATATATATTGCATATATAAAATATATATATTATATATCAAGCACCTTGCTTTATATATACACTGACAGAGCTCTTCAAAATTCCGAATTTTTGTTCTTTAGAAAAATTTTCTTGAATTATTCCCCCCCATTTTATAGTCTAAAGGATTTAGGTCTGGACTGTTTGGAGGCTAAAGTGCAGGAGATATGAAATCAGGAGTTTCGTTCGTCAGCAGTTCGACGGTTTCGCGAGCTCGGTGTGCCTGCTGAAATATGACATTTCTCGTCTATCTGGTAAGAGATTCTTCGTTAACGGGAGATTCCGGTAGCACGAACCATTAATTTTGTTCTGCCAAGTGCAGACACACCTACCGAAGCCATTACCGACTGAGTGCGAAGCAAACGGTTCCGAGGGATGTTCTTCCTAGTTCCGACTGCTGCATACAACCGATCTTTCTGGCTGTTCGATGGTGCCGGCGACAGTGGACCATATCCGCAGGATAACGTGTTAACAAAAACCTTGAGCACTCAGCTCTTGCTTGCTTGTTGGTCTCCGGGAGTTCAGTCGTTGGACACCTTTTGAAAACATTTGAATCCAAGGCTTTCCTTGAGAATTTCATTTACTGAACTCTGAGAAATGCCCAGTTCTCGTGAAATTTCTCGCTATGTAAGATGAGTTTGCGGTTTGTCCTCTTGACTGATAACAAGATTTTGGATCTGTTCGATGTTTTCGCTGCTTCTCGCAGTTTGTGCTCTCCCGCTACCTGTCTGACCACCTCACGATCTATCAGTCTTTCTCAGAAGGGCTTTTAGTCCACCGAATTTCCATCCCTTTTCGGGAAAATCTCTTAGGAAACGTTTGGCCCCAAAATTCTTATTTTGGCGTAATTTTTTTATTGTTTTGTTCTCTTCTGTGAACGCCATTTTCCAATAGACAGTATGTTCACAAATGACGTCACAATGACGTCATATTTAACATGGGACCTCCAAGATTTAAAAAATCCTTAACCGTTATACAGTCAAGATAAAAATATAATCAAGTGTCCCTAGATTTGTGAATATTTCGTAGTTATATAATTAGCAGTTGTAGGGGGTCGCTTTTTCCCGCTCACGTTCCATATGTTCAAAGGTAACTTAAAATGTACACACTCGACTACATTTGTTCACAGATAGGGCAAAATATGGGCCAACACGTTTTAAGATTGATTCATCCAGTAAATGTACAAAGATAATAGAATTAGTTCATGGAATAAGTTCATAGAATAACTTCATAGCATAATTTTATAGAATAAGTTCATAGAATGAGTTCATGGAATAAGTTCATAGAATAAGTTCATAAAATAACTTCATAGCATAATTTTATAGAATAAGTTCATAGAATGAGTTCATGGAATAAGTTCATGGAATAAGTTCATAGAATAAGATCATAGAATAACTTCATGGCATAATTTTATAGAATAAGTTGATAGAATGAGTTCATGGAATAAGTTCGTAGAATAAGTTCATAGAATAAGTTCGTAGAATAAGTTCATAGAATAAGTTCATAGAATAAGTTCATAGAATAAGTTCATAGAATAAGTTCATAGAATAAGTTCATACTTTAATCGTCGATTCCGGTAGATTGAGCATCTGCGCTAGCTCGCACCTGCGCGGACGTGATACGTAATTCTCTCGCGTATATTCTCGTTCAAGTCTCTCGAGCTGTTCGCGTGTAAACGCCGTCCGATATCTGCGACTGTGGCTCTCGTCCGCTGACGTCGGCGTATAGTCTACAACAAAATTCATTTAGTTAAAAGAAATATTTTTATATAATATTGCAAAAATGCTAAAAAGTGAAGAAAAATATAACAATTAAGAACTTAATTTTTGTTATAGCCATACTCAATTTAATTTTGCTATTATTTAAATGAATATATATAAAATATCAGATTTTGACACATATGTATTAGGCCAAATTTTAGTATATACTATGTATTGCAACCATGTACAATATTAAAGGCTTTGGTGGGAAAAAGGGCAATAATGTGAGGGTGGAGTTTCCATTTATGAGGTCACGCATCGTCAACTGAAGCGTGTCAGTCCTTTAGAGTTGGCCACGTCCCATTGATTATCGTTCAGGTAAAGGCGCTAGAGAAATTCCCCGGGCGACTCCTACCGACCGATCTGCATAATGGCCCCGGAAGAGCTCCCCCTCGCTAATGACGGTAACAACAGCGAAGCGTGGGTCCCACATGGGTCGGTCGCCAGCCGATGTTTCAATTATGCATGAGGGTTTTTGATCGGGGGAGGGGATAGGGGTAAATTAGGCGAGATCTCGTCCGAGATGGGATCAATTAGACGAGATTTCGTTTAAAGGACGACGTTCAATTAGACGAATCGTCTTTTCGTAGGTCGTCGTTTGCGACCGGATTCGCTCAATTGGCGATGAAAGGAGAGGATTGGGGAGGAGGATTAAGGAGGAAGAAGGGGAGAGGCGTGGAATGAAGAAATGGGGAGGGATGGGGAGAAATGAGGAGTAATGGGAAGGAGTAGTGGAGAGGAATAGATGCGAATGGAGAGGAATGAGGCAGAGAATGGAGATTAATGAGGAGCAGGAGTTTGATAAATGGGGAAGAGGAATTAGGAAGAATGGGACGGAGGAATAGGGATGAATGGAGATAAGAAATTGGGAGGAATAAGGAGGAGGGAACGGAGAGGTGGATGTGGAAGGCTTAGGGTCGACGACTGAAGAGGAGGAATGGAGGAGCTTTAAGTACAAGAGGAATGGAGGACTAAGAAACACAGGTTCAAAACTCCGGCACAGGTCTTGATTGTGGCACCCACCCTACATGAGAGCTGCAAGATTATTTTATATGTATGTATATGTATGTATGTATGTATGTATGCATGTATGTATGCATGTATGTGTGTATGTATGTGTGTATGTATTTATGTACATATGTATGTATGTATGTATAGTTCTATCTATGAATCTTGTCTATCCGTATGTCTGTCTATTAATCCACCACCCGTCTGCCTGCCTACCTGTCTTAGAACATTTATATAGCTTCTTTCTAGCACTCAAACTTCATCAACCGCTGCTTCACGATCGCAAAAAAGGCGCTACAAAATCGCCGCAGAAACGAGATCGTCTGTGAGCATCAGCAGTGCTCTCTAGGTGGCGCCAGACTCTCTCAGTATTTATTAAGATGAATGGCGCCGACGGCCGGGGGTTGACGGGGCCAGTACCCCTCGTCATTTCGCCACCAGATGGGCGCAAATGACGGACGATGCACCGAGGACTCGTCCGACTCTTCCGGGTCCTACCGACCGCTAGGTGGCGCGATCATACGCCGCTCATCGTCGGCGGTCCCGGTAGGGGGCGCTCGGGCGATAATGCGGGAAGTTGGGCGCGTCCGCAGTCGGTTTTTTCGCATTAAGGCGCTATAAAATTAATCGCGGCAATGCCGCAGAACTGATCTATCCTGTAATACTCACACGTCGTCCCGGGATAGAAACGAAGCGCCGGAGATTGGAAGAATCCTAAAGAATGTTCGAACATCGTATTGTGAATGTCCTGAGCGAGTGTCTTATTTGGCCTTTCGTAGCGAATGCCTTACACGGCGTTCAGTATAACAAATGCCGCGCATGCGTGACCTATCTCTGGGTATGTCTTTTTGGAACTCCCGTAATCAAAGTCTTATTTTGGCCTTCTGTAGCTAATGTCGTATTTGGACTTCCGTAACCAAAGTCTTATTTTGGCCTTCCGTAGCTAATGTCGTATTTGGACTTCTATAACCAAAGTCTTATTTTGGCCTTCCGTAGCTAATGTCGTATTTAGACTTCCATAACCAAAGTCTTATTTTGGCCTTCCGTAGCTAATGTCGTATTTGGCATTTCGTTTAGCGAATGTCCATCAGGGCATTCCGAATTGCCAAAGCCTACCATACAATACAGCATTCCATATAGTACATGTCCGACTTTGCCTTCCATACAGTGCAAGGCATTCCAAAGGAATGTCCTATCTAGCCTTCCGTAGCCGCTCGAGAGACGAATTCATTTCTTGTTCTACGACCTCTGGCGATTTACAACATTCAAGAAGACGTTCGCTTCTCTCATTAATAGATAACCGTTTTCGCAGCTGTCCTTATAAAAGGCGCTACATGAATATCGAGATATCTACATATACATACACGCAGGCATACATGCATACAAACATACGTACATATATGCATACCTATATATGATTACGAACCAGGGAACCAGCGTCGCGGCGTCTGCGCTTTATTTCTTAATTCTATATTTTCTAACTTTTCGACGTCTTTTCTGATTTTTTAATTTTTCTTTCTTACCGGATTTATGCTCTGTCTTTGGTGAGTTCGTTCCTATTTGTTTCAACATTTAATCAACTTAGGATTCGCCTAATTTTTGTCCTTTTTGCACTCGTTCGCCTGCGTCTTTACCTTCCGCCATTTTAGCTTCATCAAACTGCCACGTCATCTTAGATCACATAATGTAAAGTTCAATCATTCTTCTTATTTTCGGTCTACGTTTCATGATCGCCTTCCATATTAGTTGCCAACCCTTCCACACCCGCTTGCCCTACATTGTTCCTACAGCCAAACATTCTTACTGCGCCCAATTTGGCACAACGACTATGCAGTATGGACGTATGTGTTTTATTCCTTTATCGTTCTTCCTAACTTCATCTCTCAGGCGACCACCACAGCACCTCACCCGCCATACCATCTTCAACATACTAATCCTGCTTTCCGGGGACATCCACCCAAATCCTGGCCCACTGGATTTTTATTCATGTCCTCCTCCCTCACCTCCTACCTATCCTCCTCCTTCCAGAATTTCTTCCTCCAACATCCTCGACAATGCTCAAAATACTGACAACAGCCGCTTCTTACTTTGCACGCTAAATATCCGATCATTACTACATCCTGCACATTCACAAGAAATCAGTGATATAGCCCTCTCTTCTCACCCGCCTGACATATTTGCCTTATCTGAAACCTGGTTTAATTTAAACACCACTCTTGCTCAATATGAAGACTGTATCCCTCCTGGCTACCATCTTTACAGTACACCTCGTCCCTGCAAACCATCTAGCCCTTCTCATAAAAATCCAACTGGAGGTGGTATTGCCTTTCTCACCCGAGAACCTGCCACAGTTTTAGACTCACCTGGTCACTGTTTCCACTCTTTTGAATGTGCATCAGTTACGCTTAAACTTCCTCGCACAAATCTGACTATATTTAATGTATATCGCCCTCCATCCTCCTCTTCATATTCAAGTCCTCCATCGGTCTTCCTGAAAGAATTTACCACCCTCCTCTCTACTGCCGCCACTACACCTCATGAATTTCTGATTACAGGTGACTTCAATATACATGTCGATAACCCCTCTGACACATTTGCTTCTGAATTCCTCACCCTATTGTCCTCAACTAATCTGGTTCAACATGTCAAATTCCCCACCCACATTCACAATCACACACTTGACCTTATTATCACATCATCATTCTCCACTCTATCGCCTGATATATCTTTCTCTTTTGACACGCCATCTGATCATTACCCCATCTTTACATATCTTAACATTCTTCCGACACCACGTCCTGATCCTGTCTTTCATTCTTTTCGTCGCATCAGTTCAATAAATATTGAAGCCTTCATACAAGACATTTCCTGTTCTGACCTCGTGTTAAATCCACCCTCCTCCCTGAATGACCTTCTCTCTTCCTATAACACCACTCTTTCCACTATCCTTGACAAGCATGCTCCTATTATTACCAAATCCCGTTCTCACTCTAACAATCCTTGGTTCAGTTCCTATCTCCAGGCCTTCAAATCTTTCCGGCGACGCCTTGAACGTGCCTATAAACGCACCAGGGATCCTCAACTTCTCTGTGCCCTTAAATCTGCCACAAATAAATACCATCGCCTTCTTACTGCAGCTAAACAAAGATTTTACTCCTCACTAGTTCGTTCTCGATCCTCTAGCCCTCGCCTTCTCTGGAAAACCATTAACCAGCTCCTCCATCGGAACTCATCTAGCCCACTTCCAAATTCTCTTCCGTCTTCTTCAATAGCCGACTCGTTCTGTTCTTTCTTTTCGAACAAAATTAGTACCCTCCGTCTCTCTCTTCAATCTCTACTTTCTAAAACCTCCAACAATCCAGCTGCTGATGCTCCCTCTTCCACCTATGACAGCCCACCTTCCCCACCTCGATCCTCATTTTCTGCTTTTCAACCTACATCAGAGACCGAAATACTAAATCTGCTAAAATCTCTCCCAAACAAACAGTGTGAACTTGACCCTATACCTACCTCCTTATTGAAAGACTGTGCATCTGTCCTTGTTCCAATTATTACCAAAATAGTTAACCTCTCCCTCTCTACTGGAAATTTTCCCCTTCTTTTTAAACACTCTCTTGTTACCCCTCTTCTCAAGAAATCATCTCTCGACAAGGAAATCCTTTCTAACTACCGGCCTGTTTCTAACCTCACTTTCATCTCCAAATTAACTGAACGGATTGTCCTCTCTCGAATCAATAACTATTTAGCTTCTAACTCACTCATTAACCTACACCAGTCTGGTTTTACTAAACGCCACTCAACCGAAACTCTGCTGACATCTCTCTACAACAAGCTTGTTTCTGCCATTTCTCATCAACAGGTTTCTTGCCTCTGTCTCCTCGATATCTCTGCAGCCTTCGACACCATAGATCACAATATCTTACTCCACCGACTTTCAACCTGGTTTGGTTTTGCTGACACTGCTCTCCTATGGATACAGTCTTATCTCTCCTCCCGCTCTTTCTCTGTTAAAACTTCGGAAGCCTCTTCTAAGTCATGCCCTCTTACTTGCGGAGTTCCACAAGGCTCCGTTCTTGGACCTCTTCTGTTTATCCTCTACACTACCCCACTCAGTTCACTCATTAAAGCATCCTCCGTTGACCATCACCTTTATGCTGATGACACCCAACTATTCATCTCTTTCTCTCCAAATTGTTTCAATGAATCTACAGATCATCTTCTTTGTGTGGTTAAACAAATCTCCTCTTGGATGACATCTAATCTCTTATGCCTGAACCCATCTAAAACTGAATTCATACTTATCGGCCTACGTGACCAGCTCAAGAAAATTCCTGACCCCTCTATCTCCCTCAGCCTGGACTCTGCCTCCACCCACACCTTTAATACTAACTCTTCTGTCCGTAATTTAGGTGTTATTTTCGATCAGAACCTTACTTTTTCTGATCATATCACCCATCTTTCCCGCTCTTGCTTTATGCATATCCGCGACCTTCGCAGAATCCGTCCTATGCTTGACTTCAAAACCGCATCGATCATTGCCACATCCATAGTCCATGCAAAACTTGACTACTGCAATTCACTTTTCCTCAATATTGACACAACCCAGATAAATCGCCTACAAGCTATCCAGAATGCTCTCGCACGTGCTGTCACCAAAACCCCCAAACACCATCACATCACCCCTGTTCTCAAATCACTGCACTGGCTTAAAATACCAGAACGAATAGAGTACAAAGTCTTATCCCTCACCTACAACACACTTCAATCCTCCCAACCCTCCTATCTTCGTCAATTATTTACTATCCAACCACTCCGTTCAACCCGCTCCTCATCTGTCCTAACACTTCTTCGCCCTCCCGTCACCTCATCCTTAAAATTTGGAAATCGCTCCATAGCCATAGCTGCCCCACCCCTTTGGAATAAACTCCCGCCAGAATTGCGACAGTTGTCTGGTCAATCATACGAACTCACCAACACTTCACCTCTTTCAGTTTCTGCACAGGTCTTTCACTCAAGACTGAAAACACTTCTTTTCCAGAAATCTTATCCTGATTCTTCCTCTTCCTCTTATCTCTCTTCTCGCTTCAATTTCAAACAGCATCCACCGTAGCCGTCCGACTGTCTGAGTGCCTGACTTCTGGATCTTGACCCTTTTGCCTATCGATTTTGTTTTGACTGAGCGCCTGTGAATAAGCTGGTTCCCGCGACTTAGCTTTCGTTGAGCGCTGTAGAAATCTCGAGATTACGATTACGATTACGATTACCTACATTCATGTGTACACTGTGTCCGGAAAAATTCCAAGGCTTTACGGTAAATATGAAAATAATTAGTAAAAATAATTAGTAAACATTAATCGATTTTTAAAATTCCAAAAACAGTTTAATCCTGAAATATTATTGAACTATAATTTATGTTCAAAATGTCCGCCATTAGCTTCAACGCAAGCTTCGAGACGTACACGCCACTGACTAACTGTCTTCCTCGCTGAACGCCATTTTTCTAGCAACTTTCTTTACAAAATATAAAATTCAAATACGTCACTGTGACGTAATTTTAAACGGGGGCCGTTAATAAATTACAAAGAATTTTGTTGGTAATTATGTACGGATCAAAAAGGTTTTTAAATTTTTAAATTGATTATTATCTACTATAGTTTTTTCATTCATATTTTAGAGCCTTGGAATTTTTCCGGACACAGTGTACATACACATACATACGTACATACATACATGTATACATGTATATCCACACACAGATAGGTCACGACGGTAGGCTTGTGTGCAGCAAGTTACATACAAACGTACACGCATATATACGTACATACGTACACATACTGTGTATATAACGCATATCTTAATATTATATGTAAATAATTGTAAACCCATCTCTATTCGCCCTTTATTATAAACCATATATATATATATATATTATATATATATATATTAACCCTTGTAGATATATCAGGGGTGATTATGAGGGTATACAAGACTCCTTAGATAAATATTATTATATGGATTATACATTGACAACTGTGTTTGCATTTTATGCATTTATGCAATTATCTTGAAAAATCTCTTCCCTATTTGAACCACCCTACTCTTTAATCTGACGTTAAATACCTCGACGGGGTAACATAATGGCATTGACTTCAAGGCCAATCCAGGTGGGAACGAACAGGTAAGAGTTCAACTATACTACCTCTGGCTTACCTATACGAGACGAACCAATGCTGGACCTTTTAATCTGATCAACACCAATTTATTGTACGCCAACAGGTAAGAGGTGAGGGCCGGAGGGGCTGCTAATTGTTGGGGTTAATTGGAGCTAATTGGAGCTCAATGCCCCGACGCTATCTCTCATCAGGAGGGTGTTGAAATGGGTAAAACAAGAAAGGGGCGATCGAGAGAGGGAAGGATGGAGATGCCAGTGTTACATAATCAGTTTGGAATCAATTCGTCTAATATATTACATGATTTCGAAGTTTGAATCAAACAATGGCGCCCAAAATGCCTTCAGTCGGCATGTAGGCTTGCGCACAGAACGTAAAAAGATTGTATAAATGATAACAGACAGACAAACAGACAGACAAACAGACAAGACAGACAGACGGATGGACGGACAGACACGGACAAAGACACAGATACACAGACAGAGATAGAAATTGAGACAAAGACAGTGAGACATAGATACAGACTCTGGCAGAGAGACAGCAAGGGAGACAAGGACAGAGAGAGAGAGAGAGACAAAGAAACAGGCAAAAGAAGATAAACAGACAGACAGATACATACGCAGACAGAGAAAGACAAATAGACTAGGACGAAAACGGAGACAGACAGACAGAGAGAGACAGAGGCAAGCAGACATAGACAGACAGTCATAAAAGAAGGCATAGTGAATAACATATATAAACAGGGACACAGACATAGACAGACAATCGTACAAACACAGGCACATACAGATGCGCGCGCACACTCACACACATATTCAAAATCGGTCAAAACCACCCACCATTCCGCCTGTGAACCCCAGAACCTACCGCGTGCCTTCAAACTACCCCTTAACAGCACCAGGCTGCTTAATTAGAGCTCCCCATTAGTTCTATTAAGCCTTTAACAACCTACGCTTCTCACTTCATCCCTTAAACCGTGCGCCATAAAAACGGCTCAGCTCTCAGGTCAATTAGCGAAACATCTGAGGCGCCGACGAGAACAGACACCCGGCGACTGTTTAGTACTCGGTGGCCAAATATTTACGCACTAGAAAGCAATGATCTGCGCATACACTCACATATAGGCTATATATAAGTTTTTATTATTTTCCTTAATGATGTGCGTAGTTGCAGAGTCGTATTATGGAGGCGATAATAAAGACACGTATGTAGCGCCTTCAGTAACTTTTCAGATATGCTGATTTCCTTTTGAGCTTTCTGTAGATCAGGCAGACAGACAGACCAACAGACTATCAGGCAGGCAGATGTGCAAGGCAGGGAGGCAGCTAGGCAAGTAAACAGACTACCAGTTAGGCAGGCAGGCAGGCAGGCAGACAGACGCACAGACAGACAGACACACATAGGCACAAAGTGATGGTGGCAGGAATGCATAAGAAGCCCAGGACAATCGAAACAGAGCCGAGAGAGACACGCAGAGAGAAGGAGAGCGATAGCGAGAGTGAGAAAGAGAGAGAGAGAGAGAGAGAGAGTGGGCGAGAGAGCGTCAGTCTGTCTGTCTGTGTGTCTGTCTGTCTGTCTGTCTGTCTGTCTGTCTGCATATAACTAATGTGATAGGATAACCAATTTGGTAGTGAGCTCGCATTGTAAAGCCCAGTGCGCGAGTTCAAGTCTCTCTGTACGAGACGATTATTGAGTATAGGGACCTTGAGGAAGTCCTTCTCGCACAAGTAATAAACGCCATCGACTGATGCTGTATATTAAAAGTGGCGCTACACAAATGCAAGAAACAAATAAAGAAATAAACGAATGAACAGATGAACGAATAAATAGATAAAAAAAGAGAATTTAGTAAGCAAATAAATAAGTGCGACTTACCTTTGTGTTGATTCGGAGAACACACCGTTCCAACTCTTCGTTCCTCATCCCGATTTCCAGCTAGGCTGTCGACGTCGCTTCGATCCAGTTCCCCTGCCTCCATTCGCACCCCATTCTGCTCCTCATCCATCTCATCCTCCTCTTCGGATACAGAGCCTCTTCGTTCTGTCCTTGATGGACTCGAGTCTGAACTGTCCGAGCGTGCCACTCCCTGCGGCGAAGAAGAGGATTCGAAAGCAGAAACTTGAAGTCTGGAATCCGTAGATCCTGTGCCCTGTTCTCGGGCGACTAGACGCGGCACTGGGCTGGTTCTGTCCTGGTCAAGGGCTGTCGAGGGACCGTGCCTCGAACGGTGGCCATTTACTGGCCCAGTAAAAGTCCGGTCTACGTAGGGTTTGTGTATGATGGCATGCGAGACACCAGGTGGCGCCTGTGAGTTTCTGTCGTCGTGACGTCGGCTGTCAAAATGGCTGTCGGCTTGTGGTTCACTGGTGTCGACGCTAGGTGGCGTTGGGTTCGTCTGCGACGTTAGCTCCATGATGATCTAATGCAACGACGACGACAACAATAGAACAATGAATCAAGGCAAGGCAATCTAGAGTCAGGTATGGTAAGGTAAGGTAAACAATGTTTCCTCAAAGCTGCGCGCGTGCGCACGACTTTTAAAGCATAGCGCGCACAACTGTTTTCGTCTTGGGCACGAACTTCGTGCGTGTTCATATTATTTCAAACTTAAATTTAGCTCATTGTTACAGCTGCTGGCACGCTTAGCCTACCATGTTCAGAAAGTTTTCCATGCCTCATGTTGCGAAAACCATATGGCTTGCCACCCTACAGGTTATGAAAGTGTCCACCTGGACGAACGGCACATTCATCTGGCCCACTTAGTACACTCAGCTTATTTAGCTGACCATCAGAATTATTCCATTCGGTGCGGGCGCTGTGAAGCTTACGAACGCGGTCTTCGGAACTTTGACCTCTAGCATCTATGCGACGGATACGTCGTGATAAGCCTGATGGCTGACTCCAAAAACAGGGCCACAGCCAGTGTATTCTTTGTGACCAGACACTTGAGTCAACGATGGGGGATACGCCTTGGGCTTTGTGAGAAATTAGATCGGAAATTAGTTGGGGCACAAACTTGCCAGACTGATATATCTCCTATAGTTGTTCTATCATTGTGCTCCAGACCTCCCATCACTTCGCTACCCAAAATCAAATCTTGGATTCGCCCATGACTACATTGGTATTATTTTAATTATTTTTTCTCTCGACAGTATGACTTAATTTAATTGTAATTGTAATTTAATTTAATTGTAATGAAGTATATTATACACGTTTTAAACTCTACTTATAAAAATCTATTCTCGCTTCAACTGAATGCACTTCTAGGCACAGTAATTACCTAATTTATTACATTCAGTTAGTTCGATTTTTATAGCACAACTATTGAATGGACCAAGCATTAATCGATGACGCTATGCAACTGTACTTAACAGTAACCGTCTCTGCTGCAAAGATTCGAACCCACTTTCCGTATTTTAGGGCCAGCACGAAACCAGTCCACCACTACTTCGTCTATATGAACATAAATTTATACGCATGTAAATTATTATATATAAGCCGTTCTATAAGCTGAAAACCATTTTATAGACGTTTGTTATTTAGTTGGAGGCGCTGATGAAGTTGATCCGAACTTGCGCTATAAAAGGTACGTTTACATTACTTACTTTACAAAATACACAAATGTCTATATGGAGTAATAATACTAACTGTAAATAAAATGTATCAAATCGAGAAAGTTACCTAGCCTTTGTTCGCTAATCAACAACGAAAATTATATACGCAGCTCAACATAACGTTAATAAATAGTAATTTCTGTGCTTATAAATCACCATATTACGTCAGTATATCCAGTGTTTAGCGACATCTCACGGCTGCCATGTTGGCCTAACTTGACCTTTTTGCTAATTTGACTGTCGCTTATAACACAGCTGATGAGTAAGTCTACGATGCGTGGAACGAAAACGCTTTGAAAGGTTCCTAAACGGAACATTGGATCATCCAGTGTTTAGCGACATCTTACGGCTGCCAGGAATTACCTAACTTTGTCTGATAGATTTATATGAAAACAAAAACATCGCATACTTCTACAGACTGATGATGATGAGTTCTCTGCCCGAAGGCAGGTCCATTGGCTTTATGCCACCCGGGGATGAGATGAGTGAGGTGGTTTCCCGTTGCCTTACTCGCAGACAATTGTGGGTGAGCAACTTGTCTAAGGTCGCTACGCAGTGGCTTGAGGCTGATTCGAACACGCGACCCTCCGTTTACGAGGCACAGACTATAACACTACACCACCGCGTCCCACTTCTACAGACTAAAGCAGCTTTATTCAAACTTTTGTCTTTACCCTTAAATAATCATCAAATTATTTCGCATTATCCCAGTAAGTACTCGTATTGAAAAGATGACAATTTCTTCTTAATTGCTGGTCATAACTATAACAGAAACTACATTCTAAGTTTTTGTCTCAATTTATTAAACCTGAGGCAAAATACAATCATTCTTACCTTGTTCGGTTTATATTCCTAAGTACCGGCAACGATGATTACATTTGCCCGCTTCTACTCTCCTTCAATCACGCACTTCATGTAGTTCTACAAGGTCCACATAGACGCACTGACCAAGTCGCCGGACACGTCTCCTTTCGACCAATCACCGGCCTTCGTAGGCGGAGCCAGTGGCCCTGCACCCTCTGCCGGCGGATACTTAGCGCGCGCCCAAAAGGCAGAGCAATTATTCAGTGGCGACTTATCGCGGGTATATAATCATTTGTGCGCTAACTAGCGGACGTCTGCATAATTGCAATTGAACATGAACTCGGCCGCGAATGAACATCGGCGAATGTAAAGGCGGCTCTCATAACTAAAGTGATTAAAGAGCTAATTTGGACAATTATGAATATGAGCCTTTGTGTTCAACAAGGTCTTTGTAATCTGGTCGTTTCTTAGATAAGATTCATTCATAAAATGTGACAGGTATAGCGGACCAATGTAATATGCTGTGTACACACCATGGCATGTAATATATAATTTGTGTACATATTTGCCCTAGCCAATATTCAAAAACTTGTGTACACTATGGTATCATTACACTAATCTATCACCGCATTTTCAAGCTCGTCTCAGTAATCTAGTAATTTAAGAATCTAAGTTACGAGAACCACATCTAATTTATAATTAAAATGTTAATTTAGATGACCATATGCTGTGTCATTAGCTGTCATTCATATATGAATAATAGCATTAATCACGCGCATGCAGGCTATATATGCTCGCGATTATTACTATTGTTTTTACTCTCAGGAATTAAAACAGTTGAACTAGTAATTATTATTTTTAAAATTGTTTTAACCTAGAGCAGCGGTTCTCAACCTGTGGGTCGCGACCCCCGTGTGGGTCGCCTGACGATTTGTGAGGGGTCGCCTGAATCTGTTGAAATTTAATTTCTTTAAAGTAAACAAACAAAAACCTTTTTATTCTCAAATTGGTACTCTTGTAACTTTAAAGTTTTAACAGCGACGTAAAATGCTGTGGCCCGTTCAATAGATTTCAGCAGCTAATTTAATAACACAGCAGCAGCAATGCAGTAAAGGAGTAGTAACAAAATCAATTTTATGGTTTTGACAGGGTAATTTCTAGACCCATTGGACCCCGGGGGACAATCCCAAAGCCCAAGTTTTAGTGTATACTTCAGTTGGGGGTCGCGCCAACTTGGCAAATGTTATCTAGGGGTCGCACCAGTAAAAAGGTTGAGAACCGCTGACCTAGAGGATTACATCCAAAGAGTAAGATGAAAAATTATGTCTAAGGAACTTTTACATCTATGATGGCTAATATAATCGTTCATTTATTATTATTCATGATGTTTTTGTTTTACGGTAATTAATTTTTAACGCTCTAGTATGAATCTGATGAGCCGGCTAGTCCACCGCTACGTGGTGGTGCAGTTAGATATAAAAATGTTCGAAAACCGGTGAATGAAACCTTGCAAACTGTTTTGCATCCATTATTTTTGCATCCATCCTACCATACAAGAATCCACGCATTTTGCATACCGTGTTTTGCAGCCACTTGCTACCAAATACAATCCCGCTACCTCTGCCGATCAGAATTTCGTAACTATATATTTCAGAGGGAGCACTGATCCAGGGGTTTAGCACCCTGGACTATCAATTCAAAGGTCGAGGGTTCAAAGCCCAGCCAGTACATAAAAATAAGTTTAAGATTTATGATCCCTATAGCGAGCTCAGCTATATAATCAGTACCACTCTCAAAAGCCGATGCTAAGAAAATTAAATCGCTAAAGCTTCATAGCAATGGCTGTCTCTCGGAGTCCAACTTAGTTTAGGGAACTGTTTTAAAATTGATACTGAACGGATTGCCGGGCGCGGACCGAGTTTTGCGTCCATATACTATAACCTAGAAGGCCTTATAAGGGGTGAAGTTGGCCGCTGTAAATACGTGATCGGAGGAGAGTTGCTAGCTAATAGATTTATTATCGACTCATCGGCGATCGTTAGGGGGCGCCAGGCAGTGGGTAAGCGGGATACAAAAGGGTTGGAAATGAGCCAAATAAGGCTGGGGAAAGGCGACCGGGAAAGGTGGCTTAAAGGTAATATACTGTAATGACAGACTTCTTCAAAGGGGCGTACGACAGAGGGGTATGACCTGAGAATTCCCCTCGAAGCTACCAACAGTCCGAATTTTGAACAAATCATAACATGCTTAGTCGAAACACACGGACGTTAGCAGGTGGGGCAAAGGGGATCGACGCCCCTGATTGCCCGGATTGCTGCATACATCGACATAAAAGTATGAACGCGTGCATTATGTATGCATGTCTGTATGTACGTAGCTCAGGATCTGGACATTTATATAGCTCCTTCTACACCTAACAGCCTCTGTAAGGAGCTTCCTGCTTCCAAAAATTGCTTTGGGGTTTGTCGCATAATTTGTGATACTCTGTAAGATGCGGTATAACCAGTGGTATCACTTGTGGTATCACTTGTGCTATCACTTGTGCTATCACTTGTGGTATCACTTGTGGTATCACTTGTGCTATCACTTGTGCTATCACTTGTGGTATCACTTGTGGTATCACTTGTGGTATCACTTGTGGTATCACTTGTGATATCACTTGTGGTATCACTTGTGGTATCACTTGTGGTATCACTTGTGCTATCACTTGTGGTATCACTTGTGGTATCACTTGTGGTATCACTTGTGGTATCACTTGTGGTATCACTTGTGGTATCACTTGTGGTATCACTTGTGGTATCATTTTTGGTATCACTTGTGGTACCTTCGTATTTTAAAGCCGTAAATAAGTAACTGTGCTTTCAGAAAGTTCCCAAGTTACAAGGGAGACCCAGTTTTGTCTCTGGCGAAATGGCTGGCAAATTAGCCCCTCGTAATTTTATTCTTGTTACGATATTTATGAAGGCGTATCAGATCAAGGTTTGCAAGATCTAGAGGATTTTAAAAGCCTTGACATCGCGTATAAATCCCCTAGAGCAATATTTTATCAGAGGGTAGGCAAAGAGTCAGGGTAATCACTCGGACAGGGTTTCTATGAGGCCCTAATTTTACCCCATTCAGTAGCGACAATGTTTGTTTATATTTTCATGACTTCAAGTGATAAGAGGGATTTAAGGCGTGTTTGAAACACGCCGCCAAGACCTTGCGAATTATCACTAATAAGCTTCCAGCTAATTAAGCAATTTGTTCTAATATATGTTAATGGAAGGAGAGTCTCTGATGGATTAAACGCTGGTGTGGGGCCAGAGTTAAGTGACGAGTATTAACATTTACAATGCGATTGAAATTACAACGAATGCATGCATTTGCAAACAGAGTCCCATTATTGGACAACTTCTTTTACGCCTGTTTACAGATGCTTCAATATTGTCTCACTTAATTCAGTAGCAGGATATTATCAAGTAAATATTATTTTGAAAAGAACAATTGCAAAACAAATGTATTATAGGAAATTATAATAATAATTGTATACAACCGCTTCAATAGTTTAATGTTAGGCCTATCAATATATATATATATATATATATATATATACAGTACCCAGTGTTTGATAAATTCGCATGGCTTCCTGCGCCATTAAAGTCCATTTAACCACAGGCGTAACTTTCGGGAGGTAAGGAGGCACTCATACCCCCACTGTTTGGGCTGGGTACCGTACCCCCACTTTTTCACACCATGAATAAACAATCCCCTAAATATACTGGGCAGTGTTTAGTATATGAGCCTAGCTTTCTCCAAAGACTCTTCCTGCTCTTAGTCAAACAATTATTATTATGTAAAACATGAAAGGGCAGGAAGTAATTAGTGCCTTCCCTTTCTAGACGAAAGTTACCCCCCTTCACTTTACCCTACCATATTTTTTGTTGACACATATTATTCCTCACTTATCAGTACATTTATTTAGTTTTGCGTTTAAATAAATAAAGCTAAAAATGCATTTGCTGACTAACGATTACATTTATTTCACTGGTGTTTCAAACCGTACATTTGCTATGTAGTTATGCCTTTAAGCGTCGTAATGTAATGCAATGTAATGTAACAAGCATTTATATAGCACCTTTCAAGCATCTCTCAAAAAGCGTGTATCTATACTCTTTTAACTTCTCTGTAGAGTTCGCTGTGTAAAGCGTGACAATATATGACGGACCTAATATTTTGCGGCCTCAGCTGATTTGAGAATTTTTCTTGAGCTCAATAGACAAATATTTAAGTACACGCGTGTAGCTAACTAATAATAGTAAGCAATTAACTGTTCTGCTCAACCCAGGCTTCATCCAGTATTCATTCGTTGGTTTTTTCCTTGACGATCCATCCTTCACAAGCATCAGTTGCGACAGGCCTCATACGAGCGCCTTCAGAAGTCTCATCTTAGTTATTAAGTGATAAACCAGGACTTTTCCATATTTTCTTCAAGGTCCCCATAATTCCCATAGTATAGTAGCGAGAAATTATATGATGTGGATACATTGGTGTGTGTGTGTGCGTGCGTTTGTGGCCGCGCGTGTGTGTGCGTGTCTGTGTGTGCGCTTGTGTATGTGCGTGTGTGTAGGTGTAGGTGAGCGAGTGTGTGTGTCTACGCATGAGGACTAAAGATAGAACCCAAGGGGTATGTTTGGGCAAAGGTCCCTAATGGAGAGGGCGTCGATGAAATCGTCCGGGCGGGGTACTAATAAAGTCTAAAGTAGTATCAATTGTCTCTAATTACCTCTATCTGTGTCGTCGGGTGGGTGATCATGAAAGGGTTCCGGCACGCCTCCGCTTCCCTCAAGGCCCTGGGGCGATTAACGTAGGGCCGGGCCACGCGCCCAGAGGTATGGGACTGAGGAGTTAGGAGGAGGAGGGTGCCACGCGACCTCCCGGCCAATCACCTGTCTTAATCAGGTCTGTCGGTCGGGCTGTATGCATGTACGTGTGTATGTATGCGTATCTATGTATGCACGTATTTGCGCATGTTTGTGGGAGGATGTATGTGTGTGTATGTATGTATGTGTGTGTATGTATGTATGTATTTATGTATGTATGTGTAGGTATGTGTGCGTATGTATGTATGTATGTATGTATGTATAGATGTATGTATGTATGTATGTTTGTGTGAGGATGTATGTGTGTGTATGTATGTATGTATTTATGTATGTTTGTGTGAGGATGTATGTGTGTATGTATGTATGTGTATGTATTTATGTATGTATGTGTAGGTATGTGTGCGTATGTATGTATGTATAGATGTATGTATGCATGTATGTATGTATGAGGGCTAAAGATATGTATGTATGTATGATGGTATGATATGATATGATGGTAGCGCATATGGTGAGATTACATCCATCAGGATCATCTCGTGCTATTTTAAAATGCATTTGTTTAGATCAGTTAGAAAGTCGCGTGTGTTGAGCTTTTGAAAACACAAAAAAGGCGCCATATTAAAGGTTTTTATACATATATGTAGGCGTACATACGTGCATGCATACCTTCTCTACAAATACGTATCTTCTAATGGCATAACTTCAAATTTCCCCTCAGGGTTAGGGTTAGATAAGCTCCATGGGGCCTGTTCGCATTGTTAACACCTTATTTAAGGTCTCCATGCCCGGTATAAGAGTTTAGATATCACTCAAGCCACCAGGTAACTCCGCCACTGCCTTGTTTGGGGGTAGTGCCAGTCCCAAGCCTGGATAAAGGAGGAGGGCGACGGCAACCACCTTTGATGCCATAAGCTGTCGTTAAACTGAGGAACTATAAGCCACCAGGTCTGAAGACCAGAACAATGGAAAAAGCATTCGACAGTAGTTGGCCAACATACATGCATGTACTTGAACATTTCTATAGCGCCGTCCGTAACATTGTAAAAGTGGTGATTTGTTGTGCATTAGAAAACAATAATTATGAAAATCGTAATCGTAATTGTACATAATCCCGAGATTTCTACAGCGCCCAACGAAAGCCACGTCATATTAGATTAGATTAGATTAAACAAATGCAGAAAAGCAGAGGCAGATTCAGGATTTTAAGTAACGGAGAACGAAGTAATATTGGAACTGGGATTAATCAGAACAATAATTATGAAATAATTATGAAAAAAGTCTGTGTGTCAAGTTGGGTGAGTATGCAAAATTAGGCTCCTGAACGAATGCGCTACAGACAAGTTGGGGAATTAGGTAAAAACTTTACAACACCCCGTGACATAACTTCTGATTCATCACGATCCATGGGCCGAGAGCCCGTAGGTGTCCACTGCATGCATTGTCACTTGTCTCCACAGTTCCCGATCTTGTGCTGTTCTTATCAAGGCGTGCAAGTCTGGCTTACAACTTAGAACTTCTGATTACCCGTACTTTATTAGGCTCTGAGAGGGCCCCTTATTTTTTAGATTCGGGCCAAGGCCACCGCAGTACTGACAACACAACATTTGATTGGTTTCTCTTAGCCGTTCATAGTGACTCATGAATGCAACCGCCATCTACCGAATGGTTCAATCACGTTATCTGAAAACTGCAATGCTGCCATCTATCGAATGACATCGCATTGCACACAACTATGCAAAATTAAACGTTTTTCTATAGCGGCCGTATGGCCTAAAACCTACTCATTTTTCAATGAATATATTGGGTAAGATCCTTTACCACCGCTGCCTGTTTGCATTGGTGCTACGCCATTTAAAATTCCCGTGTACGGACCGTGTTATATTTCCATCTTAAATGTGCATTAAATGATATTCTGGTTTACTTTTGCAGACACAATGCAATCACCTTCTACTAGAGATCTGTAGCTCTACCTTTTTGAATATGTCAAGACAATGGATTAAAAATTTAGACATTATGTCGCGTTCGAGACTTGAAATTCAAATTCGCACGCAAAAATAGCAAAATAGGCTCTTTTGGCATGGATTTCTGATATTATGTCAAAACCCTAGCGAGTCATTTAGGTTAGTCCTCATTATATCAATTTTGTTAGATCTTTCCATCAATTGTTCTTCTGTTGCTCTGTATATGAACTTTATAGCTATAATTTTTTAAACGTTGGACACGCATACCGTATTTTACTTTGTTGTATGACCTTGTATTATATCTCTGTGTATACATTGTTGTTGTAAAGTGTGGGCGTTTGTCTCGCCCTAGTAAAAGATTACTTACTTACTTACTTACTTACTTACTTACTTACTTACTTACTTACTTACTTACTTACTTACTTACTTACTTACTTACTTACTTACTTACTTACTTACTTACTTACTTACTTACTTACTTACTTACTTCATAGATTGCCACTTTTTGATCGCGATGATTTAGGAAGAATTTTCGAATATATCAAAGTATTACAAAAGTCTTGAATTATTATTGTAGGGTCTACGCATGTTACTATGCTTTGACTTGATCAGTGCTAGTTTTTTTGTGATCTTGTGCAGCTTGCGTTTATCAGTTATAATGTTCATCTGCTCATTAACGTTTTTCAGTAATAGCGCTAAATAACTCTAATTATGAACTCCTTCCTGTCTCCCGACTTTGTATTATATTACCTCGTTTGTAAAGAGCGGTGCTCGTGAACGTAGATAGTGTTGGAAGTGTTTTCATTTGCGAAATAAATTGTTCTGATTAGATTTCGCTAGTAGGGAGTATTGTTTAGACTTTTCAGAAACGATGGAAGAAGAAAATCGCAAATGCGTCGCAGAACTTGTAGCGGAAAAGGCTAAATTAGACCCATCTCTTTCGCACTGTTCGTTGTTACTCGCACAAGGTATTTTTCTTTTATCACGGTTTGACTAAAATACGTGTATGATATAGATCGCCGACTTTTCAAAATGGGGATTACTAAATGTACAGTCACGCGTTGATTTCAAATTATTGAAGCATCGAGAACAGTTATCAAAAGCGACTAGAAGCTGCAAAATTTTGCAGAAGTTTTAAGATATCTGACTAAGCTAGCTTTTAAAAAATTACACTTGTTTTACATGTTTATGATATAATCATAAACTTGTCGTACTTATAGCATAATTAAATTTAGGATGAGTTTATTTTGCTAATTTACTGATTAATTTAATTGGCAAAGCTATACTGATTTAATTTGTTAAACTTACTGATATAATTCAATGAATTTATTTTACTGCAATAAAGTGAACTGTTACGTTAGTGACATCTCGTTGCATAGTTGTGAAATTGATATTTGGAAATTTTGAATTATGAATAATATAACTTTTGAATAATTAATTGGGGAGGGCCTTTGGATGATTAATTATTTTCACAGAAATAGATCGCTATCAAACGGGAACTAGTAAAGACAAAATGATTGAAGTTCACGTCGATAAACCAACACAAATCTCAACTAAGATTCGAATTCCAGTTAAGGAATATCCAAAGGTATGTCCTAAAATCATATTTGAGTATTCAATAAAATTTGTTAATTTATTAATAAATTAATTTACATATTAACATGCTTGTATGTAGTCAAGAAAATATGTGCATTATTAAATAAAAAATTTTAAAACAAGAATAAATTTGCATATTTATGAAACAAATATTTATCATCTGTGATATATGGATTGAAAATAATTTATTTCAAACTAATTTTTTATATATGTTATGTTATATTTGATGTAGTATAGTTGCTAATTTGCAAACAAAAAGAACTGGGACAGTAACACAATAACAGTTAGCTAAACTGCTGAAAATCTACAAACACTGATGTTTAAAGATATTTGAAATTAACTAGATTTTATAAGCAATGCGAGTGTTTTTTAAGTTACAGTAAAGCTATGTTGCACGAATATAATACAACGGGCAGAGTCGTAAGTAGGTTTCTGTGTATAATTGAGGTTTCGTTGTACTGAAGAAACTGATACGTCATTGTCTGCATGATCTGTAACAAGTAGTTTAGTTATAGAAGGTTAAATGTGATATAAGGAACGTTGCCCTGAAAAGCTCCTGCTAGAGTGAAAGTGGGTCTGCAACTTTACTTCCCGTAGTTTGGTTACTGGTAGTGTAGAACACCAACAATATTGCATCATTATTTTCTTGTATTAACTTGCCACAGCGCAGACCGGAATTTGTGGCAATGCTCACGTTCAGACATATGTGACCTAACAGTCTGATGTAAGACATTGCCCATTCGTGTGTTTATGCTGCTCATTTCCTTTGACTGAGCTGTTAAAATTGAACAGATTTGTGGAAAAGTACTGGTGCACCATTAGTTTTTCTGTTATAATTGTTATATAGCACTATAAGAAGATCTGCGACTAGACTAGATTGGTCTTAGAGCACAGTTCTTAAGTTTTCTGATGTGTGTAAAGTTATATATTGTAATGATGACTTTTGTCCATGCAGGTCAGTTTTGTTGGGCGACTTCTTGGGCAGAAGGGTAGCAACATGAAACGGCTGCAGGAAGAGACAGGTGCTAAGATCTGCATTCAAGGGCGGGGATCCATGAGGGACCCAGATAAGGTAAGTCATACACACTGTTTGAACTGCCCCAAATGTGTTGCTGTTGCAAAATCAAGGCTAACAAGCATTGAGTGTACATCTTAGACACTTTCTAACAGTGGTTTGTGCAGTTTCATGTACAGGGTTCAACAGATACAGATGCAAGTAAATCCAACACATGCTACTTAGGGTTATTCCTAAAGCGTTTATTTTAATTTTTATCTGGAAATTATTATCAGCTTAAAATTTTTACCCTCTTAGGAGTAGTGGCTGAGTGGCAAACATTGCCACAGACTTTCAGTGAGAGGACACCTTCTTTGATGTATGTGTATACATGAAATTCCATTTTGTATTGTATTGACGTGCAGAGTTTGTCCTTTTCATTTATAGGAAGAAAAGCTGAGAGCAGAAGGAGGACGTTATGCTCATCTCAGCGAAGAGATCCATGTCTACATCGAAACCTATGGAAATCCAGTCGAGTGCCATCAAAAAATGGCGCTGGCTATCCAAGAGATTTCAAAATATCTCTCACCGGTATTTGTTATTTTTGCTATTTGTTATTTTTGCTATTTGTTATTTTTGCTATTTGTTATTTTTGCTATTTGTTATTTTTGCTATTTGTTATTTTTGCTATTTGTTATTTTTGCTATTTGTTATTTTTGCTATTTGTTATTTTTGCTATTTGTTATTTTTGCTATTTGTTATTTTTGCTATTTGTTATTTTTGCTATTTGTTATTTTTGCTATTTGTTATTTTTGCTATTTGTTATTTTTTCTATTTGTTATTTTTGCTCTTTGTTATTTTTGCTATTACTGCTGCATTGTTGTTACAGCTGTTTATTTTAAGAAAACTGTTCTGTTTTCCATGTTGGACTGGGAGCTCTTCTGAGTAGATATTGTATGGATATGCAGAGGTTTGGACAGGTTTTGATGCCCAAATTGCACCGTAAGTTTTGGCCAGTGCCAGAATTATTATTTTTAGTGAAAACTGATCAGAAACTGTGGCATAATCATGGAAAACACAAATGTAACACATTTGATTGATGTCATGTCTCTGTAGATACTATTCAGAATAACGGTGCCAGTGATTGAAAGACTATTCTAGTAAAACATGATCACAGTAATTGAACAACATTAACAGCAACTTAACAACGTTAACAGCAACTTAATATTTTTTGCACCTGCTGTACCATATAATGAGGCATTACTTTTGGCCTACAGTATAATTTTTTTAATGTTTTTCTACAGGACTACACAGATGAGGAGTCGGCTTCACAATATCCCACTGATGGTGCAGAGCTCCCAGGTCTTGGACGAGGCATTGTCCCACCACCTGCGCCAACACTTGCCCCGATGGTGAGAGGAAGAGCACCAGAGGCGCTTCCAGCCCATCCCCCAGGGCCTCCACCCCTTCCAATCAGACCAGGTTTCAGGGTGCCATATGCTCCTCCAGGGTGAGCCTTTGCAGTTTTTAGACTTTCAAGTCATTATAGCGTTGTTAATACTCGAAGCTGTTGCCTTACCTAAAATTCTTTTCCTCACATTAATTACCTTACCTTAGATTGTTACATCCTACATTACCTTCCTTAGATTACATACTGTACATTACCCTACGTTTTTCTTACAGTGTATACGGTCCTCCAGTGCCGCTAAGAAGAGTGAGACCTCCACCACCTCCAATGGGGCGTGGCCTTCGCCCTGGTGCATTGCGACAGCACACGGCTCCAGTGCCTGTTGCAGCTGCCCCAGGCCAAGTAAGTGCTCTGCTCTGTTGAGTCTTTGTGAGCTTAAGTTTGAGCTGTGGTTGTTTTGCTATGGAGTTTTGCTGCTATATGTGGTTCTGGTTTCTGCTTTTTTGGTCTTCTTTCTTGATTTTTGGGTGTCAGAACCTCCTTTAAACGCAATGTTATAATGCAGTTACTGATAAAATGTGTTCGGGAATGTTGATCACAGATTCATTTCTTCTTCTGAACATAAGCTCATTATACCACAGCTTTGTTTTAACTCGAATCCAATATATTAATGTGGTAGGGTATTTACGACAACTTTGTCATGTGACATCATTATAGAGCAACTTTTTCACCGCATTGTAGTTAATACTTAGTTTTGCTTCTGGGTTATTAATTTTCTTGAGTTTGTTGTTCCTTGTCATTTGGTTCTGCTTTTATTTTCACCTCTGGGTTACGTTTTGCTTATAATTTTCATGTTGCATATTGTATGGTTGAAAACAGTAATGATGATGGATGGATGGTGAGTGAGTAAGAAAACAGGTGAAAAGATATAAATAAAAACGAAAATGAAAACCAAAAAACGAAAATAAAAACGAAAATGGAATAAAAATGGATTACCTGGAAACACAACAGTACCATCCGCTTCTTATGTTTCAGATTGTTCCAATGGTCCGCCCTTATGGTGTTCCTCCCAAACCATATGCTCCTCCAGTTCCACCTGCAAGGTATGTCGTGTTCAATTATTTTGTGATTCTTTGATTGACAAAACTGATCATGTGCTAGTGTGAAATTCACTGGATTGATTTTTTAATGCACTGATTGATACCATGCCACAAGCACGTTTTTGGATGGATCAAGTGCTGTATGTTATTTACTGAATCGATTTAATGGTGGATTTACTGACTGGTAGATTTTGTAATGCTTTGAATGCTAAATTTATTAATCTGGTGCTGTTGTGAGTGATTAGTAATAATATTGATAATAATACGATTTATATAGCGCAGTACATGGCTGAGGCCAAAGAAAAAGGCACTATGCATGAGCTCAAAAATCAATGACAGTCATAAGATATCTTAAATCGATATATCTTAAGTCTTGATGTGAATGTGTCCAAGTTTGAAGCATTCGTCACATGGTCGGAAAATCTATCAGTCAGTTTAGTGAATCATGCCCTAGAATTCAATGGAGTAATGTACATCACAATCCAACAAACAACCAGAATATATATTGATTGCAGTCCTCATCAAGGGAATCAACTGTATGTCCCACGGTCTTCCACATGATTCGGCAAATGTTCCTTCTCTATCGCCAGACACTGCTAAACATTCGGGTTGTTTGTTGTGTGAATGCAGAAGTCTGATTGTGAAGCACATTACTCCACTGAGCTCTAACGTGTAATTCACTGAATAGACTGATTGATTTTCTGATTGACTGCTGTTTTTTCTTCTAGTAGTCAGTCAACAGCATATGACTACAGCGTGTACGAGTCAGCCGAATATAATTCTGCTGGAGCAGAAGACTTCAGTAAGTAATATCATTTCTTGAACCACCAATACACCAGAACGCCCATATAATGCACCACAGATGGTCACTGCAGATGTAAAGGACACACTAGAAATTTAATTAAGCATAGCATTATGCTTTCCCTTACTAACTGTTAAAACAATCCTATTGTCTGCTTTGAACAGGTATTTTTCTGAACTGCGTTATGTGTTCAGTTTTCCCCTAATGACACTGCTTATTATACATTTATTTTTACTTGATAGCAGTATAGCACTCTATAAATGTTTGCTGACCTTATACATATCTTGTACTTACTGGTGCTGATTACATTACATCTGTTTTATTTTGTAGCTGCAGATGAGTGGGCAAAAGATATTACCACAACTAATGGAAACTTTCGTGGCAAAATGCCGCCAGTTCGATTTCCCAAAAAACATCCACCCACACGATTCATGGGTCATCCGTATGCACCACGGGGAGCAAAACGGTAGCGCCATGTAACAAAGACTGCATGCAAATCAACGACAATTCATTTATAAATTTCAATGACAGTTTGGTTTTATAAAAACAATTGCCATGTCAAGTTGTCAGATGTTACTTTTAAAATCTAGTCTTTTTCTGCTACATTACACTACTTTTTGTTTAAAACTGCTTGAAAAGTTGGTATTGTAAAGACAGAATGTAACGTTTTATTGAAAAGAATGAAGGATAGTTTTGGACAAAAACTAGATTGCAAAACGGAAATGGTTTGTTTCTGTAGGAAAAAATTGAAAAGTTGGGACTTGATGGAACAGTTTTTTTTAAAGTATAATTTTTAAAGACAAAAACTAGAATACAAAAACTGGAAAGGCTTGCTTTTGTAGAAAGGAAAAATCTGAAAAGTTGGAACTTGATGGAACAGTTGTTTTATTGAAAAGATTTGAAAAATAGGATGGACAAACTGTAATGCAATAAAGGAAATGGCTTGCTTCTGTTGAAAAAAAATATTCTGAAAAGTTGGGACTTGATGGAATAGAAGTTTTGCCAATTAGATTATCTTAGACTGATGTTGGCAGACATTAACACTTTTAGGCGCTTGACCTACATTAGTGTTTATCGTTGGCAGAGTAGATTTAAGTATGGCACATGCTGACAGTGCATGTGCTAAATATAGAAATAAACTTTTCTTATTATGAATAGTTGGCTTCTGATTCAGTTTAGTAGTAGTTCAATAGGTATTTTTATTAAAATAAACTAATATTATAAATATCCATACCAGGTAAACATAAACATTAATAAATGAGGGATCCTAAAGTAATGTCTAGATACAAGCAACACTAATGTGGCCAGCATGCTCATAGGCATCAGTGGTTGCTTGTTAGCTAAGCCCAGTCACTGTGGCGTACAACCAAACAACTTACATTTAGTAGTATTTAGCCAAAACTACCTGGCAGTTATGGGACAACCTGTCTGCTTAGATGCCAGGACGTCTACGAGCATTCTGACCACACCCGTGTTCGCTCTTAGCAGATATTCATTGTTGATTTATTACCTGTGACAGGCTTTGCCCCTTGTAGTAACCAATTCTGTTTTCTAAAGGTGTCTAAAGCTACTTCTGAGAGGCTGAAAACTCGACCTATACCATGTATATGGTGACTTGGCCACCTAGTGTCAGCCGGTGCCAGAAATTTTAAGAATGTAGACATGCATAATCTTACGTGCTGAAATTGCTGTGTTAAAACATGCCTAAGGTCGCCTGATTACCGCTCAAGGGTGAAAGAGGACTAAAGGAGGCTATTTAGGCCGTCATAGGCGACCGGCTGAAATGGTACTATATAGACCCAAATGCGTGCGTGTCACGGAAACAGCCCTAGGGGGGTGCAGACCGAGGCCTATGCAGCCCTTCCCCTTGTAGCACGAAGCACTTCACGAAACATTTCACGTTTGGCTGAGCACGGATTTGAAAAGGATAGGTCCGCCTTGTCTGTGCGTCATACTTCATTTCTGTCACTCTCTATCCTCTATTTTTGACGGGTCTGTCTGTCTGTCTGTCTGTCTGTCTTGTATACTCACTTTATGTTTGCGCCTGTCTGTTCATACCTATATATCTCTGTGCCTGTGAACTTTAAGACTGCATGTATCTCTCTCTGTTCTGTATCTCTCTCCTGTGTCTGGCAGTCTGTGTAAGTCTCTGTTCCCCCACCCTGCTTCTATATTTGGTAATGTTGTGCTAAGCCAAGCACAGAACTTAAGAAACACACGCTCTGCTTTACAAGTGGGAATTTTTTAAAACAGATTTTGAGTCCTGTGCAGATTTGAAACGTCGGACGAACTAGTGACTCGGTCACGGAATCGAGAATTGCGAATAAAATCGAAACTGTGGAGTGTGGACCGATTCAAATGGGAATCGATTCAAATATGAACGGCTTCAAATGTGAAGTCATTCAGTGAAAGGCGAACTGTTGCTAATATGAACTGATTCGAAGGTGGACTCAGTCAAACTTGAACGGATACAAATGTGGACATTTGCTGATGCGGACTTATTAAGAGGCGAAAGGATTCATATGTGAAAGGATTCAAATGTGAAAGGATTCACATGTGAAAAGATTCAAATTTGAAAGGATTCAAGTGTGGACTGACTAATTACAGTTAACCCAGTCCTCTCGCTTGCAAAGTAAGTTTAATTACTTATGGTCCTATCAACCAACACAGGCACTTTTCTAGTACCCTACCCCACTCTACGTTATCCTACTTCACAATACCCTACTCTATATTATCCTATCCTACTGTACCTTGCCCTACCCTACCACACTCCACTATGTCTGATGTCGCACTACGCTACCTACGTCACCCTACCCACCGTACTTTACCCTACCCTACCCTACTCCTCCCCACGGTAACCCTCACTCTACTCTTTTTACATTACACCACTGCACGTAACCTTACCATACCCCACCAACTGTACCCTATATCGCGCTGTCCTACTCTACCCTCTAGTACCCTACCCAAACAATAGGCCTACTGTCTCGCAGATCCTCTGGTACACTCCTGTACAGGGGCTCATTTCCTTCTCGTAGGCTGCTACCAGACATTACTCTTAAGAATTATTGATATTGTTAACAACGGCTTCTGATGACTACAGCAGTGCTTTTAACTGCTGCTAATGACTATAAGTGCTAGAAGCAGCTACTGGTGGTTATACAGTGCTTTTAACAGCTACTAATGACAACAGAAACACCTAAAACAGTTACCAATAGCTTTTCCAAGCTACATTAAGGCAAAACTTATTAATGGCACATTTTATTTAAAAGGCTAGATTAATCAGTAAGTTAATAAACGGCTGATAGTTACAATTCCTAACACAGACAGCCTAAAAAATAATTTGCTGAATGACTAACTACATTTATGAATAAATAAATGATAGGTCAAAAGATTGCCTAATAGATGATTTATATTTCAGAGGGCATAGCAAACAAAGAAATAAACCAATGAAAATTATAAATAAATAAAAGGTACAAAAGGTAGATATAAGTCACCAAAAGGTAAGGCAACATACTTCTTTACATGCCTCTATAGAAACTCCCAAGAAACAGAAGGTTGAAGGATAACAACAAGGTACCTTGAGAATATCTAAAATAAATACGTAACAATGTCTATTTCAGAAAGCCTAACTTTGCTTTGGGAGTAATGCAGTCATACACTTCAGCTGTCGATGGCAAGACGTTGATTCGGGTCGGCGGAAGTCATGGATCAAAGGTGAGGCTACCAGGGTACAATGTTCATAAGCTGAACACAGTCAGGAGGCATTCAATATTCTTAAGCCATAGACCCATTGAAAACTTTATCATTTACCATTAAACCTTCATCAGCGCTGTCATGGTCTTCGTCATAGTCAATACAACCATGAAAAAGACTGACGTTTATGGCGATGTTGATATTTACAGTTACAGTTAATAGGCTAAGTAAGCTAGTATAACTTTTAGTGCCTATGTCTATCAATCCAACTGTCAAGCTCTTTTTGAAACTGTTCAAGCATGGTGCAGCTATTACTTCTTCTGGTAACTGGTTCCAGTGCTCTACAATCCTCTGGCTGAAGAAAAACTTTCTAGTGTCCAATCGCACCCACTTATGATTAAGTTTCAGACTGTGTCGCCTTAAATGTCCCACTGCTGCCCTCTAGAAGAAGGTTTGCTCGTCTATATTCTTGAGTCCATGTAAAATTTCGTAGTTTTCAATAAGGTCAACACCTCGAAATCTTTATCTTTCTAAGGAATATTTCTAAGAATTTGATCATTTTGATGTTATTACGACTGATAAATAAAGAAATCAAATAGTAGGATATTAATATGCGTAAGTAGGATAAAAATAAGTGATATACATGTACGCTGTTCAATGTAAAATTAACAATTTGGTTGGATTCTTATGATCATTAACGAGCTTTGCTAGAAGGCACCCAAATTCTAGTATTCTATAAACTTCAGTTCAACTTTTACAGTCGATGTTTTGGGGTTGTTTATCAGTAGTGATGTAAATCTACCGGTTAAAATTTTTTGCAGTAAAAAGTCCAGATATTTTACCGCTCGGAATGTTAAAGTATGGTTTAAAACAACGATTCAAGTGTCCTAATCCCTTGGTTAGCTACGTCCTACACGCTTGTATAGCCATTTATAAGTTATAGAAACACCGCCCTAGTACTGAGTCTCTTACAGAGTTTGTTTCAACATAAATTCTCATTGCAAGGCTAAGTTCGTCAACTGTTCCTGTTCAAATACATAAGGTTATGAATAAGCTAATGCACTGCGCAAAGCATTTAAGTAGCGCTTTCGACATTTTCAAGTTTACAAATACGATTACAATATTTCAGGTTCAAACGGCGCATTCAAATGCCACTCATTACACGGTGAAATCCGATCTTGGCCTGTCGATGACGTCATCCAGACGCTCCAGCGTGACGTCATCGTCACCGGTCAAGATTACGGCATCAGCGATATCGATTGGCGACGCGCCAGTTCCGGGCGCTGGATCAACTTCCGGCACCGTCACCGTCAAGACGGCTACCCCGCAGAGAAAGATGACGTCAATAATAGACACCAAATCCGGCGTTGTGACGTCATGGTTCCCGACGGACGATCCCGTGACGTCATCAGTAGCTGCCGTGACGTTACCGCACGTCTCGGCACCACCGTCGCCTATGATCGGCTACGGTCCTGTGACGTCAGGGGGCGACGCCACGATGACATTGGCAAATCGAAGGGCGTCAATATCGTCTGGGAAGTCAACATCCATTCTGCTAACGTCAACATCAATCCCAGCGACGTCACTGGGCTTCGAAGAAACGTCTTCGTCCGTTCTGATGACGTCATCGATCCCGATGTTGTCACCGGTTGATGTCACGTCGTCGTACGCAGCGATGACGACGTCACCTGTGCCGAAGAAGGCGTCATCAATTGTGATTACGTCGATACCGACGACGACAAGGAGTCACGTGACGTCGAATGTTGCCATGACAACACCCGCAGAGCCCCGCAACCTCGGAGTCGTCGTAGCCGTGGCGGAAGTCCACGCACCCCCGATTGGGGTCGATTCAGAGGACCTCGGCAACGGCCTGGACAACGAGGACCGGGTCTCCTCGCTGTCGCTACCCTACCCGGCCGGGTCGTCCAGTTCACAGTTCACGACCCCTTCCGACGAGACTGGTTCCCTGGTTTTCTCGGACGAGATCGACGTGCAGGTTAACGCCGGTACAAATACAGCGGACGGAGTCGAACTTCCGGTGTCAAATCCTGCTGATGGAAATCCACTTCCGGCTTCTGATGAAAAGCTCTGCGACTTGAATTCGAATCCATCAAGTCCACCAATTTCCAGTCCACCATCGAGTCTTCCGCCCCTCAGTCCACCCTTAAACTCACTCATAAATCCTCTCATAACTCCACCTGTAGATCCAACTCTCAGTCCACCCTTAAGTCCACCCTCGAAACCTCGCCCGGGCGCTGGTTCCCTGACCGACGCGTCGAAACAGGAAGACGAGATCAGCGTCGTTGCCGGAAGCGGAAGCGAGCTGCAGGAGTCGCCCGAAAAGAGTCCGGCCTCGACCTTCAACTTCATCGGGTGGGAGGTGGCCAATATGGCCGACAAACTTGCCGAGCGGAAGTGCCACAGAGTTCTGATTTTCAAGGACAGCGAAATTGCTTTGATGTTCAAGGTATCTTGTTACAATACGTTACATTACGCTTGCATTACATTTGTAGACCTGGCTTCGAATAAACTGTTTACTTTACTCTACTGCAGCTGTTTATTATACGTTCATTCGTTCATTCATACATTCAGTCATTCATTCAGCCAGTCAGTCAGTCAGTCAAGAGTCAGTCAGCCTCTGATCTCTTCACTTTTAATTTATTTAATTCTTTTTTCAATCAATCATTCATTCGTTTATTCATCCATCCATTCAAACATTCATTCATTGCGATCTTTGACAATCGAGCTGTCCATTTACTCATTCATTCTGAACCATTAATTCATTAATTAATTACTAAAGTCATTAATTCATACATTTATTTATCTATTTATCTATCTATTTTGTCATCCGATCAGGCGAGCTGTCTGAGCGAAGCAGCTGGTAATGACCGACGGCTGAAATCTCTCATGGTCGACATTGCAGCCAACTGCGCCAAACGCCTGAAAAAGATGAAAGATATTCCTCTGGTAAACCTAAATGTAACGATTAGCCTACATTACCGCGCAAAGTAATGTAGCGTAATATTGTACGCTGTGGCAGCTTAGTTAGCGCCTCTAGTATAAAACTCAATAAATTGATGAGGAGTTGAAAAAGAAGATGGATGATGATAATGATGATGATGATGATGATGATGATGATGATGATTGCAAATTATGACTACCACTTACTCGGCGGCTGTTGCTGCTGATAAGGTCCTTGATGCTCTCGTATTTCAGATTTTTCCAAAAACAAGCGCAATATAAGTTCTTTCGCCTCCTTACTTACGCCCACTTGCTTACTTTGTGATCCCCTGCGCAGTTGCTCTTTTAAAGGCGCTATATAAGTCGACAAATACAGTTCAATACAATACAATACAAAATAATACAATGTAATACGTTCAGCCGAAGCTCCAGGCTGAGCACATGGACTCACTTCCGCTGACGGACGAGAGACCGACGAGACAACATCTCGAAGAAATCTCGCGAGATCTCAACGAGAACGTGATGATCAATGATGTCGCCTTCCGTTTTCAGTTGACAGAGGAAGATTCTTACATCGGAACATACGTAGACGGAATTGGTAGGGCTATGTCTCTCTGTGTCTCAGTCTTTCTGTTTGTGTGTGTGTGTCTGTATGTCTGTGTGTCCACAGCAGTTTCACACTCCATATCCTTCTTCCGATGCCTGTCGTCTGTCTGTCTGTCTGTTTATCTATGTATCTCTGACTCTCTCCTCTCACCTTCTCCGAAGTTCTCCCTTTCCTTATTCTTCTCCATGTCTCAGGCTGTCTCTCGCACTGTGTGTGGCTCCGTATGTGTGAATTTGCATAGCGTTTCATGCAGAACCAACTGATGATAGCAAGGGATCCTGATGTGACAACCCCTAGGAAAAACAAGTGTATGCACTTTGTGCACTAAACAGAAGGTGTATGTACTGTATCCCCCTTTCTCTCATCCATGTCTCTCTCAATGCCCGTATCAGTCCCTGTTCTTCTCCCTCTCTCTGTCCCTCTCCCTGTTCCCCACGAAGTCCTCTTCCACCTTGTACTCAGGTCCCCTTGCTCTTTCCAGACGTTCAGTCCACTGGGTCCAACTGCGAGATCGGTCGATCCGGAGTCATCGTCGTTCTAAAGAAGAAGAGTCGATTCGCCACCGTCGAGTCCTTCTCCGACCAGCTGTGCCGCCACATCCTGGCCGCGCGTCCCTCGTCGCTTGGCCGAATCTCGAACCTCGAGGTCCGCCGACTCAGCTCGACGAAGACCCAGCTGGGCCCCGAGAAGACCCACCTGCTCCTCTTCCAGGCCTTCCTCAGCGATCCGTCGATCATTGTTGCAGAGGCAGCACGTCGCAGTTTTCTGAGGATCGAGGATTTCCTGCTCTTTGGCTGACGCTGTAAATCGTAATAGCTGTAGAACGTAATTGCTGTAAATCGTAATAGCTGTAGAACGTAATCGCTGTAAATCGTAATAGCTGTAGAACGTAATCGCTGTAAATCGTAATCGCTGTAAATCGTAATCACTGTAAATCGTAATCGCTGTAAATCGTAATCGTGTCGCATATGTGTAACGCCTCTTCAAGTTATTGTAATCATAATCGGGATATTTTCGTTAGGGGAGGTTGGGCCAAGGCGGCCATGCTAACGAATATTTGAACTTTCATGTATGATAAATGGAATATAAAGACAAGGAACTGGTGTGAAAGTCACTCGTGTGACATCCAACCATAATTATCACAAGATCTTCATTTATGCTATTTGCTCAATGAAACTGTGTTACAGGAAACTGGACATCTTGCCCCACACCAAGGGCAAAGATGCCCTAGGAATGGGAATTGCCGCAATGACAAAAACATAGGGATGGTAGAGTTTTCAAAGTTTTATCGTTTGATGAACAAACAGCTGCTCAGTTTTCATTGTGCTTTGTGTCTGGAGTCAAATTTCTTACACATTTGCTAGCACAGCGCAGTTAGAAAGATATCGTCATCAAATAAGAAGCTGAATCCAAGACACTGAGTTAAAACTGAGGTTGAGTATCGCCTGCTGCCTGCGACAGTCAACAGCTGAAGCGAGTCTAGTCACTGTGACGACAACTGACAACTGAATGCAGACAGCACAGTCTGAAGAAATAAACCAACACATAATATTGTGAGAAAACTGTATGTCTGAACTAAGAGCACGGTCTATTTATTCTTTCTTGGTTTGATCTTAGACCATGAGACCATGAAGAACTGGGCCCAGTCCACTCGTGTCTTCATTTTGTTTACGTTCCAAGACTGAAGCATGAACATGGGCCTAGTTCTCACACTGGGAAAGGGGCGAGTCTATAGTGATTTAGTTGAATAAAAAAATCATGAAAAAAATATTATACAAATTGAAGAAGAGAGATGAATACAGCATGGGAAGGGACAGTGACTACAACACCGGTAAATTATAAAATTTCCAGCCATGAAAATATACAGATCTACTAAAAATTCAAACAAATCAACTAAAAATTCAGAGGCCTATCTCGTGGAGTCTGGGCAGCAGAAGTTTGACTGGACTCTGGTTCCTCGGTAATCAGCGAGTGTGAGAAGTCATGTGGGTCAGCGCTTTTGAGAGGTACTTGAAGAGCGCTATATAAGTGCTTGTTACATTACATTACATTACATGGGCTGAATATATCCGAGTTGGAAAAGCCAAAATCCGGTGTTAGGGTAATGTAATCGGAAGGGTGACATTGGCAACATTCATGCCTGTAGTGCCTAACAGTTCTGCTTGGTTGAGCACAGAAATTCGCTGTCCAACATGATTCGTCATGCACTTATCGCACTCATAGCTGTACTGGAATTTAAGTGGACCAAACACACACTTATCCAGTGACTGCAATCGATGAGCAGAATGTGGTGGAAATGATATTGTTGTGCCATTCTCGTGCGGAATCAATAGCGGCCAAATACTTGTGAGAAGTGTGGCTGTCAACGAAAAGAATCAGCTTATCATTCTGTGTAGGCCACACAGGATTTAACTTCAAACAATACATATAGGCCTACTGTGCATGATGTAGTTTTTTCGTTAATCCATACTTTACCATACTCGTGAAGTAAGCTTTCAGTGGAGAGAGCAGTCAGATTTCGACCTCTTTATCACGAAATATCCATGTTATAGAGGCTAGAGGTCAGAAGTGATGATAAATCCCCGTTCGTAAGGCTCAAGGCTCCCACCCCGTGCACCAGCGGGAACTGATGGTCAGCTAACAGTTGTCCAGTGTATATTATGTATATTTAAGCCCTATTGCTATTATTAATTATTAATCGTACATTTCTAACGCATTTTGCAATTCAACGTCTTAAAACTGCCGCTTTCCGCAACACTTTTCGCCCTGCCAGATCTTGACGGGGATTCGCCTTTCCATGTGTAGTGTTTTTAAACTCCGGACATTTTTTATGGATCGGATATTTTAAAAATAATAAATAATAAGCATTATTACTATTATTCTTTTTCATTTTTTACCTGAGGTAAGGTTAATCCCTCAGGAACAAAAATTCACGCTACTAACTGTTAAAAGTTATCTGGAAAACCAGTCTCGTCTTCAGCCACATCGGAAAAAGTGCCTCGAAAAGTGATGTCACTATTATAATTAATATAAAAATTAAATTAATAATTCCTATTGTTATAACCATTATTATTACCCTTATTATTATTACGATTATTGTTATTATTATCGTTCTTGAAATGGCATCACGGTGGCCACAGTTCCGCGCCGTTGGTCGCCGCACTGCAGATGTCGACTGCCCTCGTGGTCACGTGCTTTGTTTCTAGGATCCATTTCTAGGCTTTGTGTTCGTCACTCATTCTCCTCCTCTGAGCGCTAGATGGCGTGGCGCGTACGTCTTCTCCGACCGGCAGAGGGCAACACGTTCTCAGGTGAAACAAAGCCGCCAAACCAATCTCTTTGTACACAATCGCCAGGTGTGTCACGGCTGTTGTTCTCGTAGTACTTCGTCTGCCAGAGCGCTTTACGGAGAAACAAAGATTATCAATGATTAGCGCCGGCTTTGTTTCAGCGCAGCAGCAGCAGCAGCAGCGCCCACTGGTGGTTGCGGGAAAGTCGGACAAATCGCGCAGATGGGTTAGCCTGTCTCAGGACCAGGTAGACTAGACGATTGACGGTTGACATCAGAGCATCTCTCATCGGCCCGCATCCTATTGTATACGGCTTTGTCTCTGAAGCCGACCGCGGGACGAACAGAGGGAATTGCTAGGAGGCGCCAGGCTTTGTACTATTGTTTCAGAAGGGGTGCGTCGAGAGAAAGAGAGGGCGTGACCAATGACTTGGCGCCAAATGAAGAGCTTGTCGTTGTCGTCGTTACGGTTTCTGGCAGAAGTCTGCTTTTAAACAGAACCACCTTCGGGCAAGACGACCAGAACTCGACTCGCACGAGTTGCCATGGAACTGCTGGACATTTTAGCGCTATAAAAATTGCTTAGAAATGGAAGGTTTTAGTTACTGGTAAATCCCTCTGAATTGATTTGGAGCTCGTGAATAAGCTAGTGGGGTACCTTTAAGTAACGCGTTAGGAATTTAAAGCTTACGATTATAATTACGTTCGCTTCAGCTGCTGGCTGAACGTAGTATCAGTGTCAGGTATGTCGGTTACCTTACTGACAGTGACATCAGCTACTTGATATGGATACAGACAACATTCCTGATAGGAATTACTGACAATAACAGCATTTTGATTGACAGTGTCTGACACCAATTCGACTTACTCTCAGTAGAATATTACTGACAGCGTAATAAGTTAGTAACTGACTTAACTGAGAATGTAATAACTGACTTTACTAACAGCGTAATAAGTCAATAACTAAGCTTTCTAACAGAGTAATAAGTTAGTTACTTAATTGCAAGCGTGACCTGGAAATTAAAAACGACTCTGTTGAACTGTGAAGAAGCTGCGTTTCTTTGCGATTGAAGACTTCGTGCCAGTAGAATTCGTAACGTCACGAGCTACGTGCGTTGCATCGCATGCTGCGTCACGCGTGACGCCATCTATATTTGACTTTTGACGTCATCATCAAAGTCAAAGGCGGATACGATCAGCATGGCACTTCAAGCAACCAGTATCACCACGGATAACGGTGGTATAGTTGCTATGCAATCGATACGCTACTCAATGCGATTTACCTCTTGACCTAGGTGAAACATTTCCGCGACAATTGCGATGATATCCGCGCCATACTACAACAGATCCATATGGTGATACTATCGGTGGTATTCCATGGTCTTACGATATCGTTCAACGACTCGGTGATATTGTCATGACACCAAACCGTCGTCTGCGTTTACACCAGTCTTATTTAACGACACGTTAGCCTATTGTCTGCTCACATCGCGGTGTTATATTCCCGACAGCCTAGGCGCTGCATCAATTCAATATATGTGTTTGATGCTAGTGCGCCACGTCAGTGTTGCGCTACTGGACTACTATTCCACCGATTCACACCACGCAGACTCTGATAACACGATACAGAAGTCTTCTGATTAGATTAGATTAGATTTGATGGATTATATTAGATCAGTTTAGGTTGGATTAGATCAAGCTAAAACAGATTACATCAGATTAATCAGAGATACTGAGTTTAAAACAGATTAGATTAGATTAGACAAAACCAGATCAGATCACATTGGATTGGATTGGATTAGATTACCCAAACATGACTTGGAAATTAATCGGAATATCTCGATATACCAAAGAAACGCTCGAAGGATTTGGTAACTACAGTCGTACCTGGATATACACAAGTAAGTCTGCGTCTGATACATTCTACAGTCAAGCCTTTATATAGGGAACTCTGCTCGTAACAACGCGAAAAGTGCTATGCATACGGTAACTACAGCACAACCTGGATTTTAAGAAGCATGTCTCGTACAGTGAAACTACGATGCAACGGCCTCGGTAAATCGTCTTTAAAACTTGAGGAATAACAAGTTTTCTTTTTGTCATCTTGAGAATTTGATGAATTTTCTGAGTTTAAAGATAGATTTTAAAACGATTGAAAATAAATCGCCTGTCCAATCAGCGAAATGCAAATAAGGTCAGTTGATTTCATTAGTTTTATTCAGGTTAGTTCACTTGCATATCTTTTAATATCTCGTGTCTGTCTGTCTGTCTGTCTGTCTGTCTGTCTGTCTGTCTGTCTGTCTGTCTGTCTGTCTGTCTGTCTGTCTGTCTGTCTGTCTGTCTGTCTGTCTGTCTGTCTGTCTGTCTGTCTGTCTGTCTGTCTGTCTGTCTGTCTGTCTGTCTGTCTGTCTGTCTGTCTGTCTGTCTGTCTGTCTGTCTGTCTGTCTGTCTGTCTGTCTGTCTGTCTGTCTCCATTTCGACATAGGCCGTTCATATTGATTGTATTTAATATTGATCGCCAGATGGCGTGATAAAACGCCACCGAACGAAAGACGCCGACTTAGTCATAGCAATCGCTAGGTGTCGCCACACCTTCATTATTATTTCAGAGTGATACGTCAGATGGCGGTAATAGCTGTAAGCTTTAGTTCTTAAAGTAAGGTAAGGTAAGGTAAGGTAAGGTAGGGTAAGGTAAGGTAAGGTAAGTTAAGGTAACCGATTTTAGCGAATAAAATACAGAAATAGAATAGAACTGAATCAAACTGAATTGAATTGATTCACAACAATAGCAACCAAATTAAATTTAACTGTATAGAATAGACAAGATTGGATCATCTCAAGTCTCTACAAGTGAATGCAATTTTTAACAGATTAGACTAAGCTAATTAAAACTAGAATCGATTAGAATAAAATACAATGAAATAGAATTAAATCTAAATGAATCGAATTGAACCAAATGCAAGTGAATTCAAATAAATCGTATAGAGTAGGACAAAATACGACAGAATAGAATTGATCTGAACTGAATACAATGCAATACTGTAACATTCAAAACCTGGTGCTCCATAAATCACTGGCGCTCCATAAATCTTCTCGCTCGCTTCTAGGACTGCAGGAGTCCTCCCTCTGGCGACTGTCCTACTAGACGTCGTAGTTGCCTAGATGTCGCCTCACAATATAGCGTCGCCAGGCGCTTTCCCCATCCCTCCCTGCTCCCTCCTCCCCAAAACTCTAATCCCCTAGATGTCGCCTGTCATTAGCCACCTGCGCTGCAGCCGCTACGATCGATCGCCCCTTCACCCTTTGACCCCTCACTGCGCCTCTCCGCCCAGCGCCATCTGCCGAACTATTCAGTCGCTGACACGCACGCCGCATCGTCTCCGCTTACGAAATCTAATTATATAACTGTCCGTCAGAGGGGGCGTGCGTTTGTCCCCGACGCGGTTCTCGGGATTTTAATCCACCGATAAAAAGCGGACTATCGCATCGGGTAGAGTGTTAGTTTGTGTTAAGATTTGGTTTGTGTGAGTGGTTGGGTTAGTGTTAGTGGTTGGGTTAGTGTTGGTGGTTGGGTTAGTGTTGGTGGTTGGGTGAGGGTTAGTGGTTAAAGTTGGTGTTAATGTTTGGCTTAGTGTTAGTGGTTGGGTTATTGTTAGTGGTTAAAGTTGGTGTTAATGTTTGGGTTAGTTTTCTTGCTGGTTAGGGTTAGTTTTTGGCTAGACTTGGTTATTGATAGTGGTTGGGTTAGTGTTATTCCTCGAGTTGATAAGCGTAAGTAGTTGGTGGTGTTTGGTTAGTGTTAGGATTCATCTAATGTTATTGATGAGGTTAGTGTTAGCATCAACGCATTGCATGACACCATTTATATAGCACATTTTTCAAACAAAACAGATGCTCTACATAAACGGGTTGCCTCATTATTTGCTGTTGGCTAAGTGTCAGTGCTTTGGTTGGGTTAGTGTTAGATTGTCATAATAATGATGATGATGATGACGATGATGATGATGATGATGACGATGATGATGATGATGATGATAATAATAATAATAATAATAATAATAATAATAATAATAATAATAATAATAATAATAATAATAATAATAATAATAATAATAATAACAGTAACAATAACAATAATAATAGCCATCTCAGAATGCAATTTTTCATCCGGATAATTTTTTAACTTCCTAAGGGATCATAAATATCTCGGGGCAAAAAAATAAACATTATTGTTATTATTGCTGTATCTTACCCCACCTGTTGCGTTTGGCTCGTAAGTGCCCATCGGGTACCGTGCTACAGGTGAGACGAGGGACAAACAGCGCCCGGCTGTCAGCCCCATTGTTCTCCCGACGTTATTGTGTAAACTTGACGGATCGCTTGATTATTTCGCCCTCTTTGTTCGGCCCAAACTGGGCGAGACCGTTTTGCGGCCAGTTACCGGGGCATCGTCCCATTTCGCCCCTTATTTCGTAACCTCTGGGGTCATTAAGAACCGGGGTTCGTGATGGGCGTCATATGGAGCCCGGTGACGTATAGGCCTACCTGTCGGTGTACGGGGCCAATTAGTGACCTACCTAACGGGGTAGATGTAGTGTAGACGGGGTAACGATCAACCGAAGCCTAATAGTTGCTTATAGTCGCCAGGTGGAGAGAGAAGTCAGTCGGTTCAAAAGAAACCGCATTCATCAGTTAATAGATTTAATAGAGAGATTTCACTCCTATTCAACGTCTTCTATTCAGCGCTTTAACGCTCCTTAATATTCACCGTACCTTCACCAAGCCATACAATAAATAAATGAATGAATGAATGAATGGATAAATAAATAAATAGATAGTTAGATAGATAAATAGATAGACAGACATACAGACAGACAGACAGATAGATAGAAAAATAAATAAATAAATAAATAATTGAGTAAATAAATGAGTAAATGAGTGAATTAATAAATCAGTAAACGATTAAATAAATAAATAAATAACTTGGTGAATAAAAGAGTAAATTAATGAATAGACGAATAAATAAATAAATAAATAAACGAGCCAATGAGTAAATGAATAAATGAGAAAAGGAATAAATAAACGATAAATAACTGGAGACTTTATTAAATGATGCATTGAGTTTAAGATGTTTTTGCTGATGCGTAATTGCCTGCCTCAATGCGCTCCATCTCTTTCCTGCGTGTTCTAGCGCCATCTGTGCCGATCGCAGGTCACTTCGCTCTGCAGCTGAAGGTATTCTGCACGATTGTCACTCAAACTGCCCAGTCCAGTTCGTTCTGCCAATCTTTTATGTTTTTCCGGTCTAAATTTAAGACATATCTCTTCCAACCTGTGTACCCCAACACAGCCTGGTTTCTGGTTTCTCTGATTTACCGGAATTCTACCCGGTTTCTCTAACGGTTTATGAGTTTCACTGCGATTTTGACTTGAGGCGAACATCAACTGATGCCTTGGACATTATGATAACGGCGCTATAGAAGTCTTTATATAAGATTAGATTATATTAGTCCCTTACTTTCGGAGTGCAGCATGTCAGCTTCGCCTTGGATGACTATTCACTCTCGAACTGACTGCCATGCAACCTGCGACATCAGCTTCTTTCTTTCTGTAATTCGGTAGCATTTGAAAACCATTCTATTCTATCGTGGTGTCAGGTCGGTAGAAGTTCTGAGGAGTTTTATTGAAGAGGCGCTATATAATTATATACGTATGATTACGATTATGATCGTGTTTCAAGGTCTTTCTGCACAATTCCAGTTGGCTTTCAACGCAGTCAGGGTACCTTCATCAAATCGGATTATAGATAAATAGATAGATAGATAGATAGATAGATAGATAGATAGATAGATAGATAGATAGATAGATAGATAGATAGATAGATAGATAGATAGATAGATAGACAGATAGACAGATAGACAGATAGACAGATAGACAGATAGACAGACAGATAGACAGATAGACATTTTTCTATAGCAGTTCAATTCAGTTGCTCTTCATCAAACCGTAATTTTAAAAACTAAATAAGTAAATACGTACATAAGTATGTATATATGTATGTGATCATTTATGCAGCGCCTTTAAGGACCTCTCAACAAAAGTAACCTCTTACAACGACTAATGATGTTCCGAGCGGAAATAGGAGAATGCTACAAAGACCGTCGTATGTGCCAAAGGGTGGTAATTTTCCCTCGAATAATCTGTCAGATTCGCCCTCTATCGACCGTCGACATGCGCAGTACTCGAGACTTCGCTTTGAAAGCGTCGGTGGATGTACGCATGCTCTTCCGAGCCTCGAGTACCTCACGGATGTTGCGAGCCAGGGATTCTTTGAGCGTGGAGTACCTTCTGCCCTCCTCTATCTTGTCTGCGAGGGCAGACCGCGAAACATGGACCACTTAACGATCTTTCGAGTACAGCTTCGAGGCCAAGGTTTCTTCTTCCTCCCACGGATAGATGGAGCCAGGTCTTCAGGGAAGCCAAGCAGAATAAATCGGAGTAGGTGGCTGGGAAGAAGATCAAAGACGGACGCGTGAATTTTTAATGTACTACACGCCCTCTTACGAAGAGGTGATATACTTCGGAGGGACGACGTGTCTGCGGCGGGGTGGAATTCTATTGAGGGTGATTTATGAGGGAAATTAGGCAAATGAGATGCCATGTCGAGAGCATTAGTAGTAGTAGTTGTAGTAGTAGCAGCAGCAGCAGAAGAAGAACAACAACAACAACAACAAGATGATGATGATGTTGATGACGACAACGATGCTGATGTTGCTCCTGATGGTAATGATGCTTATGATAATGAATGATGATGAACAAGAACAAGAAAAGCAGTTCTTTAAGCTAACCAAGAGAGACGCACAAGGGTATATATAAAATGCTAGCTACTTCCTTTTCAGTTTTTTTTGAGTAAAGACTGTGTGCAGCCTTGAGAAAACCATTAGCATACGATTGACGCTTTGGCGTTCGCTACTGGCGCTATATGATTATAAATAAAAAACTTTCACTCGTGCATCCTGTGTTCGATTCCCGCTGCGTAATTATTGCAACCGGCGTCTCTTTGTCGAAGTTCCACCGGCAAGGGTTAAAGATGGTCCAGATGTTGTTGTTAGGATTGCTGTTGTCATATCTGCGCTTCAGCCGAGTGAACCTTCAACCCCAGGACGACGCCTCGAAGGACTAATGATTACAGATGCGCTTAATAAACCCACCTTACCTCACCTTACTTTACTACTACCCTACCTTACTCTTACCTTGCTTGAATATTTTACCTAATATCTTACCTTCAGTTATCCTGCTTTACTACTATCTTACCTTATCTTATCTATGCACCTAACAGTACTTTACTATATCTTACCCAACCTTCTTTTAATAAATGCTCAGGGTATATTTCAATCGATCACATCTAACACAAATAATTTATGTAGCGCAGCAGTTAATCGTTTACTTCTAAAGGACTGGCGCTGAATAAATTGCGTCCTATCGGCTTTCCCTCGCCAGATGTCGCACACGCGATAAGGTCGTCGCCAGAGGGCGTCTTTTGTCCCGCCAGAGGGGGCTGCTGAGGCGATGACCATTGAGGCGTGGCTAAGTACGGCTAGTCCTCGCAATTGTACCGTTACCCGGTCGGCCGAGGGGGCTGGGGGACGAAACCCCGCTGACAACGAGACAAAGGACATTGTTGTGGTTTTCGGGGTGGCGAGGGACTTAAGGGATCGAAGAGCGTCAGCTGTCACCCGGTTCTCGGGGATTCATTGTCGACGTCACAGCCCCGAAGTTCGCGGCAGGTGAGAGGGGTGGGATGGGGTAGGATGAATGGGTTTTGGGTTGGGTTGGGCTGGGAGTGGGAGACAGCGACACCTGGCGAACGTGTCAACCTAGCGAGTGAAGACGTAACTAACGACTCGTGAGAGGTAACTAAGACAGACAGACAGACAAACAGCTAGACAGACTCGGAATTACAGACAGACAGACAGACAGAGCTATCGTAAGGGGCGCTCACTATCTCATGTAACTGATGATGACGACGATTATTAAAATGCTTCTGTGCCGATGGTGATAAGAACGACGTTGGTGATGCTTACAGCGTTGTTGTTCGATGATGATGATGATGATGATGATGATAATGCTGCTGATACCGACGACCATAAAAATGATGTATGTGGACTATGTATCTTCATCGGAGATAGTCATTGGCAGCACTGAGGAGGATTCAGAGGTTGAAGTAGGGGAGGCAGTTGTGCCATATGCCTTTGATGGGAAGCAGCGAAATATGAGTGGAGACAGTATCCGTAGTAGGAGACAGTCTTAAACAGTGGGAACTTCTGTGGGTGAACCCGTGAACCAGTCTGAACCAGCGGGAAGAACTTCTCCTTCTGCCCCTGCAAATCGCACCGTGGTGGGAAAGTTCGAGGGCGCTAGAGGGAGGGTAGGTGGGATTTGCGACGACGTTTATGACCGTATCTCACTGATTAATGGTTTTCGAGCTACCCACCCCCACATCCCCCTCGTCTTTGGCTCCACCCGTCACACCCCCCCCCCCTCCCTAGGTCCTTTGCCTCGAATGCAGGGTCTGTTCACTGTCTCTGAGTCCCCTGGGGAAGGGGTGTTGTCTTTGTTTGGTGCAGAGAAGTCCTCGTCACTCCCTTCCCCACCGTTCATCCCTTGTTGTGTCATTGTCTGTCTGTGTATCTGTCTCTTTAGCTGTTTGTGCCTCTGTCTGTTTGCCTCTTTGCGTGCCTCTGTCTCTCTATTTGTCTTTCTGTGTCAACGTCTGTTTTTATCACCACCTCAATCTCTCCCTGTGTCACCAACTCTACGTCTGTCTCGATCTCTTTGCATCTGCCTCATTCCCTTTTGTCTGTCTATCTACCTGTCTCTCTATCTGTCTGTCTGTCTATCTACCTGTCTGTCTCTCTCTCTCTCTGTCTGTCTGTCGCTTCATCCTTTCGTCTTGTCAATAATTGCGGGGCTATTATCTGGAGCCGCGCTCCTAGAAAAACGGCTTCCCTCATTTGCATACAGCTGCGCCCTCTTGCGACTGACGCCGACGGGCAGCCGTGCAAGTGCGCGTGCGCAGCCGTCGACAGGGATAATGGCGCTCGGGAGCAGGTGCAAGCTAACAGGTTCGTGTGCTTACGGGACTATCGCACCGCGTCCTGTCACGTTGACGATCAGAGATACTAAGAGATCGTAATCGTAATTCCGAGATTTCTACAGCGCCCAACGAAAGCCACGTCGCGGGGACCAGCTTATTCACAGGCGCTCAGTCAAAACAAAATCGATAGGCAAAAGGGTTCGGTTCTAGGTCAAGATCCAAAAGTCAGACGGAGAGACAGCGTGGCATCTACGGGGGGGGGGGTGTGTTTGGGGTTGGAGAGGAGAGAGAGATAAGTGGGAAAAGGGGTGTCAGGATAGGATCTGTGAAAGAGGAATGTTTTGGGTTTTGAGTGAAAGGCCGAAGCAGAAATTGCAAGCGGTGGAGCAGAGACTAAGTATTAGGTCTAAATATCATGTCTGAACAAAAAGTTATATAGTATCCTTTAAAATGCCCTAAAAGTGCATTGCCATTATTTAAGTAGAGCTTTTGGGGGAAACTGCATTCGAAAAGAAGAAGAGCACTCCCTTAACCTAGTCTAAGAGGCAGTCTATTTCTTAGCCTCGGCATATGAGGGCGGGTGACCAGTCATCTTCCTCGACGTAATCGAAAAGTTACCTGTATATGAAATTGGTGTGTTCCGTGAGCCAACTGTAGGTGAGGGTGTCGGTGGTAGTCGTATTCTTACTGCACCCGGTGCAATGCAGTCATCAGTTGTTCGCACGCTAGGTTGGGGAGGAGGGCGAGGAGAAGGGCAAACAGAGAGGGGACGGAGGGGAAGACTTGGACCTTTGTTAATTAGGAAAGACGGGCCGGGGGTAATAGACAAATGGCGTGATTTTTAAGTGGCTCCTAGCAGTCCCCAGGGGGCGCTTTGTGTCCTAGAATTACGCGACAACCTTCACATCATATTATATATATATATATAATATATATAATATATATAATATATATATATATATTCGATATAAATAAATATATATAATCTGTCATATGTTCAGGACTATATGTAATTTTTAAAAAGGCCTTCTTTTAATCCGTTTTGCAAACTTGTATATATAGTAAAATCGAAAAAAATTGTAAGGTCGATTGATAGTGCAGAAAATAAAAAATCTGTAAGGTAAGGTCGACTTAGCCGGCATTGGCAGCAATAAGACGTCGTTAAACAATGGATACTAATACTGTATTAAATTTATACATTTATTAGTTATTTACTTTTATTTAAATTACAGTTTTTTTCTGTTTCGTATGATTTTAAAGCTGTCATTATAAACTAAAATGAAATTTTTTATTTATAAACTAAAAATGAAAATTTATTTATCTTTATATTAAAATTTATTTATCTTTTTATCTATATTATAAAATTATTAATATACTTCGTTATTCTTCATTCCGCATTGATGAGGCATCAATCGATGACACTAAGCAAATAATCGATCACTTGCTTCGTTGCTGATCGAACCCGCGCCCATCAGGTCGTGCGTCGAGCACTGAACCATGACGGCCACGTTTGGGCAGACGTTAGTTTCTTTCTCCCGAAATCTTTAATGAACTTAGCGAAGTCGCAGGGTTAGTTACGGTTCACTGCGCACGGCTAAGCGCA